>JAAAKM020721499.1:32235860-32949360 GCA_010016025.2 Alatinidae sp. Z8VKAUB7J3
CCCCCCCCCCCCCACCTCAAGGTCAGGATATTAATTAGGTTGAATAGAGGTGAGATTGAGGTCAGGTACAATTTCTGAACTTAGATTTATGTTTGGTACTTGTAGTGGCTAAAGCTGATGAACTTAATCCTCTGATTCCTTGATTAATAGTCATTGAGCTTAAGGACAATGCCCTTTTTTGATGATGAGAGTCTAAAGTGTTATTTACCTCGTTAGGGATGAAATTATTTGTAGGTTGACTTCTTGAATCACTTATAAATTGACAAAAATTTGCAATAAGCATTATCACAAAGCGTTCAAAGAAGCCTAATAAGGCATTTTGGACGTAGTTAGCATACACAAGATGCGAATTATTTGAGGTCGAATGAACTTTTTAAAGTGTCAAAAGTCTTAGACACTAAACCTGTAACGTATCGTCTACGTAATATGAAAGATGACGAGATTCTTGGCGGCTTTTATGATTGTAAATTACAATAAGTTAAAAATAATGAATGTATTAAATTGAAAAATTGTTAAAGAGTCGAAATCGCAAGGGTAAGAGACAGTTGCTTGTTCGTTGGCTAGAATAAAACTCTGATTTTAATTCAGGGATTGTCACTAAAGACGTTCAAAATATCTAATGATTTTAACATGACATTCATACCCAATGTCTCTTACCCACTTCATGACGATTTGAATAGTCAGGTGAAATACAACACTTAAGATGGTACTCTGTTGCTCTATGAGGAATAACATGTTGGGTTGTAGTCATACTGAATGAACAACTCTTGTGTTGTCGAATCAATCAATAGTCAACTTAGTTTCGAGGGAACGTGCATTTTCAGAAATCAGGTTAACCAGGTGACGCGCGGCGGATGTGAGCCAAGCATGGTGGAACATTGTGGCAGACATGGCGTTGTGAGATGCACACCAGCTGGCAGAAAGTGGGCAACCCCTTCCCCTCAATTTAGTGGAAAAGAAGTGCTCGATTAAAAACAATAATATACAGCAATAAAAAATTGAAATATTTCATACTACTGCTACTATTGTTACTAAGAACAATAATAATAATTTATTTATAAACCTCTCCACCAAACAGAGTGAGGATAGTGGAGTAAAAAGAGAGAAAGCAGAATAAACATCAGAAAAGAAAACAACACAAGAAAATAAAACAACACATAGGTCCAACAAAATCAACAGAACAGACGGATGAGAACAAATGTAAAAAGGTACAACACAATACAAAATCAACAAGGAAAAAGGGCAACAAAACAAACGGTTGAGCCCGTGATATGGGGTAAGCCGTCGATATGCTTGTGCCGATAACTTATCATAAAGCTCCTGTAGTTTTGCAGTTATATTGGACCTTCCGGGTCCTGAACCCGACCGCGGGAACCGTCAACAGCAACCTCCTGGAAATCAACGGCACCACATACAGCGGCGCCAGTTTCTTCGGCAGGTTCACGGGCAGTTTCAGTTCATTTGGCTCATCCGTTTATGGAACGATCACCAGCATCACATTCCAGATCGACGGATCAACCGTCTTCACGGCCAGCGGTCTGGACGTGTCCTTCACCAAATACTCCAATACCTATAACCCCTCCGCCTTCGAAGAGGATGCCACCAAAGGCAACGACCTCTTCACCATCGAGTCGACCCTCGGCAGCAGTTGGGAACTGGGTGATGGCAATGACACAAAAAACAAAAGTTATAAAAAAACACAAAAGTATATTGATAAAAAACAAAAAGTTATATCTTTTTTTGTCTGTTTCAACATATTTGTTTGTATCAATATACATGCACCTTGTTTAAGTAAATCCAAAACATAAAATCCAAACACCTAACAAGGAAATGGTGGGGGAAGAAGGCACTGTGATTTGGCTATATGAAAGATATGAAATTTGAGAGAAGGAAAAGCTTGGTATCCCATGGTCTTGACATAATGTTAGCTATTGAAAAGATGAGTTGAAGAAAGTTGCCGTACTTTAAAACCAAAACGATCAAACTCAGTCTTTTTTGATAAATTATGTGGATAATCCCACTCTAACACGATTTTTCACTTTTCATTTCCTAATCCGTTTTGTAGTAGCCGGTTTAACAATGGCTCAAGCTGCCTAAGGGCAAAACAGCTACGCACGCTCCTCCATTCCAATCAATTCATTTTCTCACAGATAATACCAACAACATTTTTCTGTCGGGTTAAAGCCCAAGTGTTGACTAAAAAGAAAAATCATATGAAAGAAAAGTTCAACTAAAAAAATACAATGATTTTAAAGCAACACACAGTTATAGATATTATTTATATTCACAAAACTATAAAATAATACTAATATAAATCTTAATTATGTTCATAAAAAATTCATGCGGAGATGTTCCGGGGGATATCGTCAACGTGTTTGGATTTCCGGGAAAAATTTCCACAGAAGGAGAGGTTTTCAGAGTGATTGGAAAATCGATTAGAGGTTAAAGTCTTTTTCAAATGAAAGTATGCTAAGGAGAATTTTTCAGACTGAATCCTCCGCGACAAATTTTACAGAACGAGGGGGAAGGAGGAGATTTCAGCGAGTATAGAATTGCCCGCAGATAATTTTACGGGAGAGAGATGTCTTTTACACTGGAGAAACTTCCCATGGAGGAGTTTCCCGTGAGGGGAGGGAATTCTTCATGGAGGGTGAGCCAGGTTTACCGACGTACATTTTTATATTGTCTAGGATTAGTCTACTGATTAAGTCCGTTGGAATCGCAGGTGGGCGACCTAGACTTAGGTTTGAAACATAACCGACAATGTCTAATAGACAGCTAATAAGAGTCGCAACCGGGGAAAATTGTATTTGGAGTTTTTCAGATTCTTGCTGAGAGTGGTAACTATATAATCACAAACTTTTACTGGGGATATACTTTCTAATTTAAACAAAATTAGATTGAAAACTAGAAACGATTCACCATTCGCCCTTTTCAAATTTTATTTTAGCATCCCAAAATCAACCTCATATATCACTTATCCCCCAACAGACCTTTCCGAGGCTAGTTTAATGTATTTACTATGATTTGCAACATAAAAATTTTAAAGGAGATTTTACAGGAAATTTTGAAATGCAGGAAGGGGGCGAGTGAAGGTCACAGGAGCTTGAAATAGTTTACATGTGTGTGATTTGTTTCTTTCTATTTTACTTCGTAAATGATGTTCAATGTTCTTACATGTATTTAGGGTATTAGTTTGTTTGTTGCATTGGTCTTGCGGCTTTTTTACCATTCTAGAAAAAACAGGAAAAGCTTGCTTTGAAAATGCTGATCTCAATCCAAATCTTCCCATAATCTTAAAGTCTTGCTGACCAACCACTAAAGAAGTACACTTTAAATAAGTTACTGAAGATTATGAGTATGATTTTTCAAAAAGGAAAAGTAACTAAAACCTCAATTAAACCACTGTATAAGAAAGGGGATGAGACTGAGTATGGTAATTATCGAGCTATTAGTCTGGTCTCTGTTTGCAGCAGATTAATTAGTAAAATAACACTTTTTAGACCAAGAGAGTCTATACACAAAGTTTTAAGAGAAGAACTGTACGGTTCTAGGAAAGGCAGAGGATGTGTCGACCAAGTTTTCACTCTTTGGTTAATTACTGAGAAGTGCCTGTGTGGTCAAACCCCTTTGGTCCTCAGTTTTATATATTATGAGCGAGCTTTCGCCAATTATTTTAGCTACCCGTCTGACTGACCGTATTCCGAACTGCAGGTTGTACGAAAAATGTGGTCCCATCTCGCTTTCTAGGGCTATAATGAAAGATTGAAATGACAAGGACACGTTTTGCGAATAAAGGGTGACGCATCGCCAAAAATCGCCCTTTTTGGCCATCCCTCTTGGGACAAACAAAGTAGGTCGTCTCCAAATAGGGTGAGAAGAAACCGTAAGGTGTTTTAGGGGTACGGTAAAGGCAATTGCAGAGTAATACCTGGAAACGGGTAAAAATTAGAGCTGCAATACCAACAAATAATGCTTATAAGTCACAATGCCTACACTCGTTAAAAAGAACTGTTTGATTGAAATCTAGTTATTTTATGTTAAAATTCGATGTCATAGCTCTTCCTTTCATCCAAATACTTTACCTCTGTTCTATTATCCCAATAACAAATACTATATGTGAACAATTTGGGCAAATTTCATATACTTCAGTCCTTTCCTCAAGGGCTATGGGGGAACATCTTATCCCCAAAATCAAAAATATTGGACCTTTCAACCATGCTAAACGAAATGGCTACCTCAAATTTCGGTCAGACGACTTTGAGGGAAAAGGGCTGGAGGGAGGGGTTCTAGTTGCCCTACTATCATTTTGGTCTCTTAAGAAGGGCACTGGGCCCCACCCCCGTCTGAAATTTTTAATTATCCTTAAAGTTACGACTGATTTATGCCTGGAATCAGTTACAATTGTTGAATACAAAAAAAAAAAAAATGTAAGCCATATGCAAGGCCAGAATGAATAGCTCATTTCAACCAAAAAATTGAGTAATTTCACTGAAATAAATAGCAAAAATCAATTTGCAACTCTTTAGAGGGGCCACAGTGATTTATTTCATTTCTGTAGCTATACCATTCATGAAAACAAACTTTAACTTTTCAACACCCGATTGAATTTTCAGTTTTTTCTTCAATGTTACGGTATGTTTGTGTCAGTTTATCATTGTACTCTAGGCTGCTCAACCAGAAAAAAAGAGAAAGTGGGTTCCATTCTAAACCTAAATAAAGCCCATCCAAAATTATTTTAAAGACAGAAAATAAAGTATTTTTAAGATCTGATGGAAAAATGCTGCCAGTTGAACCATCACTCGTGTTTCAGCAAAAAAATAAATTTATCGCTACTAATTTGTATCATTGTCTTAAATTTATAGCCAATTTAAACATTGCTGGTGAAAAATCCACCTTCGAAACTAATCATTGCGAATAGCCTTGCTTATGGATTAATAGCCTAAGATAAAAGAAATTAGAAGAAGGACGAATAAAACCTGCAAGTTTCGCACTTCGTCGCGATCGCCGATCCGACCGCCTTCCAGTATCGGGCTGACGGCATGTTGGGCATCAAGGTGGCCGGCGGGGTAAAACCCAGCCAGGTGGCGGAACGGCTCGCGGAATTCAACGAGGTGGTCTACATCATATGGGTTTCCGGGCGCTTTGACCTGTTGGTGGAGATCGTCGGCGAGTCCGAACAGCAGTTCCTCGATTTCATCGAAACCCATTGCTACGATCAGAGCGACATTGACGGGGTCGAGGTCATGACCTGCCTGTCGATGTTCAAGAACCAGTTTTTGCTCAAGCGGGACATGGCCTGACGCCGATCACCGCCGTTCATGTGAAGAGACGCTCGACAAGACGATGCCGAGGTTCTCAAAAAACTCGCGCCGAGTAAACGCGCCGTAGAGGTACGTGACCCCTGCGAGAACATGTTCTTGGAGCTCTAACATACACAACCGCCCTGACGCCGACCCGGCGACATCGCCCGCCCCCCTCGTTGTAGAGACTTCCCACTTCAGTTTCGCTCACGCCGGGGAAAACGGCAACTCGGCCTGAAGAGCCCCCTCTCGCCTCCTTATCACCAGAGCGCGTGGTTCCGAGAACACCGAGTTTCAGTGGACCGATACGCGCCCCTCAGCTCGAGTTGCCGCTCCCAGCTGGGCGCATATACTTGAAATATCTGGGGGCGAAAGATTTGATTTTGAATTGAAAAAATTGTCCATATTTAATAAAATCATCAAAATTTGTTAGGAAAGACTCATCGTTGTCGGTGTTCTTTTTTCTCCAGTTTTTCAGCACTGGAGAAGGCATGTAAGCCTGGGCTTATGTAATATGGATTTATTTTCAGTGGTTTTCAAAGAGTTTAAATTTTGAGTGGGATAATTAGAAAAAGACTTATTCGGCAAACTTTGCCATTTATCATGGAGAACTAAAACATAGAAACTCTTACATGTATTGTCGTTGGAAATTTTAAAGTTGCCTCTGCGTCTATATGAACGGAAGGTGTATCATACTATAAAAGAAAAGAAAGAAAGACCCAGATGCATAAAAGAAAAGATAAAAGAAAATATAAAAGAAGAAAGTATAAAGAAAGTATAAAAGAAAATATAAAAGAAAAGAGAGAAACCCAGATGTGAGAATTGAAGAACCTGTACCAATACTTGAAAGAAATGAAATAAGTCGTTTTGGTGCACCAATAGAGCAAGATGACACTCGTAGTGTTATTTTTAGAGGTGTAACACGTATCTCTCCGACCGCCTCTGTGCCGATTGAACCGAATCCTACGAGACCCTTTCCAAGTGCTAGTTATTTTGGAGTAAATGATCAGATGAGTCAAGACATTAAAGCTTAAATTTTGTCCCAATTCCTTAAGAATGACCCCTGAATCTAATTACTAAAAATACTTTAGCGTAAAGAGCGAGATATTACGAGGAGGTAAACCCCTCATATAAGTTATAATGTCTGTTCGTTTTCAGTTTTAATGCTGCTCCTCATTTTCAGTAGAAAAATTTTTTCATATTTATTTTTTCAGTGTTTTTTTTTAAATAATGCTAGAAAATCCTGCGCCCCTCCATTGAAAGTCTCTTCCCCCATGAGAAGTCCCTCCATGGAAAGATCCTCCCCGGTAACCCTCCACCTCAACTCTTTCCCCCAAACAAAAAAAAGTCCCGTTGAAAATTCTTTTTTGATGTAGTGGAATACCAGGCGCACTAAAGATTTCCTTCAGCTGAATGGCTTCTATAAATCTTTTGCTTCTTCTGTCATTACTTCTGATTTACTTCTTTACTTCTGGCGCACTAAAGATACTAAAGAATACCAGGCGCACTAAAGATTTCCTTCAGCTGAATCTAAACGTAGATAATGGTTTCTATAAATTGATTTACTTCTTTTGTGAATATCTTGTAGTAGCCTTGTCAAAATTTCTGACAAGACAGCAACAGGCCCTGTCAAAATACAGGTGACTCGGTCTAAACTTCACAGAACATGTAAAACAGATGAGAACCGCTGCCCGATCATTTCTTCCAGCCGGTGGCAGGCGCCTATGGCTGGTTCTTCCTGGTCGGTTGGGTCACGATCCACTTTTTCATGATTGGAGCTGAATGGGCGTTTGTGCAGCGATTCCTCGCCGTTCGTTCGCCGCGCGATGCACAAAAATCGTGCTACCTGTTTGGCGCACTGTATTTGCTCACGCCACTTTTCTGGCTCCTGCCTCCGCTGCTTTACCGTGCCCAGGTCGCGGGTATCGACAAGGAGCAAGCCTACATTCTCGCCGCTCAATCGGTACTCCCGCCAGGAATGCTGGGCCTGATGTTCGCCGCCATGTTTTCCGCCACTTTTCTATCAATGTTGACCCTGTTACCATTGAAAAGATTTGTGAACAGTTGATATATAATGACTTCTAGTTTAAGGTTTTGTTTAACTTCTTCTAGAGAATCTAAGATAGGAAAGTTATCTAGGTTTGCAAAAAGTGTTAATTTTTCACCGAATTTTATCTCGGCACCATTTTCTATTATTGATTCTTCATCGGATTTCTCTGGTGAGTCATCACTTACAACAGAATCACCATCTTGAACTGCTATATCAGGGGCGGTAAAGATATCATTCAAAACATTGCCGAATGCAGCAAAATTTTCTCGTATAATTTCTGCGAATGATTTCATTGTATTTGTAGTTTTGATCGGGACAGTTTGCAGCAATGTGGTCAGCAGATTGACATTTCCTGCAGCACCTAGGAATTCGCCGATATTCATACACTCGGAAAAAATCATAGTTCAGTCCAGATTTAAAGGCCGAGGAAAGAGAAACTTCGTCTTCGAACATAATTTTCACACAATTTGAGCTCCCGATTCTCGTAGCGTCTCGAACACCCCGGCAAGCTTTAAGAAGCGCAAAATCAAGATCTTGTGCAACGCCTTTCATTATACAAAAAAAAAATTTCTCCACCATTTTCGCTTCACAATCACGAAAACCCGAGTGCACAAATTCGCAAAAGTCAGCCCCTCCAAACCAATCTGTGATAGAAACCTAGTTATGTCATCACCTCTTCATGTAAATAGTTTTGTATCTCCATTGCCTTGTTTTGTTTGTTGTTTTGATAAACTGTCAGTTGATTCTTCTTGTGAAGCTTCATCTGATCCTTTTCCAAATGATTCTCATGTCCATCTAAGTGTTTTTTTTTTCTGCTGATGATGATTCAAATGTTCTATCTAATAATTTGTTCATGTCATGTCAGAGTTCAGCAGATTCAAGTTTTTCAAGTGCCATATCTGAAGTTAACAAGGCAGTATGGAATCATGTAATAGATTCTGTCATAAAACTGAAATAGGCTTGTGACGAAAAAAATAGAAGTAAAAAGTGGGTTGGACCAATATTCATCAAAACCAAAAATGGAATTCTTAGGACAATTGCTACACCGGCAGTATTGGCTTTTTATGCTGATTCTAAATGTATAAAATTCTTTCAGTTTATTTTTACCCTCCCAAAACCAAAAATCTTGGAGAATTTTCCTGATTTTTGAAAAAAAGATGAAGCATCCCCAAAAAAGCAAGCGATCTTATTGAAAATCCCTTTATTAGATATATCATATCAAATAACCCTACCATAGAGGTTTCAAGCTCCAAACTTTAAAATGTGAAATTTTGTTTTTTTTTTGTTTTTTTTCGACAATGCCGCGCTGCACGTCAACAGCGAAGCGCCGCCGCTGGCCGGCACGTCACTCGAGACTCTCGCGAAAGAGCACATCGCGGTCGAGAATATTATCGGGCGCTTGTCGGGTCGTTATGACGAGGTAGTACTGAGAGCCATCAGCGACCTGCCGGAAGTTACGGCCGCCGATGCAGAAGACCTCGATCTGCTCTCGGACTGGACGGACAGGCTGTCGGCCGCGTTGCCGAAGACCGTCGGGGACCGAGCCGAGGACAACAACGTCGGCAGTTACACGGCGGAACTCGATCGCGGCGACGAAGACGGAGAAAGCGTCCGCATCGCGATCACTATTTCATTCACTTCATACATCGAAGTCGGCCGAAGGTGAAGACTGCTATCACTTGGCGCCGGTAAGTGTTGTTCGAAAGTTCCATGACTGGGGTTGATTCCTATGTATAACTTCACCCTCTGACCTACTTCCGAAAAATGTTTAGCCAAATTATTTACTAAATACATTATTTACTAAATACCAAGAGCCAAGAGCTCATATGGTATGAGCTCTGGCAAAATTGTAAGAATCAATAGATTGATTTAAAAGGAAAATCAGAGGCTTAATGCCTGTCAGAATTCAAAATAAGAGCTCTGAGTCACGAGGTCCTTCTAAATATCAAAATTCATTCAAAACGAAAACGGGTATCTGTGGAAACTGTTTGGTGACAAATATTTCCAATGTAAAAATCTTTATAATATCCAATTTAAAATTCAACTAAACACTAATTTGTGGTTGTAATAAGAAATATTAAAATTTCAGCAAAGAGTCAAAAAACATTCAAATTACATCTACTTGAAATAAAGAGTAACGCTCTTGAAATTGCAATTGTCAAAAACCCTTAACTGGTCCACAGAACCCAATTTTGAACAAGTAGGTAAGTCACGATTCTGCATTAGCTCACTGGAGTAGCACTTTTATGTTTCCCTTTTTCCATAGGGCTTATTGTATCGAACTGTAGACCTTGTGTTCGGCGGTGCGTCGTTCGCGATCGGCGCCGACAGTTCGCTTGCGTTCCAGATGTCGCAATTCGAGGAAACGGTCACGGTAACGACCTGGCGCCGCAACGGAGATGGTTGGAGCTGTTCGGATGGCCCGCTTTCAGTGGTGCCGGAGGCCGAGGAAGCCGACTACCGGGCCTGTATGCTGGGGCTGCGCGACTATGTGAACAAGAACGGCTTCCCCGGCGTCGTGCTGGGTCTCTCGGGCGGCATCGATTCCGGTATCACGGCCGTGGTGGCCGTGGATGCGCTCGGTCGCGACCGGGTCCATTGCGTGATGATGCCATCGCCCTATATATAAAAATAAGTTGTCTGTGTGTCTGTCGAGTGACGTCACTGTCCGCATATGACGTCTGAATTATTTCATTACATACCAATTCAAAAACGAATGTATTCAAGCCGAAGTAGCTCAGTTATGGTTTCAAATCTTGTATGGTTTCAAATAAATAATTAAAAAGAGTTTTTAGTCGACACTCATTTCACATTGCTCTACTAAGTTGAATCATCAGTGAAATTGTACTTAAAAATCTTATATGAATTCAATTTGAATCCATCGTCCTTAGCATATTATTAAACAAAAAAACAAGTTTTTCTAAATGAAAGTAAGGAGCGACATTAAAACTTAAAAAGAATCAAAGTTGAGCGTAAAGAGTGAGGTGTTGAGAAGGGGGGAATACCTTTCATATGCATAATAATCTCTGTTCGTTTTACGTTTTAATATTGCTCCTTACTTTCAGTTGAAATAACTTGTTTTTTATTTAATTTCTGGTCGCTTTTTAAAATGATGCCAGGAAATCTGGCACCACCTCTGCGGAGGAATCCCCTGCCCCACGGAAATATACCTTAGACAATTCAATTTCGGTGAAAATTTACCCCTAACAGTTGTTTTCAACAACTCCAAGCGTAAAATTACTACGGAAAAGAGAAATCCAGACATATAAAAAGAAATTCGCTTAGGTGTAAGTTTTCATCTATGGAAGATTTGAGTAAATTTTTGTTGTTTGCGATTGGCAGATTTTAGATTAAGCATTTAACGCAGGGATTTCCAGTCGTTCAGACAAAGATGTGTGCTCGCCTCTGCAAACTCAATCTGTTTTATAAAATGGTGGCATATTAAACTTAGTGAAAATTAGTCTTGCAAGGATTTCTCAGTATTTTTGCCTGGACGACCGAAGGTTATATCCTAGGGCATATTCTCCCTCAATTACCACCTCCACTATTTAAATCACCACTAATAAGAACTCGTTGCAGCCCTCCGACTTAAGGCCAACAGAGTGGCGCGCGCTACTCTACTATTGAGCTGCGTCGCTCCCTACTACAGCTCGTTACCACGAACTGTTTGATTCTCGCCAACTTCAATAGTTTGCAGTTAACATCAGTTTTACTGCAAAACCAGGCAATACCTCATTCTTACATTGAAAGAAACATTCACAAGCTCTTTCTTTATCATTGTTATTGTACCTGGTTCTTCTCTGGAAGATAGTCCGAATTTAACAGACCTCACTTATTATTTCTTTGAAAAATCAGCTTGACCTAATTTGTCAATACTTTTTGATTCAAAGTACTTTTGATCCAACGTGCTTTGACACATCGTACGAGGTGTCGATGAGTTTAACAACCTTAAAATTTTAGGAAGTGCTGAGGGAAAAGATCAACTAAACTGAACCACATTATGAATATATAGGTTATCAAAAAGGTATATCGGGCAATATCGTAGCAATGGCTAGTTGTATTAACTTGAAACTTCCAGAGCTTGATGAGGGAGATGTTCAACTGACCAAAAGGAAACATGTTAATACTACTACTGCTACTATTTCTAGTACTATTACTGTTAAAGCCACTACTAGGTCTAAAACTAGTACCCCTTCTAGCACCCCTACTACTACTACTGTTACCGCTATTACAACTAAGGGTAACTGAAATTTCCAGGAGATGTTAAGGGGGAAATTGAGTTGATTATCATTTGTTCTTTACTGAAAAAAAATATGTATTATAAGCATTTTTCTTTTATTATTTTAACTAGGAACTCCCAAAAATTGCTCATACCTACTGGAAATCTTTTTTTAATATGTAACTATACTTAACAACCATTCTAGTCTCTCTTGTCTGATATAAGTCAGACTATATTGATCATTTCTTTCTTCGTTGTAAATTTAAGCCTTTCAAATATAAAGAAAAAAGAATCTAGAATATTTCCAACACTGCAATAGCTGTAAGTTAACTTGAAATTGCTTTTTATGTCATTTATTGATTAGCTGATCCAAAGTTTTGCCTGAACAAACAAAAAGGATCGGGCAAGCGAAGGAGACGGAGGAGGTATATCGAGCTCGTACTTTTGTTGTCATGCATAGCACTCATCTCACGCCCCACACCCTCTCCAGACGCAAGAAGGTGTCGATCAACGAGCACGACGAGCTTGTGGTTGACGGGCGGATCATGGGTCACCGCAGCCTTGTGAAATACTACCGCCAGAAGTATCCCAAGCAGCCAAGCAAGCGTGAGGAGTTGATTCAGTCGCTGATGACCCAGTATCGCGAAATGGGCATCGAGACGCGCATGCAGCGCCGCTTCCGGCCCAGCTACTCCGAGAAGGACAAGAAGGCATTGCAGACGCGGCACAAAAATGGATTGGCTATTAAGTTGGAACTTTCATAGAATGTTTAAAGGGGAACATCAACTGAAAATAGACATTATGTGCCCTGCCGCTAATACTACTACCAAAGCTATATTTACTACTGCTGCTGCAACTAATGCTACTACACAATCTAATGGTATTAAGGCGAAGCTTACAAGGAATATTTAGACGGATGTTGAACTAAATCGAAACGAGCTATGAATATGTAGATTGTCAAAAGGGTGACAAAGCTTAACTTTTTTTTTTCTGAAGAACAGATTAATTTTTAAGCTGTTCTTCAGCTTAACTTTAGCTTAATTTCTTCAGCTTAATTTAAAACATGCCCCCCCCCCCTCCATTTTAGACTAGCGTTGGGGAAACTGGTATATTTGATAGAGAAGCTGTTACGTGATCGGGGACACCTATTTCCCGCTTGGTAGACCCCCCTGAAGAACACTGCTTTTAGCGAAAACTTTCAGTACACTGTTTTTAAGGGATACACTTTTTTTAAATTGTTGATAATCTTACAAGTGGCAAGGATATTTTATTGTTTGTTTTACAATTTTTGTAGCTATTATCATTATTATTGTTATTATTATTATTGTTGTTGTTGTTGTTTTTATTATTGTTGCTGTTATCTACTATTATAAATCTCACTGTCCTCATTAAGGCTTGTGTGAACCTGAGACGGTGAGGGAAAAGGAGGATCCATGGACCAATAAGAACCAAACAAAGCATTAGCATTCCCTCTTATACTGTTATGGAATAATTAAAAGAGTTGAATTTGGTTGGTCAGGGAATCGAAAGCATTTCGAACGTTCAAAAATGTAGCGACAAGAATCAGACCCAAATCAAGAGCTGAATGCAGCAAATTTTAAAGAGTAGCACAAGGATGCTCAGTTGAATCCTTTGCTCGGAAGCTAAACTGAAATTAAGGAAAAATCCTTCACTTCTAAAAAGGAAAGTAGATGAGAAAGTATAGCAGTTTCAAAAATTTGCCAATAAAGGAGACAAAAATTTCGAATATTCGCAGAACGTGAAACCTTACTGCTATTAAAAAAACATTAGAAACACCAATATTTTCGCAAAAAGCAAAAAATGTCGGTTGATATCAAATAAAACTTGATATAACTATTGCTAAACACAAATGTCCAAATAAAAATCTTCAACAATCCAGTTTGTTGCACCCTATTCACCTACAAAAGAAAAAAATGGAAATGATTTTTGGATTGTATATTTCAAGTTATTATAGGTTGGAACGACTATTGCTACTGTACGCATAAAGATTACATATAACTATATCAAAAGCATCTATGTGCAAAAAAAACTGGGTTTAACCTAACCTTGAACATAAGCAGAGGATATTGAAAAACTGAGTTTCTTAAATAATCCTATTATTAGATGTTTGGATCGACATATTTATAACAGAGGCAGATAATCATAATGGAATTTCCAGGTATGCATGAAAAACAAATGAAAGAATAATCTTTTATAAATTAGACCATTTAAAAAAATATATACAATTTAAACGGTACAATTTTAACTTTTACAGTTTAATAGCAAGCTCCAAAACATTGTAAAAATGGTCACTTGGTCTGAAAAAAAAATATCACTGTTTGCTAGATATCCGAAATTGGAAGGAAGTCCAGGTTTGGTTATTTTCGCCCCTGGGCGTATTCGGTGAGTTACATATCGGGGGACCGCGCCTGGCAAGGGGTTACTTGGCCCGTCCCGGCCTGACCGCAAGCCAATTCGTGCCCGATCCTTTCAGTCAACAGTCCGGCGACCGTTTGTACAAGACCGGCGACGCTGCGCGCTTTACCTTGGACGGCCGCATTGAGTACCAGGGCCGGATCGACTTCCAGGTCAAGCTCCGTGGTTACCGAATCGAATTGGGTGAGATCGAGGCCGTACTCGGTGAGCATGAGGCTGTCGCGGCAGGCGTAGTGGTTTTGCGGCAAGATCAGCATGGCGGTGACCATCTGGTCGCCTATATATTTACGCCGCATAAACCTGAACCAGAATAAAAAAGAGAGGAAAGTGATGCCTTCTCAAAATTCGTGCCTCCAAGGAAATAATGAGCATTCACTGGTCATAGAACAGGATGAACTAGTCTATCCAAGAAATGAAGCAACAGCCTCTAGTGACTGAAAAGCATCAGGGTTAGACGGTGGAGTTATCTGGGACATGCCCACCGTAGGGATGACCGCAAACTCCCAAAGGCTGCTGTACTTAGAAAACCACCCTGAGGTCGTAACCGGGGATACCCCAAAAAATACTGCACCGGACCTACAAGAGAGATTTACGGAGCATGCACAATTCTGATCAGTTTTCATTAAATTTTTGACACTAAGCCGGTAAGTAAAAAATTCGGAACATTTGGAACAGACACACAGGTCAGAAAGTGACGGAGACGAAAAACACATACAAACACACAGATTCATACACAAAAACAGACACAGCCACAACACACGTGGACAAGCAAACACCCGCCCAGACACACAGAAAAAGAGAGAGGGAAAAAATACAAACATTCAGATTCAAACATACAAAAGGACAAAGCCATACACTGGGACTAGCAAACACCCGCCCAGACACACGGGCACAGAAAGTGAGAGAGACAAAAACATATACAAACACGCAGATTCAGATATACAGACCTCTCGACTATGCTGAACAAAATAGCTTTCTCAAAATTTTGATCCGGTTACTTTCAGAACAATGAGTATGGGAGGGGGGTCTTTTTGCCCTCCAATTTTTTGTTCACTTCCCGTTCGAAAGTGCCCTCTCGTGATATTCTAGGAACACTGTGTTGATACAATCATCCCTGGGAAAAAAAATACGCATCCGTGATCTTTCTTCTTGGAAAAAAAAAACTTGATGAAACTTATATATGTGAGATCGGCATATTAATCCGATTCTTTTGATGTATCTATTGGTATCAAAATTCAATTTTTTTGGAGTTTTGGTTGCTATTGAGCAGGGTCGCTCCATCATAATATTTTTCACTTCAGAAATGGAAGGTCTTGGATGTTCTCTCTTGTTTCAATTTAGGGCGTTTTGCCGAAACACGGTCAAAATGCTGTTTTTACACGTGCTTTAGTAATTTCTAACTTAACCCATTAGCGCCCAACGTTCCCATCTGGGAACACCTTACTTTAATTTTTCTTATGACTAACGTGGTAGCAGCTAGGGCAAATTTTAAGCGTCCCTTAAACTGTCATAAGAATCATAGAAGTTCTTAAAATTTTTCGGACCTGAATTTGTTTTAGTTTGGTTCTCTGGATTTTTTTTGAACTACGGGAAAAAGTAAGTTTTTGAAAGAAATCGTTTTGATTTCACTATGAAGGTTCTTTAATTGATTATTTACTGATTCATACAAATTCACTAACTCGTATTCAATGTGGGATCTACTGTGAACTCTTTTTTCTATATCTCCTGACTCTACAAGAGCACTAATCTCTCTGTACACTGTTTTTTCATTTCCCACTTTTTCTATGACTCTTTTGGCCAATTCTGTGCCTCTAATCCTTCCATTCTCATTTAGAATTCTAATAATTTCTATTCTGATAATTTCTGAATTTTTATCCATGGTTTCTCCTATTGTTGATATTTTGCTATGACTTTCTCTTGACCCATCTCACTAATCTCTTTTGAATAGATAGTTTCAAACAAATTGGTACCTTTTATATTTTAGATTAATACTGTTTTTGACCGGCAACATGAATAGTGAAACCCATCAGGTCTTAACGGTAAGGACCTCTATTGCAGAAAAATAACGGATCTAGAGGAAACGCGCATCAATTTAATTCTGCGTTAGACTATTCGCTGGTAAATTATGTTTTTATCTATGTCATGGAACAATTGATTATGTGTAGTTGTCATTCGTAATGCCCCGCCAATATGAGAAGCCATCTAATGGTATCTTCGATATTATTAACATCAACAGGACACTGTTCGACGTCACTGCACGCTTAAACAGGGACATTCTCAACTATATCTCAACTAATTTCAAGATAGTAAAAAGGCCAGTATCAAGAATTTTGACCAAAAAAAACCTACAAAAGCACTTTGGTTTTCTGGCAAAGTATGAGTTTTCCGTAAATTTATACCCCCTAGGAAATTTCAATGGCAGATTCCACCCCCCCCCCCCACACACACAAAAAGAAATTATTGGGCGTCCTTGCAGGGAATAGGATTTAGCTAGAATATAAAAGAATATAAAAGATAAACATCAGTTTTTATAAACACCCCGATTTCTTGGCTTAGCAAAGGATCAACCTTCATTTACTAATGTTTAATTTATCAATTAGGTTAATTATTGACGTCCTCGGCGTAAGGCTGAAGCGCGATATCAACCTGGATGTCAGAACAGTGGCTGTTGGCGGCATGTTGAGCGCCGTTGAGGCCAAGGCCAAGGAGATTGCGGAGGACGTGCTGTACGGCTGGTTCGATGAACTTGAACAGTTTGCCGATGATCTGGACCGTGTCGCGCGGGTACTGGCACAACAGCTCACCCGGCTGGTGGATGATCTCGGCATGGAAATCGGTCACGTCGGTCGCGTTTGCAAACATCTGGGATTGGAAGCCGAGCATACGATGCAAGCACTTGGCCACATCGCCGAAGACCTCGGTCGCGACATCGAGGAGCTGATTTTCATTTCTTTTGGTCCGCTAGATGGAAATCACTCTCGTTTTTTTATTATTATTATTTACATTTTTTGGTTTTATGGTCAAACGTCATGTTTAGCCAGAGTGGTCTTAGAATATATTTACGTATAGATTATTCGAACTAACAAGATAGCAAACTTCTATCCATAGACAATAAAACCGTGGTACCACCAGCAATATAATACAAAGAAATAAACTTAAATATATTAGTGTTTAATTTGCTAATTTGTCAGATCAGAAATAGGATGAATTAATACAGGCTCATCCAATGGTATATTGGATTTCCCCTTAACCTATGCTCAAGATATTTTAGTATCGGCTTTATGAAAAATTGGCAAATTATGAATGTGGAGTAAACTGCAATTTCTTAAGAAATTATACTTCTGATGTATTTCAAAATACTGAAGAATTCAAGGAAATAGTAAAGAAAGGCATTTATCCCTACAAATATATTGATACCTATGAAAAAATAAATGATACGAAGTTACCTTCAATAGACAAGTTTTATTCTAGATTAACAGGGAAATATATTTCTGAGGAAGAATATATGAGAGCGAAATCTATTTGGAAATTATTTAAATATAAAAAGCTATTAGATTACATTAAATTGTGTCTAAAAGCTGATGTTTTAATATTATCAGATGTATCTGAGGTACGTTAATATTAGTTTAAGTTTACTGAACGAACAATTAGTACTGGCTATCAATACTGCCATCGCTAAACTTTATACCCCTAAAATTTCTGCGCCCTGGGAAAGTGCTCTGTCCCCCTAAAACTGCCTTCGAATATATCGCACTCTCTGGACTGAGCAATTTTTTCGATTAGTTTGCACTGTATTCCCCTACCTTATCCAAAGGGTCACCCCCATGTGACGTACATTTCTGAGTGCCGCAGAGTTCCACCAGGCATGGCACAGTCCCTGCGACACTTGGTACGCCTGCACATGGGATTTTTGGAAGTCGGTAACTCTTGATCTTCATTAAGCCTCTGATTTCCCTTTTAATTCAATCTATTGATTCTTAGAATTTTTTAGAGCTCATACCATATGATCTCTTGGCTCTTAGCTCTTCTGGCCTTGTCACAAGTGCCATATGAGCTCTTAGCTCCTGTTTTATTAGGTGTCCAAGTCTAAACTGAGTTACTTGGTTAGCAACCACACAAACCTGCTTGCTACAGATTTTAACCACTCTGACAGGTAGTTTTACTGATTATGTCTTTTTTATATCAGGAATAACTTGTGAGATGGCCAAAATGTCTTTATTTCTTCAGTTCTGGCTAGGAGCACTCTCTATAATTATTTTTCTATTACGCGCAACAGTGGATTGCAATGGAGTATTGGACGCAACGGCATCTACATCGAGCCGGATGTGGAATACCTGGACAAGTATCTCGAGCGCGGAGAGGTCGCCAATTGCGCAGGCGATGGCAAATGCGGATACACGACCCGTCCGGAACTGGCGTATGCCTACGCCCGGATGCTGACCGAGCCGCAACACCAAGGCCAGACCTACAACCTTCATGGCTAGGCGCTGACCCAGCCGCATTTGGTGGAATACCCCAACCAGGCGTTCAACGTTGAGCTTCAATACGGGCCGATGTCGGTAGCAGAGTATCGCGACGAGCGAGTGGACGAACTGGGCGGTATATCCTTTACGACAACATTCCTTTATGTGACAACCCTGTTCTGTTTCAGCTATTCGAGAAGATAGAACAAGAGGTGGCCGAAGCACATATCAGTGTCATTATAACGTAACTCCTAGTGTACAGTCTGTATCTGGATCTAGTGTTCAGTGGACAGACTCACTTCAGACTATGGGCTACCTGTCTGGTTTATTGCCAGAAGATCCTGCATGGAAACAAACGGAAAACAAAGCGACAATTCCACCATTATTGCTGGTATCTATCTTTCTTTCTTTCTTTTTTCTTTTTTTTTAATATTAATTTGAATCTAAAGCAAGCATAGGTGAACATTTCAAGTTGTCGTGGCATTTATTTGGTTAGTAGGTTAAGGTAAACATTTGTGGTAATTTTTTCCTTGTTGAGGAAAAGTGGACTAGTTTCTGATTGCAAATATATCCGCTCCATACGTTCACTTTGAGGTATGAAGGTGAAGCTTGCTTGTCAAACTCTTGTCTATTCATTTTGCTCAGGTTGTACTTTAAAGTCTTTACCCGTAAGTTCAATCGTAAATTTTAATTAAACCCAAACTTTAATAAAGTAGGTATTAAAATAAGACAAACCCGGTAAAAATATCTTACCCTCCTCGTTCGTGTTAAATTCTTTAAAATGTAAAGATGCCTTATAGGTGGTGGTCATCGTCCGGCGGCGACGAGGTCAGCGACGAGCGTCTCCGCGTCGGCATCGGACATGTCGTGAACGGTCAGACGCAGGTGGTGGGAGGGCTCCGCGCGTTCGTCGAGCGCGAAGTCGTCTCCGGTGCGGGCGAGCCACCCGCGTCGCATGAGTCGATCGGCAACCGTCCGCGCGGGTCGCGACAGCTCGACCCACAGGCTGAGACCGTCGGACTCGGTCGCGTCGATCCCTTGCGCGCGCAGTCTCTCGACGAACGACGCATTCCGCTCGGCATAGTGCGCAGCCGCCGCGGCGACCTCGGTCCTGACCGTCTCGTCGGTCAGCAGTCTTCACCTATTTTTGTTTTATAGTTGTGTTATCTTTTAAAGGTTCTTTCGTTAGCTGAGTTATGGTTGTGTTGTATATGTTTTATCATTCGTATAGTTGTGTTATTTTCCCTCATTACCTTGTATTTACCCCACTTGTCTTGTATTTTTGCGGGTTAAAAATAGCCTAATTCTTTAGATGTACAACTTAATTCCTTAGATATTGCTGATATTCCCTTTTCACAGCAAGCAAGGATAGAGTGTGTTTTGATTGTATTTGGTATCCCTCTCAACATTTTCTTAAAGTTGAATGGTCATACGCTAAGCTTCTCTAGAGACCTAGGATCAAATAAATAAGCACAAGTACTAGATACATGATTGACATAACCGGAACGGATCTGCTCTCTTTGCGGTAGTTGGACCAAAAATGGTTGTGTGTCGCTTAATTGCAGGGGGGGGGGTATGGGGGTTGAATCAATGGGATTGCATTGAATGGAAGTTGAGCCGAACGCGGTTTGAGTAAAAGGGATGGAGTTGAACGTGGTTGATTTAAACGGGGGTTTGGTTACCATTGGTGGATGTAACTCCCCCTCAACTACATAGGATGCAGGCTACAGTAGATTTTGTTTTCTTTAGATGTATTTTTATGACTACTTGCAAACAGCAGAAATTGATCAAAAAGCGAGCCTCCGCGCTCCGACTGGCTGAATGCAGACGCGTCACCAACTCGCCGCACGTTCAGACATGATGTTCTGAAGTTCGCCTTGTCAGTGCGACGGGCTCATGACATCGAGGAAGAGCTCGCCAAAGCCTTCGATGGCTGCGCTATCGGGAACCTGTCGGTTACAGGACTCGATGGGATTGTCGCCAGGACTTCAGCGCTTGGTGTTAATGAGGCAACTTTAGGCAGCCTGCGGTCAGATCTCTCAGCCTTGCGCAGGGAGCAAGAAGACTGGGAGAGCTGCTTAGCTGCGCTCAATAGGCTCTTACAACACTTCGGCGTCACCGATCGTTCATACCCAAGTTCCTGTTTGTTATGACTTTTTTTTGTTCCAAGATCGATTTGCATATTCAATTTAAGTTTTACTAGTTTTAATATTTATTTATTCCTGTATATTAGTACATATTGTATATTTGTTTGCTATAATTGTGTATTTACTTTCTGTTCGTTTTGGATTTTATTTACACTCCAGTAGCAAAATATTTTTATTCGTTTTAAGCTTGATTTGAGTATCCAAATTAAGTTTTACTCATTTTAATATTCATTTCTTCATTTATATTAGCACATGTTGTATGTTTTTTATATGATTGTTTATTTAATTTCTTTTCGTCTTGGGTTTCGTTTATCCTCCATAAGTATTTCGTTAGTTAGAGCAGCAAATTCATGAAATGTCAGAGTGCGATTTGAGTGTTATAAACAAGGGTCATTATTTGTAAGGTCTAAGTAATGTCTTCATCTTATGCGCATTAATGATATTATATAGGAAATATCGTAACTGTTTGCTTCCATAAGAATTTCGTCTGTTAGAGCGACTAATTCCTGATATGTCAGAGTGCGATTAGACTTTGATAATCAAGAGTTGATACGTGTAAGGTCTACGTTATGCCTGCATCTTATGCGCATTAATGATGATATATAGGAAATATGGTAAATGTGTGCTTCCATAAGGATTTCATTTTTTATAGTATTATTTGTCAGTGTTTGTTGTAGTCGTTATTTTCATCGATTTATATATGTGTACTATGTTGTCAGTTGTATTATGTATTATGTTGTCATAACTTCTATTTATTATATTTATTGCGACAAGCTTACCGTATTTGGTATTAATAAATAAAAATAACCAAAAAACTTTTCTTCTGACTCCTTATGAAGCTTAGCCTATACAAGACAGGCCTAGAACACCAAAAACCCTTTAGATCCTAAGGAATATGCATAAGATTACTTACAGGTCAATGAAAAGCTAAGATTATTTCCACTATTTACAGTTTCCTTGTCTTTTCTCTAGAATTATATTTGCAAAGGTTTATACTGATAGAGCAATGACAGTACCAAAAGGATAAAACTGTAGCCACATACTAGCTAACACCAATTCTGAAAAGCTTCGAAAACACATGGGGCTGAACAAAAGGAATAATTTTTCTACTCTAGAAATCCTTATACTTAGTAGAAGACACGCAACTCCTCAACTTTTTTTCTTTTTTTTTGCTAAAACCGAAATGTCGAAGCTTAGTATTACACTTTACTAACGGCAGAATAATTATTTCAAATAGCTTACTTCGGGCAGAATGCACAGTTATTAGGCGATATAAAGAGCAATGATTCGGATTTTTTCTCTCTTAGGTCACAAAAGTAAAAAAAACTACCATCTTCCAGATTTAATATTAATGTGATCTACTCTTTTCCATGTGTTTCTAAGCTATTGACCCGGGTCGCTCCTTACTTATAGTTCGCTGCTACGAACTGTTTTATAAAATTGATTACTGGAATTGTTTTACTCCACAGCTAACAACAAACTTAAAACCCAGCACGCAAGTTTTTAAATTAAAAAAGAGTTGAAAGTGGTTGCGTAGAGATAACATTTCATTTTCTAAAATCACGGAAGCACTAAACCATTGCTATGCAATAATGACGAAAAAAAACAAGTTTCATACTGTTGCTGATTTTTTTTTTTTTACTGGACTTCCGGTTTCCCCCTCCAACTCCCGCCAGTGTCACCGAATCTGGTCGAGATTTAAAATAAGAGCTCTAAAGCTTAAGATCCTTCAAAACATCAAATTTCACTAAGATCTGATCACTTGTTTGTAAGTTAAAAATACTTCATTTTTTCTATTTTTTCCGAATTCACCCCCCTTCCCAACTCCCCCAAATAGAGCGGATCCTTTCCGATTATGTCAATCACGTATCTAGGACTTCTGCTTATTTTTCCACCCAATTTCATCCCAATCTTTCCACTCTAAGCATTTTCCAAGATTTCCGGTCTCCCCCCCCCCCCCCCCCCCCCCCCCCGGATCATTCATCCATCTTCTACCAAAAGTAGACTGTAGCTTAAAGCATAAAGAGTATCAAAATAAAAATCCCTGGACTCACTTTGGGTATATTCATACCTGAAAAACGTAATTCTTGAAGTCTTTTCTTTTGGTTAAGATTGTGAAGTTTATTGGGCTGTACCACACTTTCGTCTGTGTTGGAATGTTCAGCAGTAAAAATAAATAACCAAAACTAATTCGTTAAATTACTTTCTTATAATTCGCTAAACTCTTTTTAGTTAAATTCGTTTGTAAACATTCAAACATCAACAACCTGGATTCCCAAAGACCATTAAACAGTTCATGGTAACGGTCAGGGTTTTCGATTTTATTTTTTCTCTGTCGAAACACAACATTTTAGAGCTTTCTAATTTTAATTCAAGAGTAATTTTTTATGTTTAATGTCGATTAAAAAGGCTAAGCATTGCAAATTATAAAGAAAAAAAAATGCACAGATCAATTTTAGGCTCTAGAGGAACCGGAATTTCACGTTGAGGATTACAAAGCTTGGTAGGATGCTGTTTAGCCGACTTCGGAACACTTTAGAAATAAAAAAAAGGAACCTAGAGGTAACTTGAATTTCTGGGCCACAGCACTAATCATGAGTGACTGAAGAAATAGCAGACAAAAAACTAAAAAAAAGCAACTCTGGACTTAGCACGTTTTATAGATTTTGTGCATTTTTATCTTCATTTTCTTCTGGTGAGACTCTTTATTGTTATATTTCTTTGTCTTATATCTTTAATCTCTATTAAGTGGAGATGCAATTTCTATTGTTTTGTACGCCAATTGTAATCAAACGCAAACTTTTCTGGAGTTTTTTGCCAATTACTAGCTTCATTATTAAAGTAGCAAATACTTTGAAAATTGAAATTCATTCTGCTCAGTAAAAATCACCAAATCAACCAAAATAGATCGTGATTCGCAATAAGAGTAGATTCAAGGGTGCAAAAGGGGAAAACATTTCAGGTTTAGGTTGAGAGAAAAACCAGAAGTATATCATCTTGTGGACTTGGTTCAACAGTCTCTAGGAGTATTTAGCCCGAGGCCCTTGATCGAGCCTGCTAGTCTGCCCTTTGTGAATGGGGATATATCCATCAGACATGCTAACGGATACTTAGAGTACCAAAAATAGAAAAAACGATCTCCTCGACTCATCTTGAACCTATTCAGACAGCAAAACTGGGATTTTTTGAAAATTGTATTATCGTTGTTTCAAAACTATTAAATTTTTGTCAGTAGGCAATTATTGTCCGGCATTGGCACGTTAGACAACGAAAAAATCTAATTAGCTAAATTTACCAACATTATGCTTGTTTCTTTTTCTTTTTTTTTTTTTTTAATTGGATATCTCCTTCCAGGAATTAATAGCATTATATAGAAACAATCAGTTCACTATATTCGTTCTTTCCAGTCATGTTAAATAATAATTGAATTCACTTTTTTTATTGATGTTGTGACAGAAAAACCACACTGTTCAAAACGCATATCGTTTTCAATAAAACGCAAATGACACTCAAGCTGTTAACTGGGTTCGAGAGGGAGGAAGAGTAGCACAACTATTATTTTTAAACTTTGAATAGTCTTGTGAAATGAGTTTTGTTGTATTGCTGTTGATGATCTTAAAAAAAAAAAAAAAACCACCAAGCCGCCTGAGGCCAACTAAGCTACTTACACTTCTCCTCCATCCCAATCTATTCAAAGTCTCACTCTTCACACCGTCTCATTAAGTTTTCATTTCCTTTAAATCTTTTTTTATGACATCCTCTCACCCTAACCGCGGACATCACCGTAGCTTCCAATATTGTAATCCTGGTTTGCAGACTTAGCTTCCTGTTCTTCAAGCCTCTTTTAACTGTGAAAAAAAAAAAAAACACCCTGAGTCTTGGCTATTCTACTTTTAACATCTTCACTGCTCCAACCGTTTTTATGGCACTTGGTATTCACCAAGTGACATATAGCAGTCGCCAATGTGTTGGCCTCAGGCGGCTTGGTGTTGTGGTGAGTTGTTAGTAGTAGTAGCAGCTCTAACGTTATTTTCTGCATCTCAAAATACCAACCAAAATGACAACTAATGGACTAGCCTAAAATACACCAAAACTAACCATTCATTTCGATCTTTGTGAAATATGTAGAAAAAATTACTGCAATAGTCAAAAGCCTGATAGATTTTTTCTCGTCTTTTCATTCTCTTATACACCGTTTAGTGGCAAAAGCATTTAGTGATATCCAATTTTATAGGCATATGTATTAAAAGGTCCCTCCAACAATCAATTCTAAAATTGAAAGAATTACAAATTACAAACGAGTGTTAGTGTCGGTTAATTTAAAAAAAATGAGGGAAGTAAAGAGCGAAGTTGAAGCTTAGAAGGAAAAAAAAATTATCGCTTCACAGTCTATCTAACCTGTATCAATAAAGCTAGTAAAAATAAACCAAATAATCATATTTTCCCATGCTTGTAGGATTAAAGAAAACTTACGGTTTACTGAAAACACAGGAACCAAGTATAAAAACAAGAATGTTGATTTATTAGTTAAAAGTGGGTACGTAGCCTGACAACAACAAACTAATCTATAAAGCTTTTCATGGTCTTACATCAGCTGAAATATCAATAACTTTCAGTATACAATCAAAAGTTATCTTATGATATAAAAAAAAATCATTTTCCCAATAGTTCCAAAGGGAAATTATATCATCCATGTTATGTCCCAAAAGGTGTATTAAAAAAAAATACGTCCGACAAAATGAACCCCAAAGACATAGCTATTAGATTTGCAACTAAGCTGAACAGAATGGTTGTCTCAAAATTTTGATCCACTGACTTTGGGGAAAAATGTGTTGGAGGGGGCCTAGATGCCCTCCAATTTTTTCAGTCACTTAAAAAAGTCAATAGAAATTTTGATTTTCGTTAGAATAAGCCCTCTTGCGACACTCTAGGACCACTGAGTCAACACGGTCACCCCTGGAAATTGAAGGAGGGAGTAGAGTTAAACAAAAAGACTTTATATGTATAAAGTCGTCGAAATCATTATTGCCGAATAACTTACTTGTAAAACTCTAACCAAATAACGAAAAGAAAAATTAAAAGAAATAAAATATAAAAATAAATCTTATTAGATAAATAAAAAAAACAAGTTCTTTCGAGTGAAAGTAAAGAGCGGCATTAACATTTAAAATGAACAGAAATTCATACGTATATGAGGGAGGCCATCCCCTTTTCAATAGCTCGGCTGTTAGGTTAAAAATATTTTTTGACTTCAAAAAGCTGTTCCAATTCAACGGCCCTTGTGTTTCAGCTGACCGGTTTTTCTCACACTTTGTAAATATACGATTCAAACCAGATCTTTTTACTTTGAACTCTGAATCAATACTGATTGATCAGGAGGAATTTCAAAGTAAAATGGAAGGCATAGTGACACAATTTACAGCTGCTGGAAGACAACCTTAGAATATCGATAAATAGTAGATGAGTGAAAATGTAACGTAATTATTAAAAATTAACATCTTGGAATCATTTCAATTGATCAAGTTTTCATGATGCCCAGTTTGGAAACGATAGTTCATACAAAAAAAAGAAAAAAAGTAGGTTCCTTTCAAAATATTTAAATCTTTTACTATATATAATATGGGGAGTGGGTATGAACAAAGTTTGTTTTGTGGCTGCTTCTGAAACAGTATAGCAGTAGCGATGTCAAACTAGAAAATTGGAAACGTTCGAAAATCAAGAAGAATCTAGTCAGAGGGTATTTTCTTCTTTCCATGAGCCGGTCAAACATAAAAGAGCAGAGGAACTTTACTAAATTTGCCATACCACGATTTGCTGCAGGCCAAGAGATGTATTTAGATAGATTGCCTCAACTTTGCAGGATGTTATTATCCTGTTATTAAATAAACAAAAACAAGTTTTTTAACTAAAAGTAAGGAGCGACATTAAAACTTAAAACGAACAGAAATTACTCCGTGACGTCTCGTAATTTACTTGATAACGAAACGCATAAAATGTACGTTGCGAAATACAGATTCATTATTATGCTCAATTATATTTCCCACAGCCAACAGAAGATTGGTTTAAAAATACACACCGCTAATGTTCCACCTAAAGTGACAATTTAGATAACTATTCACCGACTCCATTATCGAAACCTTCTTTTATCTACAAAGGAGTCATTTTTCAAAATGCCAACCTTACCACTGCTATTACTTCAATACCAATAATTATGGTGAGCTGCCATCTTTTATAATGGACAATTTTGGAAATCAACCTGGCAACAAAATTGGTGTGCTAAACCTGAACCGAAAGACCATTTTCAAAGTTTATCCCATTTTCACCTTCAGGTTTGGACATTTTTTCTTTGATTTCCAACAATGAGCCACGCAACTCCACAAACAAATTTTAAGCTTGGGAATAGTGAAGGTGCTCTGAATTCTCATGGGATGTCTGTGTAACTGGTTAAAATGAGCTTCATATCTGCTAACACAAACTAAAACGTCCACGGGAGGGGGCCTGCGTTCGTGGAAAAATCTGAGTTAGGGTTCTAAAAATGAAAATCCATAAAAAATTGAAAGGGTATTAAGGGTAAGCCGGGGTGGGCATTGAGAGATGGGGTAAAGTTTTAGGGGAAGTGAGAAGTGATGCCAGATTGGCAGTGATGGCTTCGAACACCGTTAATGACTGTACCCAATTCTCAACCTTGGCATGCACAGATAGTTCTTCAACGGTCTTATTTAATGATATCAAGTCCTATCCAAATATAGTGAATTTGCTTAAAACTGGAAACCGTTATTTATCAGCTTTGGTAGCAAAAATGGAAACTTATCAACACTACAGTCCATTAGATGTAAGTAACGTGCTTTTTGTCTTTTGTTTATTTGTTTGCTTTGCTTTAGCTTTACATAGTTTCTTACAGGTTTTAGATATAAAACGAAAAGAGAAGTCGTATTTTTGATGCCAAACTTTACGGACACTATTCTAAACCAAAAAAAGGCAAGCATATATTCCTCACCTGGTGTTGTTTCGGATACACCAGGTCTGTATAAAATTTTTGTCAACATAATTGAGGTGGCTAATGTAGATCCATGACACCCTCCCTCCTCTAAGTTTGTAATCTGAAACACAAATTTGCAATGTTTTACGGATTTGGTTGTATAATTAGAGGATCCAAATTAGAGTCCTGGAGCTGGATATACCCTTAATTTAACTCCGCTCCCCAGTTCTGTGAATCTATACATGCACATAGCACCTTTATTGACTCTTTTGATCATTTTAAAGGATTCAGAAAACGGTTTCAATTAAAATAATGCTTGTAGTGGCATTTTTTCATCTTTTTTGGGCATAGATTCTTTTTTTGGTGAATTATTTAGGAACCTAAAATTATTTGGGACTTAGAACTTTTATTGGACTTTGAATTTTCTTTAGATTAGAATTTTTCCAAACTTAGATTTTTCTTCAGGAACTTGCGGAAATTTCAACTTAATTTTTTTTTTCTGGAAAGGCTAAGGAAAAAAGACACTATGTAAAAATATAACGAACGATTCGGTACTGTCATATTTATTTTCCTCTAGGCTGATGCGAACCAAGTGAAAAGATCGAGGACTTGGGAAGGTCGTAGGCCAATTGCAATTACATGGATTTAGTTAAATTTTAAGAGCAGAAGTAGTAATAGAAGTAGCTCCAAAAGTTTGAACTTAATACCCTCAATCTTTCTTGTGACACTGCTGAGATGTCTTAGTTGCAACAAGCATGCACACAGTGCGCTTCGATTTAATCGTAAAGCAACATTTGGTTTTTAAGCATAATGAGCAAATTGCATAACTGTAGAGGGTTGACCAAGACAATAGCCCTAGAGACATAGTTACAAGACCGTTCAGCTATGCTTAACACATTCTCAAAAAGGGCACTAGAACTTCAGATTACCAATCCAATGAGTCCCTTTTGATGCATATATTGCTGGAGCTTCGCTCAGCTCCAGCACCAGGGCGATTTCCTTGAGGCTCAGCTCATGTTGGTAGTAAAGGGTCAGCACCAGCCGCTCGCGCTCGCTGAGCTGGCTCAGCGCCTGGGTCAGCAGGCGTTCCTTGAGCACCCTGTCCTCGACCGCACTGCTGCCACAGGTGAACCCTTCGTGGCCGTTCTGCAGCAGCTCGTCGAGGCTCTCGATGGCCTCGCAGGCGTCGGCCTGGAGGAACTCCTGGTAGTCCTTGGCGCTGATCCCGGTGGCCCGGAGGATCTCCTCCTCCTGCGGCACACGGCCCAGCTGGCGGGCCAGCTGGCGAATGGCATCGCGGATATTATTCGGTTACTATGGTTCATGGTTTGCTCTTTATTAGGTTAAAACTACAGCCCCAACTATGGTCTCTGAAAATAAATTTTGGCTTTATGCCTCTACCTATTTGAAATGTCTCGTCAGAAATAGCTGTGGGGCTTTGAACACTCTTCTGGTGCTCTTTGATCAATTAGGAGTTTTTGTATATGTATCTTATTTACATAGACAAAAGTATCTTAAGTTTTGTATCTTAAGTTTATGTGTCTTAAGTTTTTGTCTATGTATCTTTGTGTATGTATCTAATGTATCTTATTAAAGTGGAAGAGATGGCTCCTTGATACTCTTCCGTATGAAGGCATCTTCAGCAGATTTTTGGTGCTGGTGAAGCATATATCATAATAGGAAGATACATATTCCGTGACGAAGAGAGGCGCCAACACGACTCCTCGGACTTTAGCAAATTGGACGTGTCTTGTCACTTCATTATTTGCAAATAGCACCCATAAACGTGGTACTTTGTGGCAGACAAAGCCTGCGGAAGCCAATCTGCCTAAACGAAAGCATTTGCAATTGCAATCCGCATTTTAAATGGTTGCACCTGGACATCCTTCAGAGTCTTCTCATTACTTTTTCCATTGTATATGAGGAGCAAAGCTGTCCCTCCAGCTTTGGCGATATCATGGTGTTTAAGCAAGTTAAAAAAATACCAAAACAGGCCAAATATGAGAATATATAAGACGAGATTAAATAACCTTGAGGTGTCACAAAGTTTATTCTGCGGATGTAGGCCTACCTGAAGTGACCATCGTCCGTAAATGCTTCCTGCAAAGGAAAAACATTGTCTAAGATTCATTTGTTTCAGGATTAAATATAATTTAACTCTATTATACTGCCTGATGGCTACAAACCAATAATTTAATTAAACCTGTGTTGGCCTCAGGCGGCTTGGTGCTGCAGTGAGTTATTATTAGTAGTAGTAGTAGTTAAATATGTTAGTCAGTATAGATGTGAACATGAACTGGCAATGTTCTTCCTTTGAAAAGTTTTAAGTAATAAAAACAGTTAGTTTTTGTTAAAAAAAAATTCTTAGATAGGTTTTTTCTTTTGCTGCTTGAATAATGGGCATTTTCAAATCATTGAACATGATCCATTTTCGTCCTAATATGTTTCCATGAGATGCCCGTGTAGAGGCTCTTAGAACCTCCTCCTCACAACCTTCCAGAAAAATCGCGAATTTTGTCCGATGCCTTCCGACATTTTAGTGTAAATAATCTACTTTCTGTTGTTTTTACACAGGTCTTCCACTCCCCTTTCTTGATTAGATCCCTATCTGTTTTAAGTAAAATTTCTGCCTGGTCCAACCAAATCACTTTTCGACTCTTAAAAAAGGACACTAGAACTTTCGGTTTATTTTCTGATGGGCCCACTCCCATTCATCTTGGACTAAGTTTGAAAACAAATAAATGCTCATCTGCGATCTTTATCCTGGCAAAAAATACATATTCCCCATCTTTTCATCGAATTAGCAGCTATAAACCTCTGAAGTCGAATTCGCCGCTATGGTGAACCTAGTGGTGTGATTTTAGTTAAGATAGCTTGACTTTGGGGTGTTTCACCCATTAAAAAAAAAGAGGTTATTTTCTCAGGCTCGTATTTTTTTAGTTAGGTTTGATTTAGGTTAGCTTAAAAATACTTTAGCGTAAAGAGCAAGGTATTGTGGAGGAGACGAACCCCCTTATATACATAATATTTTATGTTTGTTTCAAGTTTTAATGCTACTCATTACTTCCAGGTGAAAATTTTTTATTTATTTATTTTCTCATTGCTTTTGTTTAAATAATGCTAGAAAATCCTGCGCCCCCTTCATGGAAAATTTCTTCCCTCATGATAAATTCCTCCTTGGAAAGATCCTCCCACGTAACCCCTCCCCGACCTACTCCCACACCAACGCGAAAAAGCCCCCCTGAAAACGTCTGTACATTTCATAATAACCATTACTATATGTAAACAATGGCCTAGACCGTTTAGCCCATTTCTTGTTTCCCCTGTCTTGCTGCAGTAAAAACAACTATTCATAAGCTCAAATGGTCAAATTTACTGAAGAATTAACGGCCGGACATGCGGCCGTTAGTAGATTTGGTCGTTTGGCCGACATGGCCAAACATGGCAATATGCTCGTCAAATAAATATAAAGATCAATTTCAAAATCGAATTATGATACAACAAGTTCAAAATTCATTTTCTTCTATAAAAGATTATGAGTTTATTAGTTAGACCGTTTAGCCCATTTCTTGTTTCCCCTGTCTTGCTGCAGTAAAAACAACTATTCATAAGCTCAAATGGTCGCTAGTAAAAACCTCTTTTTGAGAAAGACTACTTTTTTTGGCATTTCAGAAAAATAGAGATAGGTTTTTGGAATACTCCTATTTTACTTAAGCATGGCACAGTGCAAGTGTAGAGCCAATTGCCTCTCACTAGAGCCATCCTATTGGGAGTAATTTATTCATCATAAATTATGAATGTGGTTTCTGTTTTGACAATTAAATAGAAAGAAATTTAAAATTCTAGTTTATTCTATTTTGTAGTTCTACTTTAGTCTTAAGACCCATGCTTGAAAGTTTATTTTCTTAACCTTACCACTTTCCAATAGGCCTATAGCAAAAAGTTGAACTAGGATTTTATCATCTAGTTTTAATACTATTTTGACCGCTGGGTTTATGTATGGGCTCAATGGAACCTTGAATTTTGAAGTTTTAACTGATGGCACTTTAATTGTAACACTGATGAAATTTGATAGCACTTCTAAAGATACTGCTTGTAAGGGTTTTGTGCGTCTTTCACGAAAGCTCGTGTCTATGTCATAAGACTAGTATTTCCACAGTATAAGTTAAAAATGGATATTGTTGGAGGAGATGTATACAATAAAAAAAAAGAACTAAGCTACTAAAAGAAAGAAAAAAAGAACTTCACTAGCTATTTGCCTAGCCCCCTTGCGCTCACTCGGGCTTTACCAAAGAGCTCTATGGCACTTGTGACGAGGTCGGAAGAGCCAAGAGCCAAGACCTCATATGACATGAGCTCTAAAAAAATTCTAAGAATCAATAGATTAATTTAAAAGGAAAATCTGAGGCTTAATGCCGGTCAGGATTTAATTCTAAGCCGGTCTAGCAAAATTATAAGAATCAATAGATTAATTTAATAGGAAAATCAGAGGCTTAATGCCGGTCAGGATTTTAAATAAGAGCTGTGAGACACAAGGTCCTTCTAAATATCAAAGTTCGTTAATATCCAATCACCCACTCGCAAGTTAAAAATGCCTCATATTTTCTAATTTTTCCTCTCCCGTAAAACTTTTCTGTTGTTGCTGTAAGGTATGCTATTTAGGCACTGTGCCCATAAAAACCAAAAAAATTTAAATTGCGTGGCTTCTGAAACCACTAAACCTATGCAGAAAATTGGCCTTATAAGTTGAAAAAATACACTAAGAACTTTATCCGAAATGCATACAATTTATGTACATGAGGTAGGCCCAAGGGAACTGATATCAGGGCTGAAGGTTCAAGCTGCCCAAGATAGCGAGCGAAGCGAGGCAAAGTCAATGCTCCGAGGTCTCATGCATGAGGGGCAAATGAAATGAGCACCTCTGGCTTAAACCAAGGGCTAATTATGAGGCCCGTGTTTATTTGTTTACTGATAAAAAGCCCAGCCGAAAGACATGGTGACTTGCATTGAATCGGAGAGAAAATAATAAAAATGCCAATGGATCTGTTAAAATTATGCCTTCCCGCATTTATATCCGTTATTGTGAACAATCTATTTTTCGTGGGAATAACGAATCTTGATGTCGTCACTTATCAGATTACGTATCAGATGAAAATTTTTGTTGCCGCTGTGTTTACCGTCTTTTACCTGAAGAGGAAAATATCGATTAGACAATGGATAGCTCTCGCCATTCTTGTGATTGGAGTAATTCTGGCACAACTAGGACTAAAATCAAACACTTCTCAACCCTTGTCACTTAGCTTGTCAGCTTCAAAATTTCTGAGTATTTGTGTCTTCTTTTTCCTATTATTTGATTTCAGATTCAATTTTAGGATGGTGGCTACCAGCTCCTGATCTAAACCTACATGGGCACTTCTGAAACTTTGAACATGTTTTGAGCTCTATCCGTTTGATTTTTCGATTTTTGGTGGTTCTATCCATGGATGTCAAAGCGTATTTGTAGATGTTTTTACGTTTAAAGAGCGTACCACCGATCACCAAATCATTCTCGATGGCAGAGCTGACAAATTAGCCCCATTTTCGTTCATACTGCCAAGTTCATGATGTCACATCCCTTCAGATGAAAAACAATTAAACGATCATACACATCAGCAACTTGCTTTCATCCTGTGTCATAACTAAGGAGTAGTTTCTCATGTTTTGATTTAAATAAGAAATCTTCCTATATCCCTTAATTTTTTTCTCGGATGCTATCGTTACACCCATGGGGCGAAAGACACGGCCAGGCCTCACTTTTTTTCTTTGCCTCGTACAGTTGCATAACCGAGCAAAATCATACAGCTTTTTCAGAATAGCTACTATCTATTCTATCTTATTTACGTTTCCATAACCCATTTTATTTGTTGTAATATTCGTTACTTCAACTAGTTTGTAACAGATGGCATCACTCGAAAACGGCGACATATTTTTTCGGCGAAAAATTTGCAGCCTCAGATATTCTGGCCTAAGAAAACTATCTAGACAGGTCGGAAGTTTGAGAAAATTCGTTAAGAGCCTTAATTTTGGGAAAAAACTATTCATGTGAGTGAAGTCATTTTTATAGACATTAATATTGAAATGACGTATTGCACAAAAGAGATAAAATTTGCTATTACTAAACATGGTGATTCTCTATTTGACAAGGGATTACAACAATTCAAAAATCTTAAAAAAAATAAAAGTTTGAAGCTTAGTACACATTGATGTTAGGAATCGTACTAGCTTCAATGTTGAAATATCTTTATAAGTTTGCTTTATGGAGTACAGTAGGTCCAAATTCTTTGACCATATTACCGTCTGGGTCTTCAATTTTCTTTATCAAAAATGGTTTGAACTTCGCCCAAGTCTACGACATATGAAATCGGCTAATTTAAAAATGATTTGTCATAAACATCAAACGCCTAATTGCTGTAGGATTAGCGTCCAGATGTTTCATCGCGGCGTTGAAATTGATGTCTTTCCCTGTTCATCTCCGTGTGCATAATTTTTCAACCCCTTTCCAAATGACTTGGAGATGTTTCGGCTGTTTAAGAACTGCCGCTAAACATTGAAGCTCCATTTAGAAATACGACACTAAACTTATCGTTTTCTGTAACGTGCAAAGAAAAACATAGCAATAATCCCCACCGACAGGCTAATAATACATCTCCAATATTAATTCACTAATAGCGCAAAAAAAAAGTAAATAACTCCAAACATTTGGAAGACGTGCTAAGTAAAAAATTGTAACCGAGTTGCTCCACTCCATGACCGTTGAAACACGTGTACGTTTCTTATATTATAGCTGTAAATGTACAAACCACTGGGCTATATGAAAATACCACTAAAATATTCTTGGGCGGGGTTATTAATAATATCAAACAATAACATCAATCGATAAAATAAAACAACAAGTAAGAGGAAGAATAGGTAATATTAAACTTAATGAATCTTATATATTTGGAATCAGCATAAAAAGTCAATTCTTTTTATGTACTAAATATTAAAAAAAACAAGTTTTTTAACTGCAAGTAAGGAGCGACATTAAAGCTTAAAACGAACAGAAATTGTTCCGTATATGAAAGGGGTCGTTCTCTCCTGAATGCCTCGCTCTTCACGCTAAAATTTGACTCTTTCTCACAACTCTACTTTTTAAAACAATAAAAAACTTTAGCATGAAGAGCTAGGCGCTGAGGAGGGGACGACCCCTGTCATATACGGAATATTTCCTGTTCGTTTTAAGTTTTAATGTTGCTCCTTCCAGGAAGGCAATTCCAGACCGCAGTTTTTGTTTCTTGTGTCAAAAGCCCATTCCCTGAAGCTTCTCTTCATCGTAAAAAACCGTATCCTAATTGTTTAGGTTGTCTGTTGCATCGTTTTGTAATGTTTAAGTTTGTTTCATAGTCACTTCAGCTGCTCAAGAATTGATAAACGAAAACTGAATACTTACTGTTATTGCTCATGGTAATATCTTTATGATCAAATCCTTTACAATTAAGCTGCTTTGTTTAAAACAAGGATACTATCTATTTTTGCTTTAAAATCCGTTATTTTTTGAAAGAAAAATGAAAAAAAATGGGGTTGTTTTGTCTGTCGGGAAAATAACAGCATTGGGTGTGGTTCCTTCTTCAAGTTCTAGATCTTGGAAGCAGTTCCTCGGTCGTTTGTGTGTAAAGTTGATTGTTCTTGAGTCTGCTACTGAACAGGAACTGATAATAATAATTGTACCATTAAAAAATTCTTCATCTGGATTTGACCAAATTCCTGCCAAATTAATTAAACAAATTCTTCCCTAGATTATTACACCACTGTGGTACTTGGTTAACCTGTCTTTGAAGGTCAAAACATTCACCCAGCGTCTCAAGTTGGCACGAGTCGTATCACTATTTAAAGGATGTGACCATGAGGACAAGGGGAACTATAGGGGAAATGGTAATGACGCCCACCCATAAGCCCAAAATCAGCAGAGGAGCGAAAGCGGCAATTCTCCAGCCTCCTGTCCACTGTCTGAGTGCGGCTAGAGGAAGCGCTGCGCTTGAAAGTAAGGCTGCCAGCACTATCAAGGCGATGACGAAATTCCACCAGGTTGCCGATTGTTCACTACTCGCTTCAGCGCCGAGAACAACATTGGAAGCGGCAAGAAATGTTATTGCTAGTACGCTGACAAAGGAATATTGCTTACGATCAGGGCTCATAAATCTTTCGCTTAATTAAACCTGGCTTGGATTTAATCAGACCGGCAGTCGACAATAAAGCTAGAAACTTAATCATAAAAAATCAGCTATGGCGCTTCTCCGCAAGCTTCACAAGACACTTTGCCAGTGCCGTTGGTAAAAGTTTGTCAACCCTGTACTTAATATTTCCGGTGCAGCCCTTGCTATTGGGCTAAATTTTACAAATCCGTTTTTGTATTAATAGACTGAAAATAAAAAAGAATTATTTTTCAAACTGTGTCATTTTTAAAAGCTTGGTACTTGTCTATAATTTAAAACACACTTGAGAAGTGAAGTTTGGGTAAGGCTAATGAAAAAAGCAAAACATTATGAAAATAGAATACTTTATTAGCAAAATTGTGAAAACTACAATTTTCACTAAGGCTAGGAATAAGTGAAGAAGAAAAGGTGACGTTGGGTAAAGAAAATATTGATCCGGTGGGTAGCTCCAGTTAGCTTGGTAGTATCATTAGTAAGGAGTGGAGCAGTGAAGATGTTAAAAGTAGAATAGCCAAGACTCAGGGTGTTTTTTCGCTGTTAAAAGAAAGTTTGGAAGAATAGATAAGTCTGTAAACCAAGATTAGAATATTGGAAGGTACAGTAATGACAGTGGTCAAATATGACTGTGAAGGCTGGGAACTCGGAAAAGAGGATGAAGATTTACTAGATGTTTTCAAGAGAAATTGCCTACGGGCGGTTCTGCGTACAAATGAAAGTATTTAACTTGAAATATTAAATGCTGGTCGTTAGAAGACATCATCCTTCTGATAATTTCTATTTATTTTAACTTGTAGCTTGATTATTTATTGCAATTAAATAAAAAAACAAGTTTTTTTTTTAATGAAAGTAAGGAGCGACATTAAAACTTAAAACAAACAGAAATTACTCCTTATATGAAAGGGGCTTTCTCTCCCCAATGCCCAGTTCTTTACGCTAAAGTTTGACTCCTTCTCTTAACTATTCTTTGTAAAACAGTAAAACAAAACTTGAGTAAAAAATGAGGCAAATTTTCTCAGGCTCGTGACTTTTGATGGGTAAGCATGATTATTTTCAAGACAAGTTCGAAGTGAAGGAATATTATTAGAATATTAAGACTAAAGACTCGCTTTAAAATTTGTATCACAACTTGAAATTTTCCGTTTTATAGAGAAATAGCTGGATTTCCAGATTCTATATTACAGTTGATATGTTGTTCATTTTGAACGATTCTAGGTGAGACCAAGATGTTACCTGATAAATCAATCCATTATTTTTTATGCTGTTTAATGATTTTAAACTTATTATTTTTTATGCTGTTTAATGATTTTAAACTTATTATTTTTATGCCAAAGTTTTTAAGACGATTTTAATTGCATACTGAAAGTTACTGATCCGAGAGTTCAGTGTGAGTGAACTTCATGACGTGTCAATGTGTTTGGTGGCTTTGGTCCAACAGTTCTTTCTGGATCTTTTGAATTGAATTGCTTTGAGTACTGTTTCAAGCAGATGAAGACATTGGCCATTGACTCTTCAATGCTGATATAACAGTTGCAAGTGCAAAAATTGTTGCGGTTTTGAAATAGAAAATTATTGTTTTGCCTGTTGCATAGTTGGTCGTAGCTTCGTGACAACGTCATTAAAGATATTCGCTAATATTCAGAAGATAAGAAATTTAATTGCGGTAATTACAGTTATTAAAGCATGAAACCTCATGAAAGGTACGTTGGTCTGGGCGGTGCAACTCGCCATCAAGTTGCAAATTGTAGGGCGGATCTGCAAAGATAACGTCGACCGAATCCTCAGGCAGGCGCTGAAGCGCGGAAACACAATCCCCTTTCAGGATCGTGTCGAGCCAATTGTCGGAGGAAGCATTGGGAGCTAGATCGTCAAGATGCCGTACTGCTGACATGAGGGTACCCGTTACTCAACAAAAAACACTGAACCCCATGGTTACCGCTTATGGTAAATATTGACTTAAGTGACAGGAACTGCGGCGGTTTGCGCGATCGAGACAAGTTCGAAAGTTGGAAAATCCGGAGGATGAGATGAAAATCAGTTTATTCGCACAATATTTATAACAAAATTTCTACTATCGCTAACAACAAGCAGGGCTTGATGTGTTAGCTTAATACATTCAACATAAAGATAAAATGAACATTCCATAGTAACACATCTTCAGACAAAATAACAACAAATCAAGAAAATAAGCAGCAAAACGGAAAATAAAGAAGACGAAAGAGCGGTGGAAAAAGAGTAGAGCCCAACTCAGCCAGAGCTCGAGCTCAAACTAAACCAAGATTAACAAGAGCTAAGAGCTCATATGGCACTTGTGACGAGGTCGGAAGAGCCAAGAGCCAGAACTCATATGTTATGAGCTCTAGCAAAATTCCTAATAAGAGTGTAAACTTGATTCTGATAAGCAGGATTTTTCAGCTAATCAATCACGGATCATTTTACGCTCTTAAGTGAAGTACTTATATTAGTGAATGATAATGACAAATAGTTATAGTCAGAATCAGGAGAAAAATCCCAAGTCACAAAATTATTGTCCATAATAGATGTCGTGAAAGAAGCACATTCCAAGGTTGTTTAACATCCACTGCTAGCTTTGTAAGAAAGAAAGCGACGAATTTGAAGATTTATAACTTCTGTATTCTTTTTCTGTATTCTATTCTGTTTTTGACACAGAGATCGAAAGCCGACCGGATTTTCTCTATATTCGATTAGCGCAACTAAGCTTGATAAGACTTACATTTTTAAAATCAGCATAAAAATTCAATTCTTTTGATATATGTATTTGTATCAAACTTCCGTGATTTAGAGTTTTGATTACTATTCAGCCGGGTCGCTCCTTACTTGCAGTTCGTTACTGTCTGAAAAAATTTAAAGCTACTTTAACATGAGCGATGTAAAAATATTTTGTGCTGCCAACTGTAGGTTATTTGCATGGTTTTTCATAGTTTTGTCCCAAAATTAGGACTTGCCAGGAAATTAAAAAGACACAATACCGTAAACCTACTTTTTCTAAGTTATTAAAAACATTTTTTGACGTGCTTTATATTGTAAAATATGTACATATTTTACAATATAAAGCAGAAATTCTTTTTTGGATTCCCCCCTCTAATTTCATAAACGTAGACATATCACAGTACCGGTATAAAATATGAAAAAGAGGTTTTCGTGTAAAAACTGAGTTTTTAAAAACATAAAAAGCAAGCAGTAATCGAAGTGTTGTAAAGTATTCTTATTTGAATTATAATCGACTTGTAATTTTCTTTTGTATAAACTCCACTTACATTGAATTGTTTTTTAGCTGCCCTTTACTTGTTATTTAGCCTATTTGGTGGTTTTACTGTTTATCAAGAGCAGTTTTAAAATCGGGCCCTTACACTACAAAATCCAAAGCGAGTTTAGAAGGAATTTCATTGTTTTTAAATGACGAATTGGTGTTGGTACGTGTACCCACAGAAATATACCGTTGATTCGTGATATTGATTCGTGAGGAACGAGCTGTTTGATACTATTTCCACTAGCTCTTAATTTTTCGATTCCCAAAGCAACAGAACTCACAACCCGTTGTTTTAATACAGAAAGTATTTTTGAGGTAAGGGAGACTGTTGCATTGGGTGCAGTGCCAAGCACTTTTTTCAAAATAAAATTGGAAAGAGCAAGATGTAGTTTTATACCAATCTTAATATTAGAAGGCAAATATTGAGGATCAACACGTAAGACTCTTTGTCCAAAACAATGGTAACGAACCAGTATTCTTCCACATTGTTGGAGAAATATTGGATAGAGTTGTACAAGGCAACAGAGTGCAATCTGCAGGAACTGAAACATGGTTAATCGGAGGTTCCCAAGGTGCAATCATTGATTTGGTATTTGATGAACCAGGTGCATACGCAGCAGTTAACCATGACTATGCAGCAATTTACACTGGCGCAGCTTCAGTCTTTGTAGCAGGTGACCCATTCAACTTGAACCCAGTTCTAGTTGAGAAAGGAGTCATTCCAGCACCAGTCGCATCTTATGCATATTGTATTTCTCATCAGGGTATGGCTTTGTCAACTTGATTTGTAATGCTGACAAGATAAGGTCATTGGTTGCAGTTGGGTCGTCAAACGTGGTTTCTATGAAATACTGAGTAAGAGCAATACAATATTCAACAGGCTTCCTCATACAGGTCTGAAGGGACAACCAGAGAATTGAGAGTGCTTTTCAATGACAGAATTCCTGAAATTCAGCATACTTATCTTCATGGAAGTGCTTCTGGAAAAGTAGGCATAGACATTTCATGACAGGTTTTCTAGTGTCTTGGGAAGTGACAAAAATGCAGAGGATGAGCATAAGTGAATAAGATGGCATGAGCAGTTCCCATTCGAGTGTAACCTTTCTTTCAAGGTATTTTTCTCAGGGAGCCTTTATTAAACACAGATTTTTTATCCACATCAGGATTAGAAAGGGATTCCTTTTCAATGGAATGTAGTACTAAGCAATTTGACAATGAAACCCTTTCTAATATTTTGATTCGGCTAATACGTTCTACATGATAGCCAATTGCACGCAAAGAGAATACCCTGTTCGCGCATACTAGAATGAGTAAGCAATTCATTGCATTTTCCCATATGGTTGCAATAACTGACATACTGGGTGGATAATTGATTACTGAAATTTGATTTAATTTGGAGTACACCTACTTGCAAAGGAATACTACAAAGTTTATTGTCAATATTTTGAAAACTAACAAAATGTGCAGAAATCAATTTAAGACCACAAAATTTTTCTGATGAAAGTAAAGAGCGAACTTGTTGAAAATTAAAACGTGTAACGAACAAAAATACTGTTTCCTGGTTTATCCAACATATTTTCGGAAAACAGTTTCAAACTAACTGGCTCATGGTGTTCCCCTATTTTTGTAGATTTCTGAAAAGCTAGCAATTAACTGAAAACTAAGTTTTCTTGACTTTCTTGAAAAGTCCAAATCGTGTTGTAAAAATTATAGTTTCATTGCTGGAAAAGATTTTTGAGAACCTTATGAATTATTTAGAGTCGTTAATTGAAGCATTGAGTGAGCACGTAGGAAAAGTCACCGTAACGGAAATGACTCGTGCGTTATCGAGTTTTAATTTTGAGGGTGTCAAAGCGTCTGCGCAAGAAATGATAGCGGAACTGGAATAAGAGGAATTCGAATCATGGCGGAACAGGAGAAAACCTGGCGAATATTGATTGTGGATGATGAACCCAATAACTTGCAATTATTACGTCAGATTTTAAAAGGAAAGTATCAATTGTCGATGGCGACTGACGGTTTTCAAGCGCTTGAAGTGGCGAAGAAAATGCAGCCGGATCTGGTGTTGCTAGACGTAATGATGCCAGCTATAGATGGCACAGAGACCATCCGCCACCCCTCATTTTGATGGCGCCACAAGCCAATTCACGCAACCATGGCAATATATGGCTGCCCCATGACAACCCTAAGATAGAATTATCATTCCTAAGACATTTCCTAGATATTTTCTTAATAAAATTATGCTAAAAGTCTATTGATTCGTGATTTTGTAAGCAAACCCACTGCCCGCCATGGCATCTGTCATCATCTCTATGGCATTTTCAAGCTTTTCTCATAAAAAAGCTAGTAAATCTAAAATTGAACACAGTTTTTATTTGAACAGTGTGACTTGGCATTTCATTGATAAAATGTGATAGTCAGATGTATTTTCCTTAAGTATTATTTAGTTCAAAAAATCGATAAAACAACGTTAAGACCACTTTATAATATATTAGCTGTATATTAGAAGAACAGCAAAAGTCTTGCCTGAATTGTCCATTGTTTATTTACCCATCAATTTTACATTTGAATCATCGTAGATGCACTATGTACCCTCCAACGTTCGCCTATGAACCTAATAGCGTCCAGAATTAAAATTAATACATCTATGAACAACGATGGCGAGAATAATGAGGACTTTTTCTTTCCCAACACAGTGAATGCACAAAACCTATTTGAATATTTTGGCCTTATATCTAACGGCCGTCTTCAGTACTAGTTCTATCTATGTCCCTAATAAAATCTATATAGGTCCACCAAAAAGAGTCTGCAATTGCTGGATGGATAGAAATCGCATAAATAAACCTCAGTCTTTCAACTAGTAACGCACTCCCAACTGCCTTTCGAAAGTTCTCAGCAAACCGACTTATTTCTATTTATTTATTTTATTCAACAGAGGAGAAAGCCACAAGCTTGTCGCGTCAGATTTAGCTTACCAGAGAGCCATACTGTAAAACTTTCCTGCTCCTATATAACAAAGGCAGAAGTTTGTACTCTTTTCTCGCCAGAAGAAACATAAGGGATGCGTTTTTTTTTCCTGCGTTGGGTTTCCGCAACTGTTGCTTCAAAATCTGCCAAAAAGCGATTCACCATTTGATTTTGCGCTTCGGCTAATTTGGCCTCCCGGCGCGCCTCTTCCTCTTCCAGCTCTTTGGCTTTTTTGGCAAATTCGGCTTTTTTGCTGTCGAGCTTTTCCAGCTCTGAACGGACTTCTTTAAGGTCTTTTTCTAATGCCTTTTTGCGTTCTGATTCAGCATGACGCATCTCAAATTCCAGGTCGCGAATTGTGCGCTCATACTCACGGCTCTCCCATTCCAGATCCCGCTCTTTTTCTCGCAAATCACGACGGCGTTCACGATGTTCCCGCATCACTTCTTTGGAAAATGATGACGACTATATTTATTTACTACTTAACATAAAACCACATTGGTTATCTAATAGTTTATGTTTGATTGGCTTCTATATAATCAGTGTTGGAATTTCTGAAGAGTAAGGACAATGATTTGCCACCAACTTAGTCATCCCGAAAATAGGACATTGCTCATATGACTTTATTACAAATATTTACCATATTTAACAGGACTAATTTGAAACTATTAGGTGAGACATTAAATTTACTCAAAATTCAAAGTCTGACATCTGCCTTTTTTTTTTTGCAGAACATTTATAGTACAAACAAAACTTTGAAAGAGGAGTGTTCTCAGTTTTGACTATGATGCCGCTTTGGCGGCTGCCTTGGAGGCGCGCCGTGCAGCCGAGGAAAAGGCAGCCCGGGCCAAGGCCAAGGCGCGCAAGGCCAAGCGCAAGGCGGCGCTTCTGGCCGAGGAATTTGCCGAGGCACGTATCAAGGCGAAGAAGAAGGCGAAAAAGCTGAAGGCCAAGGCCAAGAAGGAAATCGCCAAGGAAAAGGCCAAGGCACGGGCGATTCTTGCGGAGAAAGAACGCGCCAAGGCAGAGAAGCATTCGAAGACCAAGGGCTGAGGGGCTGGCTGGTCAGGCCGGGAGCGTTTTTCCTTCAGACTTGAAAATCAAACCGACCGGTGTTCTGTTTCATGTCGGATATATTGGGGCGGCCGACATGCTCAGTCAGGCGGACGGCGCGCATGACCGGTTCGCCGAGAAACACCGGCAGCAGCCAATAGTAGAGCGGCGCCCACCAATCCAGAATGATGCAAACGGCCAGCAGGGCCAGATAGGCCAGAACCATGATCCGCGCTTCCCAGAAAACAGTGGAATATTCCTCCTTCGGGATGAAGCGCTTTTCCGTGTCGCTGAGGCGGCCGACCAGATGGCGGGCGATTTCAGTGAACTTCATGCGCCAAAACGGAAACGCCGATATATAGGCAAGATATTTCCACACCGAGATCGGCAGCCAGTTACTATGCGTTGTCTCGAACAACGAGATAGCTTGATACTTATTTTTCGGAGTGAAAGATTTAAAAAAGGAAACAATCCAGCCAATGCCACAGCTATACTTGAAAAATTATTGTCTCCTGCATTCAAAGCTTATTTTGTTTTTCTCTTGTATGTCCTACCATTTGTTACTGACCTCAATCGGTTGTTTCAGTCGGATTAGTGAGCTGTATAAAGTGATTATCAACCATTTTATGAAGCCATGCTGCGTGGAGACGACAGAAGCACCTTTGATACAGCTCAGGGACCCACAGCGCTTTCGAGATATGAAAGAAGTAGACTATGGCAGTCCTGAACTTCATAAATTCTATTTTACGGATATATTTAATCCACAAGAATTTTTTTCCGAACTTCTGTTTAAAAACAAAACAAGCGCTGTTACTAAAAAAGAAGAAAAAAACATTTTCTATTTTTATTGCTCAATAATAGGTGGTTCCTTCCCCTAGTGGTATTCTAGGTATGCCCCAAGGATGCAAACAGGTTGAGTACCTTTGGATAGGGTTGACTAGCCTTAAACTAGGGTAGTGAATGAAATATTCGAAATACTAGCATCTTATAAATGCAAATGTTTCTTGTAAGAGGGGAGTTAATTTATCGGTGGCAACAAAGTTTGACCATTTTGTATTTTTTTTTGTATGTTTTATTTTCGGCTTTTCTTTGTTTTCGTTTATGAAAATTTCTGAATGTGAAGGAGAAATCTTTGGGCTTTTGTATCATTAAATATCACTATTGGAAATAATTTGGACGTTTGAATCACTTTGGTAATTAAGAGTTTTAGTCACTAATTATTTATTGTCGTCGCATGTCTTCTTGGAACTAAGCTGGTATGCTAAATTATGAACTATCCTGTCAAAAGCGTGTTATTATATTCCCATTCCTCCCCTCTCTTTATTTCTTGTTCAGCGCAATTTGACAAGCATACATTAATATTTTATGGAAATTGTTTCTTTTTTCTAACTTCTTAATTTTTTAATGATTATCAATAAAGCAATTTTTCCTTGTCTATCTTGTTTACTTGAGTTTGTATTCATTCCGTATTTGATTACAAATTGGGAAAGACCGTTTCAAAGATAAACTTTTATAAAAACGTTTATATATAGGCCTATGTATGTAAAAACGTTTGCTCAAGACAAAGAAATGTAGCGATTACTTGAAATTAAACGATTTTTTCCACCCTCCTACAGAAAGAAGCTTATACACATCAATCGAAGGTGTGTGTTTGTGTGTTATGACCTGCAAGTGCCACGATTTCTATCTCCTTCAGTCTGCTATTAGCACAGATAGCAGCATCTGTTGTTTTTCTTAGAAATACCTTTGCAGCAGCAGTTGGATCAGGTCAATTAAACTTTAACTCTTTGTCAATATACCCAGATCTCATTTGGCATCACTACTCACAATGGTCTTTTCGGGAGAACCTTGATTTGGACTTTTGACTGAAACAATTACTTTCAAATTGTCTGTATAAAGTAATGTATCTGACATTAATAATCATGACTGTGTTTTGTGATGCGGTTTGTGTTATGAGCCTTACACTCTATGACTCCACAGAGGTTGCGTGTAGTTGCTCCATTTATACTACTAATAAATACTTGGCTGATTCAGATGTGGACACAACATAGGAGTATATAGGAGTTCTGCTGTTGATGTTAAAAGTAAAGGATTACCACCGAATAGTCTCTTACTCTGACGCTGAAATTTAGGAAGCGTAACTACCACTGAAAGCCCCCTTGAATTAAGGACAATTTAGTCAACTGAATGTTAATATTCCTTTGATTTTTAATTATTAAGCTTCTGGGCCCAAAATATCAAACAGTAAAGTTTATGTAATACTTCTTTTTATCGGCCACCTTGCTTAAGCGTATTTAAAAAAAAAAAAAAAAAAAACATGATAAACGACATAAGAGACACAGGACTAAACGTTATTTTGGAAGCCCATGAATCCACATTTTTTCCGTAAGCTAATGCCTTTTTTATTTTTATTTTTGCAAATTAGAGCCCCCTTGACCTAAGAAATTTAAGATATAAGTTTCGAGCTAATCCAATGATAGTACTTGGTTTCTCGTTCGTCCTAGAGACAAACAAATTTGCACCTGTTTCCTGGGGACGAGGACCGATACTACCTTTTTTTCGGCTTTTTTCTCGCCCCTGTCAGTTTACAACTTTAAAGCCAGTAGGTAAAAACCTATTTGTGTTCCAAATTCGCCCTGGCGAAAATTAAGTTTTCTGGCACAGATTTGAACACAATTTAGCCCAGGATATTTTTTCTTACAGTGGATTCTCCTTGAAATCTAAACTGAATTAATTTGGGGGATCTGAGCAAGTGAAAATCGGTACACCTAAAGAAGTGTTTGACGGAGAAAACCGTGTTGCGATGACACCGGAATCTGCCAAACAACTCCAGAAACTGGGCTATGAATGCGCCATCCAAAGCGGTGCTGGGGCAAATGCAGGATTTTCGGACGCCGCTTATGAAGAGGCAGGCGTGGAGATTATCAAAACTCCGGGCGCTCTGTGGAAAAGTGTCGATGTTGTTACGAAGGTCCGACAGCCAGATGAGGCGGAACTGAAACGCCTGGCAAAAGGGAAAACCCTGATTTCATTCTTTAACCCGGCAGCGGTTTCTTCGACGGCGTTACGGTCGACTTCTCGTTGTCCAACCCGTATGTCGTGGTCGGGCTGCTGTTTGGCGGTTTGCTGCCGTACCTGTTCGGCGGCATTTCGATGACGGCAGTTGGCCGTGCCGCGGGAGCGGTCGTCCAGGAAGTGCGTCGCCAGTTCCGCGAAAAGCCGGGCATCATGGAAGGCAAGGAAAAGCCGGACTATGGCCGCGCGGTTGACATGCTGACAAAGGCGGCCATCCGCGAGATGATTGTACCGTCATTGCTGCCGGTCCTGTCACCGATTTTCGTGTTCTTCGTCATCTACGCGATTGCAGACAAGAGCCAGGGCTGCCAACGGCAGAGAGGCGGTGGATATGTGGGAGCAGTTTGATTACGCGATGATCTTCATGGATTGCCAGATGCCTGAACTGGACGGTTTGTCGGCAACAAAGGAGATTCGCGCACGTGAGACGTCGGTGGAAAGGTCACACATTCCAATCATTGCGATGACGGCCAATGCCATGCCCCAGGATGAGGTCGATTGTCTGGCGGCAGGTATGGACGACTATGCAAGTAAGCCCATCAAAATCAACAATCTGGCGAAGATGGTGAATAAGTGGCAGTCCGCGGGTGGACCACATTCAAACCTGACTCACTAAAGTTGGATCGACGATAACCTACCTGGCCGATTGTAGTCATTATAATTTTTTTAGAGATAAAAAAAAGTCTCATTAGCCATTAAAGGAATATGTCAGTCCAGTAAGCATTTCAAATCACCCTGGTATGGATATTCTCGGAATGATGCCAAAAAAGGTGCCCGGAAACAGATCACTGATAACACTTACCAAAAATCCAATTGAAAGATCGATTGCACAATATACTTGTTACGATATTGTGACGCTTAACATTGGTTTGCTAGCTTCCCAGAAAAAACACATTGATTGTCTAGAATGTTTTTCTAAGAATATATTATTATCGAACTCACGTTCGATTTGTACATCAGACTTAAATCCCCTAATATTTAACTATTCTTAAGAAACCTGATCTAATATCCTGAAATCCAATAATTATTCTCGCAATAGAACATCTACGTGTCGCTACTTTACATCGTTTTAGCTCTTTGTATTTTATTTTTGTAGTTTTTTTTTTGCATTTTTTGTTGTTGATAGAAGAGTTTTAGCAAAGGTTTTTATCCTTGTATGGCATACCAGACAAATACATTAAAGTGATTAGTTCTATATACTAGAATAACACTGCTGCGGTGAAGGTAGGAAATGAGGTTAGTAGCTGGTTTCGTATTAACTCAGGAGTTAAGCAGGGTTGTGTTCTATCCCCCTTTATATGCTACAAGTTGAAATGCCACTTCTGGATTCTGAAATATGATTATTCATGCGATTGCGTAAGGTCCGTGTCTGTCCAATGTAACTCATCTCGTTGTTGCACATGTTACATGAAAGGAAATAAACCACATTTTCACTCTGGCAAGTAATGCTGGATTTGATTTCCCAAGTGCTGTTATTTGCGGTCGTGAATGAGGTGACAGGCTGCAGATACTGTTTGCATAGCTTACATCTTTTGTTTGAACAGAGTGAAATTCCAGGGATTCGATGTAGTGGTCGTACGTGTTTGGTCTCAAACTTTGCTTTTGTGAGTGTCGATAATAAGTTTTTAGGTTCTTTACACCCTCCCAGGAGGCTCCCATTTCCCTTAAACCTTTCCTTACAACATCCTCCCCTCCCATCCTTCTTGGCAATCTGTCATCCTTCATCCGCAGAATGTGCCCTAGTCTTCTATTGTTACATATAGATATATTATGCAATTATAAAACAAATATGAACAATAGATAAATAGAATAATAACAAAAGTAAGTACGAACACTCATGAAGAAGAGAAACAGAAAACGATGAAACAATGCACTAAAAATATGTCGTGGCAAGAACCTCGTGGAAAATATGGTCTGGAACCTCGTGATGACTAACTGAAAATAAATATTTCTTAAAACACACTGGGGCGTTGAGGAGGAAAAGTCCCTTTCATATGCGGAGTAATTTCAGTTCGTTTTAAGTTTTAATGTCGCTCCTTACTTTCAGTTAAAAAAAACTTGTTTTTTTTATTTAATATATTACATAATCTATAATCTACTATACTATGTAATATATTAAAGGTAATTATCTGGTTGAAAAGTTCGAAAGTTCGAAAAAAAAAACAACAAAAAAACAACAAATAAACACGCACCCAGGATCAGTCTTCTGGCAAAAAATACGAATATCCACATCTTTGTAGATAGAAGCTTGAAACCTCAACAGTGGGATTTTCTGATACGCTGAATGCGGTGGTGTCAGAGCTTTAATTAGATGAAAATAAGCTGTAAATTGGCAACCATTTGCTCATCAAATCTAAAACTTAAATTAATGATTTTTGCACTTTTCACACATTTACTTTCTTTTATACAAATCCCCTTAAAAACTTCAATGTTGTAAAAACCATACCACTTCACAAAAAAGCATAAAAGCACAATCCTGAAATATCATTTCAATAGCCTAAAGAAGTTGAGATTTTAAACTTCCTTTGCTTGTTATTATGAAATGTAGATTTTTGCCTCCCAGTTGGCTTTGTATATAATAGACACAGATTTCCTTGATAAATAGGCTACTTTTAAGCAGTGAGCATTGGGGATTCATTTTATTGACCACAAGTTTACAGTTTTTCTTGAAGCAGAGAGAGGGGGTCGAACCAAAAGTATGAAATTGGCTCTTTTTCATCCTGGGTTGCCATGTTGACTTCAGGGAATTTACTGTCACTCTTGATCAGCCCAATTAGAAATGATAAGGGTCATACTGTATATTTTTAGGAGAGTATTTTTAAATTCTCTTAATGAAATTTCTCTATCTTATAGCGCATTGAATTACAGTCTATCTTCTTCCTTTGAAGTTTCGTTCTTTGCAGGCTGTCTGTTTCTAAAGAATCTAAGAAAATGCTAAGGTCTAGAGCCCTAAACCCTGGAAGTGCCTGAGAAAATTTGCCTTATTTTAGAAAATATGGGGAAAACCCTCTGAAAGTCATAGAATTTTAACAAAAATTAAGCCATCAAATTCAACGCATCAGAGAACCCTAATGTAAAAGTTCCAAGCTCTTATCTACAAAAATGTGGAATTTCGTATTTTTTGCCAGAAGACAGTCCACGGAAATTTTCCCAGGGGTGATCGTATCGACCCAGTGGTCCTAAAATGTTACGAGAGGGCTCATTCTAATGTAGATTAAAGTTCTAATGCCCTTTCTAAGTGACCAAAAAATTGGAGGGTACCTAGGCCCACTCCTACGAACATTTTCCCCCCTAATCTTCGATTAACTTTTGCTTAACTTCGTCCCGCAACAATGCCTTTCGGGTTTTATGTTGTTGTATAAGCGTTTGAAATTCAGGTTCTTCATTCAAGCTTTGCAATAGGTGGTTGTTTTCTAATGTCCACCATTCTTGACTATAGGATTCTATCCAACCCATTTCCAAAGACCTGGCAAGGTGCACTAATGCTTGATTTATTTCCCCCAGTTTTGCATTGACCTCAGCCAGGGTAAATTCCATCTCGATTTTGTCAAATACTTGATCCTGAGACAGAAAAGTACGAATAGATTTTAGCAACTCGTCACCTTTATTCAGTGCTTCGGTTTCCGGCGCAAGGGGCATGCTGGACCGCAATCAAATAAGCGGATCAGCAAACGTGATGAGCCTTGATGAAGATCCTACATTACCGCCCAACTACGCCGCCCACGGCGCGCGCCGGCAGCGACCTCCAGGAAGCGGCGGGCCGAGCATCGCCACGGTCAGGCGCCGCACTCAGCAGCACCTTGATGAACTGCGCGACCGGCGTTACCGGAAACCATCGTTGTTGATGGAGTGGTTGATGCATTTCGATACGGAAACCTACGCGCATTGCGTACGGGTGGCGGACCTCGCGTTTCGTGTTGGTGAGGCGATCGGCCTCGAACGGGTGGCGCTCAGGCATCAAAATTCCGTTTTTTAGAATTTCTTTTACTATTGAGCCGGGTCGCTCCTTACTACAGTTCGTTACCACAAACCGTTTGATTAGGCGAATGTTAAAAATACACAATCGAGTCGTTAATCTAAGTCTCATCTCTATTGATTTTTCAAGCACTCTTTTCCCATAACGAAGCACGTTCCTCATACATTCGTTGTCTTTGCTTGTTGTTAAAATGGATTAAAGGAGTGATTGACAAATGACAAGAGACAGATAACAGAAAGGAAAAAAAACTTTGTTTTATAATTTCTTAAAATCTTTGCATGCTATCTATTTTAAGTTTGGCTCACTAAACTTGACAGCTGCAGAAGGAGAAGAATGGTGACACTGATCAGAATGAGGACGGTGCGTGATGCTGTTGGATTTGGAGAGGGGGAGAAGGGAAGGAGACTGCTGACATGTGCTGGCCATGTTCTGTCGCTGGTTTGTTGCTTTGTGTCACAGTGGACTTTTCCTCCAAGAGTGCTCCGCTGAAGTTGAACGGACTGAGGTCGGCAGTCAACGTCGTCGGTGTCTTTCGTGCCGCGCTCAGTGGATGGCCTGCCTTTCCGGATGTCGATGTCGTTGTTATCGTGCAGCTCGGCGAAGACGGACAAAGAGGAGCTTCGTCGACGCCTTCAGGAGAAGATGAAGTTGCGTCCTCCAGGCCCGCAATCACCCGCAGGAGGGTGGACTTCCCGCAGCCTGACGGTCCGACAAAGATGACGAACTCGCCATCCTCGACGTCCAGGTCGATGCCTTTGAGAACCTCGACGTCCCCGAATGACTTGCGGATGTTTTCCAGTTTCAGCGAACCCATCGGTCACGCCCTTTCATTCTGCAACACTTCAGAGTTTTATCGGCTGTCCCGTCCGCACACTCTCGTCGGCGGCCAGGCACACCTCCAGTGATCGAACCGCATCTTCCATGTGGCGGGACAGATCGATGTCTTCCCGGATAGCCTTGAGAAAATAAGCCTGCTGTGGTGACAATCTTCAAGTTTCCACAGATGGCATTAACTTTACGGACGGCACCGTCATAACGATTGCCGCGACGACTACCATGGTCTTCGCCCGCACGCCAATTGCCGACGACACGTTCGATGAGCTCGATGAAGATTTTACCTTGATGGCAACGGTCACTACCGGGACGACGGTGAATACAAATGTCAGTGCTACCGCCATTATCGTCGATGATGATGGTACCCCGGCGATTATCATTGACGATGTTAGTGTGAACGAGGCGATCGGCACACTAAGCTTTACCGTTAGTCTATCAACCGCTAGCAGCCAAACAGTTACCGTCGACTATGCCGTCTTGCCCGAGAAAGAAAGCCAGCGGTTGCCCGTTCGCACTGTGAAATCGTCGAGCCACCTTGCGGTGGTCGAACCAACTGATACCGACGGCATCACGTTTGTGATGCTTTACCCTAAATTCAAAAGTGAAGAAAAGGCTGAGTAAACGATGAGAAAAGCTCAATGGACCGCTGTCTGGTTTTGTGTTTTTGTGTTGTGCTCCAGCATTTGCACTGGCCCGCTGCGGGCTCAGGATGCCAGTGATGCCACCGAGGTGGAGCAACCGTTGCCGAGTGTTCGCGTGTACGCGTTAAGGTACGTCGCTTCGGACACGGTAGCGCCTGTGCTCGAAAAGATCTGGTCGGGATTTGAAGTAAGAGCTCTGAGACATGAATTACTTCTAAATATCAAATTTCATTAAGATCCGATTACCTATTCGTAAGATAAAAATACCCCAATTTTCCCGTTTTCCAAGAATTCCGGTTCCCCCTCCAACTCCCCCCAATGTCTCAGGATCTGGTCGGAATTTAAAATAAGAGCTTTAAAGCACAAGATCCTTCTAAATATCAAATTTCGTTAAGATCTGGTCACCCTTTCGTAAGTTACAAATAACTCAATTTTCAAAATTATGTTCCGATCTGTTCCATTTATGTCAATCTTGTCAGACTTGTGCTTATTTTCCCGTGGCGATGAGGTTAATGATTCACCATCCCAGGGATTCAGTCGTTTCGTCATCGACTTCCGCCAAATGACACTCGACGAGGCTAAGGCCTGGCCAGACCTTCTCCGGATCGTTTCGGATCGGGTTAGACCCGAAAGAGAGCGTGCCGGTGACAGCGCGGACGGACGGACCCTGAAACGTCTGTGGTGGCAGTTTTTCAGACCGCAAGCGGCGCTGTATTCAAAGCTTGCTCCTCTAGAAAGATGCCTAGTAACAGTGTGTCACCAGCCGCACTTGGCGTTCTCCTTTCAGCCAACCGACCGTATCTTCACGCACGGGCTCTATGTGTTCCCGGACGCTGATGTATTTTAATGACACACCTGTAAAGTATTGTATGATAACTGGAAAAATATGGACTTCGAGATAATAATAAGAGTATCATTCAATTTAGATTATAACGAATAAATGAAATTTTTTGTGAAAGAGAGTGACAGGGTAAGAAGGTGAGAGAACGAGAGAGAGAGAAAGGGAAACAGACATAAAGAGAGACAAATAGACAGACAGAGAGGAGGGGGCAGAAAGAATGTTAATGTTCGCACTTCCCAGCATGAGGTGGAACTTAGAGCATAAAAATTACTGGACGATCACGCTTTGAAGAAGTGGAAAATGGCTAGAGTTACAAATTGGTGAGGGGCACCACAAGGAGGCTCGGTGCAGCTTAAACGTGCCACAACTGGGCGTGTATTTTGGAAAATGCATGTTTCAAATTCCAGCAGCAATATGTCATCATATGTGTATCCCGTCTCCATTGGTAGCAGTCCTCCATACTTTCAATATCCTGGTGAAATCTTTCAGCTCGTTCCCTACTGGTGTTTTTAAATTATCAATCAAACTGTCTATGGGGATTTATAAATAGTGTATCTCGTATTATAGATAGGGTCTCTGAAACTATTAAGCATCCCATTTACTAGTTCAACATAGTTTTCAGTTTCACCTTTGCCTATAATTTTTGTACTAGGGGGTAATTTCTGAATAGGTTTCAAATTGATTTAGCAAGATTAATGTTATACTTTCTTCTGATGGTTCGTTAAAGGTGCACTCTGAATGTAATGTGCCCGTTCGGACAATACTCATATCTTGAGTACCAGAAATACTCCAACACGATGATATCATAAGTTTTTGAAAACATTTCTTCGGTTATACCATTTTCAAATAGTCCATGATCTCGATCTAGGGATTGCATTGTCAATTCATATAGGGCCCAGTAGGATTTATCAGTGGATAAATTGTAGAGTGAAATTCCGTTTACCCTACACACAAGAGAAAAAGTTCAAACGTTTCAAATTTATGTGGAGCACGTACCCGCAGACAAAATTGTGAACGATAAAAATTGATATAAAGGTGCTATTTTGAAAGGACCCAATCCAAATAACAAGTCGCCACTTGAAGGGTTTCCTCAAGTGGGTTATCTAAAAAATTTTATTACACGCGATAACATCATCATAGGTGACTATACCTATTATGATGACCCCCAAGGTCCAGAGAATTTTGAAAAGAACGTTCTGTATCACTTTGATTTTATTGGTGATAAATTAAAAATAGGAAAGTTTTGCGCCATTGCAACAGGCGTAAAGTTCATCATGAATGGCGCGAATCATCAAATGTCTGGGTTTTCTACTTATGTTCCATGCCGAAACCCCATCGACGCACCGCCGGCCACGATCAACGGATAGTTGACGGCCTTGTGCGTCTGACTCGTGCTACCACCGTAGTACACAATCGTATGATCCAGCAGGCTACCGTCCTGCACGGGATCCTCCGTGGTCCGCAATCGCTCCAGAAAATAGGCCAACTGCTGCGCCAGGAACTGATCGTAACGCGCCCAATTCTCATATCCGTCCACGTCGGCCGTGTTGTGACTCAATGCATGGTGGCCGGCGAGCCCCAGCGATTTGGGAAAGTGGTCCCCGATGCCCTTGGCGTCCTCGCTCGTGATCTGGTACGTGATCGAGCGTGAGTAGGTTGGCCTGAATAGTTCTCTCGCGAAAACAAGGCTTTAAGACAATCTCATCGGGGTCGCATGCAGCCTACAACATTGGTCGGCGCTCATACTTTGGGAAGATCAACGGGCAACTTTTTGAGGAAGAGCTGAGCGGGAGAAAGAGGCAGTAGGAAGTGAAGCTGAAGGACTATTGGAGCCTGGTAGCCGCCGCACCACGGCGATCCATTACAGTGGGTAGAAATCGCTCGAAACCTAGCCAGAATTAAATCAGAAACTTGTTGGCACGTGGGGGTGAATTTTGCACCCGAACAGGGGGAGGCAGCAGGATCAACGTGCAAAATATTTACTTTTGCTGACCAAGCAACTGGCTTCTCCTCGGACAGTTGTATATTTCCTTATGCATCCTTTGTTGAGGCACTGAGAGTTGGTAGTAGCAATGTCCCCCTTTTACGTCTTCTTGAGCAAAAAGCCACTGATACTCACATACATCACTAAAACTTAAAGAGCCTTCAATATATTCCTTTAAACACTTCCTATTTGAAACTATAGAACCAGAGTTATCTGATCCCTTTTCAACAACAAGAGGTTTGACTCTTATTACTTGTCATTTTAGCCACATTCATTAACGAGATGTGTAAAAGAAAAGATATATTTTTTATTGTTCATATATTGATTAGGCTGCAGCTTTCCTCTCATTACGGAAAGAGATATAATTGAAGACTAAATAATAGGCTAAATAAACGGGCGGTGAAAAACACCTTATGATCAGTTTTCTCTGAAAAGACACATTCTCTTAAAATATCTGGGAAGCAATTGATCCATACTTCGACTTTTTAATTCTAACAGTCGATGACACTATTTTATGGGGCTGTTCTTCTTTCAGATCGTAACAAACCATAGGTCTTAAGGAAATAAGATTTGTCATGGATGAATAAATATATCGAAATATGAATAAAAATTAAATAGAATACTCGAGTCATATTTAAAACGAACAAAAATTACTACAAGTTGTATTATACTTCAAAAAAATATTTATTACACGTGGATTAACAAATTCACTACCCTGATCTGTTTGAATTTTTTATAACAATCTTGTTCACAGAAAGATTCAAGGTCAGTATCAACTTCATCGCCTCTCTTTAAATGCAATTGAATAGCATGTGCATATCAATTAAACACACTGATTGTAAGTAGAATATACTTGTACGGTCTGTTGTGATCCCTTTAAGTCTCGTCTAGAGGCAAAAGATTTGCTTGTAATACAATGGAGAAAAAAAGCTTTAATTTTTTACAATGGTTACGGCAAACTCTATGATTTTGATGAAAAGTGTAGCTGGGTTGTTTCGAGGCTGTTTTAAAGCATAACTCTATTAACATTACCAAATGTTTTTTTGAAGCCCAAAATGCAACATATGACTCATTTTTTTCCAGACCATACTTTTCAATTAACCCACTTAAAACTAACACTCTATAAAGCTCCCTGTTCTGCTTTCATAGCTCCAAATCCATTAGCCGATCATTTAACCGGCTATCTAAAATTCCTTAAGATTCCCTAAGGAGCTAGGGTTATTAGCCTATAACCCTCATTATCCCTGTGACTTACCCTTTTAAATATAGGTACCATTACCGATGCCTTCCATGTAGAAGGCCATAATCCATTAGTAATAATTCTCTATAGTGTGTGAAGTGACTTGGATTTTTAAAGCCTATGTGAGAGAGAACTATCTGAAGTTATGCAGTCAAGCTTTTGTTTCACCAAACCATTTTCTCCCATCGAGTGGAAAGCTCCGTTCTAGCAGGCAAGCAGGCAGGCACCAGTTTCAAATTTAAGATGTACTAAAATCTATTAGTGTTAAATATATGCAGCAGTTACTCGGCCCCACAACCAATATATCTTCTTTGAGTTATAAATAGAAAAAATTACAGAAACGAAAAAGTGGGGGCCGAAAGTGCTGCCCTCTATTGTTTCTACCCATTTCTGTTCGTGATTTCAGCTGAGTTTCTCAGTACCAATGGACAAAGGATTTACTAATAGCCCTAAAGAACCAAATTTGAGTTGTTTTTTTTGTTTTTTTTTTGTACATGAATTTGATAATACTCCATAGCGAATTCAGTAATGCAAACATACATATATGTAGTGCTTCTTTCAAAAAGCTTCCCAATCGTATGTACTGAGTGAGTGAACTTTAGATGTTGCACAGGAACAGTAATTTTATAAGGACGATATGTCATCACTAATTGAATTTTATCTGCAACTTATTGAAAATGCCATTGACAATACAACAACACTTGTTGCTTCGAAATTTAGATGATATGTATGTAGAAAACTGACTTTTGGTGGCCGTGATGATCGGCGGCGTGGCGATGCTGCTGCTTCCCTGACCCCGATCGCCACATCTATGGAGATTCCGGTTTTGGAGACGACCATGACGGAGCAGGGAGAGCAGGCCTTGGAACCGGATCACGACCAGGTCGCGACGGCGGCGAAGTCGGCGCGCCAGCGCCTCGAGGAGGCGAAGTCCTCGGGGCTTGCACTCGACCTGACCCGCGGCAAGCCGTCACCGGAGCAACTGGATCTCGCCCAGCCTCTGCTGGAGCGACTGGGCGCCGTGACCCGGGCGGCCAACGGCTTCGACTGCCGGAACTACGGCATCCTGGAGGGCCTGCCCATAAGGTTCTTATGGAAGGAACTATCGGATAAACTTCGGAATGGTCTCATTCTATTGGAAATTGAAGGCTCTAGTGATCTTTTTAAGAGCCGGAGGGGAAGTAGCCCCTGCTTTCTTTACCCAAAATCCATCCAATCGAATTGTTTCGATTACAAGTACGAAAGACAAAATTTGTAAAAAGTAGAGAAGAAAACGGTCGTAATATCACTCGTTTTCAGTAAAGCGCCAATGACGCAGTAGGTTTTATACTTTTAAGTAAGAGAAGGAGACAAAACCCAAACTCCTTTTTATAATGATTTTTGTTCATTTCAAGCTGATTTCCATATTCAATGCTATATCTGGGCTTGTGTTCGTTGCGAGCCCGGCATGCGGAAGGTGAGGAGGCGTAGCGTTGTTATCCTCGTTTAGCGGGAGCAGAGCTGATGGTTCGGTTACTGATCGAAATTGATCTTGAAACTGTTCATAGATAGCTGCAATAAGATCATTGGCGATGGTGTTTGGCAGGTCGGTTACCTCGGAAGAGATAGAGTCCGCAGCTCCTGCCGTATCGATGTGGAGGCTTTTCAAGCCAAGCCGCCGTTGAAACAGCGAGGCTGAAGCGTAGAAGACCTGCATCTTGGCAAGCGGGACAATCCAGATCTTGGGGCGAAAAACTCCGCGCCTTGAAGTAATTCTGGCTAAAATAGCCTATAGTTGGTAAAGAGCGATGTCTTTAACATTTTGTTGTATTCTTTTTGGCCTTGTCATATAAGTAGGATTGTGCTCTTTCAAGAAAAGAAACAATTCAAAGGGCATCCAATCTTTATTATTGTAGGAAGCCCCGAGAGTGGCTCCGGAAGTTCAATGGCTCCCCATAGTGTTGAATCAAGTTTTCTAGATTAGTATTTCGATCAAACGGTCGATAATTAGGTGTCAAATTATTGAAACAAATCATTCTAAAAGAATATAGATCGTTGAAATAAAATATTAGAAATGATCGGACGAAGCAAATCAAGGTGGGATATTTTGAGCGATTTCTCGGGCATCCAGCCTGGCGGTCCTATCGAGGCTGTTCGCTACGAGGGTGAAGGTGTTGGGATGATCCGCTATCTCACTATGGGCGGCGGTGAGGTCATCGAGCGACTTGAGGTACACGATGCCGACGCGCTGACGTTTACTTACGCGATCATCAATGACGATTGCCCGCTTCCGTTCAGCAACTACAGTGCAACAGTTTCAATCACCGACGACGGCGACGACACGTGTACCGTCGATTGGACAGGTACCTTCGATCCCAAGGGCGACGAAGAGACAGCAATCAGAACAGCAACCGGAATCTACGCAGGCGCAAGCAGAGCACTAGAATATCATAGAAATTTATTTAATGGCTCATTAAAGAATATTGGTGTATTTAAAAGCCCTTGGTATATCTATCTATATATATAAAAATAAGTTGTTTGTGTGTCGACTGACGTCATGTTTGTGTGTCGACTGACGTCATGTTTGTCGACAACAGTAGACTTTCAATAATGAGACGGATCGAACAAGAACAGTTGGTGCAACCAGAATATTCTGAATTAAAGGCATCTTTTTTCTTTATGTTTTGTACTCTGTAGCTTCTGGGGCAATGAAATATCATACACAGCTATTTAACAGCTCGTTTAAAGGAAAATTTCTACTCCCTTCCCCCCTCATCGTTTCTGAAAGCAAGAATGGCGGACTCGATTGATGAAAGAGGGAGGTCGGATGAAATTGAACAAACTCCATATCCTCAAGAATGGCTCCCGCTCGGTACGCCATGGCAAAACCATCTCCCGTGGCATTCGGCGGATTCGTGGTTCTGGCATATACCTGTCCGGCTCCGCCAGTAGTCAAGATGACAGCCTTGGCAGGCAACACCTGAAGATGCCCAGTGGCCTCATTGACCACCATCACTCCGCTGCATTGGCGAACAAGAACCAACAGGTGCATGATAAAATGGTGGTCGAACGATTGAATGTGACCTTGTTTTTCTATAATTTTACTCTAACATTATGGTATCTGGTGGTATTATCCTATATGGTATCTATGGTATCTGGTATATGGTGGTGGTTTAGAATTTCTACAAGAAACCCTATAGTTTTAATCTAAAATTATGGTATCTTGTGGAGTGATTTCTGTTCGGAACGGTTTCGGTGTCAAGTAGACTTTAACTAAGTTAAAAATCACTTCAAAGGAAGTATCATTCGAGTGATTTGACCTCTTTGGGAGCTCCCTATTGTACTACCTACGTTGATTGAAAACTTTGTCGATATTTGTGACGTAATATTTATGCTGTATGTACATTGAATAAACACGATTTGTTGGCAAGATCGCTGAGTTTATAAAAATCGTAGTCGGTCAGGCCCTGGCTGGAATTCGCATAGGTCGCGATGTAGTACTTGTCGCGGTCCACCTTCAATCGATGCACCGTGCTGCTGCCGCCTCGCACGGCAATGCCCACCGGTGCCGCGTCCAAAGGGTCGGCACGGGTGTATCGCGGATAAGATTGATCTGCCGTACGTAGATTGCGCGTGTCAAACGTTGTGGGCTGGCCAAACTGGACCAGGTCATCATCGATCCACAACAACAGTTGGTCATCACAATTGCTAAAGCGAATCTGATGCTGGGATACGGCGCGTAGCGACGTCGCTGCGGTTAGGTGTTGGTCCTCGTGCGGTGCCCGTTTTGTGGCAATACACGCCTGAAGCTGCCAATATTGCCGGAATGCAGCAAATTTTAAGCTTTCCCCGAGCAATCAACGAGACTCCGGAACAGTTGGCCGCGCCCTTTCAAGCGGTTTTTAACGTGGTATACACGCCAAACCACTTTCCCGAAGATATGCCGGGCGGGCAGGCGATCATTGTCGATTTGGAAAATTACGTCACCTATATCATGGGTCCGGACTATTTTGGCGAATCGAAAAAAGGCGCCTTGCGCATGCTGAACAAATACGTGTTTGATCAAGGTGGTCAGGTTTTGCACGCCGGGATCCCTCAAGACTAAAAACCTGAAAATGGTATATTAAGATATGTAAACTAATGGCAATAAAAGGAGCTTTCGAATTAAGTAAAATCCTTTGTCGAGCTTACAGAGGCTGGAGTTTCCATGAGTTTATATTCGGAGGAAACAATTCTAAAATAAAAAATCTATGAACAATAAAACCTTATTTACAATATGCCTATTTTCATTTAAAATTGTCTTGTTAAAATTCCTCCAGCCTAACAATATGAGATTCTTTAATGACAGGCTCGTGAAGAAATTTAGGCATAAAGGGTGATGACGTAGAAACCAGGCGGAAATTTCAAAACTTTTCTTCAGGCCTGCTGCTGCTAGCAAATATTCTAACTCGAGTTATAAGAATGTGTTATGAGGCTGGAAGTCTCACTAGTGTTTGTACTATGAATAGGGTCTTTGGGGTATCCTCTTCTATTCGATCTTGTAGGTTACTGTAGGGGGTTCTAATGTCCTTGATCCGCAAAATATGGCTAAGATATTCCCATTTAGGGCAGTAGAAGATGTTTGTTATAATAGGCTTGTCCGTCTTTTTTTTGGAGACCCTACCAAAGAATTGATGCTTTTCTTTTGATCAAACACAGTCAAGCTGAGTGGTCAGAGCGTTAGACTTGAAATCCTGAGGACAGGGGTTCTAGTTATTTTTTTCTTTATTCTTTGCCTGTCATGGTTTCCTGTTTCAAATATATCCCCGAAGTTGAAACCGAAGCACCCAGAATACAATTGTCGATTTCTTTCATTGTCTTAATTAAGGGTTGTTTATAGTTTTCTTTCTTTTCCTTTCGATTGTACTTTATTGTTTACCGTGTAAATATCTCAAATCTTAAATGAAGAGGGAGTGACAACTTCTAATTTCAAAGTTACACCCCCTCTTCCATGAAGGAGAAACTCCAGCCCCCAACAATTCAGGTCCCCAGAAATTACCCCCCCCCCTCATATCAAACAACATTTAAAGGAAAATTACACTTTTCCTGTGTGTAAACAGTGGTCAAATTTTGTAAATTGCAGCCCCTCTCCCTGGGACTGTGGGGGAGTTATTCATCTCCAAAGACTTAATTATTATGTTATTATGTCGACTATACTGAGCAGAATGGCTATCTCAAAATTTTGATCCGTTGACTTGGGGAAAAAAAGGAGCGTAGGAGGGGGTCTAGGTGCTCTCAATTTTTTGGACGCTTAAAAAGGGCCCTAGAACCTTTAGTTTTCGTTAGAATGAGCCCACTCGCGACATTCTTGTACCACTGGGTCGATACAATCACCCCCGAAAAAAAAAAAAAAAAAAAACGCATCCGTGTTCTCTGTTGACGGAGTAACCGAAGTTGTCACAGCACTGGACCGGGCTCGCGGTGACCTTGTCCTCGAGGTTCCAGAGCGTCGCGGTGCGCGTGAACACGTACGCCGCACCGGCGTTGCCGAGACCCGGGCCGGCGAAGTCGTAGGGATCGCCGACGAGCAGCGAGTCCCCGTCGAGCGAGAGGGAGAACCCGAAACCCTCGCCCAGATCGGAGGGATCCGACAGGAACAGCTTCTGCTCCTGCTCCCACGTGAGCGTGATCGGGTTGCGGACGAATACGTAGGCCGCTCCCGAGCCCCCCGCGGCCGGGTGACCGTACGAGCCGACGACGAGGGTCTCGTGGAGCTGCATGCCCTCGAAGAAGACGTGGTGGACGTCGATGCCGCCGAACCACTCGGTCTTGCCGCGGGTCTGACGCTCGGTCTCCGCGATGGCGGCGGCCAGGTCGCGCACGGTGAAGCCCGCCTCGGTCGGCGCGACATGCGTCACGGGAATGCCCGCCTCGCCGGCGATCCGGACCTCGCGATCACGGAGCACGACGCGCCCCCACTCCTCGTCGGTGAGGGGATGGAACGCCTCGTCCTCGTAGCGCTCGAACTCGAGTTCCACGGACTCGATCTTCGCGGACGGCACGGCCTTCTCGTTCTCGAGGTTGGGCGCGATCTTCTCGGGCGATGAATTGAGTATTAAATATAGGACAGACCAAAGTTAGGCAGTTGCATGCCCTCCATTGCCCCTCATTTAAGCTGAATTTTGTTCATGCTCTTATTAATGTTTAAAGCTGCATTTATGATAACTTGCCCTCCTCCCTGCTAGTGGTACTAAATATAGCCCTAGGCTATTTACTAAACTGAGTATTAAAATAATAAAATTCAGTCTTCTTAATAATATGTAACAAACCTTAATTAATAATTTTTTCATCTTTCTTTTTAATTTCAGCCATATCTTTTGGGTCATTTTTAGCAAAAGAATTTCACTTGAGTTTATACAAAACAAAGGCTAGCTTGGTGCTTTAGATGTGCGTAACCAATGTTCTGGATTTGTGTATGCGTTATCTATAGCAGATCAATTTATAAAAACCGGTATGTATAAAAATGTATTGGTAATTGGCAGTGAAAACCATTCAGGAGGCTTAGAGCGGTCGACAAGAGGTAGAGGTGTTACGGTGATTTTTGGTGATGGGGCTGGAGCAGCAGTTTTGAGCAGAGAAGAGGATACTACTAAGGGTATTTTGTCTTCACATCTACACAGTGAAGGGAAGTATGCAGAAGAGTTGGCGCTGTTAGGGCCAAGTACAGGACGATGGGTAGATGCTATTATGGAAGACAATGATCCGGGGGTCGGCCGGTCCATCGTGACTTATCACTCCGACATCGTCCGCCAGCGGCTGTTACGGCAGCTCTACGCGCCGGTCATGAACCGTTTTCTGTCCAGCGTCGACCGGATTGTCGCAACCTCGCCCAACTACTTTGCCACCAGCGAAGTGCTGGCCCGCTTCGCCTCGAAGGTCGAGGTCATCCCCATCGGGCTCAACGAGGATCACTTCCCGCCGGTGAGCGACGATCTGGTGCGGCGCTGCGTCGACCGCTACGGACGGGACTACTTTCTGTTCGTCGGCGTGCTGCGCTACTACAAGGGCCTGCACATCCTGCTGGAAGCGGCCGCGGGCGTAAGTTAAAAAACAAACATTTTTCTAATTTTTCAGAATTCATCACCCCGCCCCATCCAACTCCCACAAAGAGCGGATCCGTTCCGTTTATATCAATCACGTATCAAGGACTTGAGCTTATTTTTTCCACCAAGTCTCATCCCGATCCCTCCACTCTAAGCGTTTTCCAAGATTTTAGGTTCCCCCCAACTCCTCCTAATATCACCAGATCCGGTCGGGATTTAAAATAAGAGCCCTTAGACACTATATCCTTCCAAACTTCAAAATTTCATTCAGATCCGATCACTCCTTCGAAAGTTAAAAATACGTCATTTTTTCTATTTTTTAAGAATAATAATGGATAATAGGTTCTAAGTAAGTCCAAAGCTAACTATGACATACTTCTTCTTCTTCTTGTTTAGATTAATATGAAGACGCTTTCGCAAAATCTCAAAACCTGAATCAAATTCTTAGCCCTGTGGTGTTTTACAACGGTTAGATTCAACTCTGGGTCTTGTATCATCAAACTGGGATTAAACCCACTGCGCCACTACAGGGCACCTTTTCTTTACCCCAACAGTATTGTTATCAGTTTCTGTTTCCAAAAAGGCTGTCATCCACTGGCTCTTTGCTCAGTTGGTACCTTTTACTACCCTTTTTTCCAAAAGGCAGGTTGTAGACCTTTCACATGACAATTTGGGAAGAATGCGTATTTGCATATTTTTTCAATTGTATCGAATGATGCAGGCTGAAGCAATTCTTAAAGCTTTTGAGGAGAAAAGGGGAAAAACGAAAAGGGAAAAAACTGTAGTTGGTTTAAATTTAAGAGATAATTGTGCATGTAGCGTAAAAAATTCCAAACACTTTTTTCGATCAGCCTCTATATGACGTATTTAGCTCATGAGAATCAGAGGCCCGAGCAAGCGAAGGGAGGCACTAAAAAGTTGGCTCCACAAAAATTAAGCTAAACTACTGAGATTGTACACATGGAAATTTGTGGCCAAATACATTATTAGACCCTATCTATTAAAACCCTACTTCTTTACACCTTTCCAAGAAGTTCCAACTTCCCATTTCTCTTTCCCCACCCTTGTAAAAATAAGATTTGCGAACAATAGCTTGCAATTCCTTTAAGAAATAGGGTAGAACATAAACAAAAATTTTTACTGACTTAAGTTTTTTTTAAATTAAGACATGCAGATTAAATTCCAAAAGAAACGGAAAAATAGGTGAATGTTACTTTACATATTTGGCCAGGGTCTGTACACATTTCAATATACAAGTCAAGTGTTTGAAATTCCAATTTTTCATTTGGAATCAAATTTCCGTTCGTCTTGTTAAAAATTTCTTTCGTAATCCGACTTTGCCCGATCAGTATTTTTGGCTCGACGTCGGGCCCGCTATCTTTGCCGGTAGCGTTAATGGCTTTGATAGTCTGCTGACGATCGACTCTTTTGAGGATTTTGCCCTTGATCTAAACGCCGATCGCCTTAGATATTTCGACGTCGATCCCATCCAGCCGGAAAAAGTAAAAACCTTTGAACTGGGTTATCGCACGATTTTTAAAGAAAAACTGTACCTTGACGCCAGTTATTACTTCAACGTTTACGACCAGTTTTTAGGCTATCGGGTGGGGCTCGACGTCGAATTTAACGAATTGGGCCTTCCTGCCGACGTCGAGGCCATTACAACTATTACTGATGCTTGTACTGCTGCTACCGTGGCTATCTGTGACTGCAACTACGGCTATTAGTGACTACCACTGCTTGGAACTGTTACTACTAGTTAATGCTTGCGGCAATGACTACTTGTGACTGTGACCGCGAATACTTGGAACTGCGATTGCTACTATTCGCAACTACGATTTAGATTACTATTCGTGCCTGCAGCCACTTACGACTGCCCTTACAGCTACATACGACTGTGATTGTGACCTGGGGTGCAGATAAGGGGGGAGGGGGACTCCCCCCAGGGTTCCAAGGTGTCGGCACATACCTTCGATGCCTTGAAATTTGCTTAAAAATATTCATTTAGGATTGGAAGACCCAACTGATTCTCCCATTAGAAAAGTAACGAGGATATCTGGTGATTACATTTATTTCAACTATGGCTGCGATGGAGTGGATGACAGAGTAAGTTTTATGCTTCCTTTGATATTTTAAATATCTTCTGTGATGTTTTTGATATCTCTTGTAATGTTTAGAACATTCATGGGTGTGAAAATTTAGTTTTACTGAGTAAAGTCTTACTTGACAGTACATAGAAAGTCCGCTACAAAATCCAGAAAGAAGAAATGCATAAAGATCACTTAAGCAGCGTTGTTTGGTGTCCATAGGAATCTTATTGGTAAAGAATGGTGTGAAGTATATTAATTTTATCGTTGCTTTATGCACATATAATTATTTTTTGGAGTCGTCTAATTCGACAACCTGCGACACTCGTGGAAAGGGATTCACAAGATTTTACCCTACCCGGGAAACATGGTACCAAGTGTTAATAAAAAACTACGACCCATGGGTCCCACTTTCTGCCTCACTTCACAGGGCCTTGACTGAGTCTATCTAGTATCTGTCTTAATTCTTTTTTCATCTTTTCTGGAGGGCCTTTCGAATAACATGCCATTTTTTTTAAATTAGGAATGGACAAAGTATTTAGTAGAATTGCAGAAGATGTATTGAACTGGTATTCAAGGTCAACGACAAATGACATGTTAGACCTTAGGGTTCACTCACTTCAGTATTGAAAAAGAGTTCAGCGTGTCAACATCGAGGATAATATTCTTGGCATATTCTTTAGTAATGGATGCTTTCACTCTATTGGATATTGAAGGCACAAGCAATAGCAAAATGTAATCTAGAGTGCCTAATGTGGCAATAGAAATTACAAGGCATTGTCACCTAGCCCTAAAAGGGAATGAGATGTTTGCAAATTAGTAATAACATTCACCAAATTCTAGTAGAAAAAAACAGTTATGCTTTGCAGCAAAAGTGAATGTGGCCCATATACAGAGGAACGGCAGCCGCGAAGGCGACGAGCGCTACGTGGAGACCAGTGTTGTGAGGTCTGCGGCGAGGCCTCAGGGCAATGAGTGCGAACCACCCAACTAGCAGAATCAGAAGAGAGACAATCTCCTTCAGGTAGACCCGCGGCACGACCCACCACAAGATGACTCCGTCCCGCTTCTGCTGCTCTCCAATCCTGGTCAGTGCTCTCACGGCCTGCCTTCTTATTCCTGGGTCGTCCATTGAGGAGAGCGCGCCAGCCAAGACGTTGACTCCTAGAGGTCCGATCTCACCAAGGGCCCACGCAGCGGTCTCCCGAACGTCAGGATCCGTGTCATGGCTTCGCTTTGTTTCAGCATCGGCCCCGATGAAGAAAATTGAAGATGAGAAAGCTTCAACCATCACGAAGCCAGAAAGACAGAAATTCGATGATTTAGTTGGTCGTCTTTCTGACGAAGGAGGGCAAGAGTGATCCGTCGTCAGAAGATATTTATTCAAAGTGAGAAAAAGAACACGTTGGAGAAGGCAAGAGGGCGCATTTTGTTGTTAAGTGCTTTTTTCTTTGTGCTCTTTAGCCTCGTTGGCGCGCGTCTCTTTGATTTGTCTGTTTTACAGGCAAAGCCATCTGAAGAATATGCCGCTTTAGATGAAAGTATAGATGACAACGTTCGTTATGTTAATTTCTGCTCGTTTTGAGTTTGATTCGGTTATTTATTGTAATTTCCATTCGTTTTGGGTTTCATTTATTTATTGATGCTGATTTGTGGTAGTTTTACGCGTGGTAGATTATTTGATTCTATTTTGCTCCTTTTTAGCTTAATGGAGTTCTTTACTTTTCTTTGAAAACCTTATTTTGTGGAGTTTTAATTTTTCTTTAAGAATTCACAGTTTGATCTCCTGTTTGTATGTTGGAGAAACTTTCTCAACAATTTTTAACAACACACAAACATCTTTGAAAATAATGATGCAAATAATAGTGTTTAACTTAGTTTCAAATCTCCTCTATGTATAGACATGATGTGGGAATTAAGCAGCTTGTAACTCTGATCCGTCCACCATGAATATTCTAAATGACACGACGGTCTTGACAATGTATAACTTAATATAATATAGGTAGCAACCAGGCTAATCTTTAAGTGAACCTTTTCTGGTTTCATGACTGCATTGTGTTTATCTTTACATTTAAATCTAAAGGAGGATGCCATTTGAGGAGAGGAAGAAACTTGCTGGATATTCCTGTTGATCCTACCCCTCCCCCTTTCTTGAACTTAGAAGGTGTCCAAAATCTAAAATCACATTTTTGTTTGTGTTCGTAGAGTTTGAAAAAATGGAAACGGATCGGTGACCAAAATGGCGGATTTCGACGGATCACGTTCGATTTTCTGCCGCAACCGATAGACATGGGTTTCCAAGGTGTGCGTGGTTACCCCGGCGTTGTATCCCCAGACCTCCCCCAGCAGGGTTTCGCGCTTCACCATGCGATCGCCGGTCCTATAGAGGTATTTGAGGATTGCCGTTTCCTTCTCGGTAAGCCGGACCTTTCGATTGCGGCTTTCCTCGATGAGCAGCTTGGCGCTTGGCCGGAAACTATAGGGCCCGATGGTAAAAACCGCGTCATCGCTCTGCTCGTGCTGGCGCAGATGCGCGCGCATTCTCGCGAGCAGAATCCGGCCTTGCGCTCGGCCAGGGCCGGGCCCTTGCCGATGAAATCCTTGTCCCAGTCGATGAAGATATCAAGCCCTGACTGGGCAGCCGTGAAGTCGGGCCGGTAATCCAGCGTCCAGGCCCCCCAGTTCTTCTCCAGCCGCAACGACATCAGAGCACGGTTGCCATAGAGTTCGAGCCCGAGTCCGGCGCCGGCCTGCTCGATTCCCTCGAACAGCCGCAGCTGGTATTGCGGCGCGCAATAGATCTCGAAACCGAGCTCGCCGGAAAAGGACAGCCGGGCAAGGATCACCGGTACGCCGGCGACGTAGGTCCGGCGGACATCGCGGAACTTTCACTTCTTCTGCTTCTTCTTCTGAAGAAGTTTTCACTTCTTCTGTTTAAGCACAAAAATACAGGGATATACTATAATAACAAAACAATATAATTAAATTCCCAAATCAACAGTATTTCTGAATAAAAGGATTGCTTCCGTGACTCTTGCGTCCTCTCCCATTAACAAGACTGAACATAAGTTTTTGCTATATGAAATTGGTTTTGAAAGTTTATTTTTTAATAAACTTTCCCTTAAACTTTTTAGTTAACTTTATAAACTTTTTAATAAATAAAGCAACCATGCAAAGGACTTTTACCTTCCATTTCTCAATTCGAAGTTTTTTTTTGTTTGATGCTTACTGTTGCACCATTAAATACACTATTAATCATCATTGTGCTATTGCTATAAATGTTGCATAACTGTAAATGTTTTTTTTTCTTCATCTCAACTTGCACAAGTCACCTGTCAACTTTTGTTTCAGTTCTTTTCATTAAATTTTATAAAAGTTTAATGAAGCCTTAAGCCAAACAGCATTTTCAACAGAATCGCAGATTAAAAGGTACTAATTGTACGCTGTTTATTAACTATTGTTACTATTTGCTTATTCGTACTATTTGAACGCTGTTTATTAACAGGACTCATTTTTATTGTCATTATCAGAACATTTACGCTTTAGGGATTCTTTGTCAGCCTTTATTGATATCGGTAATTTTGGTGCTGATATCTTCCTTTTTACTTTTTCTTTTTCAGAAAATATATCCGTGTCTGTGTTTTCATGTGGGAAACCTGCGGTTGTTATTGCCCTAAATGCGTATTGATGTTCGTTCCTGTTCACCATTAAATTCTCACAAGAAGGCTCTCGTATCTTTCTTCCAAAAAAGGGTAAATAAATTGGAAGAAGGTATTGTAGAACCCGAAGTTCGGCTTCCTGAAACTTTTGAATTTAAGGAGGCGAACCTTTTTCCATATTTTCCACTTTCGAGTATATGTAAAAGTGACAGTTCTGGCATTCATGAAGGTAACCGATGCAAAAAGCTGACAGATAGTCTATTTAGAAATGTTGGTGTTAACGTGGCTATACAATGTTTGTGCTCATTCTTTTATATTTTTGGTCTCGATTGGCCCGAATATTTCCCTCGCAAAGGGGTAGCGTCAATTCTTTTTAAGGTATATATATTCTTTGGTCTCAGTCGAAGATTGAAATGGTTATGATGTCATCCAAATGTATATCATCGTATGCTGAATCCAAAAAATACTTAAATGTTTTTATTTCATTGAATTTAATTTCATTTCATCTATTTTTATTTATCTTATTTTATTTTTTTCTGGGTCTTTTCTTCTCTTTTGGAGGAGGGGCTCTGTGGAGTCAGGCTACCTTTCAAAATAAAAATATTTTTTCCTAGACAACTACTTATGCTGACTAGATGAAGCTTTTGTTAAGTTGTAGAGAATCACATTGCGATTGGAGGTCGCTATTAAGAAGGTTTTCCAGCCAACACAAATCGGATAAGGGACGTATTTGACTTCATAGCAATATTTACATTGGCAACGAAAGCTGATATTGTTCCAGTGTTTCCACTTCTACCGATTTTTCAGGAGATCTACCGAATTCCCTATCCATCTCCGACAAAAAAGAAGATCCCAAAACTACCGAAATTCTACAGAAAACTACACTTAGTCCGTTAGTAATCAAAGTTTTCAGGATCTTTTATCATTTAGAAAATTTTATTTTCATGTAAAATACTTGGGAATGAAGGGTCCTGATAATCACCACGTTATCCTAATCGACACATCAGCACTTTTACCTATGTCTCATTCACAATGAGATTTTAATAATACTCTATCAAGATTTAGCTAGTGCTAATTTGAGCTAATCATATTTTTTTCGTAGAAATTTCTGACTGGCTGAAAAATCCAAAAAATTGTTGTTAGCTAAATCTTGGTAAAAACTTCCTTTTGAATGTTACGTTAGAACAAAATTATCCTTTGAGAAAAAAATATTCTTATTTGCGCTTGAAGACTTCGGCACCGCGGGAAAAACCGCGGTGCCCACCTCCTGAACCGACGGTCGAGGAGCCACCCTGTGCAAGAGTTTCCGCTGCTCATTGGTCCAATACCGAAAAGCTAAGATTGAAAATTCAAGCAAACTGTCGTTGCCGGAGAACACACTCCACCACGTGATTCGGCACGCAGGTTACGGCGCGCAATAGTAACTCTCCGATTTGTCGCCGGATATGAAGGAGAAGTCTCTATATCTGCCGGTGGCTGATTCGATGAGTACGGTGCAGTGTTTTCTGGATCGGGGCACTTCCATAGACAACTTGCCACGCGTTGCAGCAATGTACCGCTTCATACGCCAACCTGCGGCGCAGCCTGGAAGATGGTTATCTGCCCAATAGTGATGCGGTGCGAGTAGAAGAGATGATCAACTACTTCAATTACAGCTACCCACTACCAAAAGCGACGGACGCGCCATTTAGTATTTACCATGAAGCAGGCCCTAGCCCTTGGGACAGCAAAAAACGGTTGCTGCATATTGGCGTCAACACACCAGCCCCACAAAACCTGGATGAGATGCCACCTGTAAACCTGGTGTTTCTGGTTGACGTTTCTGGCTCCATGCAAGCGCCTAACAAGATCCATCTGTTAAAGCGTGCCATGAAGCTTTTGGTTATCAGAAGAAAAGACATTGTGCCCAATTAGCTCTCTACTTATGCAGTACCATTGCAGAGCCAATGATACTTTAATCTTCATAGTAATATATTGTGCTCCCCTGAACTTATCCAAAAAACATGCTCATTATTTAAAAATCTTGTCTTCCAGTGAAGCTCCATTGAAAACAACCCAGTCCAACAATAAGTAATTTTTGCCATCTGAAAGCTTTTGAGCATCGAAATGGTGATGTCGCGCAAGTCAACCTTTTGCCTTTTCGGTCAATATTTCTATTTTAATTGAAGAAATAAATGTTAAAAAATTTATTGGTTTCTTAAAATCGTATTTTTACAGCGACCATGGAGACCACGCGCCATTCCTCCGCAGTGAACGACACCGAGGTGTTGTGGTCGTCGAGCACAGGGATGGGGACCTGACGCGTGGAGCGAATCCTCTTGGCGAGGATCTTCCACTCGTCCATTCGCCGGGCCGCCTCCATCAGGAGGTTCGTGTTCGACTTCGTGATCGACTTCTCGGGCGTGGGCGGACCCGGATCGAAGGAGAAATCGCCCTGGTTCCAGGTCGCGAGTTCGTAGACCGCCTCCTCGCCCTCCATGTGTCCGACCTCGGCGTGGACGATCTGCCCGTCGCTCAGAAAGATGCGCCCATCTTCGCCACCACGCTTGGTGATCAACGAGAGACGTAGTGTTCAAACTTGGAAAAAAGAGATCATGCAGCGCGTGCTCGTCGGCCAACGCCAGTTGCCCAAACTAATGGTAGTCCTTCTCCTATCGCTGTTTTCTTGGAGTGCGGGACCGGTCAATGCAGCGCCGCAGCAGGCCGACGCGTTTCAACCGCTGCTCGGCTGGTGGGTTGGCCAAGGGCGCCTGGGATTCAAGAGCGGCAAGACCGAGAACGTGAGGTGTCGGGCAACATACCGGCGCACAGAGACAGGCGATGGAATACGCCAGAGTCTGCGTTGTGCGAGCGCCAGTGGTGCTATCGAAGTGAAGAGTACCGTGAATTGCAGCAACAGATTGACCCTAATCAATTTTATACCCTCTATGGTGATGGCACCGCGCAGCTGTTTGATGCGCAAAGCCAGCAGAAGCTATTTCTAAAACTTGAACGACACCGGTTTGCGGGATTGTTTGGTGATTTCGACACGGATTTTCAGCGTTCAGAACTTAGTCGATACGAGCGTCGCCTGAATGGAATTGATATTGGATACTTTGGTGAACACTTCGAGGCGAAACTGTTTGGCGCGGAAACCGATCAAGCATTTGTGCGTGATGAATTGCGTGGCGATGGTACCTCGGGGGTCTATCGGTTAAGTCGCGGTCAGTTAGTGGCCGCGACAGCGACGCACCTTATGTTGTGTATTGCGAAACCGGCGAGCGCAGCGCGTCAGCAGCCTTCATCCTAAACAAGATGGGGTATCAGGTTTATGCGCTTCGCGGGGGCCTTGCCAGCGTGACGCGGCAGTTGTCGATGCGCCAGATGGCGGCCGGCGCCGCACCTGCTTCACCAGCGCCGCAGGCCTGACTCGGCGGCAACAATCACCTCGTCCGCGCCACGTGCGGCAAATAAGCCAACGGTGACCACGCCGGCCATGTTGTTGAGTTTCTCCTCCAGCGACACCGGATCGACAATACGCAGGTTGTGCACGTCGAGGATCTGATCTGGTACGTAATAATTTCTGTTCGTTTTAAGTTTTAATATTGGTCCTTACTTTCAGTTGAAAAAACTTGTTTTTTTTAATGAAGCAAATATTTTTCTAAAGGCAATGGAAAAACTATGTCAATTAAAGTAAAAGTATATACAAATGAAAAAGCAAGTAAAAACATTCAAAACAATAGACTACTTACAAAAACTAAGATATAAACTCCCAGCATTCAGTTCTGTTGAGTAATACCAAAATATTGGACAGATATTTTTTTCTAACAATATTGACAGTTTAATGCCTTTAGACTCAGTGTTTGCAAAAAGTAACACATTATCAAAGTAGTTTGTTGGCAGCAGGTCAGCGGTGCACTGCACGCGTTGGAACGGCAGGTCGAGGCACCGTGCCAGCGCGCGCGCCAACAGCGTCTTGCCCACGCCGGGTCGGTCCTCGATCAGCAAGTGGCCGCGCGCCAGCAGCGTCGTGATCGCGAGTTGAACGGCCCCCTCTTTGCCGACGAGCGCCCGCCCGACGCCGTCCAGCAATCTGCGGGCAAAAGCCTCGTTGGATTGGTCTGCCATTTGCGGTTGCAACGCGTGTGTGGCGCCGAACCCGCTCCCGGCGAGGGACCAACGCCCAGTCAGTCATAGCAGGGAGAGGGCGCGCCCGTAAGCCCACCTTGAGAGGCATCAATGACGTAGTAGGTTTTAGATTTTTACAGTTAAGGAAGGGAGCAGTCTCCAAGCTCTTGTTTGTAGTGAGGCTATACTTGTCTTGAACAGTCTTGGAAATAATTAATAAAATTATACTGAATTTTTGATATATAATGATAATAATTTCTGAAATCTCATCAATTCAAAATTTAATTTAATGTAATTTTTATGTCTATTTTCAATGTTGTAATAAGTAAAAAAGACAATATTTGTAATATAATTCGTTTTCAGTAAAGTGCAAATGCCGTAGTAGGTTTTAGACTTTTATAGTGAGAGAAGGAGGCATAACCGGAACTCTTTTTGTACCCTTTTAAGTGACCAGATAAATTGGAGGGTAATTGGACCTCTTTCCCCATCACTTTTTTTCTTAAAACCCTTCGATCAAAATTTTTAGATGGCCACGTTCATCATAGTGGAGAGTTTTACTTTTTGAATTTTAGCTTGTAGTTATCTAAAGAAAATTTAATTCATTTAATTTTAATTCTCATTCTCATTTAATTAAAAAAAATTTCGTATATTATCATCTCGTAGCATAGGCGTGTGTTGTATTATCGTGCTGACTGTAGTATAAAACAATATTAAATTGCATAAACAGCAAAAAACTGGTATTTGCAAAACAATCTGTACATATTTCGAGATGGAGGAGGAATTAGAGGAAAGATTGGTACTGTGGTTTTATGGATTGCCTTAAAACTATCAGTTAGAGCACCAGAAGGCACAAGCTTATGATAGGCAACTGCTTCTAACTATCACAGTGTAGGAGCTTTCTTTAACAACCTGGGGCAAGGTCTAGATAAACACATGTTACATCCATAAGACATTTGGAATGTTGACAAAGCACATCATGGCCAGAAGTAAATAGGGAAGGTCACGTCAGCAGAAAGAGGTCAGGTGACCTTGATTTGTGCTGGTGTTAATGCATTGGGAACACAACCCCTTCTCTTCTTATTTCTTGAGGAAAATAGTAAAACACGTACGCAGTTGAGTCCTTCCCCCCTCCATAGATCCTCGATATTTTTATAGTTATTTAGACAGTTTCTTATAAGTTGACGCCATTCTACCTGTTTTTAGTTCCGGCGTCTGCTTGGAATACTACCCTTTATACTCAAAACACGCTCCTTCATAAGTACCAGTTATGATTGTTTCACCCAACGTAAAAGTTGTTTTCTCGTCTTTGTATTTATGTGCATTATCTTTTGTGAATATACTGAAGAGATTTAAAATATAATTAATATCATAAGATACATCAAAAGAATCCACTTATTTTGCTAGTTTCAAATTTATTAGATTAATTCAAGTACAGTTCGTTACCACGAACTGCTTGACAACACATTTCACATCTTAAAATGATCAGAAACGTTCAAAGTAATGGTGAAAACGTTTTTCCGAGTTGAATTTCGCTTCGTCACCGAAAATCCATTCCTCCACATAGAGTTTTGTTTCTTCAGAAGAAAAAAGGTAACAGAGGAGTTCGGGTCCCATTTTAAGCTATACAAATTTTAGTTACATTAATGTATGAAATGAAATATAAGTTTATATTAAATATAAATTATATTTGATATTTTAAAATATACTAATAATAATAAAAAAAACTAAAACATTAAAATCAGATGATTTCAAAGTGGATGAGAAAAAGTAGGTTGTACGAAAAATGTGGTTCAATCCCGCTCTCTAGGGCTATAATGAAAGAAAGGTTGAGATGGCTAGGCCACGTTCTGCGGATGAAGGATGACACATTGCCGAAAATTGTCCTTTTTGGCCAACCGTCTGGGGCTAAACGGAAAGCAAGTCGTCCTTGTCTGGGTTGGGAGGGTGTCATAAATAAAAATTTAAAGGTAAAATTCAGTAGCTATCTAGGATTCAGTAGCTATCTAGGATTCATCAAGGCAAGACATAGCTTGTGACTGTGAGAGTTTAATAACCGCATCTGAATTTTTCACAATCGTTGCACTGTTTGTTACGCAAAATTCCCGTTTTTAGAGTTTCGGTTACTACTGAGCCGGGTCGCTCCTTACTACAGTTCGTTACCATAAACTATTTGATAAGTACCGACTCAAGCAGTAACTTCAGTGGAATAGAATGAATAACACGATCAAAGTTCGAAGTGCTACCAGAATATTGTACATGTGAATAATGAACGAATCTCTGTGTAATATTTTGACAAGGCAAGGAGCTGTCTCCGATTGCTCTGAAAAACGCAAGATATTCGTAATGAAGTCGCAAGTATCCGTATCCGTATAGTACCTACATTGAAAAACAAGTAGAATTTTTTAGGGGCTGTAAAATTTTTCTGCTAGGACCGTCACCGGATTAGCATCCACTGCGATTATCATCAAACCGGCGATCTTTATTGCATAAGCTGCTGCCGGTATCAAAAGCAGAAACGAAAAATGGTAAAGTAAGAATAGGGGGTGAAAATCACGGAGTAGGTATTTTATCCACAATCGTTTATAAAACGATTTTAACAAAAGCCACGAAATCGGAACGACCACACGTCCGATTTTCATTTTTGATTTTTCGCCAACCGCGTAAATTGGTTTGATCTTAACTTCTTTCAAGGTGCAGAAGGCGATATTAAGTTTTACAAGCATATCATTCGGCATACCATAGCGCGGATAAATCTTGTGTACAGCCTGGGAGAAGCCAACTTCATCTAACTTCCAGTGTTACTTTTCACATCATTGCTATGTTTCTTTGTCCCTCTTCTCTATTTCTTTGATTTCGATTTCAATATTAAATGCATTCTATTTCATAACAGTAAAGTACAGTTCAATTTATCCCTTCTAAACTAAACAAAACGATAGTTAAATTTTTACTTCCGTATACTCAAGAAATTCTACTTGTTATTTTTTTGGAGTCGTGTCCAGTTTAACAGTATCCAATCCCCCCTTACTGAATATACAAGTAGGCTTTATACAAGAATTCTTAAAAAAAATATCCAAATTTGCATTATTTGTTGCTTCGAACAAAACGACAATTTTGCCCGAGGGATCCGTTTGCGAAATCTCGGAGTTCGGCATGGCTTTGATGGTGTTCAGCACGGCCTCCATGCGGGCCGGGTCGCTGCGCACCAGCAGGCTGGAAATATGCAGTTCTTCTGTCACCCGTGGCTCCTTTGCTGGCGGGGGTCGCGGATCGCGATGGCGTTGTTGGGACAGGTGGCAAGGCAGGCACCGCAGCCGGTGCAAGCGCTAGCGTCCACCTGGATGGCACCGGCCGGACGGACCGAAAGATCCATCCGAAGGGCGCGCGGGTCGCAAATATCGGTGCACAGCTGGCAAGTTATGCCCGATGAACCAAACCGTCGATATTGCCATCCAGGCCAATGAATATGCCAAAGTCAGTGATTGACTTAATGCTGCCAGAGATTTTATCGCCTTTGTTGAAGTTTTCAGCGAAACCATCCCAAGGGTTTTGGAAACACTGCTTAATACCCAGAGAAATTCGACGGCGCTCTTCATCAATATCCAGCACCATAACTTCCCAAAGGAATGACAACCCAGTGCCTAAACTGTAAGTATATCTTTTGAAGATGCCACCATAGGGTGATAATCAGATCAAACATAAGACGTAGCAGTGAATCTTTTGCAGTCAGAAAATCGTAAGCATTACGATGAGCAGTTGAGGATCGGTGCCACTCGAGGAAATTATAGCCTAGTAAACGAAACAGCATTCGTACGGGATTCTGATTAATGGATAATTCTTTTGTGCTTTGTCTGTTTTGTTGGGCGTTATTGGGTTGAAAAACCTCTTCCTAGCTAATTTATCTACTATGGTTGCCTCCCCGTAGTAGCATAATATTTGTAAGCATGGATACATAAGGAGTCGGAGGCAATAGGCTTGAGACTGTCTGTACAGAATTTCGATTTATGTTGATAGAAAAGCATCGCCAAGTGCTGAAAATCATGTTGTGACCAAGATGGACCTAGGATTGCACAAAGTCTCCATTCATACAGCTCACTTAAGAAGGTTAGATTTTTTTTTATTTTTTGAGCACTGAGGACGATTTGGCGGAGGTCTTTGTCAAAGTATTTGCTTGATTTTCATCTTTCATATTTTGCTACTGGCTGACAAAATCCTCGTTTTTTCACCTATTTGATTTATTCTCTTTTCATTTATTATTTCCTTTCTTTATTTCGTACGTCATGCATAGCCAAGTATGGTCTCAGAACACATTTCGTTTTAATTATTCATGTACGATGAGCCAAATTCAAAACCTGCATAAATTCAAAAACATTCAGAAATTAAATTAAAAAAAAACAAGTTTTTTAAATAAAAGTAAGGAGTGGTGTCTTTAGTTACAAAATATTACTTATTTCTACTAACTAGGAAAAAAAGTTAAAGAAACTGTACAGAAATTCACCACTAAAATAAGTGGAACTAGTATTTACTTTCTTTTTATAATTACCTCTTTCTGAGTCACTATATAGAGTTTCTTTTTCTTAAGAGATAATCAAGAGCTTACGCTCTTGAGTATATTTTTACGCTCTTTATTAGGTAAAGCCTAGGAGTACGTCACGTTGACATGAAACCCAGGAGTACGCTAAGACGTTTGAGGAAATGATGTGCTATGTATTGCTTTTAACTCAAGAAGGGTTAAGTGGGGCTTGTAGGTAAAGCTAGAACTTTTAATTTCTAGTCGAACTAGTTCCTTAAGAGTTTCAGTGATATCGCTGTCTATGATAGGGGAGGCATAGATATATCTATTCCTATAATATTGCTTTTATGCCCTTCTGAAAACCTGCAAAATAGTCTTTTCGTTTAATTGAAAGTTCCCTTAAACGTTCCCTAAAACTTTCACCTTATTAGCCTTAGCGTCTTTAGCAGTAGTAATCATTGTAGTAGAATTAATAGTGTACACATAGTGCCTTCTGGCTAGTTTGAAGTCCGCCACAACTTACCCTGAAAAGTCTAAATTAATAATGTAAGCGGTTCTTCAGGTATTGCTGTCTAGAAATTTTTTCACCGAATTCTTAATAGTACTCGCGTAGCACCAAAGTTTTCACTCCCTAATCATCTAGAATTAAAATCCTTACAGGACTAAGACTTGAACAAGGCATAAGAAGTCTACCATTTGTGACATACAATATATACATATCGGAAGTATGTTAGTATTATTCTTTTTTAAATATATATAGTCGTTGTTACGCCAAAAGTTGTGTCTAATATTTTTGAAGTCTGAGGTATTGTGACATACCCTTTGCTGAGCTGTTTTGAAAGGGAGGACTAGCGGGACAGCCCCGCTAGGATCCGATAATCCCGCCGTTTTGAAAGGGAGGATCAGTTGTTTCATCTTTCTGTCAAAACATACAAATAGTTATTTTATTTTTGTTACTAAAAAGACTTAACTGAAGTCATAAAATACTTGTTTAATGCTTAGTTATACACAATACACAATATAAATAAATGAGTATTCAGTCACTGAAACCTTGACGGAAATCCTTTTTTGGACAAAAGTAATTACTGAACTTCTCTTATTACAAAACTATTTGTCAATATTTGCAATTTAAAGAATGAAATTATACGTTTTAGTGTAGGAGCGATAATTGAGACAATACAATAAATTTGTGGAAGATTCCATCTAAACAGCCATCTTTCTAAATAGTTAGGAACCTGAAGGTAAGGAGCAACACTAAAACTTAAAAACAACAGAAATCATTATATATATGAAGGGGGTTGCCCCTACTCAACACCTCGCTCTTTACGCTTAAGTTTAAATGATCCACGTAGGGAACAGAAGCAATTAGAGTTACTTCAGTTTCTTTAGTGTTCTCATCGAAATAACTCTAATAGCTTCTGTTCCCTATGTGGATCAGTTGAGACAATTGTATTTTATTAATATTGGTGGTGGTTTTATTTGCTTTTAGTTTATTTCAGTTTTTTATCTTTGTTTCTTTTGTGCTGAAAACGCTTAGTTTACATGCAGGCAAAACATCCACGTTGTTTCAGAGCAACTTGTTATGGAAAGGATGGTTGTGGAAACTTCTAAAGGGAAATTATTCAATTGGAATTAAAACTTCTATTTTTCTTTGTAAGAGTCAAATGGGATAAGGGGGGGGGGACCAGTCCTCTTCCTCCTACGACTTTTTAGCTGCCTTCCTCCAAAGGCAACCAATACCAATTTTGAGACAGCCACTTAGTTGAAAATAGTCTAAAGGCTGTATAAATATGCCTCCACGGGTGATAAATATCTCAAAGTCCCAAGGACAGGATCTCTAAGCTAGAGATGTAAGTTATCCATTTTTTACGTGTAAGGTTTGTATTTGGGGAAAAGGAGACAGGTTGTTTGGGTCAAAATTGCATGATTTTTATGATCTCCAGCATTTCTTACTTTATATTCCTTTTTTATTTTTTGAATTTGCCCCTCCCCCCAAGCATTCCTTTACACATGTCTGAATTTGTGGTTACAATTTTGTTATTTGTATATAACTTTATTTTTAATATGTAATTATAACTTTGAGTTCCGGCATCATTCATGCTCAGACCACACTGCACTGTGTGCTGATGCTTGATATTTTATAAAAGAGGTTGATTTTTTTCCACATATATTTATGTCATCTATTGTTTGATTGTTTGATGAACGTGTAGTTTATTTTTATTCTTCCGTTATGATTGCCAATATGAAGGCGGAAAGCCGTCTTGATCCGGGCATCAATGAAATCAATCCCGTTGTGGCTGGTTCCCGTGGTGGGTTTGGGTTGAACCAATGGACGGGACCTCGCCGCAGGCAATTTGAAGCCTTTGCACAAGAGCGCGGCAAGCCACTTGATGATTTGGACACACAGCTTGATTTCACAATGCATGAGCTTCAAACCACAGAAGGCAATGCATGGAAGGCTCTTCAAGAGACCAGTAACCCGATTGAGGCAGCAAAGGTCTATTCCAACAAGTTCTTGCGCCCTGGTATTCCCCATTTGAAAACGCGGCTTGGTTATGCCGCTGTTTAGATCTGCAGCCCACAAAGGGACTTTCTGGTCCAAATCCTGCTTTGTCGCGTCAATTTTGGGTTTCTGAAAAGCGATAATTTTCTAGAATTCTACAAATATTCAGAACTATCATGAGTCAGATTATTTGAACCAGTTTTGCTGATATGTGTTGCATGGGCTGCGAAGCAATGAGTTTTGTTCGCTTTAAGTTTCATTGTAGGAGAAACTCTATCACACTTCATGCATACTAGACAAAGATGGTTTTTGAAGGGAGAAAAAACGCCCAAAAAAGGAAGGATCGAGCACGCTACCCATTCTGTAGGATGGGACGACGGACTCTAAAAAAATTAGTCAAAGAAAAAAGGAAAGTTACTGGCGGCAGCAGCAGGTTTTCCATGCTCAAAATGACTGCTCGACTGATAGTTATAAAATGGCGTTCTATAATAGGGCTGCTTTGGCATAATAGTCAGAGTATATCCCTGATAAGATTCAACGTTACTTAATGAGTCATTTGTCCCGCTCAATCCTAATCTATTTTGACAAAGAAAATCATGATAAGACAGAACTTGAAAGTTTGTAGCAGCGTCTTCCGATTTCAGAATCCGCATATGATCAGTATGAGCCAAAATATTTCCAACTTTTTCTGACCAAGTGTGATTATTATTCAGAATTGAGGTACCCTGAGTCGAAATTTCAGATAGCTTCAATTTTCCTATTATATATTAAAAATATCTGTAATTAATAGGTATATGAAACAGGATTATTTAGAAAAAAGTAGCACATAAACAAAAGGTCTTACTTTTTAATCCTTCCGCCACTAGCACAACTTTAGTAAGTCACTGGTGCCCTGTAAACGCGGAGACTCTGTCACTGATTTTACTTTTTAATTTTCCAAAAGCCAGAAATTATCGGCGGGCTTCTTTGATTCTAGATATTTAAAAAAAAAACACTTTGTCAAAGGGAAAAACTTTGCCGAAGACTAGCCTGAGGGAGAACTTTAATAATGATTCTAGTTTGACATTTTTCTTCAAGACATTTTTTTCAAGAAGTTTCAAGACATTTCAAGACGTTTTTTAAGACATTGTTCTTCAAGGCGTTTTTCAAGATGTTTCAAGACATTTCAAGAGGTTTTTAAGACATTTTTCAAGACGTTTCAAGACATTTCAAGATGTTTTTTAAAGGCATTTTTCTTTAAGGCGTTTCCAAGACATTTAAAGACATTTCAAGATTCTTTTTAAGATATTTTTCTTCAAGACATTTATCAAGATGGTTCAAGACATTTCGAGACGTTTTTTAAGACACTTTTCTTCAAGTCTCTTCATGATATTGTGAGACGTTTTTAAGTAAGTTTCTGTTGATGTTGGCGCAAAGTGCACATAATATCAATAGGACCAAGTCAAGCGATTAATTTTCTATTCTGGCAAGAACGTGGCAAATTAATAAGAAACCTGCAATACCGGAAAGGATGAAAACGACTTGGATAGCTCACGAAGCTAGCTCAAGGATAGCTCACGAAGTGAAGAGTAAATCCCAGAAACAAAAATATAGCATGCCGTAGCTTCAAGCCATTGTTTTTTATAAATTCCTAGCCATTTTATCTTTTGCAGTACAAAATCTGGGTGAAGCCGTCAGTAGAGCAGCAATTTCTTTATGGAAATCACATAATGAAGTCTGGTGTGACCACGCGGCGGTCATGCGACACGCACGCGGGCAGGAGCAACAGGACGACGAACGCCGCCGGCAGGAAGCGGGACGAGAACACGAGAGGAACCTCACGAAGCGAACGGGAAACGAAGGACGCCGGTCGGCGGACGGACTGCCGCCAGGGGCGCTACGGATCGCTACGTGGGTTCAGGAGAGAAGGCGCACGATGCCCACGGGCGCAGCGTGCGGTCGCTGGCATGTGGGTGGGCCGCTCTCGGAGCGGGCGACCTCCGGCGCCGGCAGCTCGACGACGAGCGTCGCCACGAGCACGGGGAGGTCGAGGAACGTGGGCGCGGGGAGATCGACTTGCAGCCCCTCCCCCAGGGACTGTGGGGATTAAGCCGTCCCCAAAAAACATAGTTATTAGGCTTTTAGACTATGCTGAACAAAATGGCAATCTCAAAATTTTGATCCAGTGAGTTTGGTCAAAAGATGAGCGTGGGAGGGGGCCTAGGTGCCCTCCAATTTTTTGGTCACTTAAAAGGGCACTAGAACTTTTCATTTCCATTAGAATGAGCCCTCTCGCAGCATTCTAGGACCACTGGGTCGATACGATCACCCCTGGGAAAAAAAAAGAAATAAACACGCATCCCTGATCTGCCTTCTAGCAAAAAATACACAATTCCACATTTTTGTTGTTTATACTTTCAAGACCATGATCACTCGGCAAATAAAAAAACAGGAAAAATGCTACAGGGAAGCAAGAAAAAGAGGGTAAACAGTTGACATACAAAGGCTAACCTTATCTATAAGCTTAGGGGGTATGATTTCATCACACGTTTGTAGTAATTCCATCTCCCACACAACCAATAATATCACCTCTTTGCACTATCTAAACGTCCTTAGTGAACAGTTCTAGCCGTTGGCAGCGACCAGCGCCAGCCATTATTTTCAATTGATTCTTACCATGAAGATAAAGATTTTCTTACTGTGTTACTGGACCTTTGAACACTTTGAATCTGTCCTTGAATGAAGTTTGGAAGAATATAATAGGAAGATAAGTATGCAAAACGAGGTTAGATATTAGAAGCTATTGTGATGACAGTGATCAAACATGGCTCTGAAGCATGGGGACTCCGAAAAGCGTATGAAAATTTGCTAGATAGTTTCGAGAGAAATTGCCTACAAATTGTGCTTGGTACCCGACTGACTGACCGTATTTCAAACAGTGGGCTGTGCAAAAATGTGGTTCAATCCCTCCTTTTACGGCCATAGTGAAAAATAGGATGAGATGGCTAGGGCACGTTCTATGGATGAAGGATGACAGATTGCCGAAGATTGTCCTTTCCGGCTAACTGTCCGTTGCTAGTAATTTTGGGAACACCTTGGGCATGATTTGCCAAATCCAGACCAAGTAAGTTTTTATTCGTTGCTAATTGTCTACGTCACATGTTTAGCGTATCTAAAAAGATCAATATGCTTTTACAACATTTCCTTCAGCATGTAAATCTGGTTTGGCAAGTTTTTTTTTTTGCTTCCTCTGCCATCTTTTAATTTGAATTATCTTTGGATCATTGCCATTTGAGATGTTTTGTTATTTTACTCCGTTACATTCAAACAGGATTTGTCTTATCAGCGACTCTGACAAAAGATCAAAATTTTAGTTTATTTATTGACTATTTTGCTGTAGTCTGCTAGAAAGACCCCTCTCCCAATCTCCTTGTACCATTGTCTTGATACAATCAACCCTGGAAAAAAAAAGCGAATAAATACGCATCCGGCCGCATCTGACCAAAAGTACAAAATTACACATTTCTACAAATGCGGGAGCTTGAAACCTCTGCAGTAGGGTTCTCCGATATGCTGAATTGGACGGTCTGATTTTCAATAAGATCACCTGACTTTTGGGGGATGTTATACCCCTTTTTAAAACTCAAATTTTCTCTGGGTCGGAGCTTTTGATGAACAACATTAAACTTAATTAATTATATATATCTGCAATCACCTTAAAAAATCAACTTTTCGTTGGTCCTTACTTTCAGTTGGAAAAAAAATTTTTTTCTTTATTTCATAGGAGAATAAAATGGTCTCAAGTTGAACAAGTAAATGCATTAAATAGATCTATGTTTCTAATTTAAACCCTGCACTTAAGTTTTACACTTTAACTGACTTATTACTGATAGTCATTTTCATTTTTGCACTAAAACATTTAAAATACTTTCATATTTCACGTTTTTCATCCCTAACAATTTTACCACTACTAATAACTCATCGCAATGCTTTAGCAGAGGGTACCTATTTCCAAAAATGAGGTGGAAGAGAAAACATATTTCCCTATTTATTCCACAAAATTACCCCTTCCTATACTTCAAGCCGAATAACCATTCAGAACCTATAGCCGGCTAATCACAACCAACACAACAGTGCATGAAATCTTACATAAATGAAGTATTAAATAATTTTAATGAATATAATACGAAATCTAAGTAAAAGTCTTTTTGGCCCATGCTTAATACAAAAAGAGCCAACAAAATAATATTTGTAAACACAAATACACCCGATAAACTACTATGCAGGTATATTTTAATTAAATGTTGAATAAATAGAATTGGCGAGTTAGGTACTTAATATAATGCGTTCTGGGCGGCCTGCTTTCCATAATTCTCATTTGTAATTTCCATAATTTTGATATTAAATCAGGTAGAATCTAAATTTTTCCCTAAATTATAATTCAATTCCCTTTACTATCAATTGGAATGTTTAATGTCAAGAATCTTATAACTCGATGTTTTCAGGTTCACTTAATCACGGCCTTAATCCCATCTGTCAAAGAGTTGAATTGATATTGAAGCAACGTTACAAACACATTTTCAGACAATTTAGTTTCAAATTGCTTATTGAAGAATGATCTATGAAATAGAGGCTTTTATATTTAAAGTTTGTCTTATGAAAATTGGATTTTTGTATAAGGAACATATCTTCCTTAAAGGAGAAATTATAGGAAAGCCTTATAAATCAATTTTGAAAAGAATGGAATCGGCGAGAGACAATGGTGGATCATAATGACGGCGGATAGAACATCAGCTCTTTGTCTCCTTTCATAACCCGAGGATGTATCATGAATAGTAGCACTGATCCCGGTAGTATTGAATATCTTTCATTAGTGCTTTCCACGAGAAGACTAATAAGAAGATCTCCTGATGATGTTATCAATGGTAATGATGAGACGACAACGGCTATAGAGGAGGCACTATCCAACTACTACGACGATGAGGAGGAATCATCCTCATGGAATCTTTTTGTGCGTTTTCCTCCCAAGGTGGCTATTCAATTGCATCGAATGGCTCTTTTTCCGATATTTTTAGTCACTTCAACAGGAAGCTAGCACTTCTGGTTTGAGATCAAAGAGCCCTATCCTGCTCTTTTAGGATCACTGGCTTGATATGATCATTTCTGGGAAAAACGAAAAAAAAACATACATCCATCTTGCTTCTGGCAAAAGTTTCGCATTTTTTGTATAGGCTATAAGAGCTTGAAACTTCTACAGTACAATTCTCTGGTTTTTTCATGGTATGATTTTCATTATGATCACTTGATTTCTCAGGGGTGTTCCCCCTTTTTACGAAAATTAGGCAAACTTTCTCAGGCTCTTGAATTTCGATGGGTATCACTAAATTTCATGAAGGGAGCAGTGAAGATGTTAAAAGTAGAATAGCCAAGGCTCAGGGTGTTTTTTCAAAGTTAAAAAAAGTTTGGAAGAGCAGGAAGATAAGTCTGCAAACCGAGATTAGAATTTCGGAAGCTACAGTGATGGCAGTGGTGAAATATGGCTTTGAAGCATGAGCGCTCAGAAAAGCGCATAAAGATTTTCTAGATGATATCCAGAGAAATTGTCTACGGATTGTTCTGGGTACCCGGCTGAATGACCTTGGTTCAATCCCGCTTTCTAAGCCTATAGTGAGAGAAAGGTTGAGATAGCTAGGACACGTTTTGCGGATGAAGTATGACAGATTGCCGCCAAGCTGCGTTTCCATAGATCAATCTAATCAAAGGTTCAGTCGGAAGACTTGCTCATACTCTCGAAGTTGATAATCCTCAAATTTGACAACGCCTTGTAAATGCGCTTCGACCAACTGTATTTGAATAACATGACTACCCTTCAGTAAAAACGATGAATTTCTTTCAGTATCATTTAGTTTGAATCGAATTCATTGTGTGTTTGACTTGGCACGGCCGGTAGTGTTGTTTCTTTTACCATCTCGGACCAATGAACTCGGTCCGTCAAAGATAAGCTATCACACGGGTATCATCTTGGAAATTTGGCATTTAATTTCTTTTCAGTTTGCGGGCAAAAACTAAAGCATATGCATTTCAAAAAAGAGACTGAAGCCCCTGAAAAATGGCTTTGGCCCGAAAAATAAAGAATACCGTTGGAATTACTACTGTCGAAAAACCCGGTACACTGCCTTAAAATCTTCAATTTTAAATTTTCCATTTAAAATTCAATTTAAAATTTCAATTAAAAAAACGTTTCAGTTTTAATTTCATTGACAATTAAACTTTACAGAGTCAGAAGGATATTAAAATAATGACGAATTTGAAAAAAAAATCCTTCTGTTGATCATTAAATAATTAATCTTGAATACCAAGGAAAGTCACTCTTTTGCATGGAAAGCCATCCAATTTAGCTATTCACCAACAAACAAGGATGAACCTTGAAGACGACCTGATATAGGTCGTCTAGGATATAGGACTACCTTGAAGATGACCTAAATCCCAAAATAGATTTTTCGTTTCTAGAGACTGGTTCTATCCCTGGGAGAACTTTCCCTTCACTAGTTCAGATCCATAGCTAGGGTTTTCAGCGACCTGACAAAATTTCAGGGTACTTATCGGTTATATAATAGACACTATAAAATTTTGACACAAGAAACTGGTCAAGTAACTTCTTTATACTGTCGATCATTTGGATGGCAAAGGTCAGATGGGATAATAACCGGTTAGTTTGCTTTTGCCGCTCGAAACTCCGCCCTCCGCGGCGCAGGTCGGCAGATAAGTTTTACACGCCGCTGTCATAAGGCGGAGCCGCGGGGCCGGGCATCGCTGCCCGTTCTGGCAGCCCCTCCGCACCACCGCCCCGCGCAGGGCAGCACGCGCCCGATAAGAACGACCCGCAACAAGGAGCCTCCCCGTGACCCGCGAACATGAAACCGCATCCCTGGATTGGCTGGAAGCGGAGCTGCAGGACACGCTGGACGAGGACATCGAGATCGAGTTCGCCGAACCGATGCTGAGCCAGGAGATCCGCAAGATCTACCGCGCCCAGCATCCCGAGATGCTCGACGAAATTTTTATCAAGACTACTCCCCTTTATCTTTATTTCCCCCTGTTCCTAAAATAATACATTTCTCAGGTTGATAATTTCATTGAGTCATAATAAACTGAATGAGTTTTACGTATTTCAAATCACCGTAAGAGCCATTTTTATTTTATATATTGTCATATATTTGTTACTATGATTTGCTTGAAAATGTAGGTACAGTTTCCATTTTGCCTGTGCTATGATAGACTTGGGTACTGTACAAAATATAGAAGCGAACGCTTACCGTGGCCAGACACAGAGGGAAAACTTGAGAAAAAAAAATAAAAACAAAAAAAGAACAACAACAAATATTGTATCTGAATTCTCTTTTCATTCTTCGATGTAATTTATTACAAATATCTTCTACACTATCTCTTTCACGAGCGATTAGTGGTTCTTTAAAATCCGTTTCTCCGCCTTTTGGCCTCATGTATATTCTGATAAATTTCAATTTTTCATAGATTTTTTCTTTCAATGTTTCTATGTTTATCTCTGAATTTGCTGAAACTTTGATTACTTCTGATTTTATTTTTGTTTTTAAATCCTCAAGAAATTCTTCATCTACTAGATCAATTTTATTTAGAACTGTAAGAGATTTGGATTAACTAATGTTCCCTGCAATATGATCTGCTAACTGTTCAGATGTAGAAAAGGCAAGTGAATATTTTGCACTTCTTTGGAAGAAGTAAAGATAAATTGAAAAAAAAAAAATAGAAATAATAATCTGCTGATTAGTGAATTAGACTTACCAGAGCATCCAGTCCTCGTCAGAGAACATTCAAAAAGGAGGCAGGAGGCGAAATTATGTATTCCATATACCCTTGCACAAATTTTAGAACTGGAACTGGATGCTGAATGAATGTTTGAAAGTTGTTCTTTTCATTTTCATTATTGCGACTGGGTTTTTAGTCGCAAAATAAAAAAAAAATAATTTTTTTGCCTAAAGGCAAGCGAGTATATTATGGTTTCAGCAGTGCCCTTTCTGAAGGCCAGAGCATAATTTGTGGTTTACTGACAAAAATTTTTACCGTGGATTGTCAGTTAAAATTGACATATGCTGACATATCTGCGTTAAGGTTTGATAATCTTCATTTATGAAAGCAAGAAAGGTGAAAACATTTCGTATTTTGTTTTCAGTAAAGCGCAAATTGTGTTCTGGTCTTGAGAAAACATAGGGATTATCAGCCCTACTCATGTTAGTTTTTGCTCGTTTTGAGTTTGACTCGGCTATTTATCGTGATTTCTATTCGTCACGAGCTTTATTTATTTAATGATGGTGATTAGTGGTTATTTTACGCTTGGAAGATTATCGGCATTGCAAAATTTGACAGCAAGGACTAGAGCTGTGGAAGTAGCATTAGAGGCATGATACTTAGACGCAAAGGCAGGTTCAGAGTAAAGAATCTATTTAAAGGTACAACATATAGTGAACAAACCCTTGCTTAGATCTATGTCTGCAGGTGCAAACAGGTCAAAAACCATTTTTGAGGATTCTTGGCTATTCTCCGAGGTACGGACCAACGTACACATTACATGGAAATGTTTTTAAATTAGAATGTCCGTTCTGATCAATAATCATGACGGTATTGACGAAGCTCTAGGATCACCAGTTTATATTTCAAAAGGATAAATAATGGCATCCAAAGAAACAGAAATTATTCCGTGTATGAGGAAGTCGCGATAAAGTTTTTTAGTGCTTTTATTAAAGATTCTGATTCTAATTAAACAGTTTCTGTGTTGCAGGAGGAACACAAGGACGTGTTTTCTTCAAGAATTGGGACAAAATATTTAACTTAAGCGTAAAGAGTTAGGTATTTAAGAGGAGGAAACCCCCCTCATATACGGAATAATTTCTGTTTGTTTTAAGTTTGAATATTGCTCCTTACTTTCAGCTGAAAAAACTTGTTCTTTTATTGAATGTCTAATGGTTTTTAAATAATGTGGGTAAATCTGCCCCCCTCTCTATGAAAAACTGTAAATCGAGGGTAAATTTAGGAAATTTTTGAATATTAAGGAAATTTAGTAAGTTTTTAGTAAATTTCCCAGAAATATGAAAAAAAATGTTTAACGACTTTTGTGCTAAGTTTCATTCTGTTGAACAAAATTTGAACATTTTTCTCTGTCTGAATTGATATTTTTTATTCTATGGCTTCGCTTTCAGTCCCTTCTACCTCTTTATTAACGTCAATATATCGCGTGAAGCTTTGAAAATCTGAAGCTTGGATACAACCAAAAAATTTAGTTTTTGTTGACGAATGAATTCTGCAGTCAGTAATTTATTTTTAATGACAGTTTCGGATAAAATGCCCCCTGACATAGATGACGAGAAATCCACATCTGATATTTCTGTGAACGAGGGTGATGATGCTACTTTAACTTGTTATGCCATTGGGCGACCTCTCCCAAGAGTCGTCTGGCGGCGTGAGGATGGTGACAAAATTATTATTAAATATAATAAGTACCATGAAAGAGGCCGGACATATCATGATGAATTAGATTCTAAAAACGAATGTAAGTAGCCTTCTTTTCTTAGGTCTAGGTCAATAATGGTCAATACATTCCCTGATTACAATTTCGTCGTTCCTAAGGAAGAATGAGTTATGAGAAAATCATTTTGAAAAATTCAGTTTTCTTTGCCAGTAATTTCTGTTTGTTTTAAGTTTCAATGTCGCTCCTAACTTTCAGTTAAAAAAACTTGTTTTTTTTATTCAATCACTCATTGAAAGTCAACATTATTGCGCATTACAGTCTACGTTAATGATACATAATTAAACTTTGAAAATTTGTTGTTACAAATAACCCGTTTAAACCATTCATTTCACCTTGAAATAAAATTGTAGTCCTAGATCTTTGATCTCTTTCTAAACCCAAAATAACCCAACTTATACCTACACCTGTTTACAATAAAATGTCGTAATGTTAATTCCTGGACTATTCAGCCTTTTTTACACCCATATCCAGACAAAACACTTTTTTCTTCTTCCATTTTTCAAGCAGAATTTTTTTCGTTTAGAGAAAATTGAAAAAAGATGTCTGGAAGTGCAACTGATCTGAAGGAAAAGATGAAATACATCCTTGTAACTGGTGGAGTAATCAGTGGTATAGGAAAGGGTGTAATAGCAAGCTCCCTGGGTACAATTCTTAAGCATTGTGGCCTCCATGTTACATCCATAAAAATAGACCCTTATATCAATATTGATGCAGGAACATTCTCCCCTTATGAACATGGTGAGTATTATTGTTATTATCTGTTGAAAGCCTGTCTTCATACAAGAAAGAAATATGATATAGCATTAAATAAAAAAGCTGAAAAAAGGAATATTAACGAGCTTTATTTTCATTTCATTTAAAACATATAAAAATTAATAAATAAAAATTAATTTAATTAAAAATTAAAAATTAATTAATAAATAAAAATTAATTAATTAATTAATAATAAAAATTAAAAATACATACATACACACACGCACGCACGCACACATAAACACACACACACGAACACCCAAACCTACACGCATGAGGTCTTTTTGGTAATGTTGATGAATCTTCATTGACCTAGAATTAATTTTTTTTTTTTAATATTCATCGATGTTACTTACCCTCATCGTGTTTGCAAACGAAAAGAAAATAGAATACAGGGGCAGGGCCATTACCCCCTCCCCACCTGGAAACCAAGTTCATAATGGCGAATTTCTCATTGATAAACTTGATATGATTGAGTAAGTCATGTTTTTGAAAATATCGATTTTCAACATAAAAGCACCCAAAAAAATTTCGACAAGATTTTTAAAACAATCTTCGTATAATCAAATAACAAAATATCATATTGATTAACGTAAAAGAAAGTGAGAAAAAAAAACATTGAGAAAAGATTTATCAGTTGCCATGCAAATCGACAACTCTATATATAGCTAAACCAATAAAAGGACAGCCATAAGAAACTAGTTTTTGATCGAAGCCTCTAGTCTTCATGATCGTCATGCCGTTCTTCTTCGCACGGCTCGGCGTCAAGTGGATGCTGGCCGTCGGCATGCTGGCCTGGGTAGCGCGCTACTTCCTGTTCTCGATCGGCGTCCCCGATGAGGTCACGTGGATGCTGCTCTCCGGCATCATCCTGCACGGCATCTGCTACGACTTCTTCTTCGTCACGGGCCAGATCTACACGGACCAGACAGCGCCCGACAAGATCCGGAGCCAGGCGCAGGGGCTCCTCGTCCTGTTCACGCTGGGTCTCGGGCTGCCCGTGGGTGCCCAGGTCGGCAAGCGCGTCGAAGTGGACTACACACCGCCCGAGAGCGAAGAGAGCGGATCCAGTCCGGTTATGTCAGTCACGTATCTTAGACTTGTTTTTATTCTTCCCATCCAGTTTCATCCTGATCTTCTAAAATTTCCAATTCTAAAATTCTAAAATTCTAAAAGTATTTTCTAAAATTTCCGGTCCCCCCTCCAATGACGCTGGATCTGATTGAGATTTAAAATAAGAGATCTGAGTTACGAGGTCCTTCTAAATATGAAGTTTCATGAAGATCCGATCACTCCTTCGTAAATTAAAACTACGTCATTTTTTTAATTTTTTGATTTAACCCCTCTGCAATTCCCCCAAATAGAGTGGATCCGTTCCAATTGTGTCAAGTAACTTTTTAACTGTAAAGTAGTTCACTGGCCTTTTTAAACTAGGTCAACTGTAACATTAGAGTTTATGTACTAGAGGAAAGTAAACGAAACTATGATTTCATATATATTGAAAAGAAAAGAATATGGATGTGTAAAACAAAATGCTTACATTTTTTTCGTAATTTCAAATATTTTGCTGTGTTTTTTTGTGAATCCTTATTATTGCTGAAGACGAATTAGAGCATATTGATCGTCTCATAGATAGATAGATAGATCTGTCACTGTCTGTCATTTTCTGTCACTGTCTGTCATTTGACTGTCACTGTCTGTCATTTGACTGTCACTGTCGTCAAGGGGCATGGGATATATAATATTTTTTATGCAAATAATTGGGGGCAACTGCCAACCCCCATTGCCCCCCTTTGCCCCCTTTCGCCCTCAAACCACAACCCTGATGAAAAAAAATTATTTTATGATTGGTTGTGTCAACATTTAACACCTGAAACATTTGACACCAGTGTCAACATTTTTTTTTTTTTAGATTTGGTGAGACCTAAAGGGCACGTAGACAAAGACAAGAGGACCTCAATGTAGACAAAAGTTGTAGAAAAAAAATGTTCTGTTAATTCCACTCCAAAAATGGCCGTAATTTGTTTGTTCTTCGATCAACAATTAAACTCAGACTCTTAATTTCAATGGGAGGACTTTGCAATAACTGAAGCGTAAAGGAGGCAACTTGCCCCATGTAAGTAATTTCTGGCTCTTAAATTCTTAGCTGGTAGAATACCTTCACCAAGGCTGAACTGCCATTTGGCTCCATTTAGGGACTCATTAATGGGTCTAAAATCGTTAGTTGGTAGTATGGGGTTTCCATATAACAACGGTCACTTTAACCCTCCAAAATTCGCAAACTCATAATATTTTCTTTTTCAGCCTAATGTATTCTTTTTAAGGTGAAATCGTGAAGTCTTTTTCAGGTACCTGGTTAACATTGCCTTTTGCAACCCTTATGAATTACTTTAAACTACATCATAAATGTATGAAATAGCCTAGGCCTAGTCTACCTTTAAAACACCCTTTCAGGTGGGCGGGCCAGACTTTACAGGGTCAAAAGAAATAAATAAAGGTAAATTCAAAACCTCAGATGATATAGCTTTCCATTTTCAGTTATTACAACAAAATCAGACGGACTCAGAGAAGTAATCCAGATTATTCTTGTATATTCCTTCGAAAGCACGTTTTCCATGATTTTCAACTTGAAAATTGCGCTAAAAATCCATTTTTCAGGAGGTCTGTTGTATATAGCCCGATCGCTTTTTATTCCTTACTTTCTATGGTTTATAAGTTACTATTGAGCCGGGTCGCTCCTTACTACAGTTCGTTACCACGAACTGTTTGAAAATTATCACAAGCAAGAGAATAAAGCAATATTTACGCATTTGTTTCTTATGTTGTCAGTTTTTTCAAATTGATTTTTTCAATAAACGAAAATTATCCTGAAGGTGAGAGAGGTTGTTACATGTCCCCACGTCAACATGCACTACGTATTGTATACCGGCAACCACTGCTACTACTATTTATTCTAGCACCACCAGAGTCAGCACTTGCCACTAATGTAAGTATTGTCGCCTACGATTCTCGTGCACTATTCAGCCCAAGGTGTAACGGGCTTATTAGGCCCCACGGCCAATATAGCTTCTTTTAGTGATAAATAGAAAAAATTACAGAAATTAAAAAGTGGGGACCGAAAGTCTGCCATCTTTTGTTTTTACCCATTTCTGTTCGTGATTATAGCTGAGTTTATCATTCAGTTTTTCGCACTTATTAGATGTACCTCTTAAACTTTAAAATTCTCTCATTGCTAAAGAAATTAGATTTTATCCTTTGCTCCTTTCTAAGTGATGACGTTAGAAACTTGGCCTACGGCAAAAATGTCAACTTTTGAACTAAGACAGATACATTTGTTTTCGAAGTTAGTCGATAGCTCCTAATGAGCTGATCAAAGTATAGAACACTCCCCTCTTCCTGACCTTTTTCACTTAGGAGAAGACTGGGAGGTATGCAGATGGCAAATCTCACTCTTATGAAGAAGCAGGCCACACGATAACCTCTCAGGATGGACAAAACTTTAGTTTTAGTAATTGGTACGAGATTAAATGGCAATGCCTGTAGGAAAGTCCCCATTCCCTGAATAATTTTAGTCAGATCGTAAAATATAGACTATGTAAAACTTTGGTGTAAAGTTCCTAGCTTTTTTGGTGCCATATTATTTGGATGCCGAACAATACAAAACAAAAATCATTTTACCAAAACATTGATGAAAGCAAAGTTTATTTGCTGGTCAAATTCGCAGTCCTTCATAAGTACTTTCAAATGGGTGACACAGGACTCAATAGTCTTTCGCTCTGCTTGGTTTTGTTGGTGAAAGATATATCTGTCAAAGATAAGAAGTAAACTTGGCTGAACATAATTCTTAAATTTTATCTATGTATGCTTTTAACTTACTTTGTTCTGCATCATTCCAGATCAGTAAAGAGTTTTCGGCTGTCTAGTTCAGTAAATAAAAGCATTTAAATTTGTCTGATTTTCTGCTTAATGGACCAGAAAACATAAGTTAACATTGCCTCCAGAAATCTCTCTGTTCTAATTTGGGATTGGGGATTGACCAATTGATATTTTTAAAATCAGCATTAAAATTCGATTCTTTTGACGTAAGTATTGGTATCAAAATTTCTTTTTTTAGAGTTTCGGTCACTATTGAGCTGAGTCACTCCTTACTTCAGCTCCGTATCACGAACTGTTTGACAATTGTAAGAACCTGAAGATATTGAAAATTATATACTGAGCATTAGCTATAGACATAAACTATTTGTCACGGGTAGAATTTCTGAATGTTTTAAGGGAACAGAGGGAGAAGGCTGGCCCAAACGCTTCTTTCTTTGAATATGCATGGTCAATTGCAATTTTATTTGATTTAACTCATTTTGAAGAAGACTGGCTTCTTCGTTTTTACAGATTTGGATAAAACTTTAGCAAACTTTAGCATACCTTAGAAAAAACTTTAGCATAAAGAACGAGGGGTTGAGGAGGGAATAACTTCTCTCATTTACGGAAAGAAGTTTTAAGTTTTAATGTTGCTTCATAATTTCAGTTATTTTTTTTCATTACTGATTGTATTTCAAATCATGCCCGGGCCTAACCAGCGCCTCTTGCTGTTAAATTACAGCAAGAAAGTACATTTCTTGCTGTTAAATTGTACGTACCAATAATTGTAGCTCATTAGTAGCTTCCCAATTTTTTCAGTTTTTCTGCTCAATAATTAAAATGTTGTATTGTCTCACAATGCTACATAATCATAACGTTTATTGTGGCTTACACAATATGACGAGTAAGAGTATTAAAAGACACTCGAGATTTAAGCCCCACAAAATTCAGCCAAAGAAAAGGCTATAAGGAAAAACTAGCTTAACCCAGAAATATATGCCCATGGAAAATCCAACCAACGTATAATTCAGTTCATGTAAAATTCAAACCAGCACAGTTTTTGACAAGCATAACTTAACGCGGCCAAAATTTAACCCAAGAGAAACTCAGCTCACAAAAAATTAAACGATATTCAGCCTCATATAACTCAACCCTCCCCTCTTGACGGGCCACGATGACATGCTAGAGCAGGGTCCCTTCTATCATTCTCAGGAGAGAATCATAAATTTTTATACCTGTACTTCGTCAGTGATAGATATTCTGAATTGAATATACGTTGAAAAATTTCTTCCGACGTTGAACGGTCTATCGCCTGTTTAAAACATAAATCGATGTGATGCCTACTGATACGCATAAAATTGTTATTTCCGCTGACAAAACGCCTATTGGCGAACATATGCGTAGATACAATGCTCCAACGATCGACGAAGTGGCAATCATTATGGTCAGTGATCAGTTTTTACCTCGAGATGTTATTCTTCATAAGCGAAAAGAAATTTTCGCTTATGTTCGACTGTTAGTCACTAAGTTGAAGTCAAATCACTAAGTCAAAATAAGCAGTGTACGCCTACATGTTTTTAAATTTATAGTGTATTTTTGAACCGCTGTTCTCAGTTTTTCCGGATGGAGGGTTCTACTGACAGATTTTTGGGGAAGGAGATAAAAAGGCAAATTCTCTTATTTTTAATTTCCTAAGACCTTAGAGTTTCTGGGCCAGCCATATAGTTATATATCTTAAGTAATCATATCTAAATTTCATGTTTCTTGTTGTCTCTTCTCTTTCCAACAAAACAATGGTGTCCCAAAGGTACGCCGCTAGAAGAATCCCTAGCCTATGTTCCCTTCCCCAACTAGCAGAGTAAGAAGACCAAAAGATAACATAGGGAAGATTTGTAAGCATAAACAAATCATAACAAAAATTGGATTCCAAAAAGAACAAGAGCTAAGAGTTCATATGCCACTTGTGATGAGAGATTGGATCCAGTCCAGTTATATCAATTATGCATCTAGAAATTGTGCTTATTCTCAAACTTGCCAAAGCACTAGAAATCCCCCCAACTCCCCCAAAGAAATCAGAACTGGTCCAGTTATTTCAATCATGTATCTAGAACTTTTGCTTATTCTTCCCATCAAGTTTCATTCCAATCTCTCCACTGTAAGTGATTTCCAAGATTTCCCATGACCGACTACGTGTGCGTGTTTATTTGTTATTTTTGTTGTTTTTTTCCCCCAGGGTTCATCGTATCGACCAATTGGTCTTAAAATGTCGCAAGAGGGCTCATTCTAATGGAAATGAAAAGTTCTAGTGCGCTTTTTAAGTGACCAAAAAATTGGAGGGCACCTATGCCCCCTCCCACGTTCATTTTTTCCCAAAGTCAACGGACCAAAATTTTGAGATAGCCGTTTTGTTCAGCATAGTCGAAAACTATAATAACTGTGTCTTTGGGCTGACTTACTGCCCCAGAGTCCCCGGGGGAGGTCCTGATAGTGACAACCTTTGACCAGTGTTTACAGCGCGGTCAGGGTTTGGCGTTGTTCGGATTCAGGGATATCCATGCCCACCAGCGACCTCACGCGCGCCGGGTCAAGCGTGTAGGACCGGCTAACATCGGGCACGGCACCGGCCGTCACGACCTTGGAGGGCTCACCGCCGCAGAGATCGAGGATCATCTGTGTTGCCAGCTCGATCGCCTCCATGTTGAAGGCGGGGTCGATACCACGTTCATTGCGGTAACGCGCGTCAGAGTTGATCTTGAGCGCGCGGCCAGTCGTGGCGATCTGGATATGGTCCCAGACCGCGGCCTCGAGGAAGACATTGGTGGTCTCACCCGTACAGCCGGTTGCCAATCTCAGAATTTTTATCCAGTGACTTTGGAGAAAAAGTGAGCGTGGGAGGGGGCCTAGGTGCCCTCTACTTTTTGGTCACTTAAAAAGGGCACTAGAACTTAATTTCCGTTAGAATGAGCCTGTTTGCGACATTCTAGGACCACTGAGTCGATAGGACCAACCCTGGAAAAAAAAAATAAACACGCATCCGTGATTTGTCTTCTGAAAAAAATAAAAAAAAACGTGAAATTCCACATTTTTGAAGATAATAGTTTGAAACTTCTACAACAAGGTTCTCTGTTACGCTGAATCTAATGGTGTGATTTTCGTTAAGATTAAATTACTTTTAGCATATTCCTCGATTTAAAAATTATAAAATAATTGAAGAATTTATAAAAGCAATAAAGACGTTATTTATATTTATAACTATTATTAGATGTTATTAAGGTAGAAATATACTGTTACGTTACTAACATTTATAATTTAATTATGTAAGATATCACTTTAGTGGTAAAAAATGGATACATAACTTTCTCTTTCAAATTAAAACACAAAAAAAAAAAAATATTAATCTCATAGGTATTAAATACAAGATATGCTTACTGTTTTGTATTTACTTACATTTTGTTATTAGAGAAAAATATACTATCCGAACCTATTACGCGCAATTCAATCGGACATTCATAGGATCAAGCTTATTAAAAAAGCAGGAGATGGAAAAAAAAACTAAATTACAGTGTAGTGTTCGCAATACTTCGCACGCCCAACGCAATTGTCGCAAAATCAAAGAGTTTGTGATAACAATCTCTAACTATCAAGTGGACCCAACAGCAACGAAAACTCTAAAACGAAAGTTTGGCAACAATAGATACATCAAAAGAATTGACATTTTATGCTGATTCTGTATAATTCAAATCCATTAAGTTTAATGCTACCCATCCAAAGCTATGAGCCTGAGAAAATTTGCTTGCTTTTCAAGGAAATGGGAAACACCCCAAAAAGTCAAGTGATCTTCAACAGAAGTTATTCCTCTTTTTATTGTACCACTTGAATAGGTTTTTTTTTTACTACCTAAAGACCAGCCTATCTTGTATAATTTAAAACTTTTATTAACATAAATACATTTATTTATTGTTTAAGAAAGTAAGTATTGGTACATGTCTTGCCTTTTAATTATGGCGGGTAGTTGTATTTATTCTACTGTTCTTAACGTAGAAGGTGCATCTCAAGTCTGTTCATATTTTTACATTTTTGTGTGTTATGAATATCCATAATTATATTCTAGTGTGCATTTTACCATATTAGAAAAGTGTTAGAAAACACATTTTAACCATGTCAGATAATGTCAACACCTAGTTGGTGGGGGCGCTTCGCGCCCCCCCCCCCCCCCCCCCCCCGTCTATTAGGCACCCAACACTCTGCCTTGCGCCCCCTCGCCGGCTTTGCGACGACGCATGGCCTCGGGAAGATCGGCAAACATCGCAACGGCTCGGCGCACCTGTCGGAACACCGGCCCATCTTCTCCCTCAGGCGAAGGGTAGACTCCGTCACGAACATTCTGTGCGTCCACTAGGAGGAGTTTGCCGAGATCCTGCATGAGCTGGCGGGTCGAAGGTACAGGTCCGGACGGCCTATAGCGTGGCAAATCGCGGCCCAGCACGTTCGTAACCCGGTCCGTCTAATTCCCTTTTTAAGAGTCAAAAGTGGTCGAAGGGCAACTCCACGCCCTCTTTTCAACATATTCATCCGATTGCCATTTTTTCAAAATAGTTTAAAGATCATATCCAAGGCCTTGAGAGTTGAAACAACCCTCAGAAACTGGGAGCAACGGTTGTAAACTATGCCCCAAGGGCATATAAGGTTTTTATGGAAGGGGTAGTCGTATGAACTTTAGAGGAGGCTCATTTAATTGGAAATCAAAAGTTCTAGTTCTCTTTTAAGAGTCGAATGTGATAGAGGGCAGGTAGTATCCCCCCCCCCCGATGTTCGCCGATGCCCAACCGCATCTCAAACACCTTTGGTCCTCAGTTTTATTGATTATGAGCAAGATTTCAATTCTGTTGATAGAAGAGCATTAGCAAAGGTCTTATCCTTATATGATATACCAGAAAAATACATTAAAGGGATTTGTGCTATGTGCAAGAATAATACTGCTGCAGTTAAGGTAGGAAATGAGGTTAGCAACTGGTTTTGTATTAAATCGGAAGTTAAGCAGGGTTGTGTTCTATCCCCCTTATATGGGTCATTTTGATGGACTTCATCTTAAGGAGCACAGGAATGGCAATTGGAGACCACGGAATCAAAGGGAAAACGCCCCTGGACTTAGATTATGCTGATGATTTGGTGGTGAGCCTTAGCTTCAGTAATACTTAAACTGTCCACTTGAAGGTATATTGAGAAATTTTATTTATTGGGTGCCCCAATTACTAGATAATATGAAATCTGTTGAGAAATTACGAACCAATATGTTAAGGGAAGAAAGCCAATGTTTTATGCTTTAAACTGGCAATTCTTACCTCTTTTTTGGCTAATAATAAACATAATGTTTCAGAGTTTCTAGTCATTAGAATCACTGCAATAAGTGACGAAGTTAGTAGATTTCCTTATGGTTTTTTATCCACTTCTTAGGGATATTCTGTTATGTTTATATTACTTATTTAGCTTAGAAACTAAGCAAATGCTCACGGATGCGTGTTTATTTGTTGTTTTTTTCCCCAGAGTGATCGGATCGACCCAGTGGTCCTAGAATATTGGGAGGTGGTTCCTTCAAACAGAAATTAAAAGTTTTAGTGGCCTTTTTAATTGACCAAAAATATTGGAGGGCAACAAGCCCCTGCTCTTCTTTTTTACAAAATCGTCCAATCAAAATCTTGAGGCGGCCATTTTGTTCAACATAGTTGTAATTCACAATAACTATGCCTTTGGATGTAACATGACCCCCCACAGCCCCAGAGGAAAGGTCTTTAAGTTATAAAGTTTGCCCATTGTTTACGCTTAGTATTTGTTGTAATGGCAGGGAAAACTTTGTTTGGGGGCTCAAAAAGCACGCCCATCTGACCCTGGGTAGAATAGGGTTAAAACGAGTCCTTTTACCTGACTTAAGAATAACGCTAAGTCCAGATGTCCGTATGACCGAGCTAGATCTTCTGGATAAGGTTCACAACCCTGTAAAAGAAATAGAACTGGTAAAACAAATGAGTGTGCATTTGAGGATGTGTGTGTGTGTGTGTGTGTCTGTGTCTGTGAGTTTGTGTGAGGGAGTGTGTGTGCTAGTGTCTCTGAGTGTGTGTGAGTGAGTGAGTGAGTGTGTGTGTACACATATACAACTTCAAACCGTTTGAAGAGTTTGGGGGCTTAGACAGGAAAAACATAACAATAATAATAATAATAATAGTAGCTATAACGATATACAGGACCTTTCCAAATTACATTGGCTCTTCATCTCCCTTAATGAATAAATAAAGATGAAAATAAATAAATAAATAAATAAATAATAAAAAAATTTAAAAGGTGACTAGCCTAGGCGACCAAACTATGAATATTGAAACAAAACTAGGTTCTCTATGGCAGTGATCCGCAATCTTGGCTCCGCAAAGTATGTCAAGGGGTTTGGAACCTATTAAGGATTGGGTCGAGTTGAATGAGAAATCAAGCTATACTACCTCTTTAAACATTACGTTGTTATAAAGTCATTCTCCGTGTCACAGCAATTGGAACGAAAAATAATTTATTGGCTTAGAATGTGAGGAGTGATCGATTATTAGGTACACACAATACTTTTATATCCTTTATATCCTTTACCTTTTTTTTACACACAATACCATTAAAAGAGCCCTGAAGGGTTCATTATAAATGGACATGGAAATGAAAGATATTCCGACATTTTTAGTTATGAAACTAGCTATCAAAGTTTAAGAGGTTATACAGACAGGAATAGCATAAGAAAAGACAAAATAAAAAAAAAATGCGAAAAAAAAGATAGGAAAGGACTTGCAGTCTGGAGCAACTTATTTTTATATATATAGAAGATATAATCTGGCGTAACAGACATAGTACAACAGACATAACAGACATACAACTTATTTTAATATATATGGATAAAGTATATATCCTTCTGTGCCCCCCGGCGTCCCCGTTGTTGTTGTTTCCCTGTGTCCTGGTCGTCATGTGTGTCCCGGTGTCCCAGTCTGTAATTTCTCTTTGAGTGTCGCGGTCATCATTTATATTCCCTGTGTCCCAGTCGTCATTTTTGTCCCGGTCGTCATTTGTGTCCCGGTGCCCAGGTCTGTAATTTCCCTTTGAGTGTCCTGGTCGTCATTTATATTCCCTGTGTCGCTGTAAAAATTATACATATTAGTTAAAGTAACAACAAGAGAGGTGTGTCCCCTAGTTGTGGGTATTTTAACGATTTGTTTTACTTTAAATGAGGAGCAAAAAGAATCCATTTTAAAGTCGATGGCATCGCTAACTAAAAAAGGCCAGAATTGGAATACTTAGTAAATAATAGATAAGCACTTGTCTGCAATTGCTGGATGAATTTACATTTTGAATCGATATTTTGATTACGGGAGTAACATAAAAGAGGTATTGGAATGATATTAAATGGACAAGGGAGTACTTTTGGTCTAAAATATAGCCAGAGGATCTGATCAATCTCAGAGAAACTAAGGCAGAGATATCGCCCACCCGGCGGACTTGATTGGTTAGAAATTGTTTTTCGTTCATGGTTTGGGTTTCGTCCGACGAGTTGCGAAACAACTCATCAATCTCCTGCGAGACTTGGTCTGCAACACTTGGGTCATCAATAGAGACCATAATCATGTTGGCGGTATCTTTTTGATCAGCCCGAGCCTCGTTCATGTAGTCGTAGTTGAAATAGAGTTCACCTGCCAAGAGCTCTTCGTCACCTGGGTCGTTGTTGTGGATGGAGACAATTTCAAAGGTCCAGCTCATGCTGCCATCTTCCTGTGCCACAAAAATGGACTTGATGGGGACCTGGTTTGCTTTCAATATTTTGAAATGGCAAATCAATGAATGACTTACCAATGGATTCTCCATGCATTAAGAAGGAATGGATTTATAGGATGTATCGGTGAAAATTTATTGCGTATAGTACTAATAAAACTAAATTAATTGTTTCAAATGCATTGGTAAATAAAAGAAAGAGTTTCTGGTAGCTGGTGAATTATTTAATTTCCATTCGTGTTGGACGTAACAAAGTGCAAATAACATTCTAGCCTTTAGAATGCAGTAAAAGTTCATTTTTGCGGTAATATTGATTCCTTTTACGTTTGATTCAATTGTTCGTTTTGATTTCTGTTCACTTTAGATCATATACTTGTTTTGAATCACATACCTACATGCATCTTTATTAAAGTTCGTATTTTTCTGACGATTTTTGCCTTTGTTCGAATATTTTAAGATAAATGGAAGAGGAAATACTAACGAAGAGCTCTAAACTAAAAGGACTATCCATTACAATCGCTCACCGAAATATTGAGGTAGACATCAACCGTGTAATAAATAGATATGGCGGGAGTGGAAATACAGAAATAGACTTTTTCTTATAAATTTGTGAATTCTGTAATTTAAGCAAAATATATCGAACTTTAAAAAGCGGAAAGATATGCTACGTTGTTTTGAAAACTAAAACTTTGATTAAACGTTATTTTTACTGTTTTTTACTGTTTTAAAACGTAAAGTCGAGAGTTAAAAAAAAACTTGTTTTTTAATTTTATTATGAAATGTTACATCAAGATATTTCTAAAATTTCATTTCCCATGTCAATACTATTTCCCATCCTCCAATTTCCATTGGCTTTTGTCATTTGTAACTTGTGCTAGGGCGAGAATTCGTGTCACGTGGCAGAAGGGTGTTCCGGACAGGGAATTTCTAAGAGATTTGTTTAAACCAAGAGGGGTGTTTGGGATTTCACTTGTTAGGCATGGAACTGGTCTGCTCACTCGTAAATTGAAAATATCCTAATACTTTTATCATCCAAAACAGGCAGGTTGAATATGTCAGGTGACAAATCTGTTTGATAGGCCGATTGATTCAATAAAAACGAAATGTTAATTAAATGAAGCCACAATACCTACAGCTTCCTCAATAGCAATCGACGGTGAACAAATAGAAGAAGGCGATCGATTTATTTACTTCGGCAGTCTCCTAGCTACTGATGATTATCACACTGCGGACATTAATTCTAACCAAAGTCAGAAGACACCATATATTCAGGTTCAGGCATGTCAAGAGAACCTGTTCGTCTACATAAATGCTCGCTCGAAAGAACAGTTGAAGAATATCAATCATGGAAGGACCTTTAAGCGTTGGCGGCGGCGTCGACGGACAGCGTGCCGAAACGCTCGTCATCGACCTCCGCGACTCGAACGTGAGGCGACGCACCAGCGCCACCGCGACGACGCGACGCGTCCTGCTCCCCAGTGGCGGCACGGCCCTCGAGCGGATCACCACCACCGGCCCTCTGCTGAGCCCGGCCGAGACCGACGCTTTGCGCGAACTCGCCCGCTCGATTCCCCAGCGGGTGCCCGAGTTCGGTCCTCGCCCTGGCGGGAGCTTGGTCGCCGATGTCGAGTTCGGTTTCGTCGACGGTGAACTCTGGCTCTTCCAGATCCGACCGCTGGTCGACTTCGGTGGTGTAAAGGTACAATAAATACATGAAAGTTGAAAACAAAAAGAGAGAATTACCAAGACTAGCAGCATTATCAGTCACTTTTATCACAATAGTGATTAATGATAATACAATCACGGTCTGATGGCTGATCATCGAATGATTACCATCCGTTTCTAGAACTCAAGCAACACCTCAGTGGCAACCGTTGCAATTATGGCGACTTTGAAAATGGCAGTGAATTCTTGGTTATCAGAGCAGGCGGTTTTTAATAAGTTTTTATGAAGAGATTACTTCAAAATTAGTTGGGAACATATCATAAGTGTTTGAACAATCTTGGCATCTATGCCGTTAAATAGTGAGATAGCTTTTTAGAAGCTAATGCGTCGAATACCCATTTTTTTACTACATCGTAATCGCCAGTGCCTAACTCAAAATCATTATCAGGGTGCAATTCAGCAATACGGGTTTGAGCGGTGGCTAAAAATTTATCTGTCGAAAATTCAGCTCTACCTATTTGCTGGTAATAACTTTTCTGTCTCGTTAGTCAAATACTGGCACTGGAAGGCCAACGGGGAAATCAAGTGGGAGGGGTTATTGATCAAAGTTCCTCCAAAATATGCTGCAGTAAGGATTCGAGAATTCTTGGAAGATGGATTCACATTGATGGATTTCAAGGCCGATCACAGTCTCCTGCTCCTTGCGCTCGAGGTACTCGCGGATCTCGCGATGGGCCTCGAGCGCCTCGAGGATCACGTCGGTCGGGATGCGCACCGTCTCGCAGTCGACGCCCGCCTTCGCCGTCGCCGTCCTCCGCCGACCGGGATGCAGGACCGCGACCTCGCCGACGGTCGAGCCCGCGCGCAGCGAGTCGATCTGCTCGTCGACGCCCTCGTGCTTCTTGAAGACCTCGACCGTGCCGCGGCGGATCAGGTGCAGTCCGTCCGGCTCGTCGCCCTCCGAGAAGATCTTCTCACCGGCGCGATGGGAGAGGGTCTCGGCGCGATAGGCGAGTCGCTTGCGAAAAGCGATAGAATCTTAATGAAAATCACACCACCAGATTCAACGTATTATAGAATACTATCATAGAGGTTTTAAGCTCATATCTTCACAAATGTGGAATTTTGTACTTTTCACCAGAAGATTGATCATAGATGCGTGTTTGTTTCCCCTGCGGTGATCGTATCGACCCATTGGTCCTAGGATTTTGCAAGAGGGCTATTTCGAAAGGAAATGAAAAGTTCTAGTGCGCCTTTAAGTGACCAAAAAATGGAGGGAAACTAGGCCTTCTCCCATGCTCATTTTTTCCCAAAGCCAACGGATCAGAATTCTGAGATAGGCATTTTGTATATGGTGGAACAAACACAGCTACTTGGTAAATTGCGATCTTTTGATTACTAACCGAGAATTAAAAATTAATACAAAATTGCTTTTTCATAGAACCAACTCAGGTACTTGGTAAATTCCAAGTCGTTTCATTGCTGACTGAGTATCAGGAACTAATAAAAAAATACTTTTGCATAGAACAAACTCAGCTACTTCGTAAATTTCACGTCTTTTAGTTGGTGGCCGAGCAGCAGAAGTTAATACAAAAGTACTTTTTCATTGAACAATGTCAGCTACTTTGTAAATTTCAAGTCGGTTAACTAGATGACAGCGGTCGTTTACTTGTTTCTTCAGGCTCATGAAAAAACAAAAAACAAGTAGACTTATTTGATTTCCCATGGAAAACTGTTTCCAAATATAATGGTAATTACTGTGTCAATTTTGTCCTAACCCCTCCTATTATAGGGTCTGCTACACACAGACTAGATTCATAACTTTACTGATGAACTCTTTTTCCTTTTATGATTGAAATGTTAAATTAGTTAATCTCCTCCCCTGAGTCTTTTTTCTTTCTTATTACCATTTATTGTGTCAAATTTATTTTAATTGTTTGAAAAACTACTGGTTTGCTGATTATGTACATTGTACATTAATTATTATACACATTCTGTTTTTATTTTTTTCTATTTTATTGAAAAGTGGGGACACGACAGTAGGTTCTTCAAGTCTAAGAATCGTCAATGATACGTAATATTCTGACTTTGAATAATTAAGAAAAGTTGAATAAATGAATTACAGAGAAGGTTGTTTTTTTGGGTGCGGGGGGGATAAATTAATCTTGGGAAGCAACTACTTATCGTTCCGTTTATTGACGATATTAATGCTTTCAGCGTAATTAGATTAATGCAGGCTCTTTTTAACCAATACCTATGAGATTCCTTGAGCCAGATTTGGGCTAATAGCAGGGGCGTAGCTCCGGCATTTTTACTGAGGGGGAGATCAAGAGGGGTCTACACTAAGAGAGTAGACACGTCTCTATGAACTTTAAATTCCTAGATTCTGGGGTCACTTTACACTAGCTCTGTAAATTGTCACGTTTGTCCTGTGATCCGGAAATTCAATATAAAATTCCACTTTCCCATGCCGCCTTTTTCTGCAATTTCTGCAATTGGCTAACGAAACAACCTTCTGTATTCCCTGCAAAAGCATGGCCAGGACTGAATTTGGGAGGGTGTTCAGCCTCCGTCTCATTATATACGTTTAAATTGCATTTTTTTAAACTTATGATCGCCTGATCGCCTCTTCTTTATTAAATATTGGCCAATGGAAAGAATTCAAAAGCATTGACAAAGACCAGCTCTTAAACCAGTAATTTTCCAACAGCAAGTAAGATATCATTGTTACCAAAGATAAGTTTTACTGTCTAAAACGATAATTAAGTAATTAAAACCAGGTTTGGAAAAATTGAAATGATGTGGTGTTAACTCAAACAGTGTTATTTCCAAATATGATGCTTATGCTAGCCTAGTTCAATTACTGCTAGGCCTACTACCATTGTTGCAGCCAAATCAAGGTGTTCCCCTAGATTTAAGATATTCATTAGAAAATCTTGATAACCTTATAAATCAAAGTTGAAAAAGGTATAAGGGTAAAATTCTAGAATAGAGCCTTCCATTGATCTGACAAATCGTACTAAAATTGCCAAAAGGTCGAATGGATATTGAAGACCTTATAAGCTACTAAAACAATGATTTTTCCACAATGTCCGAAGGTGCGGGATTTACACTTTCACCTGATGAAATTGAATGTTTAAAAGATAGAAGGTGGTGGTGTTTCCTGTTATCCAGTATTTTCACTTTTTTAGCTGGACTTCTTATCGTACTATTATGGAGAGCATTCTCGGTTATATTTTGTAAGCAAGATGGGGCAGAGTACTCACAAAGTGATACGAAAAAAGATCCGAAAGCCCCCAGACAAAAACAAGAGTTTGAAGGGACTTTTGTTACTGAGGCTAAGGATTGCAGCTTTTTTATCAACAGATTGTTGCTTATCACGGTGATTAACTTTGTTTCTGATCCCGTTGAGCCGTCTGTAGGAGGGTATATCTCCGGCCAGCCGCGCTTTCCGGCGTTGTTCAACGATTTGCCGTGCTTCTTGCGATAGCTAGGGCTTCTTTGAATACATCTTGCGACTGACGCTATTAGTAGTAACCTCTAGCACACAGTTTTTATATCTCTGCCAGAATGTTTCCGGTTCAACAAGGGTATTCAGGCCTTGAAACGTATTCTGAATTTCAACTGAGTACTTTTGGCACAATGCCTTAATTTTTAGTTTCTTGGTGTCCAACTTTGGCGGTGCAGTTTTCGCAATAAGAGATCACCCGTCACCCCGCAAGCTTAGCTAAATTTTTACGACGAAAGATGTTGAGGAAAATACATTCAACCTCTTCGCATTGATTTGAAGGATATTTAATTGAAAGTTTGAGATTTTCGGACAACACATTCACTTTTTTAGGCTTTAGAATCCCCCCAAGGCCGATCAGACTTCCCTAATAGCTGAAGAGCGGCTACAATACCGTATAATAATAATAATAATAATAAAAGAAATAAAAATAACAATATACCCATCATTATAACTGTACAAGCTGTCTATAATAACTTTTGATTGTTTCTTAATTCGCAAGACGCTTACAAGGCAACTAAAATAAGGTATACATTTGCTTTTTATATAAATTCAGATGTTAATTTGGGTCCTTAGTGAAAGATCAATATCAATTGCTTGTTCAAATAGCGCCTTTGAATCAAATCATAATGACTCAATAATTTCAAGACATTTTTTTAGTTCTTCTTCTTTCTTTATACTTAAATGGATTAAAAATTAACAGAGATTAAATAATAAAAACAAGTTTTTTAACAGAAGTAGTAAAGAGCAAAGCTCTTTATATCTTGAGCAGAGCATAAAAAAAAAACTACCAGAAATTATAATGAACAATGAACTGAAAGTTTAAAAAAAAACAGAGTTTGAACTTAGAGAGAGGCACCCCTCCTCCCAAGAAATATATCCCAATAAGCAGCATAGGATTGAATTGGATCTGGGTCTGATTTTTTGGCTTTGGTTGGCTTTGGTTTGGTTGGCTAAATAGCCTCTTCCTTGCTACGTTAATTATTTTGATCTTCTTTTTTTTTTGCAAGCATTAATACGTAATGAGTCAAAGTAAAAGGACTGAGAAGGTTTTTGCAGAAATTTAATACCTATTGATAGAAGGGGATCGCTAAATGTGAAATACCACGTAATAACGAAGATCGGCCAAGGCTTGTAACAAGTTTCTATTCAACTGAAGATCCTTGGGCTTCTCCTCAACCCTCCTCTCTTTACACTGGAGTTTCATAATTCTAAACTGATTGCATTTATGGGTGCAACAAAAGAGCCTTTCAAAATATTCCAGCCAAAAACTTAATATTTAAAAGAAATGTACATCGATCAGCTCTTCCTTTCTTGAAAGGGCTGGGGGGGCTAGTTGCCCTCCGGTCACTTTTGACCCTTAAAAGGAGCACTAGAACTTCCGTTTTCTGATCGAATGACCCACTCCAAAGTTTATTGACGAGACTAACCATCCATATGAACTTTATATGTTGATAATGTGCGACAAGCAGAATTTATAGTCCTTGCCCTTAGGGCTGTATGTATAAATAATAGCTAAGATAATAATGCATAGTCCTTTTCCGCGAACCGTCTAGGGCTAAACGGAAAACAGATCCTCCGAGGTTAGAGGAAGTCACAAAAAAGCTCTAAATATTACTTTTTCTTTGTGTTTTGCAGCTAAGTCGTGCAAAATGCAAAGAAACCACGTTCTGTGATTGAAATATGTGCCTTACATGCGTATCCACCATACATCCTTGATGAACAATTTACTATTTTGGTTATTGATACAAGTGTTGCTGTAACAATTTTTGAATGAATTATTCCTTTGTTGATCATTTCACATACAATAAATCAATTAGAAAAACTGCCACTCCTTTTCTCCATGTATAGGCTACAAATGAAGAAATAATAAAACATATATAACAGTTCTAATTATGAAGAAAGGTCATGTTAAGGAACTTTTGTTGTGTTTTGTTTGAAAACGTTGAGGACTTTATCCTATATGTTCTGTGACAGCTTTTGAAACCAAATTTTGATGTGGCGTCAGTGATCTATGTTGCCTCTTATATTTCGGAGGAACTTTTTCTCCACACCCTATGTTTCTCCACACACACTGTTTCTGAGGACTTATAGAAGTGTACAACTGACTTTGATTGCCTAAAGGAAGAAATCTCTAAGAGAAAGCACTTGAAATAAAGCTCGGGAAATGGTAACTTCTTGGGAGGGTTTAAAGAGGGAGGCATTAAATAGATTGGGATGAAGGAGAAGCGCGAATAGCTGTGGTGGCCTCAAGTGGCTTTACGCTGCAGTGTGTTGTTAGAAGTAGTAGTAGTAGCTATCTGTCTAAAAAAAAACAAAAAAATTCAAATTCAAAAATTCAAAAAAGATAATTTTCCAACTTGTCGTTTTCTAAATTTATTTCAAAGATTTGTGATATTCCCAGTCAACGAGTATTATTCACCATTCGATTTTATATCAACATTTAACTATCGCTAATTTGAGCCAACCAGAATATGTTACTATAATTTTTCCGCCTGAAGTGGGTTCTTATGGCTAAGGCCATATCCTGGTTACATCTATGTGGCCAAAGTACAGTATACTGTAAACTTTCGTGTGTCGCACACCAACTTCAAAGGAGATTCAATCGCTTTTTCAACGGGGGTCATAGGAAAGTGGTCTTTTGAGTGTTAAAGTAAACAGTCCGTTTTTTATATAATATTAAACATTCCAAAGGGATTCGCTCCCCCCTTAAAAATCCAAATTTGATATTAAGCCATTTTTTAACCGACCGAGACTTTCCTACCAATCCTTGAGAAATAAAAGTGAATGACCCTGGGGCCACATACAGAGGGTGTGGGGTGCAAATTAGTCCAAGTTTCGCCGCCATACAGCGTAGGCTACTGATCCGACACGTGTTTCGTAAGTTTAGATTATGGCGTGGAGATGGATTTGCTGTCTACGCCGTCGTTCTTTTTTATCTTGAGAGCAAAAGGAAGAGGGGCAGCATACTTTGTCCTTTCTCTAATCGTTTGTGCATTTATGTCTGAGTAACATAGTGAATAGTGTATTTACTAATTACGGCCTTCTTTTAATAAGGTTGTGAAAGTTTAAGAAAAACACAAAAAAACTTACAAAAAGTAAATGAAATTAGAGCACTTTTTAAGCCTGGAACTACAGACAAGTAATCTTTATTTTTCTCAAAGGTGTTCGTTTTCCATTGAGCGTTGCAGAGTAAAAACGAAAACCGATCCCATCAATTTGTCAAACCTAGCTTGTAAGTAAAACAGTGAAGTCGATGTGTAAAGTCAATGCATATCAATCCGTTTTTGTTTTACGGTTATCGGAGGAGAAATAAAAAGTTGTGAGGTTTTTTTTTTTTTTGCTTCTCTAAAGATTTACAATTATGGAGAAGCGTCCTTTTGACACCCAACTGACGATATGTAGTATTTCTTAAACTTAGTTTGGCGATATTATATTTTAAGAAGATGGCGTTAAAGTTCACAATGGTGATTTCACAGCTCTCGCAACTATATATTCAGTGTAAATTCAGTTATTTACAAGTTCATTAAACTTATTACTTGTGTTAATGGTGATTTTACTAATGGTGGGACTACATAATGAACTGTACTTTTTAACAACAAAAACACTGGAATATTTTCTGAAGGACCACATTGACTAGTCGTCTGTAAGTCCTTCGATAACATTCTATGAGTCTTTGTTCCATCTCCGACTGTGTTTTTGAAAGCCTCCAGACGGTTTCAAGTTCTTCTCAAGCTATTTTTGGCCGGATTTTCGTTATCCTCAGGCTACTGGGTCACACACTATTTAGTCTTGTGATATCATCCATTGGGGGCGACACAGAGGCTGTTTGTGTAGATTTTATTTCTGCTAATGCTTTAGACTACAGATGGTGGAGGCTGAATGTAATGTGTCCAATTCCTCACTCGTTTCCAAATGTGCTGAATTCAGCTGAAGAAAGCAATGGGCCATTGTTAGGCATTAACATCCTGGGAATGCTGAAATGTGTGGAATGTGACTTCATTTTTTGCATAAGCACTTTGAAGTCCCATGAGTGAGTCCGTTGAATTCAAATATAGGCTATAATTGTGGATTACAATCAGATGTTCCTCCCCTTGAATGAAAAAATGCTAGCTCTGATGTGTTCCAAGGGGTAATTAGGTAGCTCCATCTTCATGTTGTTAGTAGTAGCAGTAGATATCTTGTAAAACTGACCCCATTTTGGAAAAGTCGGAGGAGCATAATATTTTGAAGGTTTTTATGATTTAGGACAAGTCCTGGAATCTCTTGTCACGCTTGGTCGATTTCAAACACAAGCAATTTCGTCCTGATGGGGTCGACATGAAAAAAAAGAAGGTTTTTTTTAAAGATTTATAAAAAAATTTAATATTATTTTCAAGATTTGTATCTAAGTTTTTAAATGTACCTCATACGTCTTCCGTGTGACTGAGCAAAAGAGCAGGGCCGGATTGACTAGGTGCGGCGCCCGATTGGAATTTTTTGCGGGGCCCCTGCCAGATGACATTTATTTTCTCCAAAAATGGTGTCAAAACTAAGATAAGACAGCATAATTCAAGCATCCACTGAAACAGGTCACTTTTCTCTAGTTCATCTTTACCTTTTTTATTACTATTACGGCTGGTTTTTCAGCTATCTTTGTCATTTTCAGTTGATTGGGGAAAGTTGGCTCCAGCGTTGACCCCCTCCCCCAAAGGATTTCGACAAAATTACGATGCTCGTTAGGGTATGGATTTAGTGATCTACTCTGAATGCCGTTGCAAACCATGGACTGGATGACCTCTATTCCCTTTTGAATTAAAATGCTTGACCAAATACCTTCCAGAATTATTTCGACTCCTATACTTAGTTTGAAGTACATACCTACATGCATCTTTATTGAAGTTAATATTTTTCTGAGGATTTTGGTCTTTATTTCAATATTTTAGGATGAATAGACGAGGAAATACAAACGAAGCTCTAAACTGGCAGGACTCTACACAGACAGGACTAGCTATTATAAACATTCACCAAAATATTTAGGCGAGGATTGACCGTATAATAAATAGATATGGCTGGATTAGAAATAAAGAAATAGACTTTTTCTTATGAAACTGTAAATTTTGTAACTCAAGAAAAATATACTGAACTTCAAAAAGTGAAAAGATACCCTACACACCCGGACCTGCGTCGAGGCGCTCGCGGCGACCCATGGTCATACCCAATCGCTGCACACCAACGCGCTGGACGAGGCATTGGCCCTGCCCACCGACTTCAGCGCTCGCATCGCGCGGAACACGCAACTTCTGATCCAGCAGGAAACCGGGACCTGCGACGTGATCGATCCCTGGGGCGGCAGCCACTTTATCGAACGCCTTACATACGAGCTGGCACGCAAAGCCGAAGTGCACCTCAACGAAATCGAAGAGCTGGGCGGCATGGCCAAAGCCATCGCGGCAGGCATCCCGAAGATAATGCAGCTGCCTCAGGAACTGCAATTTCTCAGCTGCCTTCAAAAACCCACATATCGCCCGTTCGATGGTTGGCCGTAGGGCCGCGACCCACTTTGATGAGTTGAGATTGATGCGTGCGAGCCTCTACGTCGAGCGTTACCGTCCGCGTGAGGTTGGGGCCGATGGTGGCCGTGATGGCATAGGAGCCAGGAGCTTCAGCCACGAAGACGCCCTGGGCCCCTTCGGTGTCGATCATCGCGGTCAGCGTACCTTCCTTGGTGTCGATCACGGCTACCTTGTTCCGGGCGTTTGCCGCGGTCAGGAAATACCGCTGCGTGCTGTCCAGGCCACCATCGTGCAGGAAGCGTTCGGCCTCGATCTCGGTCATTTTTTAACCTATAAAAATCAGACCAATCGTCAGTATTCAGCCACATACCAAAAGAAGGAAGACTAGAATTTTGAAGATGGCGGTAAGCGCAATAAGCTAGTAAGAAAGAATACTTGACGTCGTTTGGGGGGAGAGGGCATTACCCCCTCCTCCAATAATTTGTAGAAAAAACAATAATTCATTAAGTAACTAAAAATGTTGCTCGTTTGAAGCTTCAAATTCAGTCTTTACTTCGATACAATTTTTTTAATTAATCCCAGCTCGTTTTTAATGTAAAAAAGCGAAAAATAGTAGTCTATTGCGCTTCCTCATTAATATTTATGCAAATATAACTGCTTCTACCTTATGACCTTTATGATAAGCTTAAGGCATTCAACACGTGATACGATGCAAATGGGAAATATATACCGCATAACATCAGGGTTGCTAACTTTTCGGTCCATGAAAAGTCCCCTGAGCATCCAAAAAAGTGGCAATTTAGCCAAATTATGTCCATATTTAGTCTATAATACGTTCATAATATCTCCATCTTGAAATCTCAAAAACATTTTTTTACGACTTGTGTTATTGACCAAAACACACTTTGTAAACCTTTTTCAAAGTGGCAAGTTAATATCAAATATAATGAAAACGAAAAAATTATTTTAACACAGCAATATAGAACGCTCCTCATTCATTCTTTTTCTTTTTTGAAAAAGATTAGATAGGTTTAAAGGAATTTTGCGGTGAAAATGAAATAACTCATTTTGGACTTTTTACTCTCATAAGTTTTCATCTGAATGGTACTGTCCTTAGTGATTGCTAAGAAAAAATATCCTTTGCTTTCTTTTTTCTATAAAAAGGATTTTAGATGGTAGAAGTGGATTCGGCATAAGATAATATAGTTATTTTGATGATTTACTCACGTGTTCAAGTACATAGCATTGACATAAACCAGTAATCCTATATCCACCGCAAGGTTTCATGACGTCGAATGCTGGACAAAAAAAAAAATATCTCAACAGCTTTCTCTTATAGTGCTGAAGGAGGAAGCAGTTGACCTCTACTTGTTTTGTTTCATCCAGTACTTTTGTTGGCTTGAAGAAAATTCATTCTTTATCTTTGTTTCTTTAATTTCTGTTGTTTGTTATGGCAGTCCAATACAGTTGATGAAATTACCCAACAGATCATTATTTTATTTTCTTGAATATTAAGTTTGGTTCTATCTCATCAATATTTTGTTGTTCCTTTCTTCTATCCTTGTATTACTTGTGATGTCACTTAATCAAGGCAACAAACTTTAAGTAAGGAACAACTTGGTCCAATGGTCACCAAAACTTTCAAAAATGTGAGGAATTCTTGGGTCTATTTGATCTCCCTTACCACTTGTATAAGTGGTTGTATACCCTACTAATACTTGTAGAGGTGTAACCTTAATTTGAATCTGAACTGATAACCAATATCAAACTAGCACATCAAATTGTTTATTATTTAGTATTTAATCTCACAACTTTTATGACAGCGGTCTCAGACTTGGCTCAGACAAACGAGAATAAGCGCAAGTCATAGATACGTGATTGACAGAACCGGATTGGATCCGCTCTCTTTGGGGGAGTTTTTTTTTGGGGGGGGGGGGTGTATTACGGTAAGTAAAAAATAATGAAAAAATGAGTTTTTTTTATACACCTTTTGGACAACCAGCAGGAAAATTGTCTGGTTTACTTTTTTTTCAACACCCCCATCAATATTTCGTAAGTTTCACCTCAACACCCCAGGCGTTTTTGAACATCCGGGATCAAATCCGGGAACATCCTTTCCCATTAGCGGACCTTATGTGTAAACAATGGACAACTTGCAAAACTAACAACGCTTGCGCCAGGTAGTTGAAGTAGTCACAGTTGCAAGCAGTCGCAGTCTTAAGTTGTAGTTTTCGCACTTAGTCACTGTCACAAGTAGTCGCAGCTGTAGTAGTGCCCTCAAAAATCTTAAGTTAGTGCCCTTAGCCGTTCCTAACCCCCTGAGCCAATTCCTGTTCAGGAATTATGTTACTGGTAAAAAAAAAATCAACATTTCACTTTGGGAAAGAGGGGTAGCTAAGGGCTCAGAATTGAGCCACACAAACTTATTTACTAAACAGTTTGTTGCTTGTGTTCGTAAGTTCTGAAAGAAACTAATGTATAAAAATTATTTGAAAGATTGTTACTTTTGAAAATAATCCCTTCTTCAACAAAGCTAACTCAGAAAAGCGTAAAATTTTGTCGATTGGCCTGAAACTTATTTGAACCTTGGGCTGAATGGACCTCAATTCAAAAAGATATTAAAAAGAAATATTGCTTTCCTCAAGAAGAGGCTTAGGTTATTTTCGAAAGAATTCCTACAGAACGTTTCCATGCGTGTCTATGGTTTAAGTTTTCTGTTTTTCTTTGTTATTAAGACTATATTCGTGGAACTTGTGTTTTGAAACATTTATGGATATCTTGTGTCGCTGTTGCACAAGGGAGTGTTAGGTCTCGCTTTAATCATTTTCTTTTTCTTTTGGTAGTTATCCAAATAAGCTTTAATCCATCTAGATATACCAGCGTCAAATTGTTGTATGTAGTTGTTACTCTTCTCTTTGTAAATATGATTGTAATCCTTATTCTTAAATAAAATAAAAAATTCAAATCATACTTGCATGCCAGAGAACATTACATTTTGCCCGAAAGCTAAGAGACATAGTACCTTTGAGTATTAACATTCCTCTAAAAGAGAGGGAGGCTAAAATGCTCCATTCACTTTCAGTTAAGTATTAGCTTTATGCAAGTTTCTGAATAAATCTGTATGGAAAAAAAGTCAGAACTGGAAAGACCATATTGAGGGACTGTTCACTTTCCACCACCTGCTGTATATTTTGAAGCTCACGTGTATTACATAGGTACGCCACGCATGGCGTGATACTGCAGTAATTGGCTCAGTTCTCCCACTCTCGTGACACTTTTGCCACACTTTGCCACGACCTAGTGTAGGCTAAGTTAATTGGGCTACCGCCGAAACGTGTTTTCAACAGTCTGTAAGTTCATCTATGGCTGTGAGAAACGGGGACACTTGTTGAGCTGCTGTGCGGACATCAAGAGATCTTCAACTTCTTTCATCTTAGTACATGCTTATACCTTTGGACGAGCGTTTATCTTTCCGAGAACAACGACCAAAATTGACCGTTTTTGGGTTTCTTTTTAAAAACATTTTTCATATTTATGTTGATTTACCTTTATAAACACTAAGGATAATACATCATAGCGCTGATAACTTCGTTCAGCAGACGTATCTCTGTAGACAGCATTCGACTCATAAATTGGTTCAGGACGTTGGACAACCGCTCAGGCTTAAGTCCTTCAGAGTGTGCTTCGTTCGCCGGTAGGCGCCCAAACGGGTGTCGCCCGGACAGCATCATGTAGACCACAACCCCGAACGAGTAGAGATCGTCTCGCGGTTCTGCATTGTCACCGTTGAGCATTTCACGGCTTGCATACGCTGGCGTCAGCGCGGCGAGCCGTTTTGGATCAAAGTGCGTTTCCTCCCCGCGTTCATTCGAGCGCATCGCACGGGCGATACCGAAATCGAGGATTTTAGCCGTCTGGGTTCCGGCAACATAAACGTTGCCGGGTTTCAGATCCGCGTGCACAACCCCTTCGGAAAAATCGGATTTAATTTTTAGCCTATTCACAGTAAAACACTTTTTGGTAGTAGTGGGCGCAAAATGAAAAGGAAAAAAAAAATGTAGGTGAAAAACCAACGAAAAATAAGATTGAGAATGTTGCACGAAACAACATAAAAAGGCTTAGATTCCCTTTTAAGGTGTTGTTATCTTTGGGAATCAACACCTGCTAATGTTTGAATTATTATAGATGAAAGGGTTGTCAAATTTAACTAATCAGCACTGTTTATTTATTATTACGGCCAAAAATGGCAATACGAAAAATGTGATATTGCCCTGATAACTTCATAATTTTCAAACAAGGGAAAAGTTATTAGTGATAAATCTAAGTAACTTACGAACTAACTTACGTACCGAAATTCTATATTTTATATTTTTATTACGTATATGAGGGGGTTCTCCCTTTCGTCAATACCTCGCTCTTTATACTAAAGCTTCAATTTGGTCCCAATTCTTTAAGAATAACCCCTGAATCACAAAGGCCGTAGAATAAATAGTTGAAACTACTAAAAAATACTTTAGCGTAAAGATTGAGGTATTGTGGAGGAGAAGAACCCCCTTAAATACGTAATAATTTCTGTTCGTTGTAGGCTCTAATGCTGCTTTTTACTTCCACCTGAAAAACTTTTTTTTATCTATGTTAGAAAAAAACCAACTGAATAACCAAGATAGCTTGACAAGCAATTAAATCATTCTAATTCGAGCTGTTTCCTTATGCTTTTTCGAACGAAGGAGTTGGCGGTAACGTGCATGGTCGCCAAACTTTCACGAACTGCATTTATGTCATTCTGAATCCTGCCTGTTGGACTATAAAAGACAGTATTTTCTGCCTTTGCATGGTTCTTTAAGTTCTGGATTCTTGGTGATCTTAGAACGCCTCTATAAAAAAGAGATATAACCGGGTAATACAAACAACTCTTGGGGAGTGGGGGCATTATTCTCTCATCTATGACTAGCTTTCGAACAAGTTTATTCAATTATGTATCTAGGACTTGTGTTTATTTTTCCCACCAAGTTTCATCCCGATCCCTCCAAGAAAAAGACTGAAACAAAAACTAACTTAAAAAATTATTAAAATGGTTTAAGAAATCAACAACAACCTCCAAGCCACCTTGAAATCCTCAGACCTGAATAATTACGAACACCTTCATACGTGAAAGGACAATGCAATCATTGATAGTTCAGAAGTTCTAAGATGTAGATAGCGGTATTGGTGCCACGTTGTCCACGCGCAAAAAGTGGGGTAGCAAAGTAGCAATGCTACTTGGCAGTTTTCAAATTTGTTGGCAGATTTTGTCCGAAAGTACCAAGATTTTCGATTTCTGTTTCCCCCCTCCAAACCCCTGTGTCCCCAGATTCGATTCGAATTTAAAATTGACCATCTGGGACAAAAGATACTTCTATATCAAGTTTCATTAAGATCCGATCACCCATTCGTAAGATAAAGATACCTCAATTTTCACGATTTTGAAGAATTCCGGTTTCCCCCTCAAATTCCCCCCAATGTCACCGGATCTGGTCGGGATTTAAAATGAGAGCTTTAAAGCACAAGATCTTTCTAAACATCAAATTTCATTAAGATCTTATCACTGTTCGTAAGTTACAAATACCTCGTTTTTTCTAATTTTTCCGAATTACGTAGTAGTAATAGTAAAAGTAGCAGTGGTATTAGTATTAGTAGTAACGCGTACATATTGTCTTTTGGTCAATGGATTATCCTCTTTAAGCATTCTCTGAAAGTTCCAGCTTAATATCCAAATCCATTCCTCAGTTACGTCCTTTTGACAATATGCGTGTACATATGCAAGCCTCACCTTGAAACAGTAGGCTATTCCAAACTTATTGCTGATACATATTGCTCTTAATCATCTTTTGATGCCTTTTTTCATGTTAGGACTCTAAGGCTTACTTAGCAGCAGTAGTTGGAGTAGTTTAGTGGCAGCGGTAGCAGTAAAAATAACGATGGTAGTGGAAGATGGTTGGAATAATTTTAGAAAAACAAATTTTGAAGTTGTTGATAGTGTCTTAGAGAAGAAAGTTAGAACTGCAGCTAATAAATATTAGAGAAAAAGCTTATTGTTTAATACAGAGGAGAAGGGGCTTGTACAATAATTATAGGAGTAAAAGATCACATGAAAACAAAGTAATGTAACAAAAGTGGAAAAGCATTAGAATTTGAACTTAATAGGTGTTAAGTGGAGGCCATGGATAAAATTGCCAAGGATCTGGAAGATCCAGCTAGACGGCGTATTAGTAAAATATTGTGCTGGCATGTTAAATAATTGAGAGGAAGTAGTCAATCCACTAAAGTTCTGACTTTTTGTCCAAATTCTTTAAGAACAATTTCTGAAACACAATGGCCATTTAATTAGAATAATAAGATTTCTTTTAAAATTCCATAAAAAAATTTAAACAAAAAGAGTGAGGTCTTAAGGAGGAGGCAACCCCTTTCATATATGTAATAATTTCTGTTCGTTTTAAGTTTTGATGCTGCTTCTTACTTTCAGTTGGAAAAACTTTTTTTTATATTTAATTTCGATAGTTTTTAAATAATACTGGGAAATCTGGCTCTCTCTATGAAAAATTCTGGTACTTGTGTTAAAAACTTAACAATGGTTGTGTTCTATCCCCCTTCTACGAGGAAGTTCGTAAATTATCTACATCAAGACTTGAAGAGCAGATTTTTCTGCAGAAAAATCCTTATCAACCCACTGCGCTCAGGTTTCATCCATACTACCCATGGTTGGCAGTTGCTGACAAGTCAGGATGCAGGTCTCTATTTTAGTGCCTCTTTTATTTAAAATGTTCCTTATATTACTAATTCTTGATGAATATTGTCTGAGAGTAAAACTAAATATTCAACAAGTGAAGTTTTAAACGGGAATGAATTTTCTGGGCCTTAATATAACGTTCACGGTAATATTTTTTGGTTAAACTCTAAAAGTTAAGTAAGCTGGTAGACTAGTGGTATCTTGAAGCAAAAGTAGTTCATTTTATTATCAACAATATTCTTATCATTAATAAATTCACCGAGATTGTCCTCAAAGTGTTTCATTGGTGAAAGGATGAGTTTTATCGGTGTCAATGTGTCGTTACTATTTTTCTTGTGACGACAAATTTTTGTCGCCATTTAACTACTTTTCTGGAAAAAACTGTTTACAAGTCCTGCAATTATTGGCAGTAGTAGTGTAAAAAGCTAACACCCGCTTGGAGAAGACATTTTTTATTCAATTTTAAATCTTTTCCTTTGTTATTGCTTCTTGCTAGGGCACGTAAAATAAAACGATGTTGCTTTTTCATAATTTAAAAAAGGGAAATTACATTTCAAGAAAAGATTAGTTTGCTTTCAATAGTTTTGTAATCGTGCAAACAGTTTCAATTCGTAATATGGCCACATATAGAAATGTCCAACAAAATTCAGACCAATACTTATTGCTTTGACGCCCAAATTTGATTCACACATTACTTTTAACGACTGGCACCACAATTAGGTACGCGCGCGAGGAGAGGGGGAGGACTCAGGCCCGTATCCTCACTCTGAGATAAAAATTCGTTGAACAGTTTTCTATATTCCCGTGTGGTTTGTCTAATTTATTTTTTTTCTTTATTCAATCCCGAAACAAATTTTTGTGATGTCGCGGATCGAACGAGAACCAGTGTCCTCGTCCACGTCCCACACGACGAGCCGCAGGGTCACCTTGAGCGGTGCGGCATAGGTCATGCCCCGCTGCTGGCATTCCTCGACGTCGTACTTCGGCTCTTCGAGCTCGTAGTCGACGAATTCGAGCTGGGCCTTCTCGGAGAAGTCCCGGATCGGGAAGACGGACTTGAAGACTTCCGTCAGCCCAACATCCGCACGCTCACCCTCGAGGGTGGTGCTGTTCAGGAACTGATCGTAGGAGCTCATCTGAACCTCGATTAGGTTCGGCATGGGCGCCACTTCCTGGATGCGTCCGAAGCTTATGGATGATTATGCGGTCGATGTCACGCAAATTCGACATGGATGATTGAGTACCATCCACTTCCCCTAAATTAGTAAATTCACAGTGAAACTGCTACTGCTAAATTCACTGTAATTATAAAAGGCTCTGAATGTTCATGAACTTAAAAAGAATTATGAATCTAAGGTACCTTTGTATATTATAAATTTTTACTTTTAAGATGAAATACTAATTCTTCAAGCAGATTTATAAGTTGAAAGAAGGAGCACAAGACAACGAAGGGCAAATATTCTTTAGAAACATTTTTATTTAGAAATAGTGAAGAATATATAATCAGTTATAATGGTTACTAGGGTGCGGTAGCAGAACACCGATTCCGGGCGCTGGATCTCGAAAGCGGCACCGTGCTGTGGACAGCAGAACTACCCTGGGCGGGTATGGCCGCGCCCATGACCTACAGCGTCGATGGGAAACAGTACGTTGTGATCGCAGCTGGCGGGAATTCGCAGGTGTCGCCTGAAACGGGCGATGCATTGGTCGCTTTCGCGCTGCCGGACTGATGCCAGTCCTACCGGGCTAAAACTCCATCGGGCTCTGCAGATGATTCGCCAGGATCCAATCACGTCGCTCTATAAGCGCAGGATCGCACGCGCCGAAGGCGGCGCCTGCCATGTCATAAGATTTTCGAGAGACTCAATCCCTTCGGCGCGTAAGTTGTCCATCCAATCCCACAAGCCTTCCGGGTCTTGACTGTGGAAGCGCGAAAACGGCGATGTGGGTAGCCGATCGGAGCTTCTAAAGATCACATTCCGATGTAGATTACCTTGGTCATAAGATGTGGTCGTGTACTCATAGGCGACAAAGGTGGTGAATTCGTGGGGTTCGTAATGGCGATTTGCCGCCCCCACAATGTCGCGCCACGCCGCTTCCGACGCTGACATCAACAGCCCCGAATCCAGGTCCCCGACCATTAGATCGCCAAGTGCCACGCGCAAGTAACTGCCAAACGTCTGGCCCAACTTGTAAAAGGGTTGCCAAGAGTGGTGCCATTGTTTGCAGCACAGTCAACTAGTTTGTTTCCATGTATATCAACATGAGCTGGAACCCACTGTAAAACAATTTCTTGACCTGTAAGTAGTGTGACTAATTTTCTGTAACAACTGACCATGTCCCATCTCTGCTTATGTTGGCAATAGCTTCTAGTGTGCTCTTTGAATCAGAGCAAATTAATACTTTTGGATATTCTTTTAGCTTTTTTTGCATATATCATTGCTTTCTTTATTGCTATCGCTTCAGCTTGAAAAATCAGCATCTGTTTAGGTAACTTGTACTGTGCTGTAATTTTCTTTGGCTGCCCAGGAATCCAAAGATCAGCCATCCCCAGCCATGCAGGCTCCCCGAGATGATGCCGCCGAGATAGGCGCCGATGTTGCAGCCATAGGCGAGCCGTGCCCCGTATCCCATCAACAGACCGCCCGCGAGAGCCAATATCAGGTCACGCGGGCGCAATCGCAGGGTGGGCGCAAACAAACCTGCTAGCGAAGCAGCAAGAAGCGCGCCGACGACGATACCGAAGTTCATAACCGATGTGGGATCGGCAAAAACGGACCGCTCGAGCAGTCCGGTGCGTCCGGACCAATAAGCCCATTGGGTGACGGCCCATCCGAGACCGTTGGCAATCGTATGTGTGTGTATGAGTATGTGTGTGTATGTGTACGTGTGTGTATGTGTGTATGTGTATGTGTGTTTGAGTATGTGTGTGTGTGTATGTGTATGTGTGTGTATGTTTGTATATGTATATGCATGTGTGTGTATGTGTTTGTGTGTGTATGTGTGTGTATGATTATGTATGTGTATGTGTATGTGTGTATGTTTATGTGTGTGTATGTGTGTGTGTGTGTGTGTATGTGTATGTGTGTATATATATGTGTGTGTGTGTGTATGTGTATGTGTGTATGTGTATGTGTGTGTGCATGTGTGTGTATGTATGTGTATGGGTGTATGTGTTTGTGTGTTGATAAAAGAGCTTTAGCCAAGGTTTCCTTCATCCATGTCTCGGATTCACATCGACGGTTATCTTTTTTCTCAGTTTTTTTATTTTTTATTTTATTGTTTTTTTTAATGCGATACGGCTTGCATCCAGCAGATGAAGCAAACATGTGAAAGTAAAAAGGAGTAAGGGACCCAGTAAAGGCAGCATAAAAAGTGAATTTATTGAAATATACGATGAATAGGGTTTTCAACGTCTCGGGTAAGATATTTTAATTTGGCCGATAAGCCGAACTTATACTTGAACTTCCAGCGACATGAACTAAATGTGTTGTGGAAAATTTTTGTGAATTTTCAATTCGTATTTTTTTGCCAGAAGAACGATCACGGATGCATGTTTATTTTATTTTTTCAGGGAAGATCGTATTAACCCATCGGTCCTAGAATATCGTGAGAGGACTCATTTGAATGGAAATGAAAAGTTCTAGTTCTCTTTTTAAGTGACCAAAAAATAAAGGACAACTAGGACCCCTCCCACGCTCGCTTTTTCTCAGAATCTTCTGATCAAAACTTTAAGATTGCCATTTTGCTTAGCATAGTTGAAATTCCGAATAAATAGAACTTTGGGGATGTCCAAACCCACCCACAACCCCTGGGGAAACGACTTTAAGCTATCAAATTTGCCCATAAATAATAAAAACAAAAAACTCGTAAATGCATAATATAGGGAGATGATATATTTCTAGACACGACATTAGTATTATGAAATGACACTGCACAAACGTATTTCATAGATCCATTAGACAGGTTGGCTTTAGTGTTATCATCATCTTATTCGCTATTCTTATTGGTGCTGCTTTTACTATAAATTCAGTTTTAATTTAGTGTAATACCGGGGAAGACATGGTTCTAATCAGTCTTATAACAAGTTCTACAAAGCTTAACCCAATTATGAATGATCAGTTACTTCCAAATTTTGTACTTAAGTATTGTGGCACCTGTAGAGAAATCTACTTAGTTATTCTACTCCTGGTAATAGGAGCCAGCGTGCGTGATTCTTCGATGACCACTTGCATCGTAAAAAGATCACCGATATTAGTGCCGCCATTTGTATCCCAGGTAACGATGCCGGTGTTCGAATCTATTGTCGGTGCATTAAAGGCGTCAGGGAATCCGTCCGGGCCAATCGGATCGGTAATATTACTTTCTAATAAAGTGGCAAAACGCCAGGAGAGGTCATCGCCATCGGCATCAATACCCGGCACAGGAAAACTATGTACGGTATTGATCGGGACATTTACAATGGTGGGCAAACTGCTTACCGGAGAGTAATTTGCAATATCAAACTGTACCATCTCAATTGTGCATGTGGCAATGATGAGTAATGCCTGCACAAAATACGGCCAATGCGCCATGGTACCTGCAGCCAACCGACCGCTACCCTCCCTTAGGGCGTTCTTAAATACGTAGGTGCTGTTGTTTACTTTTTTTCACGCTTCACACACAGGTGACTGTTGGTGCACGTAGTTTAGCATGTGCTATTGTTTACTCATGCATATTCAAATGTAGATGACGTAAATTTCTGCAAATTTAAATATCTAAAAGCCTTATGGATCCTTTGAGTCGTGCATGATCCCGAAATGGAATATGTGCCATGTAAAAAAAAAATAATAAAAAAAAAATACGAGGGAGTTGGCGGAGTCCTGATTGTCGTCGACCACGAGGATGCGTCGCGTCGGGATCCGGGCCGAGGCTGCGTCAGGCTCGACGTCCCGGTGGGGAACTCCGTTCTCGACGGGCAGGATCACGATGAACTCGCTGCCCAGCCCGAGCCCCTCGCTGCGCGCCTCGACTCGACCCCCGTGCATGGCGACGAGCTGCCGAACCAGGCTGAGCCCGATGCCGAGCCCCTCCTGGACGACGCCGGGGGCGCCGTCCGAACGAACGAACATCTCGAACACCCGCTCCAGCTCATCGGCGGGAATGCCATCGCCCGAGTCCTTCACCGTGACGACGGTCCTGGATTCGATTGAGTCCCAAACTTTAGGCCAACCAAATACACCACCTGAGCCGCATCCGGTAGGGCCTCGGCAGCACTCTCGTCCAAGGCGTCATAGCGTCGGGTCTCGACCTCATGTTCAGCCAACCAAGCCGATTCCGCTGGGTTGCTAAACCGGCTCAGCGCGATCACATCCAACCGCCGATTTGCCTTTTGCGCTGCGCGCTTCGCCATCACGCACAGCGTCGGTCCCATCTTTCCCCCGGCTCCCACCACCACCAAAGGAGATTCCAATTGGGCAACCTGTTCCACCAACGCCGGACTAGGCTCACAGAGCGCATCCAACAGAATTTTGATGAAACACGCTGCCAATGAATTTTTCATTATTCCTAGATTCTAATATAATTTCAACATCCTGCTGAAGCATGCGGGATTCAAGAAAGAGCTTAGCGTCCTCAGCAAATGGTTCTGTTCTATTAGGATCAGGCTTACCTTCTCTGTCTTGTTTGATTTCAGGACTCTGAACTCCAGATAAATTGACTTGTACACTATAGTATTCTGGAAGGAGAAGGGCGCGCATTGTCGATCCGTTTTTAACGAATTCAATGACGGCTGATATTCGTCTTCCTCTCATTTTTTCTAAGAATGCTTGTGGATCATCCACTGACCATTTGATATCTCCAAGTAAAAATAGAAAAAACGGAATTTATCGTTTTAGCAGTACTAACATGACCAATCCTAATCTCAGCCTTAACTGTGCCAGAATTCAGCAGCCCCAGTCTCGGAAAATCAATCAATCTGAAAACCTATCCTCTCGGCACATGGAAGAGCTGTCAAACGCAAGTGGACCATCAATCGGTCTATTATGTCAAAAATGCTTAATGCCGTCGTCTCTCCCAAAATTGGGCACATATCGTGCTTGCGGGAAATTGAAACGGTCTCATTCGAACGGAAACCATGAGTAATAGGGCCTTTGAATAGGGTCAAAAATCAATGGATGGCAAATAGTTCCCACCCAGCGACCCCATGCCGCGATACTGCTTGAACTGCTTGCCCGATTGGAAGACGATCTCGCCGGGCGACTCGTCGGTGCCGGCCAGGAGCGAACCGAGCATCACCGCATCGGCGCCGGCGACGAGGGCCTTCGCGATGTCGCCCGAGTACTGCAGACCACCATCGGCGATCACCGGGACACCGGCGGGACGAGCGGCGAGCGACGCCTCGTAGACGTCCGTGACCTGGGGCACGCCCACGCCCGCGACGACGCGCGTGGTGCAGATGGATCCGGGTCCGACGCCGACCTTCACCGCGTCGACGCCGGCGTCGACCAGAGCCTGCGCGCCTTACCCCTCGCGGAAAATACCTTCCTCTAGAAAATACTTCCTGTGGAAGCCCACCTTCCCTCCCCCGTGGAAAATAAGATTTCCAGATTTGAGAACTTTATTTGATTTTAGTTGTTTAAGTTCCGTCGAGGGAAGGAATTTTGGTTGTGGTGTATTATGCGTCACTCACTCAAGTTGACGCTGTGTAAAACTCGAGAACAAACCGGTTTCTTCGTTAGTTTCTTTCAGCTTACGTGAGACAAGACAAAGACAAGTGACAGAATAAATGGGAAATATATAATTTGGGCTATATATTTTTTTTTCAAAGGGATGGGGGTAAAGTATTTGGACAGGTAGACTTTGTCTGTACTTGTTCTGTAGAACTGAAAGTAATGGGTGGCAACATTAACCCATATTGCACTCTTGTAATTGGTATTTGTTTTCTGTTCTTATGCTTTTCGCAGTTGGTTCTAGGTCCCAACTTATACCAACACTAAGTGAATTGAGCAGATGGTAATCTTAGCCCAAAAACTTTAAATACATCACCTAGTTTATCAGCCCACCTACCTTTGGTTATGGTAAATAGGTTGCTAATAAATTAAATGAATGTCCTTTAACATGTACCTGCTCGGGAATTCTACAGAGGCGCCATTTGGACCAAATCTTGGGGTGGGCATAAACTCCATCCGGCTTGGTGCTGCAGTGGGTGCTGCAGTAGTAGTAGCAGTAGTAGATTGATAGTGCTAAATCTCAGCTATGGAATGATTGCAAACTTGTTGTCTTTTGTTGATTGATTGTAAAAATAGGAGCAGAAAAGGAAAATACCAAAAATTTCACAGAAAACATAAAATTTAAGAACCAGGAAATATGTTATATTTTAGCCACATTAATTATTTGTTGCTTATTTGATTTACTTTGTACTTGTGGTGGGAATCAGGCATTTCCACCTTGCCCTGTATCTGGGAATACTTTCTTTCCTCCGAAACTTAACTTTAGTTAGTGGTTCAAAGATTTGCTAGGTTATATCGAACCCATAGTGACGCCATGACATCAAAAAGAGGCTCATATTGTCTGAGGTTGCAAGACAAGTGACAATGAAAATCAATATAGACAAGCGTGTTGCTTAACCACGACGGGGCCTGACCTCGAAATCGGCTACATAGTTTTTTTTTCTAAAATTGGCATATTGACGGTTCTTTCCTCAAAAACGATCTAAATACGTCACAACTTTAAGAAATAATTCGTATTTTTCCCAGAGTAGCTGTATCGAACCTGTGGTGATGTCATGACATCAAGGAAGGGCTCAAATTGTTTGTGGTTAGAAGACAAGCGATAATGAGAAACCATATATTGGAAGTCTAAGAGAATGTTGACAAGGTCAAAATTTTCAAAATTTTTCCAAGCAAATACTCATTAAACCGTACGCACAACCGATTTAATTAAAAAACGTAATGTGCACCCAAGTTTTCCAAATAACTATCATTTGGAATATCTCGGAAATGGCTTGCTTGGACCGATTTGAAACTCTCAGGGCGTGTAGGGAGGATCAATTGGACCCCAAAGTATTACAAAGTGAAGATAACAGGAGTGAATCAAAAGATCCTATGTGTATCCAGGTTACCAAAATAAATTTGCAAAATATCCAGAATTGCTTGGGGGATAGAACTGAAACTTTAGAATCTTGGGGGAAGGAAATTTCCATGAAAGGGGCGCAGGATTTTTTAGCATTTTTTTTAAAGAACAATGAAAAAAACAAATATGAAAAAAAAATTTCAACTGAAAGTAAGGAGGAGCATTAAAACTTAAAGCGAACCGAAATTATTACGCATATGAGGGATTTACCTCCTCCTAGTACCTTGCTCTTTACGCTAAAGTAATTTTATTAATTTCAACTATTTATTCTACGGCCTTAGTGATTCAGGGGTCATTCTTAAAGAATTGATAGAATTGATATACTTTTATGTCTTTTTCACTATTTTATCAGTTTCTATGTCAACAAGAAAACAGATAAATTGAGTGAGAAATGTAGTTTCCTCTTTTTAAACTCTGTAAACTTTTTTAACTCTTTTTTTTAATCTCTGTATCGTAAAAAAACAGCTTTTTATCGCATTGATTTTACCACATACAGCTGACTGAACTTGTACATTGGTAGGAAGATATTAATTTCAAATACGAAAAAAAATTGCAAAACCCATTTGATGGCCACCACAAGAAGTAAAAAACTTGCCAGAAGGGGTAGTATAATCCAATAATTTAATAAAATCAGATAGCTAATCCAAACCAAATTACACATTCAATTGTCATCATAAACGATTTATTTCAACAAATTCCACTAGAATATCATCACAAAGTCATATACGGAGAAAAATCCATATTTACTTGATTTTGCCTAGCAACAATTTCATCTGCATTTGGATGTTCTACATGGAGCAGTTGACGAGCCAATTGATTAACAACAGCAACTCGGGAAGCATTTGAATTCATTTCATGATCAAAACCTTCATAACGATGACGCAGGATTTCCACGTCCTCAATGTCTTTGGCCGGGACCTGACAAACAAACAAATCGATAAGAGTTCATTACAATTATTCTAAACATAAAACAATTATATAAAGAATACAACTACAATATAAAATCTAATTAAAATTACTATTATTATATTTGTATTACGTTATATTTTAAAAGATAAATTAAAATAATAGCATGTGTTTGGCTGTTTTTAATCTGAAACTGTACAAGATCATTAATCTTGGTAGTAATTAAACCAAAAAAAGTTTTTTTAACTGTATTTAGGGAATTGTCCCCTCCTCAAGACCTTATAGTTTTTTAGTACTTTTAAAAAAAGCTTCCTATTGTTCTACTTAAACGAGTCCCTTTTGTTCCAAGAGTCGTTCTTAAGGAATTAGGACAAAATTCAAACTTTAGCTTAAAAATAGAGATGTTTAGGAGGGGGTAATCCCCTTCATACACGTAATAATTTTTGTTCGTTTTTAGTTTTAATGCTGCTCCTACCGCGACGGCGGCGGATGTGATTGGCGAAGGCCGCGGCGTTCAGCGTGGTGCCACGGTACAGCTTTTCTATCGCATCCGGCTGGAACCTTCTGCCGGGGGACATGTGCTGGATGTGACCGACTGGATGTATCTGATGGAAAACGGAAATATCCTAAACCGGTCCGAGATGCGCAAATTCGGCGTCAAGGTCGCAGAGCTGATCGCCACCATCCGGCCAGAGGAGCACTGACATGTTCACGGGCAAAACATATTGGATCATTGGTGCCAGTGAGGGGTTGGGACGCGCATTGGCCCACGAGCTGGACCGGGCCGGAGCGCAGTTGGTGCTGTGTCGCTTATTAATGTGACTATACCAAAGAAATTTGGCAGTGCCATGAAAATTTTAATGAAAATAAAAGTTTATCTATATATCTAAACATAATCGTTTCTTTAATATGAGCGTATTTTATGCCGGAATTTATTACTTTGATATCCATTTAGGTCAATGCTTATTTTTTTTCATTCAGACCTTAGTAAATTTGAGAGTTCGACTTTGCAAAACATAATTCTCAAACACCAAATTTGTGCTTAAAATTCAGTCATGAACATGCCACCAACAATTTCAAAAATATCTGCCAAGAAAAGACGGATATTTCTAGGGAAATAAGAATATTATCCTTCAACTAGGCCGAGATTAATTAAGCCTATTACGCTAGACTAATGAACAAAATAATCAAGGCTAACATTCAAAGATTTTAGGGGTGGGGTGGAATTCCCCTCAAATACTACTTTAGCAAAACTTTATCTATTTTCTAGACAACAGAGCGAAAAGGCGCAACTTTTCAAATATGTAGAGTTATATCCCGACCTTTTACCCTACTCAACAAAACTCCTGCACATGGATCTTAAACTTCCAATAGCCTAAACATTTTTAGTTTGAAATAAATACATTGCAAGATCAACATTTTATTCTATAGTCCTATCTCAGATCAAGCGTCTTTCAACAATCCCAATTAGAGGGGATCTTTGCCTGTTTTTTGCGAGGAGTTTTTCGCCGGGAGGGTGTTTCCAGGGATGAACTTCCCAGGCAAAATTCTACTCTGGGGGAATTTGCCGAATTTCCTATATGAAATTCTTTTTATTTATCTTACTTTTTCTTTTCCAACTCAATTTTTTATGTGCAGATGTTTTGCGGAAAATTTCAGCTTGGTTGGAATAGTTTGGAGGATTTTTCGGCGTAGGAGGGGGGAGGGTCCATGGGAAAACTCTCTATAGGAGAATTCCCCGTAGGAGAAATTCTCAACGGGAAAATTTTCCACGGGAGCAACTTTCAACTGGGAAGGGGGGTCACTCGAACTTCAAATTTTCGTATTGAAATTATTAGTATGATAAACCAAAAGAGGAAAGATGAGATATATCCTCCTTTTAATTCATATTTTTACTTTTACAAACAAAATAGTAAGATGGATTGAGTATCAAAAACACAGGAAGCTGGAAAAAAAATTTCAAGGAATTGTGTCAAACAACTAATTGAAAATAGAAAGCACCTGTAGCTTAAATATTTTTGTGTCAGATATAGATGTGCTACAAATTTTTAATAAATTTCACCACAAAAAAATTTAGCAAAAGCTCACTTTGTAGTAAAATCTTTCCACGTGGATGTTCGTTTCCAAATCTTAAAAGTTTTATTAACAAAATTAATATTATATAAAATTTTTTTGAAATTAAAAGAAAATTTTATCGGAAAGTAAACAATCAGCATGCCAAATAGGAAATTTGATAAAGAGACGTTTTCATACAGTCGGTACATAATGGTAGGGAGTAAAGCTCTGGTTAGAGTGGGCTGTTGAAGGAGGTTTTTTAGCTTTGTTGACCTTACGTACCTTGACAGTCTGATGAGTTATTGTTAGTATTAATAGTAGTATTAGCACAATGTGACTTGTTGCGGCAATAAATGAGGTTGATGCAATGCCGATTAATGCTATAGTGTATTTTGTTTATACCGCTTTAGGCCATTTTTTCTGATTTTTTTCTTCAAGAAATTTTTCTTCAAGATATTGTTTCAGGACATTTCAAGATCTTTTTCAAGATTCTTTCTTCAAGACGTTTTTCTGGGAGTTTTTCCCACAAAACATTTTATCAGGACGTTTTAAGATGTTTTCCAAGACTTTTCAAGACCTTTTTCTTAAATATATTTTTAAACATGTTTCAAGACATTTCCAAGATTTTTTCTTCAGGATCTTTATTTTAGACGTTTATCACGACTTTCTTCTTCAAGATGTCTTTTCCTTTTTTTCTTTCAAAGGTTTTTTCAAACTTTTTTTTCTTCAAGACATTTTTTCTATAGGCAAAGTCCGTAACTTGCAGCCCTTCTCCTGGGGACTGTGGGGGATCAAGTCGTCCTCAAAGACTATTAAGTATTTTGACTATGTTGAACAAAATGGCTATCTCGAAATTTTGATCCGGTGACTTCGGGAAAAAATGAGTGAGGTAGGGGGCCTAGTTACCCTCCAATTTTTTTGGTCACTCGAAAAGGGCACTATAACTTTTAATTTCCGTTGGAATGAGCCCTCTCGTGAAATTCTAGGACCACTGGGTCGATACGATCACCCCTGGGGAAAAGTAACAACAAAACAAATAAACATGCATCCGTGATCTTTCTTTCGTGATCTTTTCTCCAATTCTGGGATCCTACTGCTAAGTTTGAAATTAGAGAATATTGGGAACTTTACATTGAACGATATTGACTTTTCACTTGTCAGCAGTACTAAAGCAAAACTAGCCAAAAAGGTAAGTATATGTTTGTTAGTTTTTGGTTTGTTTTTTAATGTTTTTTTGTTTGTTTAGTGTGTTTAGAATTTTCAGTCAAAGAAAGTTTGGAAAAATAGGAGATAAGTCTTCCAACTAAGATAGAGCATTGGAATCTATGGCAGTGGCTAAGTGGCAGTGGCTAAGGCAGTGGCTAAGGCATTGGCAGTGGCTAAGCATGGATCCGAAACAGTGGATCATGTGTCTTCTCGCTGATTTGAAAGAATTAAAAAGATATGAATTGTTATATTTTTACAGCGAATTTAGTAATTAAAAAAAAATAATAATAATAAAAAAAAAGTTCGATTGCATTTTTCAACGTCATTTAGGTTATTATGTTAAATAATTAATGTGCGATGCTTTCTTTCTTTTGTTATTTCTCCTATTTTGGACCAAATAAATCCTAAACTGTTTTGGGTTCTGCAATTTTTGTCTTTTCTTTCATTTTTTTTTTTTTTTCAAGGACAAAGATAACCAACTAAACAAAAAAGATCCTCGGCATTGACATATGGCATAAGATCAATCATGTACCTTTCATGCATACAAAACTTTATATTAAAACCTTTATATAAAATATTTAAGTTACTATCGGCTAGAGTACGTTCTTTATTTTAAACTAGTTGTTGGTGTGGATTTTCAATAGTTTTTCTTTTTTAGTTTTTTCTTTTCTTATTTTTTCTTTTTTAGTTTTTCATTTTTTAGTTTCTTCTTTGTATTAATTTGTTTTCTTTTTTAGTTTTTTTCTTTTTTAGTTTTTTTCTTTTTTAGTTTTTTTCTTTTTTAGTTTTTTTTCTCTTTTTTTTGTTTTTTTTTCTTTTTTTTGTTTTTTTTTTTTTTTTTTTGTTTTTTTTTTTTTTTTTTTTTCTACAAATGCCGGTTATGGATGGCATCGATGCCGCGCAGTTAATCCGCGACCGGGGTGAAAATAAAACCACACCAATAATTGCCATTACAGCTGATCCAAATCAAGATACTAAACAAAATACTTTTAAAGCTGGCATGAATGATCTCTTAGCCAAACCTTTTAAGCCTGATGATATAATTTCCAGAATTGCAAAATTTGTCGAACATATTGACTCGCCTTCGGCGATTAATGTTCCTAAACAATCCGAATCAATTATTCTAGATCCGGAAAGGATTAAGCTCCTGAAACGTGTATTTAAAGATAACTTCCCGGAACTGGTGCAAGAATTTAAGATCAAAATTTCTGAGAAATCGTAAAAATCTCCCTTTTTTGGTTGGAAAGGTCTCTCCCGAGTAATGGCTGGCCCAGCTTAGATTGTTTTTAGTGACATCTAGTTATTTGTGTTATCTTCCAGGATCATGAATGTCCCTAATAGAAAATTACTAAGAAAGTCAAAGCAGTCATTGATTCCTTCAAGACCTAACACGTTCAGTTTCAAAGAAAGACTCGGCCGTAAGTTTTTTGTCTTTTTTGTTTGTGTTCCTGTTTCTCTTCACCTACACGTTCAAGTTCAGTCAATTATCTATTTTTGGCTCTTGAGATACCGTTTAGACAGCTATTTCCTTGAAAAATTTTTTTTCCTACGGAAGTAAAGAGTAAAGTTGAAACTTGAGAGGAACAAAAATATTTCTTCGCAGATCACATATGTCTTAAAAACCAGCCCAAATAAACTGAATTGTATTATTTTCAATTATCTCCAGAATTCTATAAACTTGTGGTTTACTGAAAACTAATCTTACTGATTTTTTGTAATTATAGAATCGAAAATTAAATATTAGAGATAATGGATCCAATATCTTTGAAAGATTGTTAAGATTCTTGTCAATTACTCTTTTGTTTTATGTAGGTTATATATGGAATTTTCTGAAGCTAAGAGGACATTTTGTTTTTAGGGGGGCAGTCGCCTGTAACCCTTACTAAGGAAATGCCAGGATTTGCATTAAATAGAATTCAGTAAGTTCTTTGATTCTTTACTTTTAGAATTATCACAAACAGAAGAAACTTTTAAAAAATATAATAATTTCAACAGGACACAAAACAGATTAAATTGAACAATTTATTAAAAGAAGGAAATTAATTCGAAACAGATATGCAATTTTTCCCGAAATCAGACAAACTCAACATAAATATGCTATTGCGGGAACAGACACACGCCCTCAATACTTTGTTGCCATACATCCAGCGTAAAAGGAGGCCTGTAATCTGCCATTGACTGTCAGTTCTATATGCCATATCCTCAATGCCTTCAATTCAAAGAAATGCAAGAGGGAGCAAAATTTATTTTTCCCAAATATAAGGGGCGGGGGTAACATTTTTTCAAAAAAAAAACTGCCTAATAAAAGGTATTTTCAAAATATGAATGAATCTAGGGCAAAATAGTGCCCCTCTCCATTTTACATGGCAGTAAACTTCAATTCCTTCAGGAGGAGAAAAATCGAGTTTTATAATTTTTAATTTTTGATGAAAATGAAAATCTACCTGAAATTTCAATGTATTCTATTTAATTTTCAAACTGAAAATAAGCAATTCTGAATGGATATGATACAGCCCATTAAAATGACGGGACTTGCTCGTCATTTAAGCGTGACCAAGCCACCGAAGTTACTGAAGTTGGATCGTGGTAAGGATTGCTGATTGTTTTTGTATCACTTAAGAAATTCGACATTGGAAATTCGATCAAGCTGGGTGTTACCAGCAATGCGGTGGAAACAATTGTTTTCAAACGTAGGGAGTCCACACTGGTCGTCTACCTTAAACGTCCATATTTCACATGAACATATTGTAATGGGAATAATTAAAGTATCAAAAAGCTGTATCTTTACTCCTAGAGACAAATCCTTGCATCGCCATATGGGCACAAGGGCTTTGAAACTAGAACTTGCAAGGGCGAGTGATCGTATCGACTCCGTGGTCCTAGAATATTGCGAGGAACAAAAATTAAAATTTCTAGTGTTCTTTTAAAGTGACCAAAATAATTGGAGGGCGACTAGGCCCCCTTCCATGCTCACTTTTTCAACAAAGTCACCTGATCAAAATTTTGAGATATCCATTTTGTTCAACATAGTCGAAAAATCTAATAACTACGTCTTTGAGGATGACTTAATCCCCAACAGTCCCCGGGGGAAGGGCTGCAAGTTGTGGACTTTGCTAATTGTTTACATATAGTATTTGTTATTAGGAAATATACAGGCGTCTCCAGGGGGGATTTTTGCTGGTGGAGGGGTCTGCCACTTATCTAGGACCAAGGAAAAGCAGGTCGTCCCTGAATGGGGTAGAAGGAGGTCGTAAGGATAGATTTAAGGGCAGTTGGAACTTCTTGGGAGGATGCAATGAGAGAGGCTTTAAATAGATAGGGATGGAGAAGGAATGTGTTTTTCTTTTAGCCTCAAGCGGCTGGAGGCCGTTGTGAGTTATAATTAGTAGTAGTAGTATTCTATATCTAAATCTTTCATATCAGGGAGGAATTTTCTTTGGTATCGTAAATGCAGTACTATATTATAAATCATGTAAATTGTTCTATGCACTTTGTATATGACAAATTGGGACATCCATATGGAATTTCAACGCAAAGGTTGGCAACGACAGAGATTATTGGGCAGACGTCCTGAGCAACCACGGTTTTGGAGAACTCAACAAAAATGAAAAATTTACTTATTGAGATATCTCACCTCTTCGGCTTGGTTGTTGTTTGCACTCTCTTCGCCCATAAAGATATGCACAAGTAAACCTGGACTTCACCTGATGGATGCAAAAAAATCAGATCGACCACTCTCTTACTGGTAAGAAGTGGCACACGTTGCTGTGTGAAGTGCCTGCATTTTGAGGCACTGATATCTTCTCTGACCATAGCCTGATGGCTGCAAAAATCAGAGTAAAGTTGTCTGCCATAGGCCTCTTTACTGATGACGTCATCTTCCCGAAGAATGGACACTTCACTGTCATCATATTTATGCCACCTGAAAAAAAGGACAATCTTAATCATATTCTCGCAACCAAAAGAAATAGAAGAAAATATAAACAAAGCTGAGGTAAGTTGCCTCAGTCAATACATTCTTCAAGCTTAAGGAGCCATAAGTGAGACTTTCAATGGTAAATGAAGTATCATGAAGCATGCATAGTGGAGTACAGTAAATTAAGGAGCCTGGGCTGCCTGTAACGTATTTATCCCCAGCGCCCAACAGTCTGAGCAATCTTCAAGGTTAACTAAAATCTTAAGACTGTTTGGTCAAACTTAGTATAAGCTTTACTTTGAAATATTCCAAGTAGCCCGTCATTTTACAGCTTCCTTTAGGTAGATTGCAACCATCCAGCTCTTTTCTATGTTAGAAGTCTTTGTGTCCTCCTATTTGCGAAAAAACATCCACCTCTTATTGTGTGATGGCGCGTAATTTTTAAGCCATCAGCCAATCTCTTTTGGGTGATATGCATAGGTAAGTTTGCACTCTAAAAATGCCAAGTGACGCCTCGTTTCAAAACTTTGCTCAATTGGTTCACAGCAATGGTGGTGGGAGAAGGCCAGGGAGTTGGTCACAAATTTGTGTGCCCCAGGGCCACAAAACCTTTATACAAGAGCGTCTAAATGTAGTAAAAGAACATTCTGAAAAAAAAAGTATTGGAGTTCAATAAGCCGTACATAACTGAAAAATGTGGCTTAAAAATACCCCCTCCCCCCGAGGAGTCTGTAGACTCGCTTCTGAAAGTTTCATTTTCGTAACCTATCTCCTTTTCAAGATACCAAGTAGCTAAATAAAAAAATTTGGAGGGATTTAGCCTGTATCGTTTATAAGAAGCAACTATATATCAGAGATATGTAAAATAGATAGCCAGACAATCAACAAACTTTTAGTGTTTAGCCTATGGTTGCATATGACCTTATTAAGGGTATGAAGGGTGTTGATAATGTATACTGGGCTTACTTCTTCATGCTTAGTCATTACTCAGTCACACGGCAATACTTGTATAAACTGTATCCGCTGCGAGTACACAATAAAACAGATCACTGTAGCTTTATTAATCAAGCAATAAAGCTTATAGTTTATCTTATACCGTAGTTTCTGTGCAAATGGTGAAAACATTTGAGAGTGATCTCGTTGAAACTGAGCTCTATGAAAAACAATTTCCGTAATATAGTGATTTGTATAGTTGCTTTACTGAAGAATTTTTTTTGTTTTGCAATGTTGTTTTTGAGCTGCCATTTTTGTATTTGTGCTGCGATGGCGTTTACCACGCGGCCAGTGATGCAACGCATCTCTCCATCGTATCTTCGCCACACGGAGGGCATTCGATCTGAATGCAGTGTTATTTGATATGCGCTCCTGTTGCCAGTTTGCTTTCACGTCGTCGCGGTTCGGATTTCCGTAGCGATAGGGTGCCGTCTGGCTTGGCGTGACAGAAATTGAGTAGCAGCCGCAGCGGCTCGCGGGTTCGCGCACGCCGCTCGCTGGTGTTAGCGCCCTCTGTCCAAAGTGTCTTTGGGAATTCGCGCTGCAGCACGACTCTCGTAGTGCCATTCGTATTGAACCAGATGCCAACCACGGCGATCGCATGAAAATCTGTTTCAATAAAAGAGGGGGGCTTTGAATAGATTGAGATGGAGGAGGGGTGTGCGTAGCTGTGTTGGCCGCAGGCGGCTTGGTGCTGCGGTAAGTTGTTAGCAGTAATAGTAGTATTATTTGACCCTTAAATAAACTACCTGTAAAAGCACCACTATTAACGCCCTCTTCTCTTCAGAGAAAAATAATAGGAAAGTTTTTATGCTGCCACTCACGCAGGGGAATGGGCTATGGACCTTAGCTTTTTTTCTGTTTTCAACAAACACGATTTCAGCCTCCGCGTGACGTCTTATTTTTTTTTGAAAAGCTTAGTTTATTTTTGAAAAGTCCGGCGATGGCGCCACAATACCCGTATAGCGCACCAGCGGGGCCACGCGGCGCGTTTCGGGATAGCTGTCATCGAGCGCGATCAACGCGCGGTCGCCATGCACCAGGATCAGGTCGAAAAGCCGCTCGGCAAGTTCCGCCGTTTCGACATTGAGATGCGTCTTGCGGTTCTCGTGCAGGATATCGCGCAAAGACGACGCGATGACCGGCGGAGCCTCCCACGACCGCGCCAGTTCGAGCGCCGGGATCAGCTCGTGCCGCATAGCCCGCCGGCCGAAAGGAAAGGCTTCGATCAAGAGCGCATCGGGACGTTCCCGCTCAAACACCGCCTAGCATCAATAATGCGATTTAAGACTTACAGAGGTTAAAAGTACAAGTACATTTTGGTTTATTTCTTCTCGAATAAAATCAGCCTAAATATAAATATTTCCATTATAGACCCTACAATAAAAAAGTTTATAATATCATGTTGGGATTTGTTATCAAAATGTGGATGTGGTTGTTGGATACATCACAGGGGCGTATATTCTGGGTGTGCTAGGTGTGCGCCGCACACCCTACGAAAGTTAAGTATATCCCAAGATTTATACAAATTATACATTTCCCTCGATTTCTATTTGTTGATTCCATCAAGGAGCCCATTTTTCAACGAGAACCAAACTTCCTGTGTCCCGGTCGTCATTTGTGTCCCGGTGTCCCAGTCTGTGATTTCTCTTTGATTGTCCAGGGCGCCATTTATATTCCTTGTGTCCCGGTCGTCATTTGTGTCCCAGTGTTCCGGTCTGTATATACATTCGTTTTTGAATTGGACTTTTTTTTTAGTTTTTAGTTTTTTACCTTTTTTAGTTTTTTTACTTATACCTCATAATTCTAATGATTGTCCTTGAGCTTTGTTGATGGTGATTGCTAATCAAACATTCCCTGTGTCCCTGTCACCATTTATATATCCCCCTGTGCCCCCCGGCGTCCCCGTTGTAGTTGTATCCCTGTGTCCCCCCTTCTGAAAACAGTATCTTGGCATGATATTTTTAGATGGCATTGAGTACGAATTTATAGTGGCATTGGCTTTGTAGGTGTAGCACACAGGTTTGCATTTGGTACGTAAGAATTCAAAATTACTCCTTGTTGTTGAATGATTTTTAGTTGACAAAATCAGATATTGTCCGTAAAAAAAAAGGTTATTTAACATATATGACAGCGTGAATCCACTAGAACCATGCATTGTATATTTTAAGGGAGAAAAAGGGAGATGAGTGAATTTTCTATTGACAAAACCCAGCAATTTATTTTTGTTTTAAAATTATTATTTTTTCAATTAAAGTTTAGAATTTTCATTGCATTCTCAAATTGCTTAAATTCGCTATACATATTTTACGGCCAAGTGTTTGATTTCCTCCTAAATCCAGAATATGGGCAGACTAAATTTTGCACGAAATTAAAATAGTAAATGGAGTCAGATTTGATCAGGGCGAAAATTTCGCCCCAGAAAATCAGAGATTTTTTATTTTGACCCCGAATCTGTGAATTTGCTTATAAACAGAAACAGAAATTTAACGGAATTAACCCCATTTTTAAATTCAAATCCTTATTTACCAATCTTAAAAAAAAAAAAAAAAAAAATATCAGAAATAACCTTACTTTCTTGCTGAAAAAACAACAAACGAACATCGCCCCGCCGAATTCAACCCAGTTCCCTTTGACAGTCGTGTCATGTGAACGAGCCCGTAGTCAAAGGAGCAAAACGAAGCGTCTGAAAGCCCCCAACCCCGACAATTCCAGACACTGAAGCGATTAGAGACGCTTCGCAGAATCCACATCAGTTTGCCCGGCCCCGGAAAGTACTTCGCCAAGACTCATTGCATCGGTGACTCGTTGCATCCGTGCGGGCAACAGTCAGGGTGAACGAAAAACAGCTCGCCGCGAAAAATCGCGACGAGCTGTTTTGATTTCGAGTCGGGGCGACAGGATTCGAACCTGCGACCTTCTGGTCCGTTCAAAAACGCACTAAAGAATGCTGTTTCTCAAAAGTGAACAGTTTCTCGATCATCTGTCACAACATTTGTGAGCACAATACAAGAAAACTGGATTATGTCGCCAAAATGCTCAAGAAATATGTTGTTATGCAGTGACTGGTCTCTTATTTTATATTTTTAGACTCCTCCGGTATACCCCCTCCCAGATTGTGAGGCCTAAAACCGCTACTGATGTTGTGTGCCTTCAAGAGCACCTTGTAACGTCTGAACGTAACGAATTGCTTCCAATTAATGCCAAGAAAAAACTTTTTATCGAGGAAGCGACACGTCTTTACTCTTGAGGTACGCCCGTTCGACTCGATGGAAGCCGCGCTCAGCTGCTACAACTCGCCGGAATACCAGGCGGCCAAAGCGCACCGTGAGGGCGCCGGCATCGCCAATATCGTCATTGTCGAAGGCGCGCCCGGCTGACCGGGCCTGCACTTGCACCGGTTGCTTGCCGCCCTGCGTTATGCGGGGGGCGAGTTGCCGGTCAAGACTTTGTTTTTCTGAGCAAATCCTGCAGCCCGGCTGTATGCGGCTATGCTCGTGCCTCAAAATTGTCAGCTGACAATGACGTCACGCCGGTTTGCGCCATGGCGATGCTCAGCTCTTCGCTCAGCGCCTCCCACAGCTGCTCCAGGCGAGCGTTATCAAGTTTTAATTACTGTCACGGATGAAAATGTATTATTACATAAATATGTAGTTGAAAATTGAATCAAAATTTTCTTACCTTTCTTATTCAGTTAGTTCCTCCAGAGCCATCAATGGTGCATAGGGTGTCGACAAAGCCTCTCCATTCGTCCGCATTGATGCTGCAGCGATGGCGTCTTCCCATTCAGGGAGTAGTGGAATACCAGCCGTCCTCAGATCTCGGTCATATGTTCGTCTCAGTGTATTTTCGGGGCGGCCTCGCTTTCTTCTACCGTCTGGCTTCCATCCATAGTCTCTTCGAGGGAGGCGACTCTCTTCCATCGAGGTCGACCTCGCCCTGGGCGGCGCGGGCGGTCAGGGCGGCGATGGATCGTCTGTCGAGGTCATTCTCGACGGCTCCAATGGCGGCCCGAATATCTCGACCCAGACCAATCAGGCCAATGTCCACGCTTACGGATTGCTGGCGCAATCGGTCGGCGGGGGCGGCGGCCTGGCGACGGATATCTCCTTTGCTTCCGAAGGCGCCCTGAAGATCGGCGCCACGGGCGGCTCAGGCGGCAGGGGCGGCTCTGTCAGCATCTCCGGCTCGATCGGCCAGATCCAGAATATGGGCGAGGATTCCCACGGCATCGTGGCGCAGTCCGTCGGCGGCGCTGTGGAAAATCCCTCCCACACAAAAAAAAATCCTCCCGCAGAAAATATTTTATGAAAAATTCTTCTATTTAAATTATTCTTCCTGGAAAGTCCTCCCTGGAGAATTTCCCCCTTGCTGAAAATTATCCCTGGAAAATTCTCTTAATTTTTTTTGAATTTTTAAATTTAATTTCCGTTGATTTTAAAATCATACTGGGAATCCCTGTTACCTCAGTGGAGAATTTTCCTTGGAAAGTCCCCTATGTATGCTCTGAGGCTTACCATCTAATGGTAGATGGTAATAAGCTTACCTAAGCTATGACAAAGATTCTAAGTTTGTTTTTCAATAACCGGTGTCTTTACACAATATAAAGATGATGCAGCGGCGATCCGCCATGATTGGTAAAAAACAGAGAATTCGCATGTCTAACACAACGAAATCCAAACATAATAGCTTTTTACACATAATAGAAACAAAGCCAAATTACTCAGCTTATGATTCTGATGTTTACTGACTATACATAGATTAAACCCTCGAACAATATTAAGAGGGATGCCCAGATTCAAGAATTGGATACATCGGCGGAATACCATGCATGGCGGAAATGTATAATGCGTGGCACAAAGAATTTCATGCGTATCATGAAGTGTTCCGTACGCAGCACGAAGTGTTCATTGCGTGGCGACTATGCTCTTCTTCTTCGGGAAGTAGATACACATTACGCAGATATTTTCGAGGCTTAGCTGGAGCTTCACTTGATCAGCTTGATGCTAAGACTCTGCAACCCGGGGTAAGAGTTGCCTGGGCTTTTGTAACAGGACGTGCAGCAGGATTAGCGAAAAATCATTTGCAAATTTATGCCTCTGTTTGTGTTGCCTTATCAGTCGGTTAATGAGGATCACAAATAAGATGGGACCTAACTTGCTTCCTTGGCCCGCTCTACACATGATATCTTGGAAGTTGGACGTTTCCCCGTTTTCAAGTTGTAGGCACTGCTGACGAACAGAAAAGAAATTATTGTATTGTATCGTGTTGTACTGAAGCGATAAACACTTGTATGGGGTAGCCTCTGATCATTTTAAGATCTCAGATCGTGTTGTATATCTGATCTGTTGTATATCTGATCTCTGATCGTATTGTATATTGTATCGTGTTGTATTGAAGCGATAAATACATGTATGAAGTTTGTTCAAGTTTCATTTATGATCTAGGTTTAACTTCATTTGCAGTTAAGTTTTTTACATGAGTGAGCGAGTGAGGTCATAGTGAGTAATGTAAATCCAAATCACTCGTGGGGAATGAAGCCCTGAGGTTAAGTCAAACGGTAATCATCCGAAGTTGAGTGTAAAACTATCTAAAATAGCCGCTTGTTTAATAGAGTGTTTTGCCAGAAAGATCTTGCTATGAGTCGTCTTTTCGCGTTGTTCGTTATCATAGAATAGTTCTTCAAACATCTTTTCACCTGGTCTTAAGCCAATGTATTCAATCTTAATTTCTTCTTCAATCGTTCGGCCAGATAGTTTGATCATCTGCTCCGCCAGATATGCAATCCGCACTGGTTTGCCCATATCCAGCACAAAGATCTCTCCACCTTGGCCCATACTGGTTGCCTGTAAAATCAACTGACAAGATTCAGGTATGGTCATAAAAAAACGAGTAACTTCGGGATGAGTAACAGTTAGCCACCAAAGCCTTTCGGTGGAGTACACAATGAGTGAACTTATACTCAGTTGCAACCTTTTTAACATGGTCTACAAGTCCCGTGATGTGACCACTCATAGTCCTAGCTTTATCCATACACACTGACACACAATTTTTCCACTCGAGCTGGTTTTGATGTTTTAAGTGCCTTACAAAATAGAATATTTCAAATATTTCATCTTAAAAAATACCACGCATAAAAACGATCAGTTGGGTTATGCCAGTGAAATCCTTGGTTTGATCGAGTTGTATATTAAAGGAAGGGACTACCTCGAATTGCTCCGACAAGTTGTTCTTTTGTGTCCCGACCGTGACAAAACTCTGGTGTCGAATTAACCCAGGAGGGCCCGGAGGCAGGCGTTGTAGGTTATGCCCAAGAGCATCCAGAGAGGTCTGGAAAGGAAAATTTTTCTTCACTTTTTAAGAGTAAAAGGGTATTGGAGGGCAACTAGCCCCCCCCCCCCAAACGCTTTTTTCCCCCAAATGCATCAGAAGACAAAATTGAAATAGCCATTTTGTTAAAAATAGTTAAAAGGTCATTTAATAAAACTCTGGTTTCAGCACAACCCCCCAAGGCCTTGGAGTGGTCGTTTTAATTTATTCCCTGGGGACTCAGATAACAAAAACTCTGGTGTCAAAACGAGTTACTTTGAAAAAGATGTCGTTAAGTTGGTTGACTTCGTTGATACTATTGACTGGATTGATTTTAATGAATTAATACTAGAAGGTGGCTCAAAGGTAAATTTTTCATTTACTCACTGACCAATCAATTCACATTTGAAGTGAAAAATTTTTGGTAAAGGATTTCGCAGTTGCTGCGTCTGCCGAAACCTATTAAAGTTTGACCGTTGGCGTGTTGCAGCCAAAAATCAAAAACAGGCTCATAGAAACTGTTAAGCGAGTTTAATTTACCATTTGATACTGATTGAGGAATACTAACCATGGGTTCAATAAATTTTGATTATAAGAGTTGTATAGTCAATATATTGTCAGGCGATTGACCAATTATAGTTAATCTATTAATACTTTAAATTAAATACTGATTTATAAGAATTCGGTGGTTAATAACTTCAGGCTTGAAATCTGTTTAAAACAATTTTAATCTTTTGTTAATTCATAGCATCTTTCTCTGATTTTAGATCACCTAGATTTGTTAATCATTTCAATTGTAAAATAGAATTAACATCATCATCCAGTAATATGCTTTCGTTCAATTGAACTCAATTTATTTCCAAAACGGGCAGCAGACAAGCCAAATATTCGTTTAGTCGTCAAAACATAAATATATATACAATCTATAGTCAACCATTCAAAAGGTCTTTTAAATATCGGTACCAGTAACGTCCACGCAGTGAATAATGCGTTCCATAAAGGACTACTGGAACTCAGGGAAGAATGTGCTGATATGATAATTGCTGTTTACCATTTTTTTTAGTAGATGGTCTGATCGTTGTGATGATTTTAGCCAGTGTTAGCCAAAAGTTAAGAACTTAAGGACATAAGTTTGTAAAGCACATCCCCAATAGGTGGCATACAATTGAAGAAACTACAAACCGCTTAATCGAGCAATGGCCTGCTCTGATTGAATATTTTCTTAAATTTGTGCCAAAGAAAAAGAGCTTAAAGTACTTTACTTCAAAAATTGACATGGTAAATAGATTTTGTTTGGTAAATCAATAGGTTGTATTGGCGAAATCTAAATGGTAAATTGACAAATTACATTTGTAAAACTGACGTGGCTAATTGACAAATTACATTGGTAAAATTGACATGGTAGATTGACAAATTACATCGGTAAAGCTGATATGGTAAATTGACAAATTACATCGGTAAAATTGACATAGTTAATTGACAAATGCATGTAAAATTGCCAATTGTAAAATTAAATGATAGATTTACAAACTAATTTTTGAAGAACATCGCTCTTTTATTAATAATTGTTAACTATAATCTTTAATTGTAAATTTACTATCATTATCGTACCAGAAAATGGCGTCGAACCATCTTTGTACAGCTTATTGTTTGATATGCATGAACAGTCAAACGAGAACCTAAAATTATCCTTCGATAATTCCTCTGCAAAACATTTAACAAACCTTCGTCAGCCTTTCAAAATGTCCACGTTCCACATTATTCATTGTTATTATCGTGGCTTCCAACATTGTAATTTTGCTTTACAAATTTTTCAGCTACGAAAATATACACTGCGTCTTAGGTATTCAACTTTTTGCGTCTTTACTGCAGCCACATCATGGTTGATTATCAGTCAGATTTTAAGATAGTCGATCAAGAACCAATGTTGATTTTCCGGGATTAAGCTTTCCAGGGGAAGTTTTACAGTGGGGGAATTCGACAAAATTCCTTTAAGAGATTATTTTTATTTGTCTTATTGTGACTTTGCCGACTTAATTAAATTGAGATGGAATTTTACGAGGGAGGAATTTTACGTCCGAGAGGAATTTTACCAGGGGGGTATTTTAAATGGTAGGAACTTTCCTTTGAGGAACGTTCTGTAGGAGGAGGGAATTTTCCATGGAGGGAAGCCAGATTTCTCGGCATTATTTAAAAAACGATCAGAAATAAAAAAAAACAAAATAAAGAAAAAAAAAACAATTTTTTCAACTAAAAGTAAGGGCATTGATACATTGTTTGCATTGAAGGTAGTAAGCGCAATTATTTACATACTTGTAATTTATCCTACCACAATCATCTTTCTGATTATTTTTTAAAAATTGCGAGGCATGACTCAAAAACAAACCATGGAAACTGTAGAATCATAAGAATCACCCTTGAAAATCATACTTGCTTGGTCACTAGAAGAAATAATTATTTCCGACTCCATACATACTTACCTTTCAAATTCTAATTACAAGCCAATCGGCAGAACTTTTCTATCGTCATTTTTTCAAGTTCTTGCCCCAACAAGATTTTTTGTGCATGAGGTTTCCCTCGGTCACGAGTCTTATTTGTACAAGTCCTAAACTGCTAGCCACGATTCAAAATCTGAATTATATCGTAGCCAACGAAAAAGGAACTGTTTCTTCCCCCCGTGTGCTTGGCTCTTTAATATCTTTTCAATTTGATATATTTCACTATTATTTTTAACTTTTTGGAGTTTATAGTCATAAAAACTACCCAGAATCTCATAACCTTTGGTGTTTCGTAGATGATATGTTAAAGGTTTAGTGTCTAGGGTTTTTGACACTTTAAAAGCTCATTAGACTAGAATTAATTCTCCTTTTTAAAAATTTTAGAAGTTCTATTAATTCGAATTGTATCACCAGCAACAATTTTTTTCTCTGTTCCTAGAAGGTGTTAAGGATATTCCATGTTTCGTTGAGCCAAGACTAGGCATATTTACGCAACCGTGACAATATGTGGCTGACCCACTCTCTAGCAAGCAATTCCAGAGGGTAGGGGCATTACTCCTCCGGCAATTCCGGAGGAGTAAAGCTTAAATCAAATTAAGAATTATTTCTGAAAGGTTTTAAGGAAATACTATATTTTTCTGAGCCAAAACTGTGCATAGTGACGCCACCGTTACAATGTGTGGCTAGGCCACCCTAGCAAGTGATCCTAGTGGATAGGGTTGTTATTAAAGATAAATTTGAACTATATTAATGTTTAGAGAGCAAATTGTTTATGTTTTTTAAATTTATTTGTAGCCCCCCCCCCCCAAAAAAAAATAATATAAACCTGGATATGACACCGACTCCACTAGTTTTTTAAAGAAATGCTCGTAGAATTTGCAACTAAATAGGTTTGACTTATTTTACTTTTGAAACTTTTCTTTTGTAGTTCAGACTGGATATACTTTCATAGCTCAAAATAGAGTAAAGCCAAATCAGTGACTCAACTTCAAAATGAAAAATTGCTCAATTTACATAATGGCTCAGCGTCATTTAAAACCCTAAAAAACATAGTATACTATTAAAAGTCAATTAGATTGAAATTACCATAAGAGTGGTCCTAGAATCTTACGAGAGGGCTCATTCTAACGGATATGAAAAGTTCTAGAGCCCTTTTTAATTGACCAAAACATTGGAGGGCACCTAGACCCCCTCCCACGCTTATTATTTTCCCAACGTCACCGGGTCAAAATTCTGATTTAGCCATTTTATTCAGCGTGGCCGAAAAACCTTATAGCTATGTCTTTGGGGACGACTTACTCTCCCACAGTCCCAGTGGGAGGGGCTACAAGTTACAAATTTTGATCAGTGCTTATATATAGTAATGGTGATTGGGAAGTGTACAGACGTTTTCAGGGGGACTTTGTGGCTGGGGGGAGGGGCTGCGTACCCTTCCAACACTCTCTGAAAGCTTCGATTTGATCCCAAAAGTCGTCCCCGAAATATTATAGAAAACGCTGTTTTGATAACTGAGCTGTACAGAGAGACTTTGGATTTATCTCTCTACATAACAGTGAAGAGATTCTAAGTCCCGTAAGGAGTTACAGTGCACATATGTTCATGCAGATCGGCGAAAAATCAATTTTTCGCCGATCTGCATGATCTGCAGATCCTGCAACCCTTGTCTAGTTATACCAATGAGACAGCCCCAGACGAAAGTTCACCGCTCAAAACAAATTTTTAAGCAAGAGATTTTAGGACGAAAGGTCACCAGGTATTTTGAAGCGCAGTATTTTTCTATCCTTCTCTCTCTATTTCGAAATGAGGTCGACCCTCATCTTCCATTTCCTTTTATTTATCTCTTTGCTTTCATTTGCAAATATGGATCTTGAAATTCGAAAGGCCTGCTGCGAAAGATTAAAAAAAAAAAAAACATTCCTGGTTGTTTCTCTAGCCTGCCCATAGAGAAGTGAAAAAAGTGTATATTGAGCCTGAATTAGCTTTTTTTGTATTCTAAAGTGAAAAATGTATTTTTCATCCTTTCTGTCTTTTGAAATGAAAGGTACCTCTCAAAGGATACTTCATATCTCAGATACCTCAAAGATACTTGTACCTTTCAATGAGTTAAATTAAAATTATAAAATGTTATATGTTTGGAATCAGCATAAAAGCCAATCCTTTTAAAGCAGCAGATATCATAAAAATTTATTGTTTTAGAGTTAAGGTTACTTTTTGGCAACGCTGCTCCTTATTTACGATATGTTACCACAAACTGTTTTAAACTTACAGAAAAAGAAAATCCACAGTAAAAACAAGGACTGCGGAAAGGATCTTTTGCTTCAAGCCTTTACTAGCTTTTGATATTTAAGGTTTTATCGAATTTGAAACAAGAAAAAAAATGTCATAGATAAAAAAAAAAAATCATATCCAACTTACATCATTCATGTAATTGTGTTCATTGAAGCTCATTTCAAGGGAAGCTTTTTCCCTTCAATGTAAAGTGTCAAGTTAGTGTACCAACAACCCAATTGTTCACTAACTTTTTACTAGAATCTTGTCAAGATATAAAATGCACATTGAATCGGATTGCTATTCAAAACATTGCAACCATTGGGAGTATTATCTCTTAGACCTTTTACTCCTTAATATTTATGCTAGGGCCATTGACATTTGATCAGTATGCTAAAAGCAATCATATTAGGCTAATGTTCTTTTGATACTTGTGCTAAAAATAATATTAGAGCGTTATGGATTCAAAGTGCATCCCTGAATTCCCTCCCAAACCCCCCCTAGTGTCACCAGATCCGTTTGGGATTTAAAATAAGAGTTCTGAGACACGATATCCGTCTAAATATCAAATTTCATTGAGATCCGATCAATGGTTCGTAAGTTAAAAATACTTCAATTTTTCTATTTTTTCCACATTAACGGGCCCCCCACTACCCCCCAGATGGTCAAATGGGAAAAAAGACTATTTCTAATTTAATCTGGTCCGGTCCCTGATACGCCTGCCAAATTTCATCGTCCTAGCTTACCTTGAAGTGCCTAAAGCAGCAAAACCGGGACCGACAGACAGACAGACCGACCGACAGACAGACCGACAGATGATACGCTGAATCTGATGGTGTGATTCTATGACTTTTTGGGGGGGGTTTCCCGCTATTTTCTAAAATAAGGCAAATTTTCTCAGACTCATAACTTTTGACGGGTAAGATTAAACTTGCTGAAACTTATATATTTAAATTATCATAAAAATATGATTATTTTGATGTAACTATTGGTATCGAAATTTTCCTTTTTAGAGTTTCGGTTACTATTGACCCGGGTAGCTCTTTATTACAGTTTGTTACCACGATCTGGTTGATGTTACTCTTACTTTCAGTTGATAAAACTTTTTTTTTTAATTTAATTTCTGATCGCTATTTAAGTAATGCCAGGCGCCCCCAAGACAATGTTCTGGATACGGTTTTAGAACTAGGTAAGTTCTTGAAAATCTGTTTTCTAATAATTTCTTTCCAATTCGATTACGCTAAATATTTAGCATTCTGTTATCCTTTATATATTAATTCATTACAAATGACGTCACAATTCTCCGTCTCTTATTGTCATTTAGAGAGCGGCTGTGACAATTACAAGTGTCACATATGTCGTTTTGGTCGAAAATGAGTTATGTATGTTTCGTGGGTAAACTTAGCACGAGGAATGGACTGGTGCAGTCAGAATTGTCTATGTTGTACCGTTATGAAGATAAAAGAGACATATCCAAGTTGTCGAACGGAATTTTTACATCAATAGACATATCATAGTAACTGGCTTATTGCGCTGATTCCAATTGTGTAGGCTAATATTTATAAAGTTTAGTGTTACTCATCAAACGCTACGAGCCTGAAGAAATTTGCCTGATTTTTGAAAAATGGAGGAAACACCATTTAAACTTCAAAGAATTTTAGGGAAAATCCCATCATCAGATTCAGCGTATACGAGCACCCTATTGTAGAAGTTTTAGGCTTCCATCTGCGAAAATGTGGATTTTTGTATATTTTGTCAGACGTAAAATCAAAGATGCGTGTTTTCTTGTTTTTCTCGTTGTTTTTTTTCCAGTAATAATTAGAATTCAATATAATACGAGTTCTACCTTTTAATATCAAAATACCGTATGCATCAGTCATGGATATGCTCTGCAAAAGAAAGAGGGATAACTGAAAATGAAATTGGCCCGAGCATTTTGATTAAATCATGATCTCACCTTTGATAAAGTACCTTGTGGCATCTGGCTTGAGTACCCAACGGTCTTGCTCATTTTCTGGAATTAATAGAAAAAAGGGATAGATAATAACCAATGTTAATATGCAAAACCAAAACATGGTAGTAAAGTCATACAAGGACAAAATGGTAGGGTAAAACCGCAGTTGTAGGAACCACCATCTACTACCGCTTGTTTACATAAGTATGTTCGCTCACGCGTGCCTCAAATAAAAGAAAGACAAGAATAAGAGAAAAACTTTTGACGTATATGAAGGTGTACCATATTGTAGCCATAATGATACTCTCGCTTTCATGTCATCTCCGATAGCAAATTTCAGGTCCAATAGAGTAAAAGACTCTATTAGTAAAAAATGCGCTAAGAGTAACCTGCAATATTATCTAATAATACTCTTTAAAGCATTACTTAACAGACAGGAGCACTTCAAATGTAAACAAGTTCTAGTAATCAATTTTTCCCTGCGTGTCGATTTTACTTGGTTATTTAATGTAATTTCTGTTATATAAGGAATTGGTTATATAGAACCTCAAAAACTTTTTTCGGACGAATTTTCAAACTTCCAATGAGTTACCTCAGATGGATCGAAACAATTATTCAGATGTTTACAAATTTGGCCTCTGACCTCTATTCGTTAGAAATATCGTTTCATAACAGAAAATAAGTTAAAGTGTGCAGTCAAAACTAATTATTTGTTCAAATGAAAGTAGAGAACAATATTTGAACTGAAATTGACAAGGAATTATTTCTTACGTGAGAAAAGCCTTCTCCTCTTCAATTCTCCACTCTTTGAAATAAAGTTTTATAGTACTTCATTGTAAACATTTATAAGTACCAATAATTTTCTAGAAAAGGGCGAAATTCCCCTAACAGTATCCTATGATTTAAAAAATCTTTTGCTACGGTTGATTTTAGTATTCTATTGCAAAGATCGGAATTTATAGGTATAAAAGGATCATGCTTTAAATAGTTTGGAAATTATTTGAATGGTAGGTATTGATGATGTTGCTTCTGCCCCATTTCCTATGGCTTGTGGGGTCCCACAAGGCTCGGTGCTTGGTCCTCTGCTGTATTTGGTATATATTGATACGATAAGGTCTTATCTGCCGGGTTCTTGTCTCATATCGTTTCCTAAACACTGCAATAACATTTTCTAGTCGGTATTCACTCCTAATGCTCCCAAAGATTTCTATCATTAAACACAAAATCCGCCCATTCCCCATTTGTACTCCACCCCGTAAAAATTTTCTCCCTCAGACCATTTAATTCTCCACAAATCCCGAAAATAAATCATTTCATCCTCCCCATCCCAACAAATTCAGAAAAGGCAAGAACCTAGCTCCAACTTCGTCACTAACGGTAAAAACTCTCCCCTTGCTGCTATTGTCCACTTTAGTCCCTCCTTATTAAGCCCTGTCTTAAAACAAAGTTCTTCTTCCCATGTTTCCTTAATCCTAGCATACAGAGAGACAGGGACGGAGACTCTATTATCCCACAATAGTAATATGTTACTTTCTAGACTGAAAGATACTGTAGACAAAGTTCTAAGAGAAGAACGGTGCGGTTTTAGAAAAGGTAAATGTTGTGTCTACCAAATTTTCACTCTTAGGTTAATAATTGAGAAGTACCTGAGTTACCAAACACCTTTGGTCGTCAGTCTTATTTATTATGAGCAAGCGTTTGATTTTGTTGATAGAACAAGCTTTAGCAAAGGTCTTATCCTTGTGTAGTATACCAGACAAATACATTAAAGTGATTAGTGCTATGCACGAGAATAACATTGCTGTGGTTAAGATAGGAAATGAGGTCAGCAGCTGGTTTCGTATTAAATTAGAAAGATAGACCGTGAGCGTCTATCCCTTCGGGCCCGTGCCCTCTGGCCTGGGTCGTGATGAGAGGCGTCGCGCGGGTTATCCGCAATTGCCTCACACCAGCGAACTGGCAGGCTGGCATTCATTTCAAACGGCGGCTACGTCTCCGTAGCACCCTCCCCGTGGAGTGCCCTTTTCCATGAACGCCGGGATGTGTGATACCTTTCGCTTACACTCTTCGTCGCACTCTGTCAACATTGAGCGTCGCACAAGGTATATGAATATTGTGTTTATCAAGTGGCACTGACGTAAGGCGAAAATATGGCAAGATTGACTTGAAAATTTCTCACCTTGGTTGTGTGTGTTTTCCCCGCTATGTGTTTTTGTCTCTCTCTCTCTCCGTGTCTTTGTGTCTGACTGTGTGTTTGACTTTGTGTGGTTGTCTGTGAAAGAGTGTATGTGTGTGTTTCTCTCTGTGTGATTTTGTCTCTCTCTCCGTGCCTGTGTGACTGACTACGTGTGTACTTGTGTGTCTGACTCTTTTTGGTTTTTTTCCTTCTGTGTGTTTTTGTCTCTCTCTCCGTTCCTGTGTGTTTAACTGAATCTGTGTGTTTTTGTCTCTCTCTCCGCGCTTAAGTGTCTGACTGTGTCTGTACCCATGTTTCAGGCTTTGTGTAGTTGCATGAGGAAATTTTTCGGGGGATTTATATAAGGGAAATTTTCCAGGGAAATTTTTTTAAGGAGGTGAAGGTTAGTTCCCAGTATGATTTGAAAAACTATCAGTAATTCAATAACTTAAAACGTGGAGCTTGTCGGCATTTCATAAATTAGAATTTCATCTTATATTAAAGTACTGGCTTTGCTTTCCCTTGTCTAACTATTAATTGTAATTAAAAAAGAAGAAGAAAAGAACATGAAGAAGCAGCTTATCAGACCTTTGTCTAACTATTAAATGTTATTAAAATTGCACAGCTAAATTTCATACTGACTTTGTCAAGAAATAGTCCCCTTCCAATGTACAGAAAAGTAACATAAGCTGTATTGTACTTACCACACTGTATATTAGTATATAGTACTGTAATATTTATCATTTACAGACTTAATATCTGTACGTTTATATATGGTTGAAATAAAATAAAACACACACACCACCATGAAAGAGAACATTAGAATCATTTACCAAATCATAATATTAAAAGATGAAAATCTTCTCTGATTTTTAATTGAAACCAAAAGCATAACATCTTTAAATGACATCTCAGCCCCTTCCCCTGTTGCTAGCTTGGTGGTACCTCCCCTGCATTGAAAGATTAAAAAGTAAATCCTTATCATACTTGTGAAAGAGTCCACCGCATTCCAGGGTGACCAGCCGCCCCAGCGCTTCCTTTTCGCGGCGCCGCGCATCGCCGATCAGCCGCACCAGTTCGCCGCGGCGCGGGGCGGGCAGCAGGCGCCAGGCGTTGAAGGCGTATTTTGCCGCGGCGATTGCAGCATCGGCCTCGGTGCGGGTGTGCGGTTTCAGGCGGGCGATCTCGCTGCCGTCGACCGGGGTGGTGATGGCCAGTGTGCCGCCGGCGAGTTCGGCTTCGGTCAATCCGGCGGCGGTGAGGGTTTCGGCGTGGGACATCTCGGCTTCCTTTTGATCTGGGCGCTCGGGCATGAGGAAAACTTTAGTGCGCTGTGTTGTAATTAAAATATACATAGTTTTTAAAATAGAAGCACTTTTTCTACAAAAAAACTGCATTTTCATGTACAAGCTTGATGAATGACATCATAATCGTAGGCTGTAACCATCTATAACGTAATAAGTGAATTTAATATCTATACAGATTTATTTTGTTACAAGATAAAATAGGAAATACGTAATGGATCGAAAGGGTTTATTTTAAATGAAGACTATGTAATTTTCATCTGATATAGCTGAAACCTAGTAAACCACTGCACATAGTACCTAAAAGTCATGATAATACAAGCATTTTTTGAAAAGTTGCTTATCTGGGGTATTGTGCCATAACCTAAGACAATTAACAAGAACAGTAGCAAGCACGTGGCATACATAATGTGTTTTAATTTAGTTCGAATTTCACCTCAATATTATCTCATATTTTGACCTTCGTACGCATAGCCTTAATTGTACTAGTATCATAGTAGTAGTAACAGCAGTAGGAAAAGTAGAAGCAGTATTAGTTTTGTATTAGTAGTGGTGGTAACAGTGGTAGCAGCAGTATTAATAGAAGTAGTGAAAAGTACATGGTGGCTTTTGGTTAGTTGAACATCCCAAAACATTATGCCCCGGAAGTTTCCTCTTGATACGGTAAGCCACTTCAAAAATATTAAAAAGCCATAAAGCGTTAATTTTCCAGATGACTACAAATACAGGGAAATTTCACGAGTCAGTTTGTTTTAACTAGTTTCTTGGAAGTACTTTGCATAGACTATGACGCAATAATTCTTGTTTGTTTTTAAGTTTCAACTTCATTTTTATTTCAATTTGGAAAACGTTTTAAGTTAATTTATTTAAAAAAAAAAAAATTATTAGCAAGCTAGAGGAAGGCAAAGTTTTTGTTGTTGTTGTGAAGAAGGCGAAAAAAAAAACATTCCTACTGACAGAGAATTGTCAATGAATTTCCAGCAATCATTATTTACACAAGATCGTAACCGGAAGGGAGTGGGAGGTACGGCTAACACCAAAAAGAAAACAATTGACTAAACAAAGTTTTTAGTTTAAAGACTCTGACTTGTAAGTCACTTGTCAAAGTGTAATTATACACTAGCCCTAGCCCTGGGGATCTGGGGTACAGCAGTACAACAATTCTTTGTCGTAATTTTTTCTCGATTAAATTTGAGCTCCATCTTTATTGTAGTTTACGTATGTTTTAACCTTTGTATTTTGTATAAGGCAGTCTCAACTCGTTTCAAGTTTTAGGTGCACTCTTTATTTTCATTAGAAAAAATATTAATAAGATATATTTTCAAAAACAATGAAAATCATCGAACAAATATAGTGCACAAGGCATCGCTACAATCACAGTATTACCAAAAGGGGGAGCAATGCCAAGAGTCTCAGGTCCGTCTCAACAATTGCTCAGAACTCAAGGACCTCGTCATGTTCTCCAACAAGGACAGATATTTCGTCCTGGTCAAGTTATCATTCGGTCGGGTCACGTGATTAGACCTGGACAAATTGTGAGACCGGGTGTTGTGACAATGAGGCCGAATATGCCCCAAATGATTGTTGAACAAGGAGATGAGGAGGAACTTATTGATGCTGATGAGGAACTTGGAGTGACAGATACTTTTTCGGATTATATGCCTGCAAAACGTAAACCTTTCTCTTTTTCTTGGGCGTTTCATACTGACAGGCCTGGGGCACGGGGCTCATCTCGGTAGAATACACCTTTGAAGGCGAGGCCGCTCACGCCGCCGGCGCGCCCTGGCGAGGCAGAAGCGCCGCCGACGCCGTTGAACTCATGAATATCGGCTGGCAATACGCCCGCGAACACCTCGATCCAATCCATCGCTCCCATTCGGTCATTAAGAATGGCGGCGACCAACCCAATGTCGTTCCTTCTAAAGCCTCGATCTGGTATTTTTTCCGACAAGTAACCTACCCCAAAATCATGGAAGTATACGAAAGAGCCAACAAGGTAGCGGAAGGCGCCGCTCTAATGACAAAATGTATGATGCAATTGTGCTGCAACCATGTTAAGACTCGTTTATGACCCCAAATTGCAATAAATGTCATGTCAAATCGTGCTTATAACGCGAAGGTCGTGGGTTCGATCCCCTTACGAACCATAGTTTTCTACAGGAAGGGTGTGCTAAACCACAGGATGGTTGGCCCCCAGCCCCCCATCACACTTCCTGGCTGAAGAACCAAGAAACGGAGATCAGCACCACCGGTAGGGACTGTAAAGTCTAATGCCGTATCCTTTCCCATAATAGATAACATAATGAAGTATCATCCACAGAGACAAGCAAACACCCGCTCAGACACACAGACCCTTCTACATCGTTTGGGCAGTGGAGTGGTTATGATAGTCCATTCGTTGCGTTTGTTCCACAACTAACAGGTTGGTAATGACGCCGAACAAAAAAAAAAAACGTATTTGAAATGTGACAGCATGGGACTTGTACGACTGCAGACTTGAATTATTCTCTAGGGAGAAATGGACCCAAGGCCTCCTTCCCGAAAAAGTGTTTTGGAACTACATTGCGAATGCCTTTTGTTGATGGAACGTTTGAAGTTGTTCAGTTCCACACGCATATTGGATCCGAACATACGATTGGAGGGAGGACATTCGATTCTGAATTGCATATTGTACACAAACAGATAACCAAAGTTGGTTTTGGCCACTGCCCGGGAAACATTGCCAAAGGATGAACTACAGGTACAGGACATTGTTCTGGAAACGCTAACTGCAGCGGTGAGACGATCAACGCTCAATTTGACGATGATGGACTATGACGAATTCCCTAATTTTGTTCGTCCTTTGTTGCCAAATGAACCGATTTTACCTGTGCATTATGACAGTATGGTGAGTTATGACAAGACAAATTAAAATTTAATTCCTGAGACAAAAATAAAAAATCGTATTGAAATGTAGATATCGAGTAAAATATAACTTACTTGAAGGTGACCAGCAATTATATTAGCTGCAAGTCGTACAAGAAAAAGGCGATGCGCATATCAAGTACGGATACATCAAAGAGGACGATTATTTTGTGATAAAAATTGCAACAGGGTTTTATGATAATCCCCAAAAAGGGCTCCCTTCCAGTCAGGGAATGATGTTGGTTTTTAGTCAAAAAACAGGACAGCCTGTCGCTATTTTATTAGACGAAGGAATGCTGACAGATATTCGGACGGCAGCGGCGGGCGCATTGGCGGCAAAGTATTTTGCACCTGAAAAAGTGAAATCTATTGGAATAATCGGAACTGGTATTCAAGCCAAATTGCAATTAGAGTACTTGAAAAAAATAGTGGATTGCAATTCCGTTCACTCGTTATAGTGGTCAGCCAAAGGCGAAAAATTATGCAGAAAATATTAAATATCGTTTTTTTTTATAGATGGTGAACAGCTTTTTAGTTTTTCATTGCGGGGTAGTTTTTTCAACGTATTATTTTTATCAATATTTTTATACCATTTTAATTTCAACAAATTTATTAGAACTTTAACCCCACCAGATTCTAGATTAGATTTACCAACTACCTACTACGCATAATTGTTGAGGTTCCTTTTAAATTGCTGGTATTTCTTTGTCCGCAAGTTTATCGAAGCAACCTATTATGCGCCATCCGCTAAAGAAAATCCTGGATCCGGCCCTGTTTGGAAAAGCAATTAGACATATTGGACAATAATGACGTGTAGTCTGATTCTGCCCTTGGCTTAAACCGGACTAATATCTGTAATTTGAATAAAATTTCCAATTACACTGTGCTCTTTGGCAGGCTCTTAAAGAAGCCATACCTAGTGTTTCATCAATTCAATAGATGGAACTGTCATTGAATATATTACCCCATTTTTATCCTTATGCTCCCCCTCTTCAAATTATGTATCGTACTGCAAAACTGTGACACCAGTTTTTAAATGTTCATTGGCCAGTCCAAAAATTTCTATCCCCTTAAATGTTATAGGATATTGCCCTTTTAAACAGTTATTATATATATAGAAAGGGTGATTATGTAAAACATGAGTAGGGCTGAAAACCATCATGCCTTCTTAATACCAGAACATAATTTACACTTTACTGAAAACAAAATACATTTAAAATGTTTTCATTTTGTTTTTGCTTGTTTAAAATGTTTTTACTAGATCATGATATTAAGTTTTATTTTTCAGGTCAACTTCGGAAGCTATAAAATTAAATTAAAAGATGTTGTTTGTGTCAGGATTAAAAATCGTTGAAAAAGTTGCTCCAACATACAAATAGCAACCCATATTGCGGATTCTTATAGAAGAAAACTGAAAAGATATACAAATTTTTTTTTTGATTTGATAAAAACAACCCATATTGGATTGATACATTTTTTAAAGATTACTTCAGAGAGGTGAATTTGACTCCCCCAGTGTTTCAATGGATATTACTCTAGCTCAACCAGAGGTCATTGATCAAGAGAGGGACAATGGCTGGGTTGACCCCGCCTTCCTTGAAGTAATCGAGAAAATTATTGATCAGCTGGAGAATTTCACTCCGCGCTCCACTCCTCTTAACACACACTGATGGGGAAGTAAGACAAAGTGCTAATGGTACTGTAATAGAAGAATGCCCTGCAAGGCCTTTTGATTTGCCAGACTTTTTGGGTGATTTCTTTTCACTCCGCATTCTCTAAGGAATTCCCTTTTCTACTACTCTTTCCAAGATTAACCGAACGGTACAGACGATACTTTTTAGCGCATCAATAAAAGAAATAGGCCAATTAATTATGATGTTTGAAAAGAACGTGCTTCAAAGGATCAACTGGTAAGGACTCGTAGGACTTTTGCCGAAGATTTTTCTTCCTTCATGTTTTCAAGCTTACGCTAAAGACTCAAAAAATGTTCCGGCGGAGGTTTTTTTTATAAGAAAGTATCCTAGTAACTGATTTATTTTTCTTGGCCATATTCTTATTTAACGCAGCCATGCGGATTAGTTCATAGTAACTATACTCTTCGTCACTGAGAACTGGCCGGCTGTCACCACGGCGCGGCAGTCCGATGAAGCGCTGACCAGTTATCTGAGCAGCTTTGGTCGTGCTCAGGTCGAGGCCTTTTTCGGCGCGCCGGAGATCGGCGGACGGTTTTTCTACAGCGACGACCTCCGGGGGTTCAACTTCGAGCGTCGTAAGCTGCCGATGGCTGAACTGTTGAGCCTGCTGCTTGAGTATCGCGAGCACACCTCACCTCCGGCCTTTTACGCCGGTGGCGTACCGGTACCCCCGGGCGAATTGGCGCAAGAAAACCCAGCACCGTTGCTTGACCCTGCCGGTGAACGGCTGACCTCGCTGTGGCTTACGTATATCATTCCCAAGGCATTTTTCAGATATTTTCATGAAAAAATCCTGCTTTATATCCATGCTTAAGATCAAGCCACCCTCTCCTGATACACCATGTCAATTCATGACACTGTGGCCCACTGTGGCTGGTTGACCCGTGACATCCCTATGATTCATATTATCATTCCTATGACATTTCCAGGCATCTTCTTGATAAAAACGATGCTTTAAATCCATTCATTCGTGTCTTTATTAGAAGAAGAAAAAGAAGTTTATTATTATTCAATACAATACAATACACAATACAATCTAAAATGGAATTACAATACACTTACTCTCCCTCAAAAGGTGGGATACGATTATTCGGACGGCCAGCCGACTCCCGTCGTCAACGGCTTCGATGGCCTCAATCCCGTCAATGTGGCACAGGGTGAGTTGCAGGCGACGCCCTCGACCGCCGGAACGTTTACTGCCAACCTGCCCTCTGATGCACCGATTCCGACCGGCGCGCTACCGTCGACCAACGCGGCCGGGGCTGAATACACCTCCAAGAGCTCGCTGGTTGTCTATGACAATCTGGGCCAGGAAGTGCTGCTTGACTTCTATTATACCAAGACTGCAGCGGATACCTGGGAAGTCGCAGTGTTCGACCGTGCCGAGGCCGCCCCCGGAACGTCCTTCGCGATCGGACCATCGCGGACTATCCGCTCGCGGACACTTCGGGGCCGCTGTTCGGTTCCGGGGTCGACCTCTCCGCCGGCGGGACGCTGTCGTTCACGATCGATTCGGGCAACCCGTCGCCGTGGGTCATCGGGTTGAACAATGCGGTGTTCCACCTGACCACGACCGTGCCGGACGAGGTAGAGGTCCGCGAGGGCATCGCCGACTCCGAAGAGCAGTGGAACCGCCCCTTCTTCATCGAAGGCGTTTCGGGGCTCGGACCCGTTTCGTTTGACGTGATCGAGTTCACTGTTCCGGTGTCGGGTGGATACACCTTCGATTCGATTGTCGATGATACTTGAAATTTTTCAAGCTTTGTTTTGGTTCTGACAGGAACTGAGATTAGAAACTTATTGCACTAATTTTACCAGTTACACAAGTTGAATTAATTATTCTTATTATTACACAAAAAAAGTCAAATGTCACCAAACACTAGATGGTGTTGATAAACATTAGCACCAGTTACCAGTTTTGTAAGTTACCCACACCCTTTGATTGTACCCCTTGTCAGGATGCTTTCTTATGGGAAAATACTTGCATTTACTAATTGGCATTCTTTCTATAGGTAAATTATTGCTGAACTAGGTAGATAATCGTAAATGGTTACCACCAAAGACGATCTTAGGAAAAACAAAATTAAATTTTTAACAATTATTTCTTAAATACGCTTCTTTGAAAGAGGATAGCCATGGACTCTCTTTCAAAATCCATAATGTCTCTAAGCTCTTTGCTTATCTCTTCTACTTTCATGTTCTTGTAGTCTTTGGAGTTTGCTTTTCTAAAACTGATCTCATCGATTAATTTTTGAATCTCGTCAGGTTCATCCATGTTTTTTGATGATTACAGTTGTACAAAAAAGTTAATTTTGATTTTCTTTTTTATGCTCTAAAACATGTTTTAGACCATCTGTCATACTCAATGAATCTAAATCAATTTCACAATATGGGCATTTCAATTCGCCTTGAGCTGACACATGTTGATGAAAATGACGTTGTCGGTTTCCTTCTCCAGTCCTGATTGCTCCTTGGCTAGAACAAGCAGCGTCTTGGCTTGGTCGTACCATCCCCGCCTTATCAGCTCAAGACTTGCATTGATTAGTACGCCTGAATCGGCCGCGATATCATCATTTTCAGAAACCGTGTCGACGATTTCCTGGAACCTCCCTTCGTCACCGCCTTCAATGCAGCAGCGAACTGCGGTACTGACGTAATAATCCAGCCTGCGTTCCGCCGGGTTTTCGTCCGCGGCAGACAGCATGGCACGCATCGCGTCTGCATACTCTCCCTTCTCTCTTTGTACATATGTGAATTTGATTTGTTTCATATAAGTTTGGCGAGACGGACAATGATAGATACAAGAGCGTTCTTATATGTTCCATGGAAGGGACGGCTCCCATCCTCGATACATTACTCTTCACGATAAAGTTTTCAGTAATTCTAAAGGTTTCCTGTTCTAATTCAACAGTCCTTTTGCTTCAGGAGTTGTTCTTTTAAGAAATGGGATACACAGTCAAACACGATCGTGTTTGTCAAACACGAGAAGGACATCCCTTTGATATACAGAACAACTTTTGCTTGCTTTGAATCTTAATGTCGCTCGTTACTTTGTGTTGAAAAAACTTAGGAATGATACAAGTAAGAAGCTTAATTTATAATCTTTTTTCAAAGTTGTTTTAAGAATTTTATTGTGTTTCCTTCTCAACAGCCTCAACTGTACACTGATATCAAAACACATTACAAAAACAATTTATCTAACCTATAAACTGGAACTAACATCATTCCAACTCTAATTTGTGTTGCTGAGCATTCTATGATTACATATCTGACAAACCTAATTACTTATCCTTAGCATTTCACCAGACGTGAATGACATCAAAGGTTAGTAGGGTTACAATTAGAAATAGTATGAATTGGTTGTTGGATAAGTTACACCTGCCAAACCTAGACAATGTAGTATTCACCTTTATTGTCAAAAATATTTAATGTATACATAAACGTTGAATGCTGTAACTCCGTAGAGGCAATCAGATACATATTTAAATACGTCACCAAAGGCAGTGACATGCCAGTTTTTGGCTTGCAGTCCGAAATCAATGATATCGATGAAATCGTACAATATCAAGCTGGAAGACAACTTTAGCAGTAATGAAGCTGTTTGGCAAATTCTTTCATTTCTGATACATGAACGAAGTCCAACTGTTGTTCACTTAGCGGTAAATTTACAGAATGGACAACGTGTTTGTTTTTCGGAATCCGGCGTGCGACAAAGAGCCCTCAATCCACCACTAGCTTTCAAAATTGAATGAGCCCCAGGAGCAACAGCTCACGAATATTAGGGCGGAGGGGCAAAATATATGTTTCAAAGTCTAGGAGGGGCAATTTTGTAGCTTCTTCATCTTGTTTCTCAATGAGAAAACCAAAACAGCCATTTTTAACTGAAAACACGAAAAAATGTGTTTCTCAGAATATAGGGGAGCAAAAAATTTTGTGGAGAACGGGGAAGTGTCCCCTGACTACATTGACGCCACTGTTGAGCACCTTCCTAAATTTATACGACTACCCCTTCTATGCGACGAGGCGAGGAAAAAAGCGAACAAATACACGGATGACACTTCGCTCTACCGCTTCGGCGTCATCGGCTCCACCGATGCACACACCGGCCTGTCGTCCGCCGAGGAGCCCAACTTCTGGGGCAAGATGGCCTGGGACTCGATCCCGGCCAACAAGCAGGGCGACGCGCTGACAGCGGGCGCCACCGGCTGGGACATGGCCGCCGCGGGTCTGGCCGCCGTGTGGGCGGACGACAACACCCGCAGTGGCATTGTCGACGCCTTCGCCCGGCGCGAGGTGTACGCCACCACCGGCTCGCGCATCCGACTGCGGGTCTTCGGCGGCTGGAATTTCACCACTGCGGACTTCGACAGCGCGGATTGGGTGGCAGAAGGGTATGGGACGGGATCGTCCGGCGCGCGGCCGGCAAAGCGCCGCGCCTCAACGATGTCCAGGTCCGGAATATCAGGCGCCGGGTTCGGCACGGTTTCGACCGGGAGCCTTCCCAGCCGCCGCCGGTTGTCCGACGCGATTTCGGCAGCGCATGCAATTGCGCCGCAAGAACCGAACCGAAGCGACCAGCCCTCCCCCAGCCCTCGCAGTCTTGCGCGTCCGGTGGAAGCCGGGATCGGCAAGTGCAACCCGCCCAGAACCGGCACTCCGGCCAAGACGCCCGCGGGCGGCGTCAGCGTATTCGCGAGCCGCAGATGGGAGTGTGCGAGTTGCACTCCGGCCGCCGGCTTCCGGGTCGCGCCGCAGCCGGCGCACCGCCCGCACGCTCTCCACGACGTTGCCGAGGGCGACAAGGCAGGCGAGCGAAAAGAAGATGAGCGACAGCACGGCGTCCATTGGACGTCGAGCCTGGTCCCGCTTCCACCGCGCCGTTCGGGATCTCCGCACTCCGAGGTGCATACCTACACCAACGATCCGCAGGGTGCCGCGCAGCGGCACAGGTGTCCGGCGAACCGGGGCACGGTTGGTTCCACGTCTCTCGCTCGGCACGCGCCGGCTCGACCGGAGCGCAGCGGAGGTCGTGCCCGGAGGGTGGGCGGCGCGACGCGCCGCGAATTACCCCCTCCCCCCCCCCCAACTCCATCAAAGAGATCGGATCCGGTCCAGTTATGTCAGTCACGTATATTGGACTTTTGCTTATTCTTCCCACAAAGTTTCATCCTGATCTATCCACTTTAACCGTTTTCAAAGATTTCCGGTTCCCCCTCCCCCAAACGACACTGGAACCAGTCGGTATTTAAAATAAAATATCTGAATTACGAAGTCCTTCTAAATATGAAATTTTATTAAGATCCGATCACTCCTTCGTTAAAATTTAAAAAAGTTAAAAATACCTCATTTTTTCTAATTTTTCAGAATTAACCCTACCCACCCCAACTTCCCCTCTCACCAGTTTGGATCCTCACATGTTGAAAGAGATTCATATTTTAAAAAAAGCTCTTATTACATATATTGCTCTTGTATGGCTTTTAACCGGTATGGGTTCTCACATGTACCAAAATATTACTCTTGTTATTAAAACTCTGCTTGCATACGTCACACTTGTATAGCTTCTCACCAGTGTGGATCTTAGCATGTTGAATGAGATGATTTTTTTGAGAAAAACTTTTATTACATGTCTTGCAATTTTATGGCTTTTCACCGGTGTGGGTTCTCACATGTACCGAAAGATTACTCTTGCTATTAAAACTTTGCTTGCATACGTCACACTTGTATGCGCGCACGTCTTCCGCTGGGACCCCGAGTTCGGCTCGTGGGCCGGCCAGGGCGCGCGGCGCCGCGCATGGCGCGACTACTGCAAGAGCCTGATCGTGAGCCTGCTCCAGAGCCGCTACCTCGAGCGGAGCGTCGACTCGCCCCGCGTGGCCTACGCGCCACCAGGCACGCAGAAGGTCGACGGCGAGGACGTGCCCAACATTCGCCACGTAAACCAGCTCCTCATGGCCCTGCGCGGCTCGGGCGCGGTGACCTTCCCCAGCACCCGCGACGCGAGCGGCAACCGCCGCTACGAGCTCGACGTCCTCGACCTCCCCGATCGCAAGGACGTCATTCAGTTATGCGCTTACTATATTATTTAAGACTGTTTCTCTTGAATTTCCATTGAAATAAAAAAAGAGGCATAAAAATATTTCTAGAAATAACCTAGAGAATGTCCATTGGACTTTTTGTAAGATAAAATGAAGATAAATCGTCAGTTCTGATTGAAATTTGTCCAAATGAAGATCTCTCCCCCTCCCTCTTTTTCCAGAAAATTGAAACCTAACAGAGGTAATATTTCCTTTTTCAAAGTTTGATTTCCAAGGTTCGGCTGTAGTTTCTGCGCGGAATAAGATATGTTGGACTATTGAAAAGTTCAACCTGAACAGTGAACCAAGGGGGCAATTTTGATCTTGCTCAGTCTTTTTAGAAGAACTGAGTATCGCAGAAATCAAATTTTTCACGAACATTACTGAAAATTAGTCGACTGGGATCTTTTTTTTGGTACAGCTATTTTTAAGAATAAGCATCTCTTTAAAATAACTCTCCGCTCCAAAACTAATAAATTATTTTTTTATCTTAAAGTAACTTTTATCATTTCTGCTTCTTTTTATTGTTCACCATAAATTTAAATTACCAATTTTGTTTTGCGTAAGAGCCATAGGCCAAATAAGGGGTCAATATTTCTCATTTAGTTTTTCACTGGCTGTTTGTATCCTTGTTTTCTCTTCTTTTGAGGTGGCATTAAGCCGGGGATCACGCTCGGAGCTACGGACGAACTCGGTTTCGATACCGTGGAAGACACCGTGCATGTGCATGACCTGCACGCCACACTGCTCCATCTCCTCGGTTTCGACCACACCAAGTTGACCTATCGGTTTCAAGGGCGCGACTTCCGTCTCACCGATGTCCACGGCAATGTCGTCGACAAGCTGCTAAGCTGAGCCGCATTGCCTGCGGTTCACCCGCCCATGATCATCGCCCACACGTTGTCGAAATTGCGGGCAGCGAGATCCTCGTTGCGAATCCAGAAGAACAGCGTCCCCATATCTCCCCAACAGAACTCGTTCCTCCTTGCTGCTCGATGATCGAGCGACAGATCGTAAGCCCCATGCCCATGCCATTATGCTTGGTGGTGAAAAACGGTTTGAACAGGGTCTCGGGATCGCGGCCGCCCAGGCCGGGGCCCTTGTCGCTTACGGCGAACTCGACGAAATGGCCTTCGGAATAGGCCGTGACCGTGATCTGTTTCTGGTCCGCTGCCGTGTCGGACATCGCATGGGTGGCGTTGAGGATCAGGTTCATCAGAACTTGCTGAACCTGCACGCGGTCCGCGACCACCTTTGGAAGATCGGGCGACATCGCAGCACGAAGCGTGACATTCGCCGCCCTTAGCTCGGGTTCGGTAAATGTTACAGTTTTTTTTTTAGAAAATGCTTGATTGAAAAACCTTTTATTTGTGGTTAGTATTAGTCGATAAATGGGGAAAATGCCGTCTGAATGCTGTATTGTGTAGGAGTTACAGCTACTGACTTGGGGGGATGGTATGCTTGAATTGAAAAGCTGTATTAAATCCACTCTTTTTCAAGACTCTTTCACGGATTTTATTGCACAGCATTTCTAATTGCATTTCCTAACATTAAAACACTGATTGAAAGAATAGCCTGTTAAGATTATTTTCCATTTGCAGTAAAGCAAAAGTGACAACTTAACGTTCAAAATAACGGCTGGATAGTTATTAGGTTTTTCGACTATGTTTTAAAATGGCTGTCTCATAATTTTTATCTGGTGACTTTGGGAGAAAATGAGCGTGGGAGGGCGCCTAAGTGCCCTACAATTTTTTGGTAACTTAAAAAGGGTATTAGAACCTTTAATTTCCGTTAGAATGAGCCCCCTCGTGACAGTCTAGGACCACTGAGTCGAAACGATCACCCTGGGAAAAAGAACAAAAACAAAAATAAAATATTAAATAAACACGCATTCGTGCTCTGTCTTCTGGCAAAAAATGCGAAATTCCACATTTCAGTAGATAGGAGCTTGAAACTTTTACAGTAGGGTTCTCTCCGGGAAAAGATTTTTGGCACTGAAAATTTATTATCGACTTTTTTGCACAGTAAATGGTTATTCAATAGTGATAAGTCCTTCAAGAAGGATTTTGGGAATTTTTTAATTAGCAGATTATTTTTAATCTGTATATTAACAGACCATTTTGCATTATTATGGTAAGTAGCTTTTGCTATTGAATAGCGGCTACGTAAAAAAAATATATATATTACAGTTATTTCACGTAGCCATTCAGCAAGATAAGCTGTTAAAGGTTAAAATGTATAATCTTCCATGATTGGGTAGACTAATTAATCAGCCATATTGAAACAAGTTTACATCGTTTCAAACTTCCGATCAGAAGAATAAGGTTGGCACACAAGTGCAACGCTAACAGTTTTTGTCTGCGGGCTATAAAATATGCTCTGGTGGACAGCATGTGACCCGTACTGTGCTGCTCTTTGTCCGCCATTCATATAAACCATTCTTCTACTGCTACTACTACTAACAACTCACCACACCACAAGGCGACCTGAGAACATGGCTACACACCCTCCTCCTCCAACCCAATCTATTCAAAGCCTTCCTCTTTACAACCTCCCAGGAAGTTCCCAGTTTCCTTAAATGTTTCTTTACGACACTGAGAACCAGTGGATGAAAACCGCTCACTGGTTTTCAATATTCCCATCACATTGTTAAAATATTTATTTTGTCCAAATCACGATAATATTCATTTATTTTATTCTTAAGATTTTTTGTTTAAATTAAGGTTGTTTGAGAATCAAGCTATGGCTGCTCCAGCTAAACAGCTTTTTTTCTTTCAAAAGTTCGTGGTAACGAAAAGTATTGAGGAGTGGCCAGGCTCAATAGTAACCGAAACTCTAAAAAACGTAATTTTAATACCAATAGTTACATCAAAAAAATTGCATTTTAATGCTGATTTTAAATATAAGTTTCATCAAGTTTAGTTAAAAAACCCATAAAAAGTTACAAGCATGAGAAAGTTTGCTTTATTTTACTCGGCGCTCGCCGCGGGCTGCGCCGCGCTCTACGGCCCGCTGCACGGCGGCGCCAACGAGGCGGTCGTGCGCATGCTGCAGAAGATCGGCAGCAAGGACGCCATCCCGAGCTTCATCAAGAACGTCAAGGAGGACCGCAGCGTCCGCCTGATGGGCTTCGGCCACCGCGTCTACAAGAACTACGACCCGCGCGCGAAGGTCATCAAGAAGATGGCCTACGAGGTGTTCGACGCGGTCGGCAAGAACCCCCTCATCGACATCGCGGTCGAGCTCGAGCGCATCGCGCTCGAGGACGAGTTCTTCGTCAACAAGAAGCTCTACCCGAACGTGTGCCGTGTCCTTTACCTTTTTTTTATGTCCAACAGATCTACTACAGAGCAGATCTTCACTATGCGTCAGGTCATTGAGAAAGCTCTGTGACTTCGCCAATAATATTGTCCTTATATGCACTTCTGCAGCTGAACTTGAAAAAGCCCGCAACATACTGTCGGACGAAGCCCGGAGAGTGAGACTACATATTAGCTGGCAGAAGATAAAAATAACGATCACTAACCGAGATATCTTTGTCCTCTCAATGATCAGTATGATCTACAAGAAGCAGTCACACTTGCACAAGACCGTTCTGATTGAAGGCAAAGAGTCACGTGTCTCTACGCTGGACCTAAATATCTTGCAATTACTGATAACGGCGACAAACTAGGTGTAGGGTGATCAAAACTAATCTATCAGCAGGGTTCCCACCCCTAGTGATTTATTACTATTTCTTTGTAATTTTTTGTTTTGCCTTAAAATACCACTAAATCAGCACATAAATCACTAGGCTATTGAAGAAAATCACTACATCAACCAAATAATCACTAAAAGCTAGTAATTTTTTATCACCGGATGGCGACCCTGTCAATCCGTTTAGGGTCAATTCGTTTTTGTTTTTGTTTCCTTTTTCGATATCAATTCCTGTTTAGGATATTTTTTATTTCCTATTTTCGTTTATGGTGGCCTGGCAGAGGATACTCGGATCAGATTTTTGCCCTCCGTTTGATCACGAAACAATGCAAAAGGTACAACCTTCAACTCATCAACATATTCTAAGATTACGTTACTTTGACTCAGTTGAACGGAAAACTTCGTGGAATATTCTCCATTAAGATAGCATGCTACAGGAATTCGTTGACATCCTGGAAGCTTATTACCAAGGATGTTTATCCAAATTCAGAGTCGATGGCAAGAAATCTTCATTGTTTGATGTGGAATGGGGTGACAAACAAGACTATATACTTTCTCCGGTCCTTTCAAATTATTGTATCAATTTGATCCTTGAGCGTCCTTCACCGTTGAGGGCGGCGGGTCCACTCAATCGGTCAGTGTGGCGCATCCTCCTGGCACCACGATAGAAGTTTCCGAGCTGTTTTACAACACCCCGGCCCGCAGAAAATTCCTGAAAGGCAATTCCACCGAAGCCTCGCATATTTCCCAGGTGGTCACTCAACAGGCGCTGGCCCACCCGCATATTGGTTTTTCACTGGTGCATGGCAATCGCAAAATGATCGACACATTGCCAACCGATCAGACCCTGTACCGTATTGCAGAATTGTTCGGTGCTGAACTTGTACGAAACCTGGTGGCGGTGGAATCGGAACAGGGAGGTTACTCGCTCAAGCAACAAGTGAAATGAAATAATTTTTACACTATTCTGAAAAAGAGTTATGCTAGCTTTGCTTTTCACTGAGACTGCTTTGCTGATCAAGCATCCCAAGTGGTATCTGAAAATGCAGCTAATAAATGCCTGGATGTTACTTTTGATAAAGTGACCTCCCAATCACCTCCCATGCATTTGCTTTAATTGAACTCTTAAAAACTTCTTAATTCTTACGAAACAAAATAGCATCCCAAGCGCGTGTTACAAGAAAAAAGGGCAGTAGATTTATCGCTTTTTGAATCATTAAAATTCGATTTGTTTTAGAAAATGTATCTAGCTTACTTTACCCAAGTCCTTTTATCGCCTTATTTTATCAACAATTCTGGCTATAAATACCTAATTAATAATAAACCCTTTAATTAATCGTATATACTTACAGGCAACATCTTGCAGGCATCAATGAAAACACTGACTACTCCCGTACTCAGGCCAACACTTATCGTATCATGTGTGTGCTGAAAAGAATATATAATATATAAGAAATCAAATAGCAAAACGACTAAAATGAAGAAAATACACAAAAGTGTTTTTCTTTGCCAAAGTGCCTAGCAGGGATTGGTCTTTTCTCCACAAAGGTTGGATAAAACCTTTATTTTCATCTTCTCGAAATTGCGCTTTTTGCATGTAGGATTAAGGTCTATTTTGGAAGAATCTATGCTAGACATTATGTTTGATCTTCCATCCAGAGAAGATATTGAAGAAGTAATTTTCAATGAAGAAGTTTTTTCCAAAGGTGAGAATCCCCTAATGGTTTATTCAAAGAAAAAGCAAGCTAGCTAATGAGTTCAGAAAAGATCACTCTACCCTTATTGCCTTTGAGGGATATAGTTGTATTTCCTTTTATGGTTATCCCTCTATTTGTAGGTAGAGGGAAATCTATCCGCGCCCTAGAGTTTTCTATGGCCGAGCAAAAGCATATCTTTCTTGCAACCCAAAAAAACCCCAATGCAAATTCTCGCCGACATCACCTGAACGTCGCCGGCCTCGGTTCGGCCCTGGTTGCCGAGCCGGTCGAGGTGAGTGATCGCCTCTTTGCGCACATAGGTGATGATCTCCATGTCGCGGTGCGGGTGCGGATCGAACCCGGTTCCGGGTTGGATGGTGTCGTCGTTCCAGACGCGCAGGGCGCCGAACGCCATGCGCTTTGGGTGGAGATAATGGCCGAAGCTGAAATGATGGCTGGCGTTCAGCCAGTCGATCCGGAACTTGCCGAGGGAGTCGAACGGACGGACCTCGATCATGGCATCCTCCTTATCTGGCGCGCCGCCCGTTGCCGGCGCGGCGCCTCGTGGAACGCAACGAGGGGATGACGGACAAGATCTGCATCAGTGTCCCCGGCCAAAGCGGTCTGTCGAAATTCTTCAAACCGCCGCCGGTCGAAGTCAAAAAGATCGCCGACTTGGTCCGCTACGAGGCCCGTCAACAGATCCCGTTCGAACTGTCCGACGTCGTCTGGGATTACCAGATGATGCCCGGCAGCATGGTCGAAGACGGCTATGCGCTCGACAGCGAAGTCGGCTTGTTTGCGATGAAACGCGAACAGGCCAACCGACAGCTGGCTCCGTTCGACACCGCCAACTTGGAAGTCGATGTCGTCCAACTGGCACCGATCGCGCTCTACTGACTATTTTCTCTCCCCTCTTTCAGTTATCCAGAAAAGACATTATGTTAATAGTTTTGTTTTTTTGGATACAGTGTTTAAAAATTAAAAGCTCCAGAAATCACTCTCTACTTATGTTTGTATTAAATATGAGCACGTTGAATATTGAACATGAATCCTAAAAGGGATGATTACTTAATAAGTCTCCTCACAGAGAAGAAATCAAGTCAACTGAGCGTTGCTTACTGGAAAATTGTCCATAATTATAATAGCCCATAGTCCATAAACTTTCGATTTTGGGTTGCCGCTCAATTCTTCGTAAGTGTAAGCTCCATCTCCACGAGAAAATACCCATCGGCGAAGCCACGAACATGCTCATCTGGGCAATTGCCGGCATGGGACTAATGATCCTGGTCGGCCAGACAGGCCAGGCGAGCCTTGGGCATGCCGCATTCCTGGCCGTCGGCTGCTATGCCAACGTGCTCCTGCAGGAAAAGCTGGGGCTGCCCTTCATCATATCCTTCCCGCTGGGTGGCCTGATTGCAGGTTTGGCGGGCGTGTTGATCGCTATCCCAACCACACGCCTGCACGGCATCTATCTCGCCATCGGCACTCTGGCGATTTCGATCCTCGCCGACGATCTCATCGTCATCGCAGAACCGCTGACCAATGGCGTGATCGGCCTGAAAAATCTCACAAAAAAATTCTATACTGCCCCATCTCCATCACTATCTGCTAATAAAGGAACACTTAGGACTTTTCTAGGTCAACTAGAAGCTAGTGATGCCGTAACTGATGGTGCCAAAAGCCGTGCTAACCAAAAAGGTTATATACAAGGCGTCCAGCCTACAGAAAAAATAAATTGTAGGTTATAAGACATACCTAGTTACGCACAAAAAGAATGAAAGTCAAAGTGTCATGCATTCAATTCTTTAGATTTAATTTTACTAATCCCAAAACATAGTCTACTTTAAGCCAGTTAAGAAAGCATTTAAGATTTAAGAAAATTAGAAATTTGTATCCAGCGCGGTAAATTGTGCGCGAATCCGTTTTTCGACGTCATCGAGTCTTCTAATCAATGTTTCTCTTTGATTATTAATATCATCAATTTTTGAATTGATGCCTTCAATGCGATTATCGATAAGATTGCCATCAAGCATTGCATTGATAGCTTGATCCAATCTAGCGGCAAATCCATGTGCAAATTCTATGTTACCTCTTGGACCTGTGCTGCCTCCCGTTATTTGAAGTATTAGTCCGCTATTGCTGCCGGTGCCAGTGAGTGTTTGTCCGGAGCCAATTGCGTTAACGCCGTTAATCGTGCCAGCCACATCTAGACCAGTTGTTTCCGGGCAATGATCTCCAGTTCCAACGAATCACCCGATTCCAAGGCCACTCGTTTGACGATCTCGTTCAGCTTCTCCTGTAGCGTGGCTACCATCCCGACCTGACTGCTGCGGATCTCAAATTTCAGACTGCCTCGCAAAGCCGTCTTGTGAAAAGTAGCCCCAGCTCGCAAAGATCCGAGATTGATCGTCGTCCTGGGACGCGCAGGCAAAGGAATCTCTTCGATCAAGCGAACCACCTCGACCAGCGGCTCTATGGCACCGCCGGTGACTTGGGATCCACGGTCACTTTCCGCAGCCACCCGGCAAACGATCTCGCCACGCAACATCCCAATATGTGTTTGAAAAACTCGACATGGTTGTCTTGTATGTAGATTTGGTGGGTTCAACCACAATGACATTAGAGATGCCGGCAGAAAAAATTGCAATAATTGTTAGTTCTTTTTCTCAAGAAATGGCAGCTGTGATTAGACAGCACCATGGTTATGTTTTAAAATTTGTAGGTGATGCAGTAATTGGTTATTTTGTTGGAGACGGAAACGGTTTACTTGCTGCAGATAATGCAGTAAATTGTGCAAAATCCATGATTTCTGTCATTCAGAAAGGGATCAATCCGATCCTAAACCAGTATGATTACCCTGATTTGATGGTAAAGATAGGAGTCGATGGACCTGGGAGGTGCTGGAGGAAGCGCTCGGCTGGGACCGCAGCGATCTCAAACTTGCGGCCGAAATGAAGTCGGCAGAAACCGGTCAGGCTGTCTGCGATGGCAAGATCGACGCCTATTTCTGGCTGGTCGGACACCCGTCCGCGCTGACCCAGGAATCGCTGGCCACCTGTGACGCTCACCTGGTCAACGTAACTGGCGACGCCATCGACAAACTGGTCGCTGACAATCCCTACTACCGCAAGGCCACGATTCCGGCCGGCATGTACAACAATGCCGAAGACGTCAACACTTTCGGCGTCGGTGCCACCTTTGTCACCAGCACCGATGTTTGTTCAATACTGGAGATTGGCTCACTAGATGAATTTTTTTCTGTCTCAATTTCAGATGACTTCATATCTAAATTAAGTACCTCTGATTCAATGGCAACTTCTTGAACATTTGACAAGACCAACGATTTCAATTCTTTCTTTGAATTGGATGTAATGTTAGTATTTTTCCCATCAACAGTGTTTGTATTTGTAATTTCAACAGTAGAATCAAGGTTAGATGGCAATTCTTGTTGACTGGTATCTGACATTTCTATATCTGTGTTAGACAACTTTGCATTTGTATTCAATCCCAAATGGGTTTCCTTGCAGCATTCACTATTAGAAAGCTCATCGGACTGGGAGCCAAAGCTAAAGCTCCTTCACACACGGAATACAGGCTCTGCCTAATATCTTTTGGCTCTTCAAAGGTGTGGCACGAGAAAAAAATGGTATGCGATTTAGATACTTGTTCTCTAACAACGTCTGGTGTTGCCTCTGTTCCCATTGTCGGAAGGGTTCGGAGAAGCGCCCCGACTACGTTACCATCTTCGATGCTTTTTTGCAGTCTTGTTAACTTTTCATTCGCAGGATCTGCTACTACTAATGCCCCTCTACCATCGAAACGAGCACCCTTTTGACACTCATTTAATTTGTCTAGAAGGGCAAGTGCACCTAAAGATGGAGTTGATAGGTTTGTTTTCATAAAAAGCCTTGTAAATCAAAGAATCTTTTGGAGAAATAAACTGAGTAGGAGGTGGTTGGTCTTCAGTTTGACTTTCTTCGGTAACATAATGGCAAATAAGCATGCCTTCGTAAAGGTCCTCAAGATAAATCTGAACCATTGAACAATTATGAAGTTCTTTAAGGCCTGTAGAAATGAAATGTAAAATGTCGGAAAGGTTTTCTTTCCCAAAGGCTTCAATAGTTTTACTTAGTTTTTCTAGAAAGGAATTCATTCAACTTTAACGAGGGATCTTAAAAAATATTCTACTAAATCAGTATATTATAGTTCTTTTGGGGGAAACTTCGCTGCTATCAATTGCTTAATTCGGCCGTTGTTTAACGCAGCAGGCAGCCGATATAAATCACAGAAGCATTTAAAAAAAACTAAAAAAAGTTTTAAATAAAATAAAAAACACTCTTGGTTTTAACTTTAAAAATAAAGAAAACACTAAGCTACAAAATAAAACTGGACTTACTCGTTATTCACTGACGAAATAGTTGAATTTGTCAAAATAACTGAGGAGCCTAAGTCACTAGAAGTGTCATCACAAGGGGTACTAGCAACCGTGCCCTTTTCACTATTTTTTCCAAGAAGAAGACTTAAATATTTGGTAGCTATCTCTCTCGTTAAATAGCTTAGCTTCGAACCTGAAGTTTTACGATCAAATAACTTTTAACACTGATATAGCTTCACGTTTGTCTTTTGAAAATCGAAACTTTCTTACAGTTGAAACAAGATTGGATGAATACGGAAGATATGCTTGTACACCAAGACTAGCGATAACTACCGTCAGGTATGGTTTTGAAGAGTGGGAGGCTCAGAAAAAAAAGGAAGAATATTTGCCACATGTTTCACGGAGAAATAGTTTACATGTTCTACAGATAAAGCATGATGCATTGCTCAAAATCATCCTTGCCCATCAACCTTCTAGGAATAAATGAAAAACAAGTTCATAGTTCAAAATGGTGCGCACGGTCGGCGCGCTGATCGAACGTGGATGCTCGCCCTGCGACGACGCCGCATCCGACGCCTTTCGCTCGCGCTCCTGCTCCGTGTCGCCTCTGGGGACATCGGCCGCTGCTGCCTGTGTGTGGACGGGCAGATCCTGGGTGGAGAGGTACAGGGCGGGGCTCTGGCTGGAGAACAGCGAGAAGTCGCGTCCGAGTCCTGTTGCATCCTCGGCAATGTCGATGGGCGGCGACGGGGCCTTTCCGCCGCGTCCGCCTATGTGTGGGGCAAGCAGCATCACATGGCATAGCATGGAAGGGGAGAGGGAGAGGGAGAGGGAGTTTTAACTCTGTTGAAGTTTGTGAAATGCTTTTACCAAAAATAAATAAAATATGTCGAACATGAATTTTAGAAGGGGTTAAAAAATCTTTTCTGTTTTTTCTATAATATTGCTTTAATTTTTTTTCGCTTATTCGGGCGCTATTTCTTAAGTGATGGTTTCTTACTTTTGAAATAATAATTTGTTCGCGAATTTTTTTCTTATAACCTTTAAGAGTTAACCCTTCGTTTTCCAACATCTTCAAAAAAACATCGTCGGGAACTCTATTGGCAGTTTTAATCTCTTTAATTGCGTCTTCTACATTATCGTCCGAAACGGTAATGTTTAGTGTTTTGCTCGCGCCCCTGGCCGCCGACCGGCGCCTGTCCTTCGACTGGGGCGCTCCGACCGAAACCTGTCCGGAGGCGATTCGATGACCTTTCCCTTCCTGCATGCCGGCGCCCCGCGCGCGCCCGAGCGGCTGATGGCCCAGGCGCGCGGCCTGCCGACGCCCCGCGTCGCCATCGTCAACGCCGGCGCGCCCCTGCCGATGCAATGCGCCCGCGAGGGGATGGAGGCCGGGCTGATGGCCCCGATCCTGTTCGGCGACGCCCGCCGCATCGCCGAAGAGGCCGAGAAGATCGGCTTTTCGCTGGGCGATGCGACGGTGATCGACGCGCCGGAGGGGCCCAACACGCGCAGGCTGTCCATGCCCTTGGGCGAGATATTGACCTTGCCCTCGGGCCCGGCGGTGCCGGTGAAGAACAGGTGCTGCTTGCCGATAAAGGCGATGTGCTGATCGCTCAGGCAGTCGTATTGCGTGCCCATGCCTATTCCACCGTGACCGATTTCGCCAGGTTGCGGGGCTGGTCCACATCCGTCCCCTTGGCAATGGCGGTGTGATAGGCCAGCAACTGGGCGGGCAGGGCATAAAGGATCGGCGTCAGGATCGGATCGACCTGCGGCAGGATCAGCGACTGCCAGACGCCATCGCCCGCCTCGGCCGCGCCGGCGGCATCCTTCGAGATGAAGTCGACGCCGGTGACCGGCGATGGTCTGCTCTTCATCCACGGCTACGGCTCGCCCTACAACGACTCAGGACGCGATGTGGTCGTCCCGACCTGGGAGCAGGCGAGCGCCGGAGATGAAGACCGCGACGGACGCCTGGCGCCGGAGGAGATCACCCATCCCGTTGCCAGGGAATGGCTCGACTTCGTCGACCTCGATGCCGACGGACACCTCGACACCGACGACTGGACCTATCTGAGAGCGGCTCTCGCGAGCCGCAACAGCATGATGGCGATCCGTCTGCCCGGCGCCCTCGCCGCGGGCGATCTGGTCCGTGGTGGTTCCATAAAAAAAGAATTACAATAAATAAATAATGAAATATTGAAGCCTCGTGGCTCTTTACTATAGACAATCCTACACTGTTGCCTCTGATAGAAATAATTCACCTCGAATAAGGATTTCTTTTTAGTCAAGTGATTATGTTTTCTGGTCTTCAAAATTCACGAGGGGCGTTAACCCTACTCGTTGTAGTTCCTGGACGTTTCGGTTTTCGCTCGGCTATATATTGCAAATTAATGCTCGTTTTTGGTTCTGTGTATTTATTGGTTGTGATATGAGGTAGTTTCAAGGATATAAAATTATTTTTTTTGATTTCTGATCAGTTTCTGTTTAATTATCGAGTCGTTTTTGAGAATAAAAATACATATATTCATACATACACAATTATTACTTGTTTAAAATGTAAGATAATTACGTCTTTGTTCTATTGTTAACAAGGTGGTTCGGGCCTTAGCCTTCACAACTACATATTTTACCCTCAGATAGTTTCAGCTCCTTTTCGTTGGGGTTTTTGTTTCTAAATTCTAGTCGCATTTTCTTGTGAGCCTGAGTAATACATTCATTAAATAGAAAACCAATCTGTGATTCTTTCATTTACTAGTGTTTTCATACATCGTCAAAAGTAAGGTGTTTTATGCTTCAAAGGTAATTCTGCTCCTTTTCTGGTCTCAGATGACAACGCGTGCATAAAAGCCACAATGTCGTCCTGTTCTTCGGCAGTAAGTACAGATTTAGTGAACGTCGGCGACGCGCTGGTGCCGGGAAGCGGCCCCTTCACATAGTGGGCTACAACCTCTTGCAGGGTTCGCGCTGACCCGTCGTGGAAGTATGGCGCCGTGCGGCTGACTTCGCGCACCGACGGTGTCTTGAAGGCATGCTTCAGCACCTCCAGCGATTTCTCTGCAAAGCGGCCCTGGTCGGCGTCATCAGTTAGAGAACTGGCCAACCCCAAGTCGTGAAAACTACTGTCCGTAAAATTTGCTCCCTCGTGACACTCCGCGCCCAGCAAACGACGCAACTCGGTGACCGCATGTGACAATACCTCATCGGTGGGAATCGAGTCCGCCCACACCGTGTCCAGCAATTGGCGCCGCGTGACGGGTTCGCCGGCATGGTCATGCAACGTGGCCAGCACGCGGGCTGACTTGTAACTGATCCTGCCACCGCCGTCTGGCCCTTCCACACGAAGAGCCTCAAGGTCGATGGTGCGACGATTCACATGAAGCCGAGGTGCGTCCGCTGCGGGCGTGGGCAATGCGCTCATAAGTGGGTCAATCTAATACGGCAATCTTCGTATTTTTGCCGAAAATCTTCGGTCTGCACAGGATTTGTTTTTTGGAAGGAAGGATGACGAATTTGAATATTTTTGCACTTTTATTCTAATCTATATAAGATCTATTTAAATGGTTCCATAGCGCAATTTTTATCACGTTGGCCTTGTACGCACTTGAATCTCTGGTTTCGGCTCTGGATGAAACAACTTTTTGGATATTGTGAAAAATCCAAAAAGTCTATTGTGCTTTTGCAGCTGAAAGTGGCAGGAAAGAGGCAGGCTTAAGAGAGTGTTGAGACAGTTTGGAAGGGCTCCCTTTTATTTTGGCTACTTTCATGATCATAATTCTTTCGCTTGGAGCTTACGATATATAAAAAAGCTGTTGATTATCGGTCAAAACCCCCTAAAGTACATTCACAATTCATAGATCCACTTATTCTGTTTCCCCATTTTTACTTTTCTTTTTTTGTCATTCTAAACGCCTCTCAATACCCAAAAGTTATTTAAAATAATATTACCTCAATAAGCCATTTATTTTGAATTTTGATTTTATTTTGGATTTATTTCTCCAAAATACGAGAGACGACCAATTAACTCTATTGCAGAATTTTAATCATTCGGTGGTTTTTACGATTGAGCGTTTTTTATACCAATTTTATAATGATCTTTGCCGCAATTCCGCCACAATTTACTAAACTTGCTTTCGGTTGATAAAAGTTACTGTGATTTCGAAAAAAGTCTAAAACCCCTCAAAAATGACTTCAGATCCAAATAAAAAAGTGTACCATTGGAACTAGCATGGTTAAAAACCTTATACAGGGAAATTATAATTCCCATCCCTGAACAATAAGGAAAATTACTTTTTTGCATCGGTAGCAGAGTTCTGTCCTGTTTTTTTTTTCTTTTTTTCAGCAGGCCTAGCATGCTACCAAGACATCATACAGAGATGGTTAATGGCTCATTCACAAGCTATTTTCATTCTATGTGCTTTTTATAAAATCCGGCATCTTCAGGTGCCATACGGCATTAAAATGGAACTTTTTGTACCATTTCTGTGGTACTACGCTCTAGTAGAAAGAAAACCTAATAGAATGACGCAAAGCTAATTTTCACTAAATTTTATTATACTGTCAAACATGCGATTTATTTCAAAAACAGACTAGAATAAGGCGATAAAAAAGCGAATTCAACAAATGAATCACAGATGCTGGGGTTGGCAAGAATCAATGGGCGACAGTAAACCATTTGTTTTCAATGAAAGAAGCTTCTGTCCCATAGCAGCTCCACGAAATATTTACTGAGGAGATTCGTCAAAGGAAATACAATAATAGCTAGAAAATGATGGCAAGGCTATCAACATATGTGTAACAATTATTTTCGTGTAACATGATCTCGTTTGTCAATAAAACAGTTCATTAGAATTTATAATTTAAATTCAAATGAACCCTCTCGCAATAATTTACTGTCATTGGTTTGATTCAATCAACCATTACAAAAAGAAACCATCAGTAATCATTGCTTTCCTAAAAAACACGAAATCTGTAGGCTACTGTTGCAGAAGGTAGCTTTAAACCAGTGATTCCATTTCTTAAACCTTCCCAATATAATTTATCATAATGATACCCCTTTTTGGGGGGTGTTTTATCTCTTCCTAAAAAATAATTCAAATTTATTATGCTAATGACCTTTGAATAGTAAATGTTAAATAAATAAACTTTGGTGGTCATTATGACCCTTTCATTGGGAGCTGTTTACTTTCAAACAGCTTTTGGCTGTTATGCTTTGCTATTCTTAATGGCGACGCAAAGTGCTATTTTCGGGCCTTCAAAGTATGGGATTATTCCAGAACTGGTAGAAGCTAACAAGGTATCAAAAGCAAATGGGAGCATTACTTCCTTAACCTACCTTGCTGTAATTTTTGGGATGTTTATTGCTTCTTTTGTCACAAGATTTAGTGATAAAAACTTCATTTTACTCGCTTTTATCTGCGTAGGCATTGCTGTATTGGGATTTTTCACAAGTTTGGGAATTGCAAAAACACAACCTAGGGCACTGATAAATAAAAAAATTATGTCTCCTTTCAGCATTTTGCAATTTCAGCATCAGCATTTATCCTGCAGCACATATCTTCTTTATCATATCTTCTTTATCATGCCTTTCATGAAGATAATTACTGAGAAAGAAAACAAAAAGTACGTGTCTTCTTTCAGCATGAACAGCTATCCTGCAGCATCAGCCTAATATCCTTTTTATCATGCCTTTCTGGAAAATACTCACTGAAACTGATAAATCAAAAGTCGGTGTATTTTTTCAGCAGATATCCTTCGCAATTTCGGAACTTTATTAAAAACATAAAAGAAAAAAGGAGGTTATCCATGGATTAAAACGCTGAAATTGAGATTATATAAAATAACAAGTTTTTTTTAACTGAAAGAAAGCAACAACGTTAAAACTTAAAAACGAACAGAAATTATTATGTATACGAGGAGGTCTCCCCCTCGTCAATAGCTTGCTCTTTACGCTAAAGTTCGAATTTGGCCCCAATTCTTTAAGAATGACTCCTGAATCACAAAGGACGTTTAATTAGAATAAAAAGCTCTTTTAAAAGTACTAAAACAAAACTTTAGCGTAAATAGTGAGGTATTGACGAGGGGGTGGTCCCCCTTATATGCGTAGTAATTTCTGTTCGTTTTAAGTTTTAATGTTGCTCCTTACGTCACATCCCGTGTCAAGCAAACCTGCACCCAATTGACCTCGCCACCGAACGATGGCAGGAGTGGAGGGACTCGAACCCACAACCCCCGGTTTTGGAGACCGGTGCTCTGCCAATTGAGCTACACTCCTCCAAACCCCACCGATCAATACGACGTCGGGGGTTGAAAAGGGTCGCGTTCAGGCATGCGCGCTGCCGCGCAAACGCCGATGGCGCAAACGCGGAGCGGCGTTGTAGCCGCCCGCTCCGCGATTTGCAATCGGCTTTTAGGGCGATGGCCTATTCGATGATGGAGGCGACAACGCCGGCACCGACGGTGCGGCCGCCTTCGCGAAGGTTTGTGTGTTGTTGTTTTTAATTTTTTGCATACTTCCAAGTTCTAATCAATAAACTATATGATAAAGCAAGGACTTTTATACATGAAATGAACCATTTCCTACATAAGCCCTTGCCAGACTTTATGTCCCTTTATTTTTTCTTGTGCTTCTTTCAATTTTGAGCTTAGATGGTCAGCTTCCTGCTACCCTATGTGGTAATATATCTTTTATTCTTGAGCAATTGACTTATTATTTCTGCACTTCCAATAATTTGCAGATACCTTATACTCTGTCAATATGGACTGACTTTAACCCTCTAATAGCTTGTAGCATGACTTGAAAGACTACTTCTTGAGAAGCTACTCGCGAGAGGCATATCCTGCGAAGGCGCGGAATTTTCTTCCAATTATATTGAAATTGTGAATAGCCGGTTTAAGGATAATCCTCTATTTAACGGCATCGAACTTTTAAATGGCCTACCAACGCCTTATAAAGATAACACATTCGGGATGATCTTTCTGAATGACGTCATCGAACATCTACTCCCGGATGAACTTGAGAGTACCATTCAAGAAATATATCGCATTTTAAAACCGGGCGGCTTTTTTATTATCACCACGCCGAACCAGGAGCCATTAGATCCCAATAAAGTAATGTGTCCGGAATGCGGCTGTATTTTTCTTTGCCTGGCAGCAACCGGCATTTTATACCGCGAGTTTTTACGATCCTACTTTTTTGCAGAAGAAACCCCGGTTCAAGTTCTGAAGTTAGATATTGGATATGTGTTCATTTTTTCCTGCCTTGTTGCGCTGTCCTATTTCACTTTCAATATAAGTGTGGCCGGTTTATTCCTGTTGATGGGGATAAGCGCAATAATTGTAGCCCCGATATTTAAACGGCGGTTGGGATGGGCGTTTGATAAAAAATCAATCCGGAAAAGCTATCACGAAAACTGGAAATACGGGAGATGGTCGCTGTTTGGTGTGATAGTTACGCATATTCAAACCTACAGGTTTTTTTATAGGTTATAGATTTCTGAGCATATTATTATCCTCTAATTTTAAATAGAGGTAGAAGCTCTTGTGATGTTTTTTTTAATGTTATATTCTTATCTCTTGGTTACCCCAATTATCCCAGGTTGTATTTTGTAACTCCAGAAGCCCAATACCGGGATTCAGGAATCAGTACTCAAGGTCCTAGATTCCAAGCTGTGAGACCTTTCATTCTGGACCGTTTGCACATTAAGCATGGTTGACGTAAACCTGGTGTCCTATAGTTCGGTACCAGCCCCTCATCAATATTTAGTAAAACTGAAACAGGAAAAATTAACAGTTTTCATTTAACGGCTGGCTCAACCCAGGTCTACAACGAGGCGAACCAGCGCAAGGGAGATCTGCAAGATTTGATTTCCGGTTCGGGGCTGTCCGGTCGGGATGCCGAAGCGGAAAACGATTGGGGAATGATCGTCGACCGATCGCCGCTGATGGAGTATGCCGATTTGGTCATCGAATCGTTGGAAGACGTGACGCGAAACGAAGCGTCGGTCAAAGCGAATCCAGACCAGATTCGTCGCGAAGCCGAGATGTTGTCGATCTTTGGCGAGGTATTGACCAAAGAGGGATTGGACCAGGCAGATGAAGAAGATTACGTGATCTTTTGCCGCGACATGATCGAATGGGGCCTAGGTGCCCTCCAATTTTTTTTGTCACTTAAAAAGGGCACTAGAACTTTTCATTTCCGTTAGAATAAGCCCTCTTGCGGCATTCTAGGACCACTTGGTCGATACGATGACCCCTGGAAAAAAAAAAACAAAACAAAAAAACAAACAAATAAACACGCACCCGTGATTTGTCTTTAGGCAAAAAATACGAAATTCCACATTTTTGTAGACAGGAGCTTGAAATTTTTGCTGTAGGGTTCTCTGATACGCCGAATGCGGTGTTGTGATTTTCGTTAAGATTCTATGACTTTTAGGGGGTGTTTCCCCCTATTTTCCAAAATAAGGCAATACTATATGTAAACAATGGCCAAAGTTTGTGACTTGCAGCCCCTCCCCCAGGGACTGTGGGGGATTAAGTCGTCCCCAAAGACATAGTTATTATGTTTTTGACTAAGCTGAACAGAATGGCTGTCTCAATTTTGATCCGGTGACTTTGGGAAAAAATGTTTGTGTGAGGGGGCCTAGATACCCTCTAATTATTTGGTCACTTAAAAAGGGCAATAGAACTTTTAATTTCCGTTAGAATGAGCCTTCTCGCGACATTCAGGACCACTGGGTTGATACAATCACCCCTGGGAAAAAATGAATAAATAAAGACGCATCCGTGATCTGTCTTCTGAATTCCAAGCGATTTTGGATTATCTCACCTGATATCCTGCCGTGGTGTATCTGACGCTTCTAGGCTAGGGAAATCCAATGCGGCAGAACTTGAACTCTCTGATGCAATGTCAAGAGCAGAAGCATTCAGATACGGTCTTAAAGTGGGATATGAAAATCTACGTGTTTACGAGTTTAAGGCGATTCCCCGTTGTTGTAGCATTTGCCGGTCCCCTGAACATCTCCAGTTATCTTGTTCCAGTGTAACACTGAACTGTGCGCGATGTGCCGGTCCCCATGTCTCAGATAGAGACTCGACTTGCAATTTGTCACCTAAGTGTACAAACTGTGGAGAGATGATGGGACGCATCCCCTTCATACTCTTGGCAAGACTTTTGGCGGGACTATTGTTGTTGGCAGCCGCAGTCGATGAGCGGACCACACGATGATCCCCTTGCTGTCGTTCCGATCCTGGTGGAGTAGAAATCCCCATATTCATTATAGCACGGTGCATATCGTCATCGTCGTCATATGCAGGATTAAGGTTAGGACAGCTGGCATTGAAAATGTATTCCGCATCCCCCCGATCATCTGATTCATAGGTAACTTCCGTGTACAGTTCAGCACTGTCTTCTGCATCTGAAACATCGTCTAAAATTTCTTCTAGAAATTCCGTATCCTCTTCTTTTATCTATCGTTGGACCGCTCCGCAGACACTTTGTCAGGCGGGGAGTCACAACGTATACGGCTCGCCAGCCAGATTGGTTCCGGCCTAACAGGTGTAATGTATGTGCTGGACGAACCTTCCATCGGACTACATCAACGAGACAATGACCGTCTGCTCAAAACACTTAAGCATCTTCGCGATCTCGGAAATAGTGTTATTGTCGTTGAACACGATGAAGACGCGATTCAGCTGGCTGACTACGTCGTCGATATGGGACCGGGCGCAGGTGAACACGGTGGTGAGGTAATAGCCCAAGGCGAACCACCTGTCATACAATCACATGCTGATTCTCGAACTGTTTGATTAAATAAAAAAAACAAGTTTTGTTAAGGAGCAACATTAAAACTTGAAACGAAGAGAAGTTATTCCGTATCTGAAAGGGGCTGTCCCCTCATCCACGCCTCGCTCTTTACGCTAAAGTTTGACTCTTCTTCAAAGCTCTATCTTTTAAAACAATGAAAACTTTAGTGTAAAAAGCGTGTCGTTGAGGAAAAGACAGCCCCTTTCATATACGGAATAATTTCTGTTCATTTTGAGTTTTAATATCGCTCCTTACTTTCAGTTAAAAAAAACTTTTTTTTATTTAATTTCTGAACGTTTTTGAATTAATGCAGGTTTTGAATTAGTTGTTACGTTTGTACATTCCAAAGCTTATTAGGGGGCCTTTCTGGGGCCATTCTTAAAGAATTAGGACAAAACTTAAGATTTAGTGTAAAGAGCGAGGTATTAACGAGGGGACAAACCCCCAGATATACATAATAAAAATATAAGAATATAAAAGTTTGTAACGTAAGTTAATTCTTAAGTTACGTATATTTTTACTAATAAAAACGTTCGTTAAAAATTAAAAGTTCTAGTTGCCTTTTTAAGTAACCAATAAATTAGAGGGCAACTAGGCCTCCTACCCCACCCCTTATTTCTGAAAATCGTCTGATTGAAACTAAGAGAAAGCCATTCATCTCCCACGAGAAATATAGAGATAATCCAAGGGTTCCCACAGTGCATACCAAAGCTTATACACACCTCTGCCACAAATCACCCAAAGACTCATAAAGAAATTTCAAGAATCCCCAAGACAATACACAAAAGGGGAAATATTTGAGCTTTGGCCTAACATACAAGGTTGTTAAATAAGTTATGACAATTTTTTACAGCAAAGGTGCAAGGACCCAGCTTAGTCTTTTAAGGATTTCCCAAGTCTGACATTGAGTCATGATCAAATAATGAGTTATTGACAATGATCTGACAATTATCTGATTAATGAGTTATCTGACAATGAGTCATGAGTTATTTTCATAGCTATTTTATAATAGCAGTAAGTATATTTTTATTTATAGGGTAGGGGATGCAAACTGGAGAAATTACCTGTAAAACTTTCTCTCCAACTTTCTGTGTATTTAATAGCAAAAAGGCTTTTATGACACGATTGGACTGAAGAAGAAACAAAAATACTAAAAGGTTGGTTTGTTTGGAAAAGATTCTAGAGAAAATAAGGGCTTTACGTGAAGTTTCTTCTAACCCTCGAGTAATTATGAAGTCCCTGTCTCTTCCATGAAGAGGCTGGCTGGGTCCTGAAACCTGTACTGCCCAAAATGGATCCTTTTTAATAGGACTATAAACGTTAGAATAGAATTTTAATATAGTTACTCTTTTGACAGTTCGAAGCGAATTTACAGAAGAAAGCAGACGTTGTCAGTCTATTTTAAGTAGAATTAAATGTAAAACAATCATTACAGCAGCCTTAAAATGCACCTTGAAACTTCTGACAATGATAACACTGGTAAACAAAAAAATATTTTGAAATGGTATCGAGACTCTTAACATTTTTGTAAAGCTAATTTGGGGGCGCTGAATCTGAAAATGAACTTAGTTGCTCTTGGTTAACTACTGTTTATGCGGTACAGAAATGTCTCATTTTGGGGCAAAAAGCATATTTTTCATACGTTTTCTTTGATATTAGTATATACAAAAGCCGACCTATTAACTGTCGTGTGATATCCTCCCAGTTATTATGATTTAGATATCATTACGATCAGTGGGGTCAAATTGATGCATATATTGTTCGTCAATTATCTCATGTTTGGCGTTTGTTTTCGCAGTTTTAAGAGCTTTTCATAGTTCAGCGTTAGCAGTGCACAAACAACAAAGAGAGATAAACTCCATAAAAAACCTCAAACGAGACTGCGGCCACTAGAGAATTTCGCCTTTTGTTTCCCTCCCCCCCCCATACGCACTTTTCCCCAACCTTTTCCCACCATTCCATGGCAGTTTATCTCTCTCAGTTTTTATTAAAAACAGTTCAAATATCGACTATTAAGAATCCGGGGTCTACCAAACCTCCAGAGCCCAGGGGCAAATGACTTTAAGTTATGCCCCGGGGGCATATACAGTTTTTATGTAGGAGAGGTCGTATAAGCTTCAGATGTGGCTCATTTGATTGGAAATTCAAAGTTCTATTTACTTTTTTCTGAGTCAAACGGGGGAGGACATCCATCCCCCCATAGGGCACCTATCCCCCCTACACACACCCTCTTTTGCCCAAATGCATCCGTTCAAAACTTTGACATTGCTAGTTTGTCCGAAATTGTCCAAAGATCAGATAACAAAAACTTTGGGCAGGGGATCAAATTTAAGGGGTATTCTCCTCTATCCAAGATATTGGCACATATTCGCCCCGTAAAGATTTACTCAGACCTTTAAACATTATTACCGCTCTAGGCATAAAAAGACTTTTATTAGAAACTGGCCAATGAGTGTCATATATGATGACATAAAATTGCATAGAAGACACCTTGAAGTGGAACAATGCCGTTAGATGATGAAGTAAAAATTAAAAGCTAAACATCTCCTTAAAATGGTTATATTATCAAAGATACCTTGTTAACAAGTAGAAATAAAATGGAAAGATAGAATTTAACGGATCTTAAAAAAAGAGGTTATTTCAAACATGCCTTCGGTTTTTCAGAGAGGGTGATTCTTGGACCTCGCTCAAGTTATGGCTGCTCCTGATGTGCGCCTCGCAAGCGCCGGGACGCGCCATTTTTTGTTTCTGCCTCATACTCAGAAGCTGTTCTGTGCGTCTGCCGCCACCGTGGCATTATGGCCCCGGCTGGCGGCCGGGCTCAGCGTTTCCGAATTCGTTTCTGCCGCCTTGGCCGGCGGCGCCAATGGCCTGCAGACCCTGACGGAGCTGCTGGAGTCGGGGGCCGTGCGCTATCTGGCGCCGCGCTCCGGCCCGGTTGCCGTCACCGCGCGCATGTGCCTGTCGATTGACGGCCATCAATAAATTAGGTATGAATCGCTGAAAAAAAATTTCAAGTTTTTAGAAATCATTATACTAGTCACTGCCCTGGAATGTTTTCTATTCTTATAGCCATCAAATTATTTCTCGTTAAACAAGCAATTAACTTTTGGGAATATCCAATGATTGAAAAAAAATTAATAAAAAAATATTGATATTATTCATAAAATAAAAGCGTGTATTTCTGCTTGACGTTACACAATTACTGGACTTCAGCCTAGTGTCGCTCTACAGCCTAGTGTCTTCAGTGTTCTAGTTGCAGCCTAGTTTCTTCCTAGTGGACTTCAGCCTAGTGTCTAATGGCTCACTCTAGCATCCTGTTGAGCCAAGAATTGTTCCATCAGAAAGCTTAAACAGTTTTGACTGATGACGGGTTAGGATGCTATAACCTTCACTCAATCTTGTGTCAGAAGCAATTACAACAAAATCCTCTCCAGCAATAGCAACAACAGTCCTAGAAGAAAAATGTGCCTTGTCAGAAAATAAATAAATGAAAAAACTATATTTACTTGGCTTGAGGTATATTTGTGTACACAATATATTCTCTGAGGCCAACCTGATTTTTGTACATAATAATGATAGATGGTAATAAGCTTACCTAAGCTATGGATGTCAGGTGATTGATTTTTCTAAAGATAATTTCCTCCATAAAACTTCATATGCCCCAGGGCATAACTTATAATCCTTGTCCTATGTTCTGAGAGGTCGTTTCAGCCTCAAGGGTGTTTTTATATGATCTTTAGACTGTTTAGACCCCGAGACCCGTGAGGGGGGGTTGTCATGCTCAAAGACACAATTTCTGGCCCTTTGAACTATGCTGAATAAAATGGCTATCTCAAAATTGTTATTGGGTGTGTTTGCGGGAATTTTGAGCTTAGGGGAGGGGGATGGATGCCCTCCAATCGCTTTCAACAATTAAAACGCACAGTAGCGTTTTCAATTTTCGATCGAATGAGCCCCTTTTGAAGTTTTTACTTCCAGATCTTCAACAATTTTATCCATGGCCGCCACTTCACATCTCCTTCATTTATATTTTAATACTTTCTCCTCTTTCTTACAATCTTATCATTTTCACTCAAATAGTTTTTGTATAAGCCCCTCCTCCTCTCTGTTGAACATAAACTATTTTCATTAATATTCCTAGCCACGTTTCTAACTTTCTTCTCTAGGACACCGTCATTGACTTCATAAATTATCCTCCTAAAATTATTCAATCCCGCTCTTAGAAAGTCAAATTCTAAACTCGCCAGTTCAGTATTTAACTGTTCCTGGAAAGGTTCTCTCAGATTCTTATCCCGGAGTCTACCCTTCGTGGAAATCCAGGTGGTGTCGAAGAGATAAGCTTCGCCGCCGCCGCCGATCACGAAACCGGTTTCGTTGAACCGCTTGGGCCCGGTCAGGGCAAGTGAGTTATTGACGTTCACGCCGACAATTGCGTAGCCGCCCGTGACATAGAGTGCGTAAAGCTGTTCGTCGCCGAAAATGTAACCGACGCGTCCGCGCACCATTCCGAGCCAGTTCAGATCGGTTTCGCAAGTACCGCCCGCCGGACAGGTCTGACGGTCATGCGCCTCAAGTATGCTGCCGTCCGCTTCGATGCCGATAAGAATCCTGTCGAACTTGTGATTGTACCCAACGGTTCAACGCGTGGTCGCCGCATATTCTGTCGGCAATATGGCGCTTCCTGCGACATTTAACCAGAGGGGAGGAAAATCAAGGTATACGCAACACCCGCTCCAGACCGGAAACCGGCCCGGTTGCCTGCAATTCCCGAAGCAGTTTCCGCTTCAGAGCGGCAGCAAAGTCGGCAAAGGAATCCGCGCTCATAACAAAGGCGTCGGGTCCGCCGATGACATGGCGCTGAAAATACCTGGTCAGCGCGCCGGTGGAGTCGACGGCCAGTGCATTGACGGTAATGTTGCCGGCAACGGCGCGGTCGCGCGCCAGGGACGGATGCGAGCCGGAATTGTATAAAAGTGGTTAAATTTTGAATATTTAGATAGTAATTATGCGACATAAGTTTAACTTTAGGCTGTATTAATCCAAATTGATAAAATTCCTGAATTAATTCAATAAATATTTGTTTCATATTACGAATTCGTTGATTGGAAACTCGATGTTGTTGAAAGAATTCTCGTAAATAAAATTTTTTAGTAGCACTTTTGGAACTAAATACTTTCATTATCATCATTTTGATATAGGTAAATGATGAGCTTTGAAAAGTATTAATTGTTTAAAAAAAAACAATTAATACTTTTTTATTATTTATTGCTATTATAGAAAGTTAATAACGACCACCTTCTTTCCCCGATCTCGGTGTAGGCCTCCGGCGTGAGCGCCTCGCTCCACTGCACGAAGTTGCGGAAGACGCTGCAGCGCTCCTCGTCGCTGAAGATCCGCGGATCCGTCACCGCCCGGGCGACCACCCAGGCCTGATCGATCCGGTCCGTCTCCATCCGCAGTCCCTGGTCACGTTCGGAGTCGAAGACGATGTATTTCGGGTCGCGCTCGCCCGCGCCCCAGGGCTTCCACTCGGGGAGGTCATCGCCCTGCCCCCGCCCGGGTCGGAACGTGTGCGCGAAGTTCGCCCAATAGGAGCGCATCTGTTCCGAGAGCTTCGCTGCTGCGGGCTGGTCTTTATTTTGACTATTTTTCATACTTTTTTTTTTAGTTTACTGTTTTGTAGTGCTAAAATTGGTCCTATGGTGTTATTAGCTTTCATTGGGTTAAGATTAGTTAGTTTCCAATGTACTATGATGCTATTTTATCGATAAAATGTTCTCTATATACCAACAGCTCGAGGTAGTACGCTGTATGTAAAGAGCTACTCATACCAATAGTAACTGCTACTCGGAAAAAGGAGCTTCTAAAACTATAAATGTATCTACATTTTTATGCTTATTTTTGAGCAAAATTAAACTTTAATGCTGATTCTAAATTAGTAATAATCGGAAAAAGGAGAAAATATCACCATACGCCTACTTGGCATTACCACACTGTTGCTCTCGATCGTTTTAAAACCGGTTTCTCTGTGCACACTAGGAGATAATTAAATTACCCTGAGTGAGATAAATGATTATGCAGGTATATTTCAATTAAATATATAATATACAGAGCTGGTTGGGTTAGGTATTTAATATAATGCTTTCTGGGAGGCCTGCTTTTTATATTTTTCTTTTGTAGTTTCCATAGTTTTGTTACTAAAGTATTATATTTTTATCATATTTTGGTATATTTCATTATAATTAACCTAACAAATCATTATGATTAACCTATCTTCGCTTCTTGAGTGTGGTTGGCCTCGGGGCGCAGGACAACCCACCCGCGGAGGGCTTCAACGCCGCGGATTCCGACGCTCGCGCGATCGAACTCGCCGATTCCGCCATGGAGGCGATGGGCGGACGCGCGGCCTGGGACGCCACTCGCTACCTTTCGTGGAACTTCTTCGGGATGCGTACCCACCTGTGGGACAAGTGGACCGGCGACCTTCGCTACGAGCAGGGTGATTCGCTGGTGCTGATGAACATCAACACCCGCGAAGGCCGTGCGTTCAAGGGTGGAGAGGAACTCAAAGGGGACGAGCTGGCGAAGGCTCTGGAAGGCGGCTACCGGGCCTGGGTCAACGACTCCTGTTAAAAAAACTTGTTTTTTTATTTAATCCTAAAACAAAGCGTACTTCATACCCCTTTTTGAATGGTGTCACTAATCCTTTGCAGGGCAAATTTTTTTTACGATTATCGGTACACACCATCAGGTTCGGCATATCATTGTTTTATCCCGATTAATTTTTGATTAATAAAGAATTTTTCTGAATTTGAATTCATTTTTAAAAATACATGTTAAATAATTGAAGACATAATACCATAATTTTTTCTTTTAATACAATTTTTAACATATACGATGAATAAGAAAAACAGGTAAAATAAGATGATATTTCATAAATTTCCTGACATAAAATCTTTACCAGAATTACGGGCATTTTTCAGTATTCAAATTGCTTTAGGCATAATTACTTTTCTTGTGCTTGTCCATTATAGTGTTTATGACACGGCTGAAGTGGCATTCGACCAAGCTTTGATCCAATCAGTCTCAGTCAGCACTACGGCCGGTTTTACTACCACAAACTTTTCCGATTGGCCGGTTTTTTTACCCATTCTGTTAATCTTTTCCAGTTTTATCGGTGGGTGTGCCGGGTCAACAGGTGGTGGACTAAAAGTTATCAGGGTGTTTCTTTTGTATTTGCAGGGAAAACGTGAAGTTGACCGTTTGATACACCCTAAAGCAATCTACGCTATCAATCTCGTCAAACGGCCTAGGGTTTTCTACGGGGCTAGATTGTGGCCCAAATCCGAAAAAGACCTCGCCAACGGCCCCTAGAACGCCTGCTAGAAAAAACAATGCCAAAGTGAAGGCCACTGCTGGCGATTTCTCTGTCGATCTGGCAGACTGGTCAAACTCTGAAAAGTAGTGAACTACAAGGTCCAATTTCTGTGGATCAATTTCTGGTTCACTTACCTCATCGAATCTTTCTATGGGATGACTCTCTCTTGGAGGACTTTTGGTTCTGGAATACTTTCGATTCTGGCTCACTTGAATCAATGCCGCTATGGCAGCAATTGTGGATGCTCCCAAAATAAAAAACAAAAAAAAGCAACAGAGAGACACGTGTTAAAAACCAGCAAAAAAAAACAACTCAAAATACATGTCACCGAATAGCTGAAGGAGGCGTAATTGCTTGTTTTGGATCCGCCAAGTCTAGTTCAGTGTCAGTTTCAACAACAGAGTAATTGGATAAAAGAACTGTTTGGATATTTTTGCATCACCGATCAGCGAATAATTTGTCTTTTTGCAATCAGTAAATTTTAAAGACTTACTAAATAAATCAAAAATAATATGTGGAATTACTATTGCATAGAAATCTCAGGAATAAGTGGATCAGTATTATATGAATATCGCAATCTACAATTCTATTTTGGTGGTCCACGGCAACTTTCCGTTCCAAGCCCCAACTTAAAAGAGTGCATCACCTTCAGTTGAAAAAGAGATTTTCCATAAAATTCAGAAAGGCCAGATAATACGGCCGTTCAAATATTAGATGTCATCTTAGCATATATATAGATATTTTGTTACACTATTATAGTGCTATATATGTGCTATATAGTAATATAGCACATATATAGCATAGAATCTACGCATAAATATTAGATGTCACCCTATCAACAGCCCTACCGAACGATCATCCCCTGTCGACAAAACGAAATCCCGAAAAAGCTTTGCTTTCTGGATACATGAAAAAACAAATATAACAAATAAACACGCATCCGTGATTTGTCTTCTGGAAAAAAAAAAAATGCAAAATTCCACATTTTTGTAGATAGGGCTTGAAACTTCTACAATATGGTTCTCTGATACGCTGAATCTGATGATGTGTTTTTTGTTAAGATCGTATGACTTTTAGGGGGTGTTTCCCCCTGTTTTCTGAAATGTGCAAATTTTCTCAGGCTCGTAACTTTTGATGGGTAAGACTAATTTTGATGAAACTTATATATTTTAAATCAGCATTAAAATTCGATTCTTTTGATGCAACTATTGGTATCAAAATTCCATTTTTAGTGTTTCAATTGGATTAGATTTTCATGTGATCAGTCCCCCATCAGGCGAGATTACTGTGCTTGATGTGGGTGCACAATTTGCCGTCGGAGCCCAGTATCGCGTTTGGAAAGCTTTGCATATTGGAGTGGACGGGCGTTTTCATTTAGCAGCTGGCGAAACGGATACAGATAATAGTTTTGGTACTGTGGGTGGGTATATGGGCCTGGCTTTCTGAAAGACGAAACCAAAAGTCTCTTTCCCACTTTTGTTTTGCAAATTTTAAATGACAGCTAACCTCCTATTTTTGTGGGTTCATGTTTTTTCCGCAATCTACTGGGTAGGGGGCATGCTGTTTTTTACCCTACTAACTGAAATTAAATGTTTTCTGGTATTTCAAGTGTGCAGATGTCCGTATGGTTTAAGAAGACTTTCTCATCCCCACGGCAACTTGGACTTCTTTTGGGGAGTTGGCCATTTTGAATTTGCCATGGAGGAATTTTCTTTCACTTGAGCAAATGCTAAAAATGAAAAGGGATTTTTCGGTTCTGCTTCAAACCCCCCTACAAGCAAAGGAGCTCTACAAGGGAAACAGTTTTTATGATACATGACAGTTTTTGTTGCTTTACGCCTTGTAATGTAGCAAATCTTTGTCGGAACTAGGTAAAAGTATTTAAAATAATAAGAAATAATCACTTTATAACAGAAATCACACAAAGTAACTGAAACTTTGTTTCAAACTTGTTTGGAAAAAGAAACAGTCTTAATAATTAAAACTTATAACTCGAATATTAAAAACCAATTACTAAAATAAATTTAAAGTGATACAGTGTCCCAGCCCCAACCGGAGCAAGCTGTCCCAACCCCAATTCTGCCATTATGTTAGGAGGGGCATGTGCCCCCGGCACCCCTCATCTGAATCGGCAATTGAGCACAAAGTGTTCCAAAAGGTTATGCTAGATCAAACACATGAATTGCTATTTTATCCCATGTTTTGAATTAAAAAAAAAAAAAAAAACTTCTGTTTTTGATTGCTGATAAGAATTCTTTTTCATAAAAGAAATTCTTTGGCTATTCGGTAGCAAATAGAGTGACTGCTTTTTTGCTCTGGGTGTGGATACAGTATAACTTTTTTTTTCTTCGCTGAATTTTTGAATTTTCGGACCCAGAATTATAAATTTCAAATTATTTTTCGCCAGTAATGTTTGGGATACTCATTGGTCGTATGGTGTAAACGTTATCTGTTAATTCGTGTCTTGTCCGCGATATCATATTACTGGCGTTTTTTTTTTTGTTTTTTTCAGCTTTTCTGCTGACTCTGTGCCAGTGTCATGAGAGACCACAACCATCCTTCTCGAGTACATTTGTAAAATCCTTGACGCCGAGAAAAAGAAATAAATCCTGAATAAAAAATAAAAAAAATCCTGAAAACGGAGAAGAGAAGTAAATAATTCATTCCAATGTTCTAACTCCTATAGAATACAGCCAAATGTTACCTTGAGTTGTTAATAGCCATCGTTGTTGACACAGTCTGTAAGGGGTATGCTATTCTTGAAACGAAAACCTAGAAATAAGAAGATATGGCAATACTCCACGGGACGAAATATCAAAATATAATTTTCGTTAGTATACAATCATACAAACAAGTAAATACACAGCAATTCCATATAATACCATGCTTTCAAAATCACGCTTTTCTGAGCTCTATGACTATTTACCTTGGTTCTACTGCCCCAGGAAAAAAGCGCTGACGGATAATAGATATACATATCTATTAACAAATGAACCAACATCATTTTTAGACATTCCTAATAAGAGGGGGGCATTAATGCCAGAATTGCCTCTCACTCAATAAGACTTTTTCTACAATTTGCCAGGACTTGATGCCCAGAACCATCCAGTTTAAATCAAAAATCAACGGACTCGGTCTTTCTACTTTAGGGCTTTCTACTTAAACAACATGTATGGAATTTGCAGAATCAAAACTTCCAAATAGAAGAAGTCACAGAAGGAATTTTGATTTTGGTCCTTTTACAGAATTCCTGGAAGAGTATCAGTAATCAGACACCACATTGATACAGGTAATGCCCATTTTGTGCGTCAGAAACCCTACAGGGTACCACAGAGCCGACAACAAGCCATTGAAGAGCAAGTCAAGCAAATGCTGGATTTGGGGATCATACAGCCGTTCTCAAGTTCCTTGTGTTCTCTGGTAGTCGCGGCTGCAAGCTGGATGGAAGCATTCATTTCTGTTTGGACTTCTGAGGTTTAAATCGGGTATCTAAGTCTTATGCCTACCCCCTTCCCTGCATCGATGAATTGCTAGAGGAAGTTGGCAAAAAAAAGGTCTCCAGTGTTACCCAGCGAGCCTTCGACGATCAGGTTGAGCTTGCTCAGGACCCCGACACCCAGCGAGTGCTTGCCCCGCGGGTTGTGGATGACGATGGAGCCATAGCCCTCCGCCATCAACTCGCGGACCCGGCTGTTCACTTCGGTCGTGTCCAGGTCGTCCGCGTCGATTTAGGCGCGTTTGTTGAAGTCGACATCCGGGGCCCAGGGATAGGTAAAGCGCTCCTGGGCATCCGGATCGAATTCGATGAACAGCGAGCGGCCTGTCAGCTGCTCCGTGGTCATCCCAAGAGCCTGGACACGGTCGTCCTGGCTCATCTCCCGCAGTTGGGCGTCGCTTAAGCGCCACAAGATCGAGTTCCTGTTCAGCCACGCCGAGCTTCGCGGCATCCAACTCGGTCTGGCTTGGAAGGATAAGCCGTTGGTGGAGAGCGTGACCCAACTGGCGGGGACCAAGAACCGCGTCACCGGCACCCAGCTCGGCCGGATCGCGATGGAGAAGATGAACCTCAATCCAACGCCGATTGCTTGGTCCGAGACTCTTGACGGTCTCAAGCAGGGCCTGATCGACGGCGCCGAGACCTGGGCCTCCGCCGTGGCTTCCGCCACCAGGTCACCGGTGGTCTCGCAGGTGGTCAATCTCGCGTCCTTCTGCGGCACCGCGCACACCGCTCTTTAGCGTAAAGAGCGGGGCGTTGAGGAGGGAGCAGCCCCTTTTATATACGAAGTAATTTCTGTTTTTGAACGAATTTCAACCAAAGGCAAAGAACCGTTAGAGTTGCAATTGCGAATAAATTCTATCAGTGGCAGCAAATAAAAACACTTCTCCTTCAGGATGCTGCTTGCGTGCACCTTTTGGCGCATGGCAAAGTTAATAATTGTTCCATTCAAGAAGAAATTTATCCTGTTTCCATCTAAATGATCAACTTTGATTTCTTTCCCAATATTTGGTCAAATATTATAACTTTTTTTTAATTTGTGAGTGAGGAGGAAAAAGGGTCTTTGATTTTAGGGCCCCCCCCCTCCCAAAATCCCCCAATGTCTTCAGATCCGGTCAGAATTCAGAATAAGAGCTTTGAGACACGATATCCTTCTAAATACCGAATTTCATTGAGATCCGATCACCCGTTCGTAAGTTAAAAATACCTCATTTTTTTAAATTTTTCAGAATTAAAACAACTACCCCAAAGAGAGCAGATACGTTCCGGTCATGTCAATCATGTATCTAGGACTTGTATTTATTTTTCTCACCAAGTTTCATCCCGATCCCTCCACTCTAAGTGCTTTCCAAGATTTTAGGTTTCCCCCTCCCAAATCCCCCCAATGTCACCATATCCAGTTTTATTTAGTTAATGCCAATAAAGAACAAACAAAAATTAATTCGAAAGACTTTTTCCGCAAAACAAGTTTGTTAAAGAAAAGTGCTACATTAAGCCAGAAATATATAGAAATAAATAATTAAATAATATTCAAGTTTTGCTCCAAATCTAAATTTACTTTTACCTTGCTTGCTTAACCTTCGTTCACCCGGCTTTTGGTGTTTGATCCCCTTTCTAGCGTTTATCATCCCAGAAATACCCCCAGGCCCCTTTCAAAAATTCCCGTCAGAGTTTACTCCCCCCCCTTACGGAAAATACACTCCGGGAAACAATCCTCATCAGGAAATAACAATTTTCGCCCAGGTCGTCGTGCGGTCGTGGAATCACTTGCACGCTGACGACTTCGCCCACACGACCGGCGGCACCAGCCCCCGCGTCCGTGGCTGCTTTGACAGCCGCGACATCTCCGGTCACGAAGACGGTCGCCAAACCGGAGCCGACCTTGTCCCAACCCAGGAAGGTGACGTTGGCGGCTTTCATCATTGCGTCGGCAGCTTCCACCAAAGGGACAAAGCCCTTGGTTTCAATCATGCCGAGCGCTTCCATCGTTTTTGCCATGAGAGTTTTCTCCACAAAAAGGTGAACTTAAGAAGTGAGGAAGCGGGACGTTCCGTCCTACGCTATACAATCTCATTGCACGAACGTCAATGTAATCACTTTGTTGATAATCGAAAATTTTAAAGCCAACAGAAGACTAACAAATGTCACAGACAAGAAGTATGGAATGCTGACGTTCATTCTGAAATACCAACTGAAGTAATTTTATGGTACCAACAATTTAGTGCTTGTCCTTGTCCAGCTTTAAGAGTAACTTTGACTTGCTTTCAAATTTACGGATATAAGTACTAAGTTTCCGAAAAACATAATCTGCTTTTGTGGCATAGAATGAAAATACTTGTAAAATAATACTTGTCCTTGTCTGTCCTCAATTTCTTCCGAAAAATGTTTTGATAATCGGTTGCTTCAATATCATCAGGCACCAGCACCGGAATATTGGCGTTAAACGGCTGATTCAGGCGTGATTCCAGGTCCAGATTCCCCAGCCCGAGCGCGTACAACGATGTCGCGACAGAAAATAACAACCCTGCCAGGCTGATGCTTACGCCCCATTTTTTGACGATTGATCCCATATCTCTCCTCCACTCTCATCACTTGCTGTAGAACCTACATTAGCAGAGTTTTTCGTAATTTCAATAAGATAGGAGATATATTAAGAATCTAGATAAGATTGGCGAGGTCATCCAGATCCAGATTGCCTCCTGTCAGGATAATGCCTATACGTCCGACAGATTGCATTTCGGTCAGTTGAAGGTCCCCATCACGATACACCAGACATTCCACCTGGATACCATAAGCCCTTCCAGAAATATTGCTGATACACGTGCATCAGCAATTTGTGTGCACATAGTATGCTTTGAATTAGTTCAGCTCTATTCTCAATATTTCCTCAAATGTTCATTTCTAATTCCTTAGTCTTGGTAAGAGCAGCAGTTTTGGCGGTAGTAGTGGTAGCAGTAGTAATAGTAGAGTAGTTGTAGTAGCGTGGAAATATTGCCTTGTTGGTCAATGATCATCTCCCTTATCATTTCTCGAAGGTTCAAAATTAGTATACTCAGTCAGGATTCCTGATGAAACTCATTTGGCGCGATAGATACTCTTTCTAAAGGCATACTCGCATCGGTCCCTTCGTTGTGTTGAAGCTCTGTTCGTATACTTGTTATTCGACCTTGCAGCAGTGTTATCTTGTAAGCTTCGCGAAACTGGGAGCCATTTGCATGTCGGTCAAAAAATCGTATCTGAGCATTGATGATTTTGTTTCGCATTAACGCATCCGCAATGTATGTCGATGCAACATCCATGCTTTTCACGATGGTAAATGGAGAGACGATTGTATGACTGGACTGAAGATGATTTTGTCCTGGTGTCGAAGGGGTATTTGAATCTTGGTAGTATGCATAAGAAAGCGACTAAGTCATGATCACCAAGTCGCAATTTTTTATTGTGCTAAATCATCAACTTATCTTCTAAATTTACCTTTAGCTATTCTATTTTTAACGTCGTTTGTTAATGTTACGTTGAACTGTGGTCTGAAAATTGTTTCAGCATTCTTAGATATTAAGAAGGCCTTCGACTGCAGGGATTATGAAATATTGATGAAAAAATCAGAGAATTGTGGTGTTCGAGGCAATCTTTTGCAGTTATTAAGTTTTTTTTTCTGAATAAATGGACCCAGTGCGTTAAAATAGGCGATTTTATCTCAAGTGACAAAAGTATATATATTAAATCGACTGTACCCTCCCGGTTGCCTTGTCCTTGGCCGAAACATTCAGAATACCGTTCACGTCGATGTCAAACTTCACCTCAATCTGAGGTACACCGCGCGGTGCCGGGGGAATATCGGACAGATCGAACTGCTCCAGCAGGCGGTTGTCGGCCGCCATACGACGTTCTCCCTGAAAGACCCGCACCGTTACTGCCGGCTGATTGTCGGCGGCCGTTGAAAAGACGTTTTTCTTTTCTACCGGGATCGTTGTGTTGCGTTCGACCAACGCGGTCATCACGCCGCCTTCGGTTTCGATTCCCAGTGTCAGCGGGGTCACATCCAAGAGCAACACATTTTCCCAAACACATCCAATCAAAATTTTGAGATAACTATTTTGTTTATTGTAATTTAAAGGTCTGGAAATTATGTCTTTCAGGATGGCAACCCCCCTGAGCCCTCATGGCAAGGGTTTTAAGTTATGCCCTGGGGACATATAAGGTATATATAGAAAGGGTGATTGTATAAACTTTGGAGGGGGCTCGTTGGATTGGTAATCAGAAGTAGTGCCCTTTTTTATGATTCAAAATGATCGGGGGGTGGATAACTCCCACCCCCTTAACCTCGTATTTTCCCGTAATGCATCCGATAGAAATTTTAAGATGGCCATTTGTTGTTGTAGAAACGGTCATGAAGCTTATATGGGTTTAGATATGTGTCAAAAATTTTCAAAGGAGAGCATAGTACTTTTCACTACTGTATATTACCTCTACTGCAATACAAATATGAAATACATTCAAAGTATAAAACAAAGAAAAAACAAAAGGCCCTGTATCTCTTCAAGGCGGCTTCCTTTTGACATTCCGGCCAATCACGGCAGTTCGGACTAAGATTTTAGCTACGAAACTCATTGAATTTTCGATAGAAGCTTAAATACATCTGGTAATGCTGTATTGCAACCGTTATGATTTACAGATGAACCAATGGCATTCATTGGCTTGTCTTAATAGCTTTTTCCAATGATCCCTGGATAAAACCCTTGCTAGTTCAGCGAAATTATAACAAAACAAAACTCTCTATTCAATTTTAGAAGCTTGTTTGATTTTCTCTCCACTAGGATTTTTAAGGCTCCAGGAGAATCTGGTATCTGGGACGGTGAGCCCCAGCAAATCTTTAGGTTGTCCTTGGACGTAAGAATTCATTTATGCTCTGGAAAAAGTGGCTTATATAATTTTGAATCGCAATTTTTTTTTTAATGTTTGGAGTTTGGTGGATGCTGGGCAACAACAATGTGCTCATATGTATTTATCAGTATGAAAGTTATGCCGATTTTTTAGCAGGAATTAATATGGAATGCCAACTAAATAGAACTATGTGGTTCCTTTGGATGTGGTCAACTACAATTAATTTACCACAAGATCATTTGAACAAGTAGCCTAACTAGCCAACTCTAATGATAATTTTGCCTTGTATTTTTCAAATCATGATAATAAGAAACATCAATTTTTCCCATAATTTAAACTTTGGATCCTGAACATTCATTCACCTAGTATAGCCTAGGCCATCTCAACTAGCCTAATTTCCAAGGAAGCAAGAAGCCTTGCATCTGTAATTTTTCCAAAACCTTTTACGAGCAAAAACTTGCAGTAGCTTTATACAGAGAATCATGCAATAAAACTAACTACTTGTTGTAATAAGATCTACCACTCAGATAATTCTTGTACAAGCCCTCTGTATTAAATCCTCCTCTGTATCTCCTCTGTATTAAAGATTCAGCTTTTTACACTATAGTCCTAGCTAGTTTCCTAACTTGCTTCCCTAAGGCACCCTCAGCAGCTTCACACATCGTTTTTCTAAAATTACTACACCCCTCTTCTAAATTGTCAACTTTTAAACTCGCCAGTTTAGTATTCAACTGATCCTGGAAAGTTTCTCTCAAATTGTCATTCTGGAGTCTACCAACATCATAACTTCCCGGGAGGTAGTTGCCCTTTCGAAATTTCAGCTTTAAATTCCATCACCATGCTCCAGTTCCAGCCGGAGCTTCTGTAGTTTCCATTGACACCGTTGTCGACGGTTCAGCTAAACTTCCATTCGAGGAGACAGAAGTTGAAAATGTAGAGCAAGCTCGTGGTGCCTTCGTGCTATGGCCTTCAGCTGACATTGTGACCGAAGGAGAATATGAGGAGTCCACAAGTGAGTCTTCCACGCTTTTGCTTCTGGTCAAGGGTGTCGTTGTGGCCAAGGGAAAGGTCCACGCCTTCACTAGCCATCACCATGCTCCAGTTCCAGCCGGAGCTTCTGTAGTTTCCATTGACACCGTTGTCGACGGTTCAGCTAAACTTCCCAGTTATCTCAAACTTTCGTTCATTATAGCCCTGGAGAAAGTAAGATAGACCCCAATTTTTCGCAGAGCTTGCTGTGTGACATAGGTTCAGCCGAACGAGTAACTAAAACTATCCATATACAATTCCTCAGGAAAATATTTGTAAAATATTTCCTCTGCATCTGTCTTCCGAAGCGCTCATTTTTTAGAGCCATATTTGACGTTTTTCACTACTGTAGCTTCCAATACTTTAATGTTGGCTCATAAACTTGTCTTCCTGTTCTTCCAAAAATTGTTCAACTATGAGGATACACTGTGGGTCTTGACTATTCTGCTTATATATATATTCACTACCTCTATTCTTCTAATTTTTCTGAATTAACTAACCCCCCACCATACCCCCAAAGAGACCGAATCCGTTCCAATTATGTCCATCACGTATCTAGAACTTGTGCTTATTCTTCCCATCAAGTTTCATCCTAATCTCTCCACTCTAAGCGTTTTCCAATATTTCTGTTTCCCCCCTCGAGCCTCCTATGTCCCCAGATCCGATTCAAATTGAAAATATAGCACCTGAGACATGGGATATTTCTATATATCAAGTTTCGTCAGGATCCGATCACCCATTCGTAAAATAAAGATACCTCAATTTTCGCGTTTTCCAAGATTTCCTTTTTCCCCCCTTAGATGCTGTCCTAAGTAGTCACATAGTCGCTGTCGCAAACAGCAGCAGCAGTAGTAGTAGTATTAGTGGTAGTGTAAAGGCTTTCTAAATTAGTCACAGTTGCGCGTAGTCACAGTTGCAAGCATTCACTGTCACGGTTCTAAATAATCATCATCGCAAGTAGTTGTAATTGCAGTTGCATGTAGCTGCAGACGCAAGAAGTCGTTACAGTCAGAGGTGCTCGCAGTCAAAATTGCATTTTCAAGTAGTCACAATTGAAGCCATAAGCAGTTAGTGTCGTACTTGTACATAGTCAGAGTCACAGTCCCTAGTCTTGCGCTCACAGGTAGTCGGGCTGGCGGCGTCGCGTCTCAACGACGAGGACGGCTGCCAGTTCGGTCATGTGGTGATCTTTCAGGACGTGACGCGGCTCGTTTCGATGGAGGAGGAGCTGCGCCAGTCGGAGCGGCTCGCCGCGGTCGGTGAGATGGCCGCTCGGATCGCCCACGAGATCCGCAATCCCCTCGCGTCGATCTCCGGCAGCGTCCAGGTCCTCCAGTCGGGACCGGGCGGAGACGCCGCGGACCCCGAGCACGCGCGCCTGATGGGGATCGTCGTACGCGAGGTCGACCGGCTGAACGTTCTGATCGGTGATTTCCTGCGCTATTCGCGGCCGGCGCCGATCAGGTTATAAAATCCTCACCTGTTCTCTAAATTTTTCTTCGGCTTCATTTGAGCTTCATCTTTCTTTCCCTATCTATCTATCTATCTTTCTAATTCCCCCGATTATAAAATCCTCACCTGTTCTCTAAATTTTTCTTCGGCTTCATTTTGAGCTTCTATCGACTTGATGAGGTTCCTATTGATTTCCTGCACTGAAATTAATAAAAATCATCAATTATAACAAATATAATAGAAATAATTCAAATTCATTAAATACGTTTGAATATAAATTAATACATTCAATCAAGCAACACTTAAAATAATGTAAATAATGCCGACTCGATTGGTATTATACACGTCCTTTATAAATTTACTATCTAGTCGAATGTAAAAAAGAAAGGTATTTTTTTAAAACTTGTATAAAAACAAAAACGGTCATACATTTTTCGTCTTTTTCAACTTCGAAGTAATCCAATCTAAGTAATGGGTAATCTTTGTGTAAACACCAGGCTTGTTAGGTCTACCACATCCAAATCCCCAGCTTGTTATTCCCATAATTGTGGGCACACCTGGGAAATACAAAAACAAAATGTTAAGGAAAATTTTAGACAGCTATGCTCTTAATGACTCAAGTCATTTTCAAATAGTAATTATACCAATAATAAACTAATTTGAGTTTCTTTGTTGATTACTAATTTGTCTGTCCTATTGATGGGTGACTTGAAATACATTTTAATAATAATTTTACTTTAATGATTAACTTGTTGATGATTTTATGAAAAAATTACATTAGAGCCGATAAAACTGGGATACAGTTTCGAAGAACCCCTTTATCTCACGGCTTAACATCCGTATCTCTTATGCGAACTAGGATAGCTGATGCGTCCGTTTTGCTAATTGATAACATTTCTTCACCTTTCAGCTCAGTCACTGTCTCTTATTCCAGGCGACTCATCTGACCATTGCATATGTCTGATTTTCAGATTGGTTTGCCTTATGGTGGAAAAGGCAAAACACAAACTCGCCTTTTGGGATGGACCAGACGCCGGCATCGCGGTCGGCGTGCTTGGGACCGCCGGGATGGGCGAGAAGCACTTCAAGTGTGTCCGCTATCTGCCGATACATGAGGAGGCCGGCGCTGCGACGAGTGGACATGCTAGGAGTCCGGTTGCGGTTCGAAGGGGATGAATCCGCAGTCTAGATTGATATAACGCCGGCCAAGAGCCCAATGAGAGCTCCGAAGACGCCTCCCCAGACGACCAGCCAGCCGAGATGTTGGCGGATCATCTGTTGGATAATCTCCTTCACCATCTCTGGGGTGAGTTCTTCCAGGCGTTTACTCACGATGACTGAAGCATGGGTGCTCCGAAAAGCAGACGAAAATTTACTAGTTGTTTTCCAGAGAAATTGCTTACGTATTGTTCTGGGTGCCCGGCTGACTGACCGTATTTCAAACAGTAGGTTGTGCGAAAAATGTGGTTCAATCCCGCTTTTTAGGGCTATATAATGAAAGAAAGGTTGAGATGGCTAGGCCACGTTCCGCGGATGACAGATTGCCGAAGATTGTCGTTTTTGGCCAACCGTCTGGGGCTAAACGGAAAGCATTTCATCCCGTTCTGGTTTGGGAGGATGTGATAAATAAAGATTTAAAGGAAATGGGAACTTCCTGGGAGTATGTAAAAAAATAAGCACAAGTCCTAGATACGGGATTGACATAACCGGAACGGATCTGCTCTCTTTGGGGGAGTTTTTTAATTATAAAAAATTAGAAAAAATGAGGTATTTTTGACGTGCTGGGATATCCAGCGCCCCTTGATAGTAATTATTTTCCCCATGAGAAATTCCTCCATGGAAATGTCCTCCCACGTAACCCAATCACCCCGCCCCTCACCAGAAAAAATCCCCCCTGAAAATGTCTGTATGCTTCCCAATAACAAATTCTACATGTAAATCATGGGTAAAGTTCATAACTTGTAGTCCTTCCCCGGGGGCTGTTTGGGGTTAAGTCGTCCTTTTCAACTTTCTCTTTGAATTCTCTCTGGCGAATCGCAGGCTTGGCTGGAATGGTTAACGCAACGAGAACACCAGCGACTGTGGCATGAATACCTGATAATAAAAAACCAAACCACACTCCTCCGATTCCCAATAAGGAATAGACGACTGGATGACGGATTCCCATCACATTGGCTAGCATCAGACAGAAAAGACCGATGCCTGCAATGATGAGGGGTTTCATGACAATATGATCCGAATAAAACAGCGCGATAATCAGGATCGCCCCTAGATCATCTACGATCGTAACCCCGACCAAAAAGACTTTGAGCCCAAGAGGAATTCGGTTCCCTTGACTTTGGGAAAAAAATCAGCGTGGGAGGGGTTCTAGGTGCCCTCCAATATTTTTGGTCACTCAAAAAGGGCACTAAAACTTTCAATTTCCGTTAGAATGAGCCCTCTCGCAACATTATAGGACCACTTGGTCGATACGATCACCCCTGGGAAAAAAACAACAAATAAACACACACCCGTGATCGGTCTTCTGGCAAAAAATACGAAACTCCACATTTTTGTAGATAAGAGCTTGAAAATTCTACAGCAGAGTTCTCTGATACGCTGATTGTGATGGTTTGATTTTCGTTTAGATTCTATGACTTTTAGGGTGTGTTTTGCCCTATTTTCTGTAGAAAATCCATCCCCAGAAAATCCCCCTGAAAAACGTCGGTATACTTCCTAATACCAAACACTATACGTAAACAAAAGGCAATTTTAATAAGTTTTGGTCCTTCCTCCAAGGGTTTTGGAAGGGTCATGGCATCCCCAAAGACATTAGACCTTTTAATTACACTGAACTTGAAGTCTGCTCAGCCGAGCTTCAAATGAGCCCTCTTCCAATGTCCAAGGGCTCGTTACGATCATCCCTGGGAAGAACAGAGGAGGAAAAAAACAATCAAATAAAACAAACATGCATCCTTGATCTAGAAAACCACCATATTTAAAAATTGCTATCCTGGGGATAGTACCAATCCAGGCCCTATTCAGAATTTTTGTTCGAGGGGGGGGGGTATAAATTTTTTTTAAACGCATCAGAAATTTGCTAATATGCATTTTGTCACTTTTTACGAGTGGGACCAAAAATTTCGGGTGGTGGGGTTCAAGCGTCCTATTCCCCCCTCCTGTATACGGCCTTGGTACTAGTAAAATTGACCATTCGTGGCAAAAATGTTTGTCCTTTTTCTAAGCATGACTAAAATGGTTATATTTGAAGCCTTATAAAGCAGTTCAGTACCTCCATGATGGAGAGCAGTTCATCAGAAAAATATGTGTCTCTGGCGGGAGTTTTCAAAACAAACAGACAATATCTTGAATACGATTACTCGTATTAGAAAAATTCTTGTTTTCCTTGATTTATGATAACTTTGCTGAATGTTGTGATTGTCGATTTTATGTTATTTCCATTGCCAGTATTTAATACCAATGTAAACTATGCAATAACAATATATGTTATAATTGCTTGTTCTTATCCTGCGTGAAATTAAACATCTAAATGGAATCATTGTCTAATGCTTTATCTGCTATTTCCTGTTCAGGCTAATTATATTTTTATTCTATTATCTAGCTTTCTCCTAGCGGGTGCATTAATAAAGCCCATGAACACATATTAAAGTTCCTTTTATGCATATGTGACCTTTACTAATCGAATTGGGTAGGATTAAGCAAAGTAAAACTTAAAATGCGTTTAACTTAACATTTGTTTTAAGAAACGTCTCTGTCATAATTTAAGTAAGCTCGCAATTAACGCCTTTAAACCAAAATCCGTTTTCCAGGACCTGGCAGTAGGTTTTAGACTTTTACGGTGAGAGAAGGAGGCGATAACCAAATTCTTGTTTGTAGTGATTTTTGTTCGTTTCAAACTTGATTTACATATTCAATTCAAGCATTGCTCGCTTTAGTATTTATTTATTCATTTATATTATTACCTGTTGTATTTTTTTTTCTGCTCTGATTGTTCCATTTTGCGTCCAGAATGGTCCCTAAGTCCCTATTTTTTACCAGTTGAACCTTTGGCAGCCTTGCTTTAAAGTCTACACAAATTTAAAAAAAAAAAATCTGTATCAAAGTTTGCATTTAAATCCAAATGTTGTTCAAAATTTCTTGGTGTATCACTTTTTCTGTTCTTGTCGTTAAAATAAATAGAAGTTGGGGGCTAGCTAAAAATAATCTGTGCTCTGTATTTTAAAATCCTAATATATTCTAAAAGCCTAGAAACGATATAATCTTCTTTAATTGAACATTGAAGGCTTCTTCCTTGACCATATATGAAGGTCTATTCCATCTGCAACCTCAATTCTCATGACGACCCCAAGTATTTCCAACTTCCCCCACACTTTAGGTGTGTCAGCAACACACTTAACCTGCTTGCATCCACCAATACTGATAATGCCCTTGGTGATATTGCATATAGGAGGAAGTACCATGCCACTTTTTGAACAGTATTCCTCTATTGGATGTGTAAATTTCAACCTCCATTAGGCCAAAAAATTTTAAGTTAGCTGAAATTCTGATTAGGCAAGCAGATGAGGGCCACTTATATTGCATGGAACAGGTGAATATGGGCTGACACTTCCCTTGCTAATTGGATTCTTCCTTGTTTATTCCTATCCTTACTGCTAATGGGTTTTATCTGTCATTCTATGGTTAGACTTGTGCTAGGTCTCATTTGAGTATCTTCTTGCTCCCCTTTTGGTGGGGGAAGGGAGTATCCCTAAAGCACAAAGAGGCTTACCTGCATATAAGCAAAGGTCCATTTCTTTTTTAAATTTCTTGGTTTCTTAGCACTCATTTCGATAGTTTGACTGATATAACTTCCCCTCTGGCACCGATTTTTATACGCCAAGGTAACATAAAAATTACCCGGTCCTGCTATACGATTAAACAAACACTTTTACAATGTATTGTCTTTGTTCTTGAAAAATCCACGCAGTACCACATAAGTCTTTGTAAATTCCTACAAAAAGGTAAAAATTGGTTGACTTCCTATTTTGACAACTCGAACTTTCTAGGGAAAATTATAATCCAGTGTTTTAATTAAGCTATCATTTAAATTCCTTTTTATATCTTGATTTAAATTAAGCGATTTTTAAAGTGAATTTTTGAAAAACGATTAAGCTCGAATAGTTTTTTCGATCACTCCAGAAATCCCCGTTTCCATGAGATTTTTTCCCGGAAATCAAAAGACAATAAAAATTTCCAACTATCAGATACTAGTGATATAGTGACAACCCTGGATTTGGCTCCTCCTACAAAAAGGTAAAAATTGGTAGACTTGCTATTTTGACAAAAAGAAACAATGACAACAAAAAAAACCATACATGATCATATCAAAGAACAGTCATTCGTGAAGATACAATAACAAAATCAACAGAAGGACAAGAAAAAAGGGGGAGGAGAAAAAAGATACAGTATAGCAAAAAAAACAGAAGGACAAGAAAAAAGAACCAAAGACAAAAAACAGCGAACAACGAAGAACAACGAAAGAACAATAATTAGTTAAGATAAAGTAGCAAAAAATAGAAGGATAAAGGCTTCGTTTAGGAGGAGCGTGACCCTTGATTCTCCGGATGTAGACACCTTTTCCCCCCAATAAATATGCTGGAGCTACATTCCTGATGTAGTTGTAGCAGTAGTCCTGAAAGCTTCAACTTAAACCCTCAGCCGTTTCCTGAGATATTGTTGATCCGCATTTTTGACAGCCAGCATGCACATAGTACCTTTTCATTTAGTTTTACATACGCCTCTACTTTCCCTGAAAGTTTCAACTTAACACTGTATTCAGTGTCTGAGATATTACATCTCTGTCATTTTGAAAACCTGGATGCACTTAAACTCTTTGGATTTAGTCCAATAGCAACAGTAGTATTGGTAGTAGCAGTACGCTAGTCCTGAGAGTTTTAAATTTACACCCTCAGACGTGATGTTTGTGATAGCATGTGATGTTTCTATAGTTTGGTGCGGGCTATTCGTTTTATATCGCTTCTTGGAAGTCGCTTAAAAACAAGTCAGCCAACATGGATGTTTTAGTCGCGTTAGGAACGAGCGCAGCCTATTTATTTAGCGCAGCGGTTGTCCTCTTTCATGTCCGAGGATTTCTCTACTTTGAAACGAGCGCAGTTTTAATTTCGCTAATTTTATTGGGACGGGTGATTGAGCATCACTCGAAAAACAATGCGCAAGGAGGAATGAAAGCCCTGCTTAAAATGCAAGCCAAGTCGGCGCGAATCAAAAAGGGAAATAATATTGTTGAAATTCCGATTGATGAGGTGAAAAAAGGGGACCCCGATTCTTGGGCACAAAGAGGGAATACTTCTTGATCTTGTATAACCCATTGAAGAGCTTTATGTGAGGATTTATCCCTCCCTCCAAAGCAAATTTTGGAAGAGTTTCTAGCCCTTCATTCTCCAGGAAGTTTACAACTACTCTTGGAATCCCTTTCTTCCAAAGAGTTTTACTTTATACTGAATATTGAAGTAGTACAGTGATGTCCTGTTATAAGAAATGCCAAAACCCAGTAACCATTCAATTGATACGGATTATAAATGCTACTCTTACAGCAATCCAGCATTTGGTCATCCTTGTCTTGCAAGAATTTGGTCTTGCTCTTTGGCTTGCTGCTGCTGCTGCTGCTGCTGCTGATGATGATGATGATGTTAAGGATAATCATGATGATGATGATAATGATGATGATCATAATTGTAATGATGATGATGATGATGATGATAGTGTTGATAATTGTAATGACCATGGTGATGATGATGATGATGATCATGATGATAATATTGGTGATTGTAATGATCTTAGTGATTATGATAATGATGATTGTAATGATAAATGACAATGATGATGATGATGATGATGATGGTGATGAAACGTCAGTCAAAACAGCTAGAGCTGGTAATGTCCCATGCACACCACGTCGTTAGGCATTCACCCTAATAGAAAATTTCACTTGCAATAGTTGTGAAAAACCAAGCCACTTTTTAACTTCACATTATTTGACAAGTAACTTATCACTCTCTCTGGACTATCTTTTTATAAATCGTCCAAAATAGAATGGTACTATTTCCCACTTACCCACTGCTGTTATTATACCCACTTAAGTAGGACGTTTTTTACTTGCAATAGTTGCGAAAAAACCAGCCAATTTTCAACTTTGCGTTATTAGACAAATAACTTATTATTCTCTCTGGACTATCTTTTATAAATCGTCCAAAATAAAATGGTATTATTTTTCCCATGCTGCTTTAAAAAAAGTTGTAGCCTAATTTCCTAAGTTAGCCGGAAGCGTGTTTGAGCATCACTGGCGGAGGCGGCGTGTAGGGGAGCCGTCGCGCCGTGCTTGCTAGCGGCGGTGGTGCTGGTGGCTTCGAAGCGGTAGTGGTCGCTCATGCGCAGATCCAGCACCGTGCCTGCGTGAAGGTCGTGGAGGTGGATCTGCCAGTCGTCGGGGATATTGGTCCATTCGGGCCAGCGGACGGTGAAGGTGCCTGCGAGCCCTGCGCTGGTGAGGGCGAGGTCGTAGGTCTGGAGCGTGGTCGGTTCGAAGGCGCGTCCGTCTTGGACGAGGAGGCGTTCTGTGCCATCGTGGAGGGGTTGGCGGAAGGCGAGAAGGCGCGTCCGCATTTCCCGTGTCATCGCACGAAAATCGTCGTCCCAGCTGCCCCAGTCGCGCAGCATGGCCTCTTTGACCGGAAAAGACGTGGTCAGAGGGCCCGGTGTCAGCAGGTAAGGCTCGCCCAGCTTGGGGGGCAGAATGTCTGTCTGGCGGTCTGTCATTTCAGGCTCCATTCGCACGATCTGGAAACATCATTGCAGGATGGCGTACCATATGTAAAATTGCAAAATACGATTGCTTGATAAGTTTTACCGATACCAAAAAGAAAGACCGCGGCATGCGACACAGCCAGTTGAAAGCCTTTCATTTCGCCTTTTCATTACTAGCAGAGGAGAAATTTTTTCGGCCAATAGTCAACTTAAAGATGTCGTTTCTCTTGAAATAGAAATTGCTGACATTCTTGAAAAATACTTGAACAAGCTGGAAGAAAATATGGTTAAGCTGAAAGAGTAAGTTCTTTATTCTATTAAAAGGCATTGTTTAATGTTAATAAAAATGTTTTTCCATGAAAAGTAAAGAGCAAATACAAAAAAGAAACCAGGCAAAAAATAAAATGCACAACATTTTAAACATAGAGTGATTGGAAATTATTATCAAGATTACCTCTGGCACCAAAACACCTTTGGAATTAATAAGCGCTGGTGGAATGTTCCACAATTGAATGAGCCCCTTTCGAATTTTCTGCGACAGCTCCTTCTATACGAAGTGCACTGGTCTAAAATAAAAGAAAAAAAATATATTATGCCCATATTGCTCTTTACTTAGGCAACACTGTTGCGCTGCCTTAGATTATCGACTTTGAATAGATTTTAGTGACTCATGAGTAGCCAGGCCAAAATGATTGAGAATGGTGCTCTCATGATATCTCTCTTAAATGATTAATATGGAAGATGAAGGCCAGGGGTACTTGAAATCTTTCAACGACATACCCCTTAAAAATAAAATTCTGAACGACATTCACGTAAGGCAAGTTTTCTCGACTGAAAGCTATTTTCGAAAAAGGGGGAAACACCACCTAATTGTCATTGAATACTATTGAAAATTATACCATCAGATTCAGTGTGTCAAAGAACCTTACTGTAGAAGTTTCAAGCTCCTATCTGCAAAAATGTGGAATTTTTATTTTTTGCCAGAAGAAAGATTATGGATGCGTGTTTTTTGTTTTTTTTTGTGTGTGTTTTTTTTTCAGGGGTGATCGTATTGACCTAGTGATCCTATAACGTCGCAAAATGGCTCATTTTAGTGGAAATCAAAAGTTCTGGCATGACAAAAAATTGGAGGGCAACTAGGCCCCCTCCCACGCTCATTTTTCCCAAAGTGTAATCAGTTAGTGAGAAAAAATTATTTGCCTGTAAGGTTTCTTTTACCAGTTTTACCCTGACTTTGCTGGAATTTCAATCTTAGTCAGTAGCAAAAACAAATTAACCAGTCCATAAAAGATTTTGCTCCCCTTCCTCCCCCAAAGAGATATTTCAGCTACTGACACTTCTCTCTTATTATTGAAGGCTTACAAAAGTTCAGCTTTTTCAGGGGAGTAAACTTCTTCAATCATTTGCATGTGATCTTGACCAAAGCAAACAATAAGAAAGCATTATATTTCTATTCCTTTGTTCTATTTTTCCTGCTACACCATCAAACGAACTATTACTTATATGGGTACATCTGTGACTGGGGGAGTGCTAGCACCCTCTAAACACACAAAAAAGTAAAGAAAAGCGAAAGTGGATGCTAAAAAAGTGCCCAGAAGGAGCTAAAGAAGATGGTCACCACCCGCCCGTTCAAGATGAAGGGTAAAAAGTAGGGTCACCAATGGTAACGGTTACAGGCAAGTTGGTAATTTTCCAAAGAAGGAGCTCAAAGAGTACCGGGTCAAGGAATAAGTTCTATTGGGAAATTGTAAGGCACTTGCCAGTCTACGGGCTCTCTGAAGGACTCTAGGATGCTCATCTTAAACTAGAAACAGCATTTTTTTTTTCATATGAGGACTTGGGCATAAGGGCAAAGGGTTACAAGGAATGTATACCTCTTAGGATTTCCAATTTGAATTTTTTTAATCTCCAATCTTTTTAAATTGTGGGTACTAAGGATCGCTGTTGGGATAAAGTTTTTTCTCAATACTTTTTTAAAGTGAAAGGAACCATGTGCACTTAAGTTATCAAAATAGGGTATTTGGTGTATTTTAGGAACAGTTCGGGGATTGAGATGAGACTTTCAAGGGGTATTGAGGGGCTGAGTTGGACTCGAAAATTGACTTGGTGGAGGGGCAAAGGAAAATTGAAAGAACTATTTAACCAAAATATTAAAACAGCATAACGAATTTACGTCCTCAAAATCCGTTTCACGAGGAGAAAAATCAATGTACAATTTTGAAGAACAGAAAATACCAGTACGCAAAAAGTTCCATCAACAAAAATCAGCACGCACCAAGTTTCTTGAACAAAAAATCAAGACCCAGCAAGTTCCATGAACAAAATAAGTTTTGTGAGGAGAAAAAGTTTGACGAAGAGAATAATCAACGTGCAACAAGTTCTATGAACAAAAAATCAGCACGCAACAAGTTGCATGAACAAAATAAGTTTCACAAGGAGAAAAATCAATGTAGAAGTTTCACAAAGAGAAAATTCAGCATGAAAAATGTTTCACGAACGGTTCCCTAGGGGAAAATTTTTCGTGGTGAGGGAAGTTGGTGGGTGTGATTTTTCCAGGGGAAATTTCACACATTTGACACTTGGCAGAATTTCCGCACGGAATTCTTTTTATTTGTCTTACTTTTTTTTTAAGACTCAATTCATCGTGTGGAGATGTTCCGGGGGAATTGTCCGGTTGAAACTTTCAGCGTGTTGGAAATTTTGTGTTCCATGTTTAGAGAATTTTTCAGTGATGGAAGGGGATTTCCCACGGGATAAATTCTCCAATGGAAATTTTTTGGTAGGAGATTTATGCACGAGGGAGTTTCAGCGGAAGCAACTTCCCATTGACGGGGGGCCGAAATCTAACAGCCAATAAGCTATAATAAATAAATAAATTCCATAAGATAGCTCAAAGCTAAGGTTAAAAGAATTTTGCCAGGGGAAGGGGACTGAATTCCAACACCCAATAAGCTATTGTCAATAAAAAACTAAGTTGAGAGATGTTCGATGAGTTTTTTTGGGGGAGGGGACTGAAATCTAACAGCCAATGAGCCATCGCAAGCAAACAACTTCCATAAAACAGCTTAAAGTTAAGGTGGGAGATGTTAAAAGAATTTGGGTGATAATACTTTCTAGAGGGTGCCAAGTGTCAACATTGATCGTCACAGGCAGGGATCTGCCCTAGCAATAACTAAAACCTTAAAAAAAAGGGTTTTGGCAAAAAGTTTACTTCTAAAAAAAGTCAGCGTTTTGTCGTGAATCCGACTGGATGAATTTTAAAATAATCCATCAAAAATAAAGAGGCTGAGAAAATGTGTTTGATTTTCAAAAAAGATGGAAAAGACTCTCAAGAGGGAAGTAATCTTGATGAAAATTACCCTACCAACTTTAGCATATCAGAAAACCCGACTGTAGAGGTCTTGAACTCCTACCTACACAAATATAGGATTCTAAATTTGTTCTTGGGGAGGTAGATCAGTGATGTGTTTATTTGTTTTTTTCGCGGGGTGATCCCCGAACCGCACGAGAAATCCAGTTGCACTCCTACCGGTGCGGTCACCCCAGAGGTCTCCAGCCCGCGGCCCGGCCTCACCCCGTGCCGGGTTCAGGGCTCCCCATTGCACATCTGAGGTGGTGACCACCCTCAGATCAATGTTACTACGTGTCAAATGCGAGCGCATTCTATAATTCCTGCAGGCTAAGTTCGAGCGCTGTAGGGGCTTATTTCCCGCCGCGTTGTCCAGGGCGGTCAGCACCGGGTCAAACTTGCAACAGGTGCGCAAACTCGGTCCTCAGTCGCTGCCATTCAAGTTTAAACCAAGGGGTAAATTTTTCCGCCTCGGTGTAAAGTTGGAGTAGCTACTATTAAATAAAATAGACGTAATTATATGTTCTGTAAATTGTTTAGTGACACATCTGAATATTTAGTGTTTAATACAAATTAACGGACTAGCAGTGTTAACAATGATCCCTTTTTAGTTAAGTAACAATGGAATTAACATTGTAAGTAACAATGTTAATAATGGTCCCTTTTTAGTTAGTAACAATGGTAACAATGGAACTAACATTGTAAGTAACAATGGTAACAATGGTCCCTTTTTAGTTCAGTAACAATGGTAACATTGTAAGTAACAATGGTCCCCTTTTAGTTAAGTTGGCTCCTATGGTGCATGGGTAACTTAGTTATGAAGAGAAGTTCAGCCTATTCACTGTCAATTTCAGATAAGAATTGTTTGAATTGGTGACGATTATGAGCCTTAGCTAAAATAGAGTTGATAATGGTAATCATCTATTCCATAAATTTACAAATTTCTTCTGGAAATGTTTGCCCACGAAGCACTTCTTGATGAATGATACAATAGTAAACAAGTATCTCGCGAATAATTTTTTCCTTCAAATAGCGATACCTTGGTTTTTTTTATCTTGATTTTAATTTATCTTGGAAACGGCACAGCGATTTAGTTGCTACTAAAGTGGCTAGAGGAATTGGAGTTATTCGTCTTTTGAAACTACCTTTTCTAAAACCGCACTGTTCTTCTCTCAAAACCTTGTATACACCATCTCTCAGTTTAAAAAGTATCATATTACTATGTAATTTGCTATCTACAGAGACCAGACTAATGCCTCGATAATCAAAACACTCACTCTTATCACCTTCCGTAAAGAGCGGTTTAATTAAGGTTTTCCTAAAATCGTTAGGTACTTCCTCTTTGTAAGAAATCATATTCATAATCTCCAGTAACTTATTTCTAACCTCAGAGCAACCATATTCATGAAACTCATTTGCCAAACTATAAGCACCAGGAGCCTTATAATTTTTTAGTCCTTTTAGTACTTTCACAGTAAAGATCAAGCATTAAGAGAACTTGACCTTTTACTCAAACCGTTTGTTGCAGGAAAGCAGAAAACATCACAAGGTATATTTTCTAATGATACACATTAACTACTACTTATAACATATTATCAATAAGTCACGGCTCGACAGTCAAGCCTCAAGCCGATAAAGCAAAGCAAGTTCTTCCTTTACCCAAGTCTCTTCAATATTTTCTCCTTGCCCATTTTCCGTCGTTACAGTGTCCTTTGATTTGTTTGTTGTGACACCCTACCACCTTATCCGGGGAATATTTTATATTTTTTGGCCTGGATCGATGATCAAAAACAAAACTCTTTGACTTCGTGTTTATTTTTAAGTGACCGAAAAAATTGGAGGGTACCTAGAACCGTTCATTTTTTCCCCAAAGTCACTGGATCAAAATTTTGAGATAGCCATTTTGTTCAGTATAGTCGAAAAACCTGGTAATTATGTCTTAGGGGACGACTGGATCCCCCACATTCTCTGGGGGAGGGGCTGCAAGTTTCAAACTTTGACCATTGTTTACACATAATAATGGTTAATGGGACGTGCACTGGCGATTTCAGGGGACTTTTTCAAGCAAATGGGAGCTGGGGGAGGGGCTACGTAGGAGGATCATTACATGGAGGAATTTATCACGAGGGAAGAAAATCTCACCTGTTCTGAACTTTTCAAATTTATTTGTTTTTTCTAGGGCATATAAAGCTTATAAATGTTATTGCGGGAAGGCGTACAAGACGGCCCAAGGCTTGAAAAACCATTCTCTAGCTCACCACGGCTGTCTCCCAGCAAACGTATCGTCAAGTGCAAATCTGTTAAATCAACTGAGGGTAACTAGAAAAGTTACTCTGTCACCCTCAACAATGGCTGGCCTTCAGCTTGTTGGACTCAAAGCATTACAGGTTTCTTATTTTTGTTTATTTGTGTCAAATGCTACTCCGAGGTTGTCGAAGCGTCGACCCATTGGTGAAAGTTACCTCATCATTGTACATTTGTTTCTAAACATACAACCAAGAAATTTCTCTAAATGTGGGTGTATGGGCTACCAGTTAGCAGGAATTCCTGCTAACAGGAGTTTAAATGGAGTTATCTATAATTTTCTGTGGATAAACATCTTTGAATATTTTCTTGTTCCTTGGCTAGGCATCGCCCCCCTACACGCCTGCTGTCATCGATTTGGACTATCTCTATATGAAAAGATGTGTTCGAATAACTCAACTTGAAAACTAGGATATTATAACCCAATAGCTTATTTTGATTTTTCAGATCCCCTTTGTTGTAAATTTGGATGGGCAAACTTTTTCTAGGATGATTATGCCGAGAATTTTTTTTTCCTTGTTAGAGTGTATTCAACAGGTAGTATTCCATAGAGGTAGACAAGACGGTAACCATCTACTCTAGTCCAGAAGCATTGCCAACACCCTCAGAATGGATCCGCCTATATTCTCTGAATGAGAAATAACGAAGCATAGGTCACCTAGGTGCAACAATTTTTGCTTTTTCAAGCAACTTTACATAATTTTCTACAGAAACTTTTAAGTAATGTAAAAATCTGACACGGTGAATAAATTGATTTAAAGCTAATTAACTAAATGACACGAATTCCTTGCCTATGCAGTCGAAATAGCATCTTCAGCTCAATTGCAAAGGCTTAAATTTTGTCCTAATTCCTTAAGAATGACCCCAGAATCCCAAAGGCTGTAGAATAAATAGTTGAAATTACTAAAAAATACTGTAGCGTAAAGAGCACGGTAGTTGGAGGAAGTGAACCCCTCATATACGTAATAATATCTGTTCGTTTTAAGTTTTAATGCTGCTCCTTACTTTCAGTTGAAAAAACTTTTTCATGCTTATTTTTCATTGTTTGTTTTTTAATAATGCTAGAAAATCCAGCGCTCCCTTCATGGAAATTTTCTTCCCCCATGACAAATTCCTCCATGGAAAGTTCCCCCAACATATCTCCCTCTTCTCAACCCCTCCTCTAGCCTACATGACAGGTCTATAGCCTACCTATTGAAATTTCAACAAAACAATTTTTTACCTTAATTTTCAGTTATCAGTTTCTTTTTCCTGGTAATAGTTCTGAAAATGCAATTCCTGTTATATGAGTAGAATTTTAAGCCATGTCAATGGGGTTAATATATTAACCCTGTTAGAAAAGGGTTATTTTCTAAATTTAGGAAATATATTTGCAAGTCTTTGGAACCTCATAATTGGAATTGAGCAAAGTTGTCAAGTTAAAAAAAAAAAAAAATTGTTGTAGCTCATTTAAGGAGAAGATCAATTTTGCAAGGTATCAGTTTCATAAAGGTTATCCTGGTGTGTAACCTGTATTTTGTTTCGTCTCCTGTTACGTATTCTGACTCAAATCAATTTGCATAGAAAAACGGGAATCATTATTTTCTCCTTGAATTCTTCGCTCATTCATCAGCGTTGATTTCATCCTCTTCAAACTACAATTATTTTATATCGACTAGAATGGACTTATGATAGTGTTTTGTCACGGGATTTAGTCGTTAGACGCGTTTTTGTAACATTGGGGTGTTCATATTATTGGAAATGTTCATGTAAACGAATCAAAGTGTCCACGTTACTGAACGTCTGGTCTTTGGTTTTAAATAGTCGACACAATGACGTTGGAGGTATTTATTAGTATTTTAGCTGAAACATACTGCTATTGAAACAACTAAAAGTTTTGTTTCCCCCTTTTTTTCTATTTTGTTTTTATTTATTGGTCCTCTATTTCTAGTGCATGAAGATACCCTTGATTTTACTAGGCGTATTTTTCAAGTATTTATAAGTATTTTAGCCGAAAAATGCTGCTATTTTAACATTTAAAAATGTCATTTTTCCGCTTTTTGTGTTTTAATTGTTCATTTATTTGTCCTCTGTTTTTAGTGCATGAAGGTACCCTTGATTTTTCTAGGTTTATTTTTAAGTTATTTATTAGTATCTTAGCCGAATCATACTACTATTATGCTATTACTACTAGTACTACTAACAACTGTATCACCAAGCTGGCTGAGGCCAGCACAACTGCACACGCTCCTCCATCTCAATATATTCAAAGCCTCCCGCTTTACAACCTCCCAGGAAGTTTCAATTTTTCTAAAATATTTCCTTACGACCTCATCCCACCCCATTCGGGGGGACCACTTTTTAGTTCGGCTCTAGATGGTTGGCTGATAAGGATAATCTTAGGTGATCTGTCATCTGCAGAACGTGTCCTCACCATCTCAGCCGTTCTCTCCAAATGGCCATAGAAAGCGGGATTGAACCACTTTGTTATTACAGCTTACTGTTTGAAAGAAATATCTACAGAAATAATTTCCACTGTCTTGAAATTTTCCCTATTGTCTCTACGTTGTATTTGTTAGTTTTGTTTTAGCCATCAAAAGTTACGAGCCTAAGAAAATTTGCCTTATTTTAGAAAATAGGGAGAAACGCCCCCTAAAAGTCATAGAATCTTAACGAAAATCAAAACATCAGATTCGGCGTATCAGAATTACATGGAAGGATATTTCCATGGAGGAATATATCATGAGGGAAGGGAATTTTCATGAAGGGGGTGCAGGATTTTCTGCCATTATTTAAAAAAAGCTCCGAGAAAATAAATAAAAAAAAAGTTTTTTTTCAACTGGTCGTATCCCTCTTTTGGTACATTCTTCTCTGCTTTTTTGACAGTGTTTTCAATTTCAACGTATTCTTAATCGCTTGGACAGTCTCGCCTCTTCTATCATTAATTTCCTGCCTTTGACTATTTAACCGCTGTCTTTTCGTCAACTCTTCAATTTTAATTCGCTTTTCTTCCTTTTTCCTATCTTCCAAAAGCTTTATCCTTAATCTCTCGATTTTATTCTTTTCATATTGTTCTCTTGATGACTTTAATCCCTTGTCCTTGCAATTATTTTTAAATCTTTCTTTTGGTTCACGCCAAAATCGCCCAGAAACGTTTTTCCCACGCGGGACTATCATAAATTAAAAAAAAATTAGATTTCGTTTCTCCAGCAATACACCACACCATAAGAGAGCTCAAATTCTATACGCAGAAGTAATGAACATTTAGCTTTTTAAAAGTGCCGACCAAACTTCTGGCAGACAATCAGATGCCTAACATGTTGAATAAAAAAGACGCTATTATCACCACCCCCTTTAGGTTATCACGAGAGGGACTGTTATACTGATACTCGTCTTGCCAACCCAGTTCTCATCAATGTTTATCTCCCCTTTGACCAGATATCCCTCTGAGTTTTTACAAAATATACAAAATCTTGTGCATTAATAAAAATTCTTCTGAATGGCATCTTACTTTTAGTTAAAAGCACTTAAAGTTAATTATATCAGTCGAAATACTCCTTCAAAGGTTACAGCAATCATTTAGAAAAATAGATTTTCAAAAATTGTTTATAAAAGAAGGCAATTAATTATGTGCTTATTTTTTTTTTCATCAAACCGGTACAGTGGGGTCACTGAATCCTCAGTTTGAATTAGTGGAAGGGCATCGATTTTTTTTTCATTTACTAATAAAATGTTGAAAAAATATTAGAAACTCAAACCACTTGATTTAACCGCGGAAACGGAACGCAGCTACAATATTACTTCAAATTTATCACCTTTTCAATACCAACCAGTCACACTTAAAAGTTTTACCTTTTAAAACATTTCAAATTCATTTGAATTATAACTGTATATTGGGGCATATCATTCCTTAACCGATTAGTCCATTTTTGATTTCAGTATCAAAGCGCTTAGTTTACAACTGACTCTGGATTTTCATGAATAAAATTTTTAAAACGGGGATAAATATGAAAAAATTATAAAATAGTAAAAATAAATTGATAATTGTATCTGCAGAATAAAGCAACTCGGTCGTTTTTCTTCTTTTTCGCTATGCATTCCTAAATTAATGAATCAATTGGACTGGTACTGGACACGTGTGACCTTTTGACAGACAAAAGTTAAGGGTAGCGGGTCGGGAACCAATTCCCGGAATCGTGAATGGACCAATTTCGCCCAGCGGCCAGGGAAGATCGTAAGGACCAAGCGTCACGCCATCGACAATGTAAGTTGAACAATTGTCTTCCAAAAATCCCGGCAAAATCGCCTTGCAACCTGCAATCGCCGTCGTGCGGGCAGCATCGTAAGCCACCGCCAAAGGATTGGTGACTCGATCGATGGATCCAAAACGGACGGGCGCGTTGCTCTCCGGAACAATTGTCAATCGTTCATCAAACCCAAGATCATCCAACTGGTTCTGGAACATGGGTTGATCGTGTGTTTCAAAAAAAATCGAATCACTTACTTACAATTATTTTTCCCATCAAGTTTTATCCCGATCCCTCCACTTTAAGCGTTTTCCAAGATTTTAGGTTCCCCTCCAAATCCCCCCAATGTCCCCGGATCCGGTCGGGATTTGAAATAAGAGCTCTGGGACCCGATATATTTCTAAACATCAAATTTCATTGAGATCCAATCACCTCTTCGTAGGTTAAAAATACCTCATTTTTTCTAATTCTTCAGAATTAACCCTCCTCCCAACTCCCCCAACGAGAGCGGATCCGTTCCGGTTATGTCAATCACGTATCTAGGGCATAAGCGTATTTTTCCCACCAAGTTTCATCCCGATCCCTCCATAGAAACAGAAAACTAGAAAATTTAGAAAAAAATTAGAAAATTAGGTCATGAAAAAATTTAGTGCAGTACAGTGGCGTCAATTGGGAGGAAAGGGCATTTGCCCTCTTCTCCTACCTAGATTTTGAAATTATCTTTATGGAATTTTCGCTAAAAAAATGCACTTTTCGGTATTTTTATTGACAAGATTGAAACAAAATATAATTCCCCTTATCGTATATTTCTGTGAAATGACGCCACGGTTGCAACAATTATTTCAAGTTTGTGTTAAACCTTGGTTGGAGAATTTTGAATTTCGATTTTGAAAAAGACGAAATACCTTTTCTTTTAGGTTTATTTTGCTGGTAGCTAGATTTTCTACAGATTTTCTCACAAAAAATTGTCTATTTCACTCTAATTTATACAAAACGCAAAAAATTGTGCTTGCTAAACTAATTTTTCTGTAATTGACTAACTTGAATATCTGTTTTTTTCATTTGTGCGGTTTTTCTTACTTTTGAAAAAAGTCTTTGCTTAAGATCTTCCACATCTCCTTGAATTCCAAAGTATCTTTGAAATTTTTCTGTTGTTGTGTAGATCTTTAATCTCCCAACATTTTGATGGTTGATAAAATCCAACTGTCTTAATTCTTTAAGATGTGCATAAACCCCAGATCCTCTTGTTTCCAATAGGTGCAAAATCCATCTTCCGGCACCTGTCCGCTCGCATTGATGTCGAAGCGTCCGGATCCGTGGTTGAAGTTCAGAAAGTACGACACCGAACCGGGCGCGAGGCCCGTCATGTTCGGGTAGATCACGCGGATCGGGGGATCGAACGACGCGCCAGAAGGCTGCAGCGTCCACGCGAAGGCGGGCGACGCTCCATCGGGCATCGGCATCGGCACGTCCGTGTGGTGCACCTGGCTGAGAACGAGGTCGACCGAGTTGTCGTTCGTTCCGTCGATGACCTGCGCGCCACCGGCGAGCGTGACCTTCGTCCCCTTGGCGACGAACATCCTATTTATCATTGATATAAACATCAATCAACCCCTTCTATATTTTAAATGACCTTAAATTAGAACAATTATTGCTCACTTATAGAGAAACCTGACTAAAAACAGATGGGTACTTCTGTATTGTACGAGAAACACTTGAAAATTCGGATCGCGATGATCTTGTAGGACAATAATTGGTAGTTTGCAATGCATAGTGATAGAATATAGTGTCTCTTAATTGATGTTCAAATTAAGACTTGGACCAAAGAACAGGCAATTATATTTTTCAGGATAAGGGGCTGCTGCCCAAAACAAAAGAGTGCGTTAATTGACACACCATGACTTTGTACTCATACCGAAACATTAACTATTAGTGAAGTATACAACCAATTAAAGTCTACTACTTCATTATTCATTTTCGATTATCAACAATAAATCACTATTTTCATTATCAATAACTTTTTTAAAGAAAACAATAAATGAATATTTGTTTAATAATAAAATTTTTAATACTTTTAGCAAGAAAAATGATAATAATACATTTTTTAAATAATAAAAAAAAATAATTTAGTAATTTTAATGACTTATTATAATAATTTACGTATGGCAGCATAATTCCAACTTCCAACCATTTATTAAACAAGTGACGAGGTGAGAAGAGCTAAGAGCCTAGAGATCATATGGTATGGAAGTTTTCAGATTATTTAAAATGTGATGTACCACTTCTTCTCGCTTACAGAAACAGATGAAATTCGGACCTTTCAATATATAAAGGTTTCACCATATCTCAATGCCTCAAAAGATCTTTCTTGTATAAACTTAAACAACGGTCAAAAAATTCCAAAAATATTTCACTTTTCCTACTCTCATATAAAATGCATGTCATGGAATTGCCGCAACTGTTTTGGCTTGACACAATTAAACTCTAAATGACCAATCATGGACGATGATTTCATGAATCACTGGTAACAATGGCTAATTCATGAACGATTATTCATGAATCATTATTTGGGGAAAAAGTAGTGAAAAAGTCTTTTCTAAAATGACGTCTTGCATATGACTCATAGGCTATTTGATATCACTTGGAATTCCTATTTCATCCTATGTTTTCCTACGCTGTAGTTCAGATTAAGTCGTCATCGGAAATACCCATGTTTGTCTATTTCAAACATCTTAGTTCAACTACCAAACGACGATAATGCTATTTCTAAAAGGAAGAAAGTTGGCTGTGATTTTTATTTTCTCAGGAGAAAGTAGTTAAGTCAAAACCTATTGCTATGTAAACCATAAGAGTAAGATTTCTTATGTTTAGATCTGAAAGCTGCATGATACTCGCAAAGCTTCCAAGAATGCGCCTAGAGATCCCCTGGAGATCCAGGGAATTAAAAAATTCTGATGAATAGTTAACCGCTTCATTTGATTCCAGAACTGTGTCGACTGACATGTAAATGACTGCCTGGTCTCGAATCTTGGTCAGAGTAATATTGTTGATTTCGTGGACGTCTTTGTTCTTGGAAGCCAGAATCGCTCGTTCATTTAGCCATTTATGATTTTTATAATTGAATGAATATCTTTTCAACCAAATCATTTTTTGACGTCACTAAATTGCAGAATTCAGGGGTTTTGCGTTGCTCTGGTGTTCCCTTTCTTAAAAAAGAAAAGCAAAAATTTTATGCTTAGTAGAGTAGGCAGCGTTGTGGCGTTCGGAATAGCGATAGTCCAGACCGGCTTCTCCAACCGCAAAACCCAGGTGCCGCTGACGGAAACCGTCGACCAGAAGCCCTGTCCGCATGACGCGATCCTGCTGCTTGTGGAAGTGATTGCGATGCGTCGTTGAAACGAAGTGACCGGCGGCACGGACGGTCCGTTCGGTGACCGTTTGGGAATCCGGCGACTTTGACCTCACCTTGTAGGGGCCGTCATACCCAATCAACTTGCCCATGAGGCTGCCGTATATCGGTAGCGCCTCGTTGACGATCAGCGTGGCGTCACCAAGACAACCGTCATTCGGGCTCCAATCTTTTGAGTGCTTAGGAAAGGGATTATTACCAAGAATTAAACTGTTGGGAACCACAATTACGCAATTGACCCATATTCAAAGTAGAATAAATTTCGGGGGACGGCTTGCAATGATTGTAATTAAAAAAATAAACAATATCTCTTTCTCCCAGTTTTTATTCACAATTTTAACCAAAACCTGAAGTTTGTGCTACCAGTAATGGTACAACTTCAAAGAGATAAAGCAATTGATGGTACAAAAGTGAAAGAAACCGTTTCCCTCAAAAATATCATACCTTGTTCATTGGAAAAGCAGCTTGTTTTGGAATTTCTGTATAAATATGTTGAAAGGAGGGAGAGGAAAAATTAAAAAAAATTAGGCATTTTTAACTTACCAATGGGCTGTCGGATCTTAATGAAATTTGAAATTTAGAAGGATCTCGCGTCTCAGAGGTCTTATTTTAAATCCTAACCGTATCCAGTGATATTGGGGGGAGTTGGAGGGGGAAACAGGGTATTTTGGAAAACGCTTGTGAAGATCGGGATGAAACTTGGTGGAAAGAATAAGCACAGGTCCTAGATACGGGATTGACAAAACCGGACTGAATGCGATCTGTTTGGGGGGGGGGGGGGGGGGACACACGGGAAAAAAAACAAAAATCTAGTTATGTTTAACCTACAAAGGCCAACTACTTACCCTTACTAAAAATATTTACCCAGGACAATGATTCAGAAAACCCACTAAAGCTGATACCATCCTCTCAAAATCTGGCCTATTTATACTTATGTATGGTTGCATAAGAGGAATAATAGCCGTAGTTTAAAATATTTGATTTTTGACGGAGCCTACAGCTATTGGAAGCTCTAATTTAGCGATAAAAATACCGCTACCTGGGCACTACACACTGGTGGTTAATGTTGTACTATTTTCAAATATAAAGGTTAAATTTTCAACAAGCCTTATCTTAAGCCGTATCTTTAGCGTCTCAGAAACATCTCTTTAGATTGACCCTCAGAAAGCGTTTCTATCTTTTTATTGGCTCAAAACTTCATGCCAGACACCGAATTAGATTTCATGTTCCTTAAACTTGCTCAAAATAGGACATATCAATAGATATGAGATTAATGGGTTTTAAATTATGTTTGAATCAGGGGAATCAGATTACTGTCGCAAAAATAAGCCGAAAGAATCAAAACACATCTTAAAACGGAAGGATGAAATTAATCTTTTATTTTCTTTTTGTTTTAACTACAGCCTTTTTCCTGCATTTAACCACACTTCTTTACAGGGCAAGGTAAAACCTGTTAAATTAAGCAATTTATTTAAGCAGTTTGCTATCAGGGACGGCATTGTGGGCACAATATATTATTATTATTTTTTGTTTTCTTTTAGACCAGGGTACTTCGCATCGAAGGAGTTGTTGTAGAAACTTCGAAAAGGGCTCATTTGATTAGAAATTGGAAAGGTTTGTACCCTTTTTAATAGTCAAAAGTGATTGGAGGGCAAGTAACATCCTTTCCACGCCCACCATTTCCCCAAACACATCCAATAAAAATTTTAGGATGTTTATTTTGTTCAACGTAGTCAAAAGGTCTGGAAATTATGTCTTTAAGGATGACATCCCCCAGAGCCCTCAGGGCATGGGTTGTAAGTTATACCCTGGGAGCTTATAAGGTTCCTAGAACATCGAAAGACAGTCATTTTAACGGAAGTTTAAAGCTCTAGTGTTATTTTAAGGGACAAAAAACATTGGGGTGCAACTAGCCCCCTCCTCCTCCTGAGCCCATTTCCCAAAGTCATCTAATCAAAATTTTGAGATAGCCATTTTTTCAGCATAGTTCAAAGGTCGAATAATTTTACGTTTGGTGATGATATTATGGTAATTATGGCGATATAAGGGAAATTATATCCAACAAATGATCCTAAAAGATCAGCAGAGGCTCTTCGAATTGAAATTAAAAGCTCTAGCGCCCTTTTCAAGCCACTAAAAAGGCTGGAGGGCAGTTAACCGTGGTGATTGTTCCAGCGACTTCCACCAGCGACGCAGATCATGCGCCGACGTGCGAATCGCCCGCAGCAGCGGTTCATCGGCGGCGATCGGGGCCGGTGAAGCTTCTGGATAGGCAAAGCCGACGACGGGATCAACCAACGCAGGTTCCGACTGCGGTGGCTGCTGCGACACGCCGGGGTTCACCGGATGTGCTTCCGAGCGAGTCACCGCATGAACGGGTTCACTGGACGGTTCACTCACCAACGTCGGGATCGCGACGGCGTCGGCGACCGACAGGCCCAACGTAGCCACCAGTTCGGCAATCGTCGCCGGTCGTTTGGCCGGGTCTTTATTAGTTTTTATTAGTATCATAATAATTTTTATATAATAATTAACAATTAAAATTAATTATTAATAATTAATAATATTAATTATGAATTTACAGCAGACCACGCCGTAATTTGGCTTTTTTTATACCTTGTGACATTACCTTCAGACCAACTGATGGCACAAATTCGATGTTTCCGTTGCTGAGTCTTCTTTACACGCACAGGTAGCAAGCCTCTCGCCTAGCCTTAATTCTTATTAAGGCTGATTATTAATAATTAATTTTTATTAGTATCATAATGATTTTTATATAATAATTAACAATTAAAATTAATTATTAATAATTAATAATATTAACTTCTCCTCCACGGACAGCCAAAAAGTTTTATTAATATAAATTTGCTAAATTTAGAAGAAAATATGACACTTTTCGAAAAAAATGCTTTTCAAATTCCTCTGAGTTAGAGTATGTTTCACTGGCTTCCTCCTTGAATAAGTTGTGCGTTCAGACTTATAGGCGACACTTTAGTTCTTTCACACATTATTGTAAAAAAATATGATACTTTTTTGAAAAAAATGCTCTTCAGATTCCTCCGACATAGAATATGTTTCACTGGCTTCCTCCTTGAATAAGTTATGCGTTCACCCTTATAGGCAACACTTAAATTCTTGCACACATTATTATCCAGTTTATATAGCTTATACGTCTCCCAAACTGTGTAAATATTATTTATAGTTAATATAAAGACAATGATAGTTATTGTTCCTGTTACCTTATAGGATAAATTATGTGCATCAAATGGCCCACTTCAAGCTGAACACCCAAATCAAAGATCAGACTCAGGCATTCCTTCGCGGGTTTAGGACGGTCGTCAACCCAGAATGGTTGGCTTTGTTTTCCTGTACTGAGGTAACTTATTTCACAAATACTTACATTATTATTATTCACAAAAGTGAATTTTGTTATTTTTGTATTTATTTTTCAGTGTTTTCATAGCTATCATTTGTAATAGATGACAAAGTGAAATTTGAGCAAGGTGGACAGATCATCGACGTATTTAAAGTGTTCATCAAAGTCAACGAGAACGTAGTTGATCACAGCCAAGAACAGTAAGGTAGCTTAGTACCTTGGGGATTACCACACGTTATTTCACCCCATTCAGAGTTGAGGTCTCTGGAAAAAGCGCATAGACACACTGATGACAGTTTCTGAGGAAATTGACTATCAACAGCATGGTCTGTTTTTTAGCCCCCATTAGTTTCAGATTTTCTACAGCAGTGATATGGCGGATTAAATCGAACGCTTTACGGTAGTCAGCGAGCAGAATTTCTGCTATTGTGTTTCCCCTATCGGCTCGGTTCTCCAGCCCGGATCGCCGTGCTATCCTCCCTCATGGTCTCACTCTTGGGACCCGGTTCCGCCTCCGCTCAGTTGCTGGGACCGGTCACCCCGGTCGACCCCTCGGCGGGTGCCCGTGTGGTCATCGTTGATAACCCCCGAGCCACCCAGACCTTTGCTCCGCAGCCCGCCACAGTGCGCGAGATGATGGCCAAAGGTCTGAGCACACTCTGGCAGACTTCCGACCTCCGTTCCGCTTGGCGGGCTCGGATCCAAGCGGAGGACGTCGTTGGGATCCGAATTCACTCCTCCACGGGTAAGACGAGCGGTTCCCGCCCGGAAGTCAAGAACCCTACATGATTCCTGGGCATAAATTACAGCCCATACTCTGGGCTCTGGATGGGTTATGTTGAACCCAAAAAAATTTGCTTTCTGATCATTGGACTATTTCAAGCAAACTGGCTTTCTCAAAACAATTTTTATCAGAAACAATTGACGAAAAGATTGTGTGTGTGGGTGGGGTTATGTGGACGGTTAAATCAGAAAAATTAGAAAAAATGAGGTATTTCTAACTTATGAACGGGTGATCAGATCTTAATGAAATTTAATATTTGGAAGGATATCCTGTCTCAGAGCTTTTATTTTAAATTCCGACCAGATCCGGTGACATTTTGGGGTAGCTTAAAGCCCTTGTCCTGGGGCTCTGAGGGGTTGTGCCAACCCTTTTTATATGTTCTTTGGACTATTTTGAACAAAATTGCCATCTCATGATTTCAATCAGATGCGTTCGGTGAAATAATGGGTAGTTGGAGGGAGGGGGGCGTGTTGTCCCTATCACTGTTGACTCTTAAAAGGGTACTAGAACTTCCAATGTCACCCAAATAAGCCACCTCTAAAGTTTGAGCAACCATCCCTTCCATAAGAACCGTAAATGCCCCAGGGGCATAACTTACAACCCTCGCCTTCTGGTGGTTTGTATCAACCCCAAAAGCCTTGTTATGTAATTTTTATCAAAAGTTTTGTCAAACTTGCTTATTCAGCTTATTTTTATTATTTTCACTATTTTTTTTTTATCATCATAACAAGATATAAGACCCAAATATTGCATGCAACAACTGTGAAGAGATGCTTCATGACCTTTTTTTACAGCATGTTGCTATTTTTGTTTCACAAACACTAGCGAAATCGGCAGGAAAAATCAACACAAATTATTCTCTCTAACTCCCTATCAGTTATCCATCGTAAAGCACACCCTAATCAGCTTTTTGCCAGCTTTTAAGAAGCTCGAAGAGTCAAAAGAGGAAGGAACCAACAGTAGAGGTAATTCTGACAAATCGGTAAGTTAACCTTCATGAAGACAAAAAAAATGAAATTTAAATAACATTAAAAGTTAAAATATTTCGGTTTCATCATTCTTTATGTACAGTTAAAAATAAAAATAAAAAAGCAAAAACTAGCTTAAGTCAACATACATAAAAAGAAGAAAAAAATATGAGTGCAGTTAATTTTGTCTTATTGTTAATGTGTTGTGGTTTTTCAAACGTTAGTTTTCTTTCGCTGTTCTATTTATTTTCTCTGAAGTGTTCGTATGTTTCTTTCTTCTTTTTCCGTCTCGTTCTGCATGTTTATTTAAGCCAGTTTTTCTTTTTCACCGTTGATAAAAGCTACTGGACATAAATGCATCCGCCCCCCCCCTGCCCTCCCCCCCCAGTTCAGCCCCAAATCTGAAACCCCCTGAACTGAAAATTTTATTCCCCCACCTTCCTGGGGGGGGGGGGGGGGGAGTGGGAGGATGCTATGACGATACAGTCCAAAAGGTGTAGTGTATAATAATAGATCGTTTTATAAGGGACCACCTCTGTCAAAGATTAACTCAACTAGATGTGTTTTATACTGCTCATTGTAGCATTTAGGTATGAAATATCGAAACCAAATGAATCGTGAAGATATCAAAGTTTGGAAAAGACAACAGAGTAATCATCATTGGTTGAGAAACACGATGCTCATTAAGCCCCTCTAAAAGAAAGGTGATAAGAGTGCGTTAACTTGGTTTCTGTAGGGAGCATTTTACTTATTATGATGATACTTTTTAGACTTAGATATGCTGTATACAAAGTTTTAAGAGAAGAACAGTGTGATTTTAGGATGGGGAGAGGATTCTTCGACTAAATTTTTACACTTAGATTAATGACTGAGAAATGAATGAGTCATCAAACCCCTTTAGTCCTCAGTTTTATATATTACGAGCAAACGTCTGATTCAGCTGATAAAAGAGCTTTAGCAAAGGTCTTATTCTTGTATGTTAAGCCTGGTAAGTACATTAAAGTGTTTAGTGCTATAGTAACCAAAACTCTAAAAAATTGAATATCTAAAAAAAATATCAATAGCTACATAAAAAGGATCGCATTTTAATGCTGATTTTAAATATATAAGTTTCATCAAAAGTTTAGTCTTACCTATCAAAAGTTACAAGCCTGAAAAAATTTCCCTTATTTAGGAAAATAGGGGAAACACCCCCTAAAAGTCATAGGATCTTAACGAAAATGCCACCATCAGATTCAGCGTATCAGAGAACCCTACTATAGAAGTTTCAAGCTCTTGTCTACAAAAATGTGGAATTTAGTATTTTTTGCCAGAAGACAAATCACGGGTCCGTGTTTATTTGTTTGAAACCACAAAAAAAAGCTAAGAACGAAAGCGGGTTGGACTACAGACGATAAAACTCTTAAAAAGAAAACCAAGAAACAACAAGTTATCAAGGGAAAAATTAAAAATGCACAAAATCTAAATAAAAAAAATACACCAATATTTATTTGAAAAAAAATCCCAATTATAAATGTTTCTGCAAGTATTTGCATCAGAAATCATTCTCATATGTGGATAAAGATTGAAACCTTTTACAAGCAAATGATGAAATTATACTCATTTGCACTATTTAACAGCCGGCACAAATGACATCAATTTCTTCCCCCATGAAAGCAAGGTTTATCTTTATCCACATTTACTTCCCTTGGAAAAACTTTTTTTTTTAAATTAATCTTTACCCGTTTTTAATTTAAATTTAATATAGAACAAACACTACCATGATTTATTTTATTTTTCACTGAGGGGAAGCCCTCCCCTTTCATATACAGAATAGTTTATGTTCGTTTTAGGTTTTAATGTTGTTCCTTAATTCCGGTTGATTTTTTTATTTAATTTGTGACGGTTTTCAAATAATGCTAGAAAAATCCTATCTCCCCCTTCTAACTATTCTCCTGGAAAATTCCTCCAAAGAATTTCTGTCCCTTGGAAAACTCTTCCTGTGGAAAATCCCTCCTACAAAAATCCCACCAGGATAATTCAAACTATAAATAGAGTCATATTACGTTAGCCCCACTGACATTGGACAATGTGCAACTACCAATAAGTGACGCACAAATTTGTGTGTCAATCAAATGCTAATTAGTTATTCATATCGATGACAGAAAATCTTAGTGCTTGTTGGAGTATGTCAAAATGGTGAATCCGATCTACATTTGGCATTTCAATCAAGAATGAAGCCAAGAATGCCAATAAGCAAAGTCAAGACCAGGACTACAAGTCCAGATTTGCGGATTGGCAGACAACTTACCAAAGACGTTAGTTTTCTAAACATTTTTTGAAACTCGAATAGTAGAGACTGACGCCCTTGAAGCAGAAGTACTCCATGCCGACGCACGTGCGCCCCTCGTCGGGCACCATCGCCTGCGACCAGTTGTTGAAGTTCTGGATGCGGCCGACCTTCACGCCCGGCGTGTGGATGTAGATCCAGTTGTCGGGGAACACGTCCTCCTTGTCGAGGATCAGTGCCACGACCAGAAAGTCGCGGTACCGCAGGCCCTCGCCCGCGTCGACGATCTCCTGGGGCGGCGTGGGCTCCATCGCGCGCACCAGCGAACGGACGGGCATGGTCGAGATGAAGTGGGCGCCTTCGAAGCGCTGCTCGCCCTCGGAGGTGCGGGCGCGAACCGCGACCTGCAGATAAAAGCTAAACAGCCAAAATTATGCTAGATGTTATTTAAATGTTTTAGCACTTGGAGAAAGAAGGAATTTAGAGGAGGGGGGTAAGAACGATGGATGGTTCTTATTCATGCTCCGTATGTAGAAGCGTTGGCGAGGGCCCATTTCACTTTATGACTCTATGTCCCGAATTACTGGATCTAAGGAACGATTTGTTTTCAAGTAAAGTGGAGGTAAAATGAGCAATTTGTTTCAGTAATGTTTCAGTAAGTTCTAATAATTATTGGGAAAATTAAAAAAATTTTTAAATATGGTAGATCGGGAATGGTACATAAAAAATATTTTTCAAGTAAGGTTCTAACAAGAATGTCTTTAATAAATCCTGATAGATAAGCACAACACAAATTTTCTATCCAGAAAAGAACAAATTACAGTGACAGAGAATAACCAAATAATTGATTCTATAAATTTCAATAAGTGCTACTGAGCGCAACTTAATAGTTCAAACTACCTATTAATTTAAAAGATAACAAGGCTTTTTTTTAACTGACAGTAAGGAGCGACATTAAAACTTAAAACGAACAGAGAATACTCCGTGTATGAAAGGGGCTGTTCCTTCCTAAACGCCCCGCTCTTTACGCTAAAGTTTGATTCTTTCTCCCAATTCTACTTTATAAAACATTTTTCTCAAAGTCACCTGACAAAAATTTTTAGATAGCCAATCTGTTCAGTATAGTCAAAAAATATAATGACTATGTCTTTGAGGACGACTTAATCCCCTACAATCCCAGGAGGAGTGCTGTGTGTTATAAACTTTGCCCACTGTCTACACATAGTATTGGTTATTGGGAAGTATACTGACGTTTTCAGGGGGATTTTTTCTGGTGGTGGAGAGGGGGTTGCGTGAGAGGTTCTTTCCATGGACAAATTTATTATGAGGGAGGATAATTTCTATGAAGGGGGTACTGGATTTTTCAGCGTTATTTGAAAAAAACGAGAAATTGAGTAAAAAAATTCAGGTATTATTTAGACACATTTTTAGTTGTTTGAAGGACAGTTGGTTTAAATTAATAAAGTCATATTTCAAGCTCAAATTGATTGTTATTGATCAGGAAAGAATTTTTAAGGAAATTAGGGAAAAAGAGCCCGCATCAGTTTCATTAAATGGTCCGGATGGAATTTTACCTCAAGTTCAAGAAACAGCAATTGCAATTACAAAAGAATTTGGAATACCTGCATATGTTTTAGCAGATACAACTTGGGGCACGTGTGATTTGAATTCAAATGGATCAAAGGTATTGGGAGCTGAAATTCAATTCAATATAGGACATTCAATAAACACAGGGCGTCGACGGGGGAACCGTCCTTGGCCAGCCCCAGGCTGGCGGTCAGGGCGACGAGGGCGAGGAGCGCGGCTCGCCCGCGCTTCATGCTGGCCGAACGCTGGCGGCGCCACCGGTGATGATCGCCACGCCGTTCTGGTTGACCACGTCGAAACGTGCGGTGAGCGGTTCGGCGCCGGACGCGATGCGCGTCGTCAACACGTCGCCCATCAGGACGGGCTTGCTGAAGCGGCACTTGATGGAGGCCAGCCGCTCGGGGTCACCGCCCGCGACGTGCGCGACGATGGCCTGGGAGGCGAAGGCCAACGAGCACAGGCCGTGGAGGATCACCCCCGACCACGTCGTTGATCTTCACGACCTCGGACGGGTGCGTCACGCGGCCCCAGGACATGTCGGTGATGTGGCACAGGCCGTCGATGCCGCCCAGGTCGATGAACGCGCCGAACTCGGCCAGGTTCTTGACCACGCCCTGGACCGTCGCGCCCTCGAAGAGCTTCTCGAGGAGCTCCTTCTTCTTGGTCTCGCGCTCCTCCTCGAGGAGGCGGCGACGCGACACGACGATGTTCATGCGGGCTTCGTCGATCTTGATGATCTTGCACTCGATGTCGCGGCCGAGCCAATCGCTGACGTCGTTGACGCGGCGAATGTCGATCTGCGAGGCGGGCCCAAGATATGTGACGAAAATAATCGGACTGGATCCACTCTCTTTGGTGGAGTTGGGGGAGGGGGAGTAATTCGGAAAAATTAGAAAATGAGGTATTTGTAACTTACGAACGGGTGATCAGATCTTAATGAAATTTGATCTTTAGATGGATCTTGTGCTTTAGAACTCAGATTTTAAATCCCAACCAGATCTGGTAACATTGGGGGAGCTGGAGGGGGAAACTGGAGATCTTAGAAACTGGAAATCTTGGAAAACGCTTAGAGTGGAGAAATCAGAATGAAACTTGATACGAAAAATAAGCTATAGATCCGTGATTGACATAACTGGAACGGAATTTTTGATAGAGAGAAGAAAGGGCTTGTACATGTGTGTGTGTAAGAAAAGAAAACTGCAACAAAAAGTAAAATCTGATAATTTTTACATCCTTTGTAGCTAATAGACGATTCTCAAACAATATGGAGCTATTATATTCAGCTACATGGTGAAGTACTTCATAAGGTTACAATTACAGTTGTTTTAGGAATGCTTTACAAAATTTTAAACTTCAAATATTTTTGAACCTTAAAGGGAATCAACTTATTGCGGGTTAAAAGGAATCAAGTTATTGCGGGTTAAAGGGAATCAACTTATTGCTGGTTAAAGGGAATCAACTTACAGATACAATGCAGGTTGGTTTTAAAAAAGGGTTAGAAGGAAATGCCACCGAGAAAATGAGCAACGAAGATGGCTTTCAACGTGAAAAGATGCTTTTGAAATGGTGACACATCGGCGTGAAGATGCAATCGAATATTTTTTGAAGTAATCATTTACGTTCTATAGGATAAAGCTTGGGGGCTTTTGAAAAGCAAGGTGGTAAATAACAGAGATGGCTTGAAATGATAAAGGTCACCTTTGAAATAGTAACGCATCTACGCAAAGACTCAATATAGAATACTCTTCAGGTAATCACTCGAGTTCTACAGGGTTGAAGTTAGATGGTTTTAAAAAATGGTTACAATAGGGACTTGAAAACAATATTTATGCTACATAGAAAATAGGTTGTATCGATGATAGTGATACTATTACCCGCTTCCCCGAGTACCAATAATAAAGGTGCATATTAAAATTATTCTCGGGAATCAAGAGGGATTATATATCAATTTCTACCCTCCCTTCCTTCCCAAAAACTTGTTCTATATCTATTTTAAGGTTCTAAGAGAGTTAGAGCCTTTGGGCAGTAAAATGAGCTCTTTTAGGCACTTGCCCCTCGCCACCTCTTCTTACATTTGATTTGTTCTTACACAGATCACTTCTTCGAGCTCCGTGTCAGTGAATTATGGTCGGGCAAATCCAATATTTTGCAATTGCCAGTTTTTTGCTCTTTCCGCAATTTAATGCCTTTTCATACTTTTTTATCTAAGTCAGTTTTATCTAAGTTTTATCTAAGTAAGGAGTTTTGTTATCTAATTTATGAACTCGTTTTAACAAAATGGCTATCTCAAAAATTCGATCAGATGGATTTGGGAAAAGGAGGGCAGGGAGGGGGACTAGTCGCCCTCCAGTGTCTATTGACTATTAAAAAGGGAGATAGTATTTCAATTTTCAATCGAAAGAGCTCCCACCGAAGTTTATACGACCGCCCCTTCTATAAAAACCTTATATGCTCCCAGGGCATAATTCACATTGTATAAAATTTATGCCATTGCACTTGTTGATACCTAAGCCTAATAGGCTTGACTACTTGTAGTCAAGAATGGAAGAATTAAGAAGATTGTAGCTTTCCAAGCATTTGGTTAAATGACACGAGTAAAAGATGGGAATTGGCTAAATTGACATGGATAATTGGAGAAAAAAATAAGACAGATAGTCTGAGTGAGAGGCACAACTGGCATAAGCCTCCTTCAGAAATGATGTCATTGATGATGACAGAAATGATGTCATTTTCACTCCATCTATCCACCCATCTTAGGGCAGAACTAAGGTAAATAGCCAAGATGTAATTTTCTCTGTCCTTTTCTTTGTATTGTTAGTTTGTAGAGATTTAGCAGTGAAATACTTATAAAGGTTGATTTTATTAGGTGATTAAGTAATCACTTAATAAAATCATCATCACGGTAACAGATGCACATGCTCTGTGCTTATGTGCCACTTAATTTTTGTTCCTTACACAATTTTGTTAACTTAAGTATATTATATATTGGACACTGTTTAGTATTTTGTTCAATAAAATAATTGTTGATATTTTCATTTTTATAATCTATAATGGGTTGGATAAACCGGTCGCTGGGTTGAAGCAAAAGAATTTGATATTCGCATCAAATTAACACCTGAACAAATGGGCGTTCCGATAACAAACTTTGAGATGACCAAGGATTGTCCTTTTCAGCCAGCCTTCTAGGGCCAGACAAAAACCAAGCCATCCCCAAATAGGGTGGGAAGAGGTTATATGAAAATATATCAAGGAAATTAGGACTTCTCTTGAGGGTGTAAAAAGGGAAGCTTCGAATAGATTAGGATTGAGGAGGAGCATCTGCAGCTGTGTTGGCCTTAGACAGCTCGGTGCTGCAGTGAGTTGTTAGCATTAAATTGGTTGAAGTAAAGTCTGAATGATGCTCTGGCCCTTAGATGGTTTAGAGAGTGGCAGTTCTGCTCCTGTTTGTGGTAGTTTCTGTTTGTTTTACCTGGCTTTCTAAATGTGTTGGTACATCACGAGAGCAAAGACCAGTATTCCTATATACAGGCAAATATTTGGATGTAGCCTTTTATTTCATAATGCGAGTTTTGTTAAAGCTTGCATAAATCTTCGGAATGGAGGGAGGTTGAGGGGTAAATACTGTCTCAACACGGATCCGAAAAGCCTCTCACAAATTTTTGCGTTTCACTCTCCAGCTACACTTTGAAGCTTCAGGCACTGCCACTCCATCAAAAAAATTGTAGTTGGTGCGCACCTTAGAACTAGTGTATAACCCTTAATACCACATTGCAAACTATCCATAATAACCGTCCTTTTAAAACTTTAAGTGTAAAGAACGAGGTGTTGAGGAGGGGGGGCAATCCTCTTCATACACAAAACAATTTCTCTTCGTTTAAAGTTTTAATGTGGCTCCTTACTGTGTGTTGAAAAAACTTGATAAAAAAACTCAATTAAAAATAATGATTATTTGGTATAAGAACTGTCAGTTCAGGCCTCCTTAACGGTCAATGTTGTAAATACTGTCCTGTCGTTCGTATGAGTGAGATCTTTGCTAGCCAGATTTTTTTTGTTAATAACTTATACGGAAAGTAATGTTAATGTAGGAAAGTAATTGGGTTGTAGCTAGGATCGAAACTCTTCAGCATCCCCAAATTATATATTTTCTATATATTACTCTTTTACCTTAAATTGCAGTTTAAAGTAGGTCTAAGAATTTTCTATCCCTGTAATGTTCCATGATGACTTCTGTAGGTTGTTTGACATGGTTGCTTGCTACATTTGGGTTGAGGACTCAACAGCTTCCCAGCTGTACAGCAACTCCTGCTGTTCCAGGACAGGAACATCTGTCAAATCAGCAGCCACTGTATCTTCAGATAGTTGATTCCATAAGTGTGTTACTTGCTGGCAGAAGAAATGGCTCCTTCCTCAGGTTGAGGAGAGTTTCTTGAAAATGTCAAAACATTTGTTAGGGGAGGCAGGGAAACATATAGCACCAAAACGTTTAAGAAGGTTTAGCTTTCCTTCGAAAGCATTGTTGGCTTTACCACTTATGTTCTGGTCTTGAGGAGCTGTAGGGGTCGTCAGCCTTAATCATGTTAATCTTTGCTCGTTTTCAGTCTGACTCGGTTATTTATTGTAATTTCTGTTCGTTCTGGGTTTAGTTTATTTATTGATGGGTGTTTGTGGTAGTTTCACGCATGAAAAAATTATTTAATTTATTTTTACTCATTTTTGGCTTAATGAGAAGCTCTTTTCTCTTCTTTGACAAACTTTTTTTTAGGGAATACGTTTTTTAAATTAATTTCTTTTTTTCATTTACTTATAACTATGGTTGTTAGAGTTTTTTTTAGAATTTAAATGTGTACTAAAAGCTGTCGATATCTTGGCTGGTGAAAGACTGTTTGAAAGACTTTTAATTAGTCTTTTGATCCTGCAGGCTAATTTTGGATTTTTTTCGAACCTGAGAAAAAAACGCAGTTGATTTTCAGGTCAGTTTTGTGTTGTCAGTAAAAGGGTTATTGAAATTCTGCAGCTGTTGGAGAATATCATAAGTCAGTTCATTTAAGCTATTTTTGTATATACATTTTGCGCAATCTGCGAAGAAATTATTTTTCTTCTTTTTAAGTTTCAGTTTTGCTATCATATGCCCTAACTTTATTAAAAAGAAAAAGTCGTTTATGATTTCGCAAATATCACAGGTAAACCAAGGTCGAATTTTCATTCAGATTTGCATCAAAAAGCTCGAAGGCACTTAGGGGACGCTCTGATTTTTGATTCCCTAGGGAATAATCTCCCTAGGGAAATGACAACAACTTCAATTTATTGCCTTCTACTACGCCTACAGGAGTGGCCTGTTCGCTTTGCTGCTAGAAAAATTGCGTCGCTTTAGATAAAGTTTTGCAGGCTCTAACTTTCACTTATAGATTAAAAGGACTCTAATTATTGCATTTTAATTTTTCGCTTTACTCTGCTGAGGAATGTTTCATCTTCGACATTGACGTCCAAATACAGAGGAGAATCAGAAAAACTGGTCCGGCTCCTATTCGAAATGGTAAGTTTCTCTGCAGAATATAGCAAAGGCATTGTGTCAGGTGGCCATGGCTACTGAATATAAAAGAACATTTAAATGTTTTATGTTTGACGCCGACGTGAAAATATAGAGAAGAATCTTGAAAACTTGTTCGGCTCCTGTTCAAAATGGTAAGTTTTTCTGCAGAATATAACGAAAGCTTTGTGTCAGGTGGCCATGGCCACTGAATATAAAAGAACAAATGTTTTATGTGTGTTGCCGACGTGAAAATATAGAGACGACAATTACCCTTAATAACTCCACGCGTTATATTGAGACAGAAAAGAGAAAGCAAGACATACAAAAAGAATTTTGTAGAGGAAATCTTGCATATTCCCCCGGCGTAAAATTTCGCTTGACAAGTTCACCCACTGAAAACTTCCGTCTCCATGGAAATTCCCCAGTGAAAAAACCTCCAGCAGAAAATTCGTCCCCAGCCCCACCCGAAAATGTATGCACACTTCCCAAAAACACATACTATGAGTAAACAACGGGCAAATTTTTTAATTTAAAAAACCTTCCCCTTGGGGCTGTGTGCGGAGGAGGTCATATTATATCATATAATATGACCAGGCAAGGATCCAGACTTATTTTCTTTTTTAATCTTGTCCCCTTTGTTTCTCGTCAGGGAAACCTACCTTTTATGTTAGTTCATTAATATCATGTTACTGTAAGTTTCCATTTTCCCCCGAGCTGTTAAATGCATATCTTTTCTTTTTTTTTTTCAGGTTTCTAAGGATACTCGTGCACGGAAAGGCCATTTGGACCATTAATTCTGGAAACAGTATGATCTGATTCCTAACATACAATCGTGCCAATATGTATGTGATACAAGTGGAAAAACGAAGAAAATGCTTTAATTTATTAGTGCTCCTCATCATATCGATATGTTTTGTGTCAGTTCAAAGAGCTAAACAAATTTCCTGAATGACTTGAAGCTTAAAACCTCAAGTCCCTGTACCTCAGTGACCCTATTGTATCAAAACAGTTTTAGTTTTGGGATATGGGCTTACTACAAGAAAGAAGAATTGGTTTATGATTGACTTGAAGTTCATATTCTCAAGTCATTGAGCCGTATGGAGCACAATGGAGAAGGTAAAATTCAAAAGAGACTTTAGTCCCCTTGTAAATTAGGCCGGAAAAAAGCCACATTTTGTGCTAGTTTGAGTACAAACACCGAAAATATGGCGCAGCAAAATGGTCAACAGAAAATATTCTATTCAGCTTCTGAATCACTTTGGAGTCAGGGTTATGGAACATACAAAGGCTGACACTTAATCTCAATAATTTAATAGAAACTTAATACGTACAGTACTTCAACAACATCGTTCGGAGCATAAGAAGAGTGCAAGAAGAATTTCACTTTAGAGATGAAGGTGCTAATATCTGGTTTCTCTTTACTACCGCGGATATACACCATCCATTTGTGAGAGATTGACGCTTCATCACGTTCATCTTCGCGTAACCAACGAGAAATGTTTCCGATAATGAGTCTGAGGTAAAAAATACAATTATAATTAAGCGATATAAAAATGCAGTCCACACGGTGCATATATTAGAAATATTATTCCTCCAAATCTGCCAATTCATTGAGTAGTTTCCCTTTTCGTTTATCGGTCAGTTCATACGTACCATCGTCTTTCATTAGCACATATTCGTCAAAATCTGCCGTAGCTAAGATAAAGAAAATTGCAGCGAAAAGCAGCAAGAAAAGTAAATGAAGTGGGTTTCCACTTGGGAGTGGGTCACTTGGCGAGAATATGGGCGCATTATAGCCCACATTTGAAGAAGGGTCACTTTGGGGTTTTGGATTCGTGACAAAGTAAAGTCTGTTTTTCGATCTGTATTTGTTCATGCTGATTGGATTTTTAAAAGTGATGAAATGAAAACATCTTCCAATATATGCCCTTTTAATACTTGCATGCATATAGTTTTTTCGTTTAATTGAAACTTCCCCTAAACGTTTCAACTTAATGTCCTTAGTATCATTAGTTAAAGCAACTGCAGAAGTAGTATCAAAAGAATACAGATAGTGTCTTCTGGCTAGTTCAAAATTTGAAACAACTTAACCTGGAAGGCCTAACTTAATAATGTGAACCGCTGTGATATTGCTTTGTCACCCTATTGACAATCTACATGGCCATAGCTAGTTTTGATTTAGTTTAGTATACGCCTCAATATTCCTTGAAAGCTTTACCTTAATATCCGTAGCTTCTGTAGTAGCAATAGTTGTTTAAGAAGCCCTGGTCTAGATTGCTTTGGGATATTCTACTGAACTGAATTTCATTCTGTTCTTCTGGGTAATGTTCGACTGAGTAGAGTTAGGTTTATCTACAGGGCTGAAAGGGGAATAAACACCTAATTTCTGTTAAAACCATGGACGTGCTTTCAGTTTGAAGACGCGCAGACAATCTGACACAACCCCAGTAGATTTTGTGTTTAAAAGTGACATTTCCTCATATTTTGAAAATCTCACTGAAAAGTAATTTCATGATTATATCTTTAATTGATCGATAAAACATACAGCTTAATTGCTTCGAAAAGAAATAAATACTATTAACCGAAGTTAGAATAAAAAAAAAGATAAAAAAATTTTAGAATAAAAAAAAGAGAAAGAAAAATCCCACAGGAACAAAACAACAATTTAAGAAAGCTACTTTGTTGAACATTTCTTTAAACTAATGCTGTCAAGTATTTTTCCCCTACTTTGAAAATGTTCAAGGTTTTTGTGCTGCGAGAGCAACACTTGGGTTTTGTCCTAGTTTTTTTTTCTAGCACCCCGACTTTTCAGCTTAGTCCTAGGAAGTGGTAAGGGTCTAACCTCTGCGGGTTTTAAGGGAAGTGTGGACCTTAGGCCGAACTGATGAATATGACTTTACATTTTGGAAAGCTTCGCTAAGCGTTTTCCGAGATTTTAGGCCCCCCCCCTCAATTCCACCGAATGTCACCAGATCCGGTTGGGATTTAAAATAGGAATTCTGTGACATGATGTCCTTCCAACCATCAAATCTCATTAAAATCCGATCATCCGTTCGTAAGTTAAAAATGCCTCCCTTTTCTAATTTTTCCTATTTAACCGTCCCCCTCCCACTCCCCTCCCAGATGATCGAATCGGGGAAACGACAATTTCTAATTTATCTGGTCTGGTCCCTGATACTCTTGACAAATTCCATCGTCCTAGCCTATCTGGAAGTGACAAAACTAGCAAAACCGGGACCGACCGACAGTATCAAAATTTTGATTCAGTAACTTTGGGTAAAAATGAGCGTGGGAGGGGGTCACTTAATTTTTCCTGTCCTCCAATTTTTCTGGTCACTTAAAAAGGGAACTAGAACTTTTAATATCCGTTATAATGAGCCCTCTCGCGACATTATAGGACCACTGGCTCGATACGATCACCCCTGGGGAAAAGAAGAGAAAACAAACAAACACCTATCGGTGATCTATTTTGACAAAAAATACAAAATTCCACATTTTTGCAGATTGGAGCTTGAAACTTCTACAATAGGTTTTTCTGATACGCTGAATATCATGGTGTGATTTTCGTTAAGATTCTTTGCCTTATCATCATCATCACCAGCAACAACCTCCCCCCTAAAAGTCATAGAATCTTAACGAAAATCACACCATCGTGTTCAGCGTATAAGTGAACCCTATTGCAAAAATTTCAAGCTCCTATCTACAAAAATGTGGAATTTCGTATTTTTTGCCAGAAGACATCACGGGTGCGTGTTTATTTGTTTGTTTTTTTGTTTTTTTTCTTTTCCCCAGGGGTCATCGTATCAACCAAGTGGTCCTAGAATGTCGCAAGAGGGCTCATTTTAACGGAAATGAAAAGTTCTAGTGCCCTTTTTAAGTGGCCAAAAAAATTGGAGGGCATTTAGGCCCCCTTGTCCCTGGAACTCATCTAAAAAAAACGATGAGGTTGAAATTCGTTATTCCCAAGAACAGAAAGTAATATTAAATCTCTTTCGCACTATTAATCCTGACTGACTGGATTGAACTGGGACCTCTGTTATTCATTCTCGGAATCAAAGGATAGTCAGTTCCGGCTTTCTTAAATTAGGAGTACCTTAACCCAACCTTAAATGTCAGATGTACAATTGGGACTTCAGCCTTAAAACATTAAGGTACATCAGGAGCTTAAGCAGTAAAGCATCAGTCGGAGTAGCACTTAAATAGTGACTGAATGTTTCCAATGACACCAACTCATAAGCATGCCTACCCAGTCGCCGATCCTCGCTTCCTCCGCCCAGCCATCCGGGCCGAACTTGCCCGTCTGTTCCGCCAGATAGCGCAGCGTGTCGTGGCTCTGGCGCAGGACCAGATCACCATGGCGAAGCGACGGCACCTTGCCCATGGGATTGACCTGCAGATACTCGGGCCTGAGGTTCGAACCATCCATCAGGTCGACCAGCTCGAAATCGTAGTCCGTGCCGGTCATCGACAGCATCAGCGCGGTCTTGTAGGCGTTTCCCGAGCGCGGATGCCCATAAAGTGTGTATTCGGCCATGTCGTCCCCCTGATTGGCGTCAAGCCTGCACTATAGAATAGAAACAAAACCAATTGAACCAATACTAAAACATTTACCATTAGGATGGGAAAGGAATTGCCATGAGAAATTTACAAAACTTAAGAGAGGGAATTTACTTGCTATCTATAATTTTTAGGCTGGGTGCTAGGTTTGTCTCCATTAGAAACCTCTCCCCCATGCATTTCAATGGTTGCTCTAATTTGGGCTTGATATCCTTCTGGCAATGAATCCTGTCAGGGTGGGTTGAGCTGACCCTAGTGGACTACAAATCCACAGGCCTAGGATTAACAGGGCTGACAACCATTCATCTGAAAATAACTGCCACAGAAAGATCAGATACTGCCTCAGATGTTCAGACCAGATTAAATTAGAATTTTATTTGCCTATAAAACAAATGATTGTTCTTCTAAGTATGCTTGTGGTCTATTGGTATGATCCTCGCATAGGGTGCGAGAGGTCTCAAGTTCAAATCACGGACCACCCTAATTTTTACATGAAGAAGATTTGAAACTAGATACGTGATCAATATAGCGATCGCTGAAAGTCGGCTGGCGTATCAGTGACCCGACCAGATTAAATTAGAAATAGTCACTTCCCCGATTTGACCATGTCGGGGGGGGGCATCTGCCATCTAAGACATTTTTTATTACGACCTCAGATCAGGCAAGACTACCCGCTGAATTTATCTTTAACTCTTTAAGAAAACGAAGTTTTTTTCATACTATTCATACTAGTAACGATCATAAGCAAAAAACAGGATGGGACCTTCGGTCTCTTATTATACAAAGTAATAATTATTGAGTGTGAGATGTCTTGCGCATATCATCAACGGTTTTTCATCAACACGATGTTTTATTAATCGTATACTAGAAAATTGTCATCCCTCCTTTCTACCACAAAGTTTTCAGGCCAAATTTTCACAAAATGTTCATTTACTAACAAAATTATTTTCAGTTTATTAAAAAATTAGGAATTTACTTTCAGTTATTTTTTCATTGCTTAAATTATTTAATTATTCCTGAGGCCAACGGTTCTGTGGGTAGATAAAATTGGAGGACTGAAGTCCTTAACGCTAAGGCAATCATGTTGGGTTATACAAAGGGTAGTTGAGCCTAATATTGATTTGAAGTACTTTTACAATAAGAGTGCACATATTTTACGTTCACCACAAGAGGTGAAACCCCACAAACCTTTTTTCTAGCTCAAAAAAGATTATAAAACTTGTTCTTTAATTTCATTCTTGTCAATTACAACTATTGGCCATCACGCTCTTTGTGTAGTCTATCCTGAAAGACAAAAAAATTTGTATTAATTCAGTGATAAAATAACTATATTTTTCCAAAATAAAGCTTTATATAAAACTCTTCTGAAAAGGAAAATGTTAAAACACTGAAAGAACATTTTATGTGTTTTTCCCTTGAATTAGAAGTTTCCATTTATGCTAGACTAATTACTAAGCTTTGTTTCTGTATTTTACTTTATTCTTTTTCAAAAACAGACGTGCTTGGATGGGCTATGGGGCATGGATTGATGACAGAGTTAACTTTTTTGTGCATAATTTTAATTTGGTGGAGAAATTTGATGATGACTTTCTCCAACCAATTCTCTGTTTCATGTCTATTTGCATCAATTTTTCCACTAATCTGAATTTTTGGGGTTTTTTCGGATTTTTTTCAAAAGAAATAGGAGGATAAGTCTGCAAGCCAAGATTAGAATATTGAAAGGTACGGTGATGACAGTGGTCAATTATGGCTCTGAAGCATGGGCGCTCCGAAAAGCGGATGAAGATTTACTAGATGTTTTCCAGGGAAATTGCCTACGGATTGTTCTGGGTACTCGGCTGACTGATCGCATTTCAAACAGTAGGCTGTACTAAAAGTGTGGTTCAATCCCGCTTTCTTGGGCTATAATGAAAGAAAGGTTGAGATGGTTAGGGCACGTTCTGCGCATGCAGAATGACTGATTGTCGAATATTGTCCTTTTCGGCCAACCGTCTAGGGCTAAACGGAAAGCTTAAATATTTATGAACTATCCAACATGAAGTATATAAAGATTCTAGAAACCTGAAGGACGTTGGAAAAATTTAAGATGTGCAGTCAAAACAATTTACTATTATTAATGCAGTTTCACTATCGCTATGCTGCTAAGAATTTTGAATTTTCATAAGAAAATTTATTTTCATTATTTTATTTCTTGGAATTATTACATTCTAGGAGAACCGGTCACAAGAAAATAAAATCGCACGATTAGTATCACCATAGTCAAAAACCCTAAAAAGGAGAATCACAACCCCCAGCTTGAAGAACAAGGAAAATCACTTTTTTTGGCATGAAAGCAGTGACTAGAAAAAACGGAATTTTGATGCTAAAAGATACATCAAAAGAATTGAATTTTTATGCTGATTTTAAATGTATATGTTTCATCAAATTTAGTCTTTGTCATGGAAAGTTACGAGCCTGAGAAAATTTGCCTTATTTTGGAAAATAGGGGGAAACACCCCCTAAAATTCATACTATCTTAACAATATATCTTAACAAAATCACACCATCACATTCAGCGTATCAGAGAACCCTATTGCAAAAATTTCAAGCTCCTATCTACAAAAATATGGAATTTCATATTTTTGACAGATCACAGGTGCAAGTTTATTTATTTCTTTTTTCTTTTCTCCAGGGGTCTTACAGAATTCCATTTGTTTAGCAACATGGAAGAGCAAATTAATGACAAGTTTTTATCTTCTATATTTTCCATATATGTAAAATCGAAGAAGCGCAATATTCGCGAATCTATTGTATTTGGAAGCTTCAGTGAGACTATTAAGTTAATGTCAACAAGCTCAACCACTTCACCGTCACAATTCTCAAAGATCATCCCACACTCCAACCACATTCTCAGCATCTCTAACATCATTTTATGACCTTCCGACGGTGGGTAAATGCTTTGCAAGTCCTCTAGGAAAAAAATGAACCGTTTTCCTAGTGGTGGACCGTAAGTTCCTTTTCTTCTTCTCATAAGAAATCACACCATCAGATTCAGCGTATCAGAGAACCTTACTGTAGAAGTTTCAAGCCCCTGTCTACAAAAATGTAGAATTTAGCATTTTTGCCAGAAGACAAATCACGGATGCGTGTTTATTTGTTTTTTTTTGTTTTTTGTTGTTTTTTTCCCAGGGGTGATCGTATCTACTCAGTGGTCCTAGAATGTCGCAAAAGGGCTCATTCTAACGAAAATTAAAAGTTCTAGTGCCCTTTTTAAGTGACCAAAAAATTGGAGGGCACCTAGGCCTCATTTTCCCCAAAGTTACCGGATCAAAATTCTGAGATAGCCATTTTATTGACCATGCCCCTGTTCCTTTATGCTCATTTGAGCACTATACTGAAAACCTATTATAATGTATCATGTTGGCATTGACTACACTTCTCTTTTTCCACTGCCTATCATATTTTTTAGCTGTTTATTTTGCCGTTCCCAGAGAGTTACTCGTTTGAAAACATGTTGATTTCTTTAAAACGCAAGTTAACCTCTAAGAGTAGGGATGGAGAGGTTGACCACCCGCTCACATTCATGAAAACTCTTTTCGTTTCAAGTTATATCATCTATTTTTACTTTCGTGTAATAGTAAAAAAGAAATCACCAGTGCAACAGCCCAAACACAGATACAAACGCACACCATTTTTACAGGAGGATGCAGTCCACCTTATCTCGCTGTAAATGCGATTTAAGCAACAGCGAGATGTTCTACAGGAGGATGCAGTCCACCTTATCTCGCTGTAAATGCGATTTAAACAACAGCGAGATGTTCAACAGGAGGATACAGTCCACCTTATCTCGCTGTAAATGCGATTTAAGCAACAGTGAGATGTTCTACAGGAGGATGCAGTCCACCTTATCTCGCTGTAAATGTGATTTAAGGTAATTTAAGGTAATGGTAATATGGGTAATATGTACTTGCCTTTAATGAAACTTCAACTTGACCATTAACAGGGTTGACTTTCCAAGCAACATCTTAGTTTAGCATTTAATGCTTTAAATTCACACTATTCACTATAAAACCTCATATTTAAATTTTCAGATAAACCTACTCTTAATTCACCATTTATTATTAAGGAAGTAAACAATGAACTAAACTTAGGAAGCCGACTGGCCCTCATTTGTGACAAACATGTTTTCGGAGCATTATTCGAGTTTAGCATTAGATTCACTAATAGTCTTTTTAAGTTCCTTTTTTTGTGTAATTTCATTGCAATAAAATCCTGAAATAGCCAGGATTTGTGTTTTTTGGCTGTGTTTTCTTATAGGGTTTAATCATTAAAGTTTCGCTTTCTGCGTTAAATTCCCGTCTTACTGACAGTATCGTTGCATATTCTACATCGTGGAGGGATGTGTCAGAATCCGGTAGGTTGGGACTTGATTCTGCTTTAATCTGTGTTGTGGGTGAAAACATTACGTGCTCAAACGTGACTTATCTTCGCAGTAAAAATGGGTAGCTTGAGATGAGTAGTCAAAAGTTTGTTTCATTAGATGGCGGTTGTTGCAAGAACAGCAGTTAAGTATTGTATAATGAACGCACTGATTTTAGATTTTTTCCAAAAGTAATTATAAGAGATATTTCTCACATTGCCAGACCGGTTCGTGAGGGGAAGTCACGATAATTTTTCTTTTTTTTATAGTCCGCGGGGATCTCGACGTCGGGGCCGACGGCGACGATCTTCCCATTGCGCACGAGAACGGTAGCCCCACCCTCGAGGACGACGTCGTCCTCGACCAGGTGGACGGTGCCGGCGCGCAGCGCGACCGTACCGCTACCTCCGGCGGCGGCGACGGTCGACGCGGCCGTGAGGGGTGCTGCCAGCAGCGCAGCCCCCAGAGCGAGAGAGAGCTTGCTCACTTGTGCTCACCTTCCTCGTGGTCGTGGCCGTCGTGGTCGGCGTGGTCGTCGTCCGCTTCTTCTGACGGCTCGTCGTCGGCCGGCTCCTCACCCTTGTCGATCTTCTCGTCGTCTATTTTCTAGACTGTATTAGATTATTTTCCCTCAAATCCTGGTGGGGCTAAGAAGCAAGTACTGAGAATTATCGTCATTGTAGCATCTAACAGGGGACCTGTCCTCGTCCAAGGATATATTTATTGTGGCACCTCGGGTCCAGTAGTGTGGCACTTACTCCCCCACAGGTAGAACACTTTTCGTACCAAAAATGGTTACAATATCAGTGCGGAAGAGTAGTTGAACCCCAGGTACTGCTCAAAAGCATTATTATGCTCAAGCGGAGACCAGTGGTGGCACTGGTGGTACTAAAGAACGAATAGTAATAAAACTGTTTTATTAAAACAACGGCATCATGTTCTTCGATGATGTTAAGGTTCCCTAGGACCGGGTGTTCGTGCAACGCAGCCCGGAGATGTGCCGGGCCCAGTTTCATGAAACGCCCGGCCATATCTATCAGAACTACCAGGCGCAGATCCGCCTGTCCGTGAAGCTCAAGTTCCTGGTCGGACTGGCCCGGCAGGTGGCTGAGACCATCGGCACGGTGAACATGCCGCCGGTCGCCGACGCACTCGGACGCATGGCGGCACAGGCCGATTCCGTCGAAACCATGCTGCATGGCATGGAGGCCAAGGGCCACTATCACGGCAAGTATTTCGTACCGGACCGCCATGCGCTCTATTCAATGAGGGTTGACCTATACATGGTTGCCTAGTATCAGAAAAAGACAGCTATCAATCAGTATAATATCCAAAGAATTGCCACGGGTAGCCAAGGTCAGGATTATTAAGTTGGAATATCATACGAACAAATCAATTCAACATAATTTCTGTTTTCATTTCAAATTTTTGTTTTACTGTGTTTTACTTTTAATGCAAACAGTTCGATTTGTTTTGTTATTAGTACTCCTTAATTCGTTTTTATTCTTACTGTTTTTGAATAAAGTTAAATCCAATAAATTTTTCTTTCAGATCCCTAGAGGAATCTACGAGTTCGCCGTTTCATGTATTATTCCGACCTTAGAATGTCGATACGACATTATTCCCGACTCGAACTGTAAAGGTTTTAAATTTCAAAGAACAAATCACCAGGACCTTCGCTCTTGGAAGTGGAATTAAATTATTTTCTACAGAGTTCCTATAAATACTCATGTCAAATTTTCCTTTACATAGTGTGATGGCACCCCGTTAAAGATGTTTTTTATATTCTCCTTGTGCGTTTGCACACAGTATATCTTCAGGCCTGCATGCACACCATGGAATATCAAGTCGCTCTCCGTCTCAAATTTTGAAAAAAACATTTTTTTTTGGTGCCTGGCACTTCACTACTTCTGAGTAAATCACAAACCGGCTTCTTCTACAATTAGCCATGACTTGATGCCCACAACTATTCCATTTTAATTCAAAAATCAACGGATCAAAATCAATCGAGTATTTGAATACTAAAAATTTTAGCATTTAAATTTTTTTTAATTAGTATAAAATTCTAGTATTAGAATACATATTTAGTATTAGAATATTAAATAATTCATAGCACTAATTATGAGCTATCATATCCCCGTACCCAAGCATCAAAGGATTTATTTTTCCTTTTGCGGGTATATTTTTTTTTGTCTTTAAAAATAAAAGAAAAAAAACTAATCGAGCTCAAAGGACAGTGGCGTCAAACTAAAAAAAAACCGTTTTTTTCTTTTTAGTTTTTTTTGTAGTTTTTACCTTGTTTTAGTTTTTTAGTTTTTTCTTTTTATTTTTTTTTTGGTAGTTTCTCAGACCTAGAACCGTGAACATAACGCGTTACCAACTCAGCTACTCGGGTTTGAATACATTCGTTTTTGAATTGGTTGATGAAATAGTTTTATTATTGGTTTTTACCTTTTTTTTTAGCTTTTTCTTTTTTCTATTTAGTTTTTTTCTGTTTCAGTTTTTAGTTATTTTAGTTTTTTTATTAGTTTTTAGTTTTTCTTCGTTTTTACCTTTTTTTTTTGTTTTTTTTTGTTTTTGTTTTTTTTTTTTCATGAATAATTGATAGCATTATTGGTTTGACAACTATAAAGTCATATAAACCTCTCTCATATAATATAAATAATAATTCTCGCATAAACGTCAATCAGCTCATTAATTAGTAGATCCTTGTCTTTTATACCATTGATATTAGGGGACAAAAAGCTAATCTGAGTTTGAGCATTCATTTATTAGCATTATAGAAATCCGATTGGAGGATTTTGAATTTCAGACTGAAAGTTACGTGTTCCATGGTATTATTTACACATTTTGGCGAGGCTTGGCAAGGTTTTCCCTTGGAATTCACATGAGGGCCAGAAAATCTGGAACACTTTAGATGTGCTCTTGGAAAACGCTTAGTGTAGAGAGATAGTGATGATACTTGGAGGGAAGAATAAGCATATATCCTAGATATGTGATTGACATAACCAGACCGGATTGGATCTCTTTGGGGAGTTGGGGGCGGGGGTTAATTCGAAAAAATTAGAGAAAATTAGGTATTTGTAATTCACGAACGGGGAATCAGGTCTTAAATAAATTTGATATTTAGAAAGACCTTATGCTTCAAAGCTTTTATTTGAAATCCTGACCAGATCTGGTGAAATTGGGGGGAGTTGGAGGGGGAAACCGGATATCTTCGAAAACTTGAAAATTGAGGTATTTTTATGTTACGAACGGTAAATATTTCGCAGTACATATAATTGACCTGCCAATAAAATGAACATACCACTCAAAGCGTTTTTTATGGTTTTTACGAATATAATAATCGCTTGCATCCGCAAATCCAAGCACTTTTTGAGCTCCTAAAAATGACCAAAATATAGGGTATAAAAAAGGTCTAAGGCATTGTTCATAAACTTTAAAACATTGGTCTCAAACTTACTGTTTCATTATAAATCCATTTTTTTAATGTTATATAATCCACAAGTACTGATTTCCCACGATTAAGTTGGATAAATAAATTTTATCTTGCCGTTTTCTTCTTCCTTGACGCAGAACTTTCAATTAGTCGGCGATGTGAATAGTCACTTCTTCGCCCAGAGCTTCATTACCATGGATCCACCGGAACATGGCCCCCAAAGAAAGGCTGTAAGCAAGATAGTCGCGCCTGCGAGCCTGGGCAATTTCGAGAAGCTGATTCGAACGCGGACGCAAACGTTGCTCGATTCACTACCCGTTGGAGAGGAATTTGATTGGGTCGACACGGTATCCATTGAACTCACAACGATGATGCTCGCGACGCTCTTCGACTTCCCATTCGAGGACCGACGCTTACTCACCCGTTGGTCAGACGTAACCACAGCAGAAGCTAACTCACCGATCGTCGGCAGCCAGGAGCATCTTTTTGTCCGCCTCAACAAAAAAAAAACGTAGCAAAAATCCATTTAAACAAATTGTTGACATAAGTAGGAAAACGCAGATTGAAAGCCTATATATCTGAAACGATAAAAGAAAAAAAAAATTAGGACCAGCGTAAAATGTTGTATCAAGGGAATTCCATGTGGGCAGGAAAACAGAGATTGAAAGCATGTATATCTAAAAGGAGAAAAAAAAATTAAATTAGGACCAGCGTAAAACGGAAAGATCAATGTCATTTTAATGACAAACATTATTGAAACACTTTTGAAAAATTGCAAATAGTCTAAGCACATGAAAATATAAACCCAAGAAAAAACTGTGTCAAGTATGCATTATTAGCCTAATTTGAACCCTTTGTGGACAATGGAATGTAAGCATCTAATGTATGCAAACTGTGTTTACTATGCCTTATTAGCTTATTTTCAACGTTTTGGTCACCATTGAAGGTACAGATCTAGTGCATGCAAACTATGTCAAATATGCCTTATAAGCTTATATTGAACGCCTTGTGCACCATGGAATGTACACATCTAGTGCATGCAAACTGTGTCAAATATGCATTATTAGCCTATTTTGAACTCTTTATGCACAATGGAATGTACGCATCTAGTGTATGCAAACTATGTCAGATATGCCATAATAGGCGTGTTGTTACATAAGTCTATTGAAGAACAAATAGAAAAGGAGTTTAAATATAGAAAAAGAAAGAACTAAATATGGTTTATGGTTTAATTGAACTGGATGGGTTATGCTTAAGATTCCAAAATTATTCTTAAGGCTACCGAATAAATAATGTAATACTAGTTAAAAATAATAAAAAATTTTAATTTAACTAGGACCTAGCATTTGTTCCAAAATTCCCACAATATTTGCAAAATTAATAGGGTAGATTTTACGGTTTATTACACCAGCATGATAACTTGAGGTGGCTGAAATGCAAATTTAAAAAAGTAGTAAGAAAATTTTTCATTCTCGGTAGGCCAAAAGTTTGCCCTATTTTGCAGCTGAAGAAAGGAAGCTATTTAACATAAAACATGAAGCATTGAATTGCTACAGAAAAAACACATCAGAAAATTATGACGTCTTCAAAACTTTTTGTAACCAGACAACTAACCCAAATCAAGGAGTTGAAGAGAAGGTTTGAAGAAAAATTGGCTGAGGATACTAATTATATCTTGAAGCAAATAATCTCTTGCACAGTCATAGTATGGCTTTCCATCTGAGAGATATGATGATACCAAACTCCTGAATACTATGACGACATTACTAAGTTACTTGATACTGGGATGCCTGTTGACATGATTCTACCGTTGTTTTAGCCCCAACACACAAAAATCCTTGATCTGGCTTACTGATGATGGTACTTAATAAAAAGAGGGGGGGGTGTCAGATGAAAAAACAAGCGAACTATGTGCAAAAAATTTTAAGTTATGGGATAAATCCAAAAAATCACTAGACTCGATAAAGGGAGTAAAGACAATCTATGCAATCACATTTTTGTGGTCCTGTTTTGGACTTAATCGTTTTGTTTGCTGGTTTTAATCTGATTAAAGTTGAAAATAAATAGAAATAAAGTCATATTGTACATCAAACTTAAATACATTACTATGAAGGAACAAATTAAACTTAAAACGAACATAACGGCTTCTTCAAGGAGGCAGTAGCTTTTATAGATTGTTACTGCTAATAATTGGAGGAATTGAAAACAGTATTCTCTAAATATGGCTAAACCGTACAAGCTGGCACCAATAAAACTCCCATTTCACCAAAAGAGCACTTTAAAGACAATCTCAGTAAATTTATTAAAAATGTGGCAATTGCCAACGGTGAAAAATTTCTTTTGATTCAAGACGCCCTTCGACGAGTAGATATGCATAAACCCTATCGAGTAGATATGCATAAACCTATCCCTATATCGCGAGTAATGTAAAAGACCCTTGACTTAGCTTGCTGAAAGTGAACATGTACAGATTGCAGCTGATCGAGGAGAACCTGCTCGCCGCGGTCGGCGGCCTGCCTGCCAACCTGTTCACCACAACGGGGATCCCGGTCGCGATCCTGATCTTCGATCGTTCGCGCGAGGAAGGCGGCGCGAACACGGACCGGCGCGACGTGCTGTTCATCGACGCCAGCAAGGAGTTCACGCCGGGCAAGACCCAGAACGTGATGGACGAGGCGCATGTGGCGAAGGTGCTGGAGACATACAGCACCCGCGCCGAGGTCGAGCGTTACTCACATCGGGCAAGCCCCGAGGAGATCGCCGAGAACGGCTACAACCTCAACATCCCCCGCTATGTCGACACCTATAGTATTTTTGGTAATTTCAAAAGAGTTATTTAGTCTAATTAATTATCCTTTGTGGTTCTGGGGTCATTCTTAAAGATTTAATATACGAATATAGAAGTTCTTTACGTAAGTTAATTTTTAAGTTACGTATATTTATTACTAATTAAAACGTTCGTAAATAAATTTAAAAGTTGTAGTGGGCTTTTTAAGTAACCAAATAAATCGGAGGGCAACTAGGTCCCTTCCTCCGCCTCCTTTTTTTCAAAATCGTTCGACCAAATCTTTGAGAAAGCCATTTAGCCAAAAAAAGGTAAAGTTAATATTCAAATTTTGTTTTAATTATTCATGTACATGTTTTCTTTTTCTTCACTCTTTCTTTATTTTAAATGACAAAAAATTAAAGGCTTTTTGGACAACAAATATTTTTTTTCTTCAAAATTGAAAGCATAGCCTGCATGGTCTTTCAAACAGTTCGTGGTAACGAACTGTAGTAAGTTCGTTACCTGTCTCAATGGTAACCGAAACTCTAAAAAATGGAATTTTGGGAATGGAAGTTTTTTTACTGTTTTAATAAGTAGAGTTAAGAGAAAGAGTCAAATTTTAGCGTAAAGAGTGGCGCGTTGAGGAGGAAAAGCCCCTTTCATATACGGAGTAATTTCTGTTCGTTTTAAGTTAAACGAAATTGTTGTAATTAGCGTGCTTAAGTTTCAATTTAAACCAAGGTTCCGGTAACTCTCAGTGATAACTATCCCCTTCCAAATTGAAATGTTAGTGATCTTCAAAGTAAAGTATCTAAATCATCAAATATAAAATAACGTAATACTTTTAATTTTTTTTCCTAATGCAAAGTCTTTTTGATGTCTGTTATTTTACAGTCCTTTTTTCGTGAAGAAAGAGAAGAACTTCAAAGGAAACGTATGCGCGTCCGATTAGTTCAACAAAGGAAAATCACAGATGTCACTAGTATTGCTAAGGAAGTACCAGATGTAATACCTTTGCCAGCCGTAATTGGCACCCACGCATAAGCTTCATGCAAACTATTGTTGTAAAAAATCAATAAGCATGTTCCAAATTGCAATAAGAAACTAGACTATCTTGTGTCACTGTTCCATAAGAAATAGATATTCGGATAATACATATAGACGCAACAACACATGTTTTTGATTTAGGAATTTCTTATATAATTGTGGCCTGAAAACGCGTTTTTTTTTGCGTGTTTCTGACACCCGTGGAAATTCATCAGATAGGCATCCCTTCCAAGATCCGTACTTATTTGCACCTTGACTTCTTGCTCACAGTGATTCTGTTACCAGATCAGAAGAAAAAAAAAACATCATTTGGATTTTGAAAAGCAATGTTTAGAAAAGCGAAAATAGCAAGAAGTCAGCACGGTATTATACATAGAGGCATTTATGCATTTATGGGTTAGTATGGGAATCCAAAACGCAAGGAATATGACGTAATCAGCGCTTTTTAGGCATTCCAATGGCAAATAAAAGAATCGGGGTTTCAATTAAATACTCAAAATAAAAATTAAAACAGTTAATGATTTCTTGAGCGGATCCCCCACTACCAAATTCCATGACCAAACGACAACCGACTGGACCTGTGTAGTGATAGTATGAATATAATTATAAGAAGCACTGATTCTTATTTTCTTGTTCAATGATTACTTTTCAGAGCCATCAAATACCAAAGAGCCTTGTGATAACGGGCTATTTTCCCTATCACTAAATTCAATTTAAACACACAAAAATGACACAAATACAATAGATTTATTACTTACTAAACACCTCGGAGGAGGTCACGCCCTCCTCAACACCTCGCTCTTCACGTTTAAGTTTTTTCGGCATTTCTTCAAAAGTTACTTATACAACCCATGTGTTTCAGGAGTCGTTTTTGAACGATTTAGGACAAAATTTAAACTTTAGCGAAAAAGAACGAGGTGTTGAGGAGGGGGCAACCCCTCGCATACGTAAAAATTTCTGTTCGTTTTAAGTTTTGATAATGCTATAGTGCGCTTCTGGTGTGCATTATAGTGCTGTGTAGTGCGCTTTCGATTCTGGTGTGCATTCTCATTTGCTGTACAGTGGATTCTCAATCATTCAGTTGTGCGGGTATTTAAAAATCTGTATGCAAGATTATGTGTTGTCATGAAAGAACCTGTTTTTCATGCTTACGTAAAGTGTAAAGCTATTATTCGAGTTTGGAAAGGAATCCGCCAAGGTGGGGTAATTTCGCCACCATTATGATAATAGTTTGGTTTCACCCCAGAAAAAGGTTAGAATTAGTTTTATTTTTAAAGGTTTGGATCTTTCCATACTCAGTTACGCTGACGACATCAGTTAAAAATACCTCATTTTCTCTAATTTTTCCGAATTAACTGCCCCCCCCCAGATGGTCGAATCAAGGAAACGACTATTTCTAATTTAACCTGGTCTACTCCCTGATACGCCTTCCAAATTTCATCGTCCTAGCTTATCTGCAAGTGAATAAACTATCAAAACCGGGATCGACAGACAGACCGACAGAATTTGCGATCGCTATGCGTCAGTTGGTAAATACTAAGTGCCATAAAAACGAAAAAAAACTTGCCCACCCTAAATATTCGTGAAATGGCACCCTATAAGGGATTCCAACTCAGGTTTGGCAGACGAGGTCCAATGATTTTCTCCCATTGTTTTGTTTTTTCACGGCAAGTCGCGTGCCATCGCAAAGCTTTGGTGGGTTGATATTTCGTAACAGCATTATTGGTACGCCTATTTTTAGTAGTAGCACGTGTGGCGGAAACCCTGGGAAATCCAGGGAATTTAAAAATTCAGATGGATAATTAACCGCTTCATTTGGTTCCAGAACTGTGGCGACTGAGTTGTAACGAACTGCCTGGTCTCGAATCTTGGTCAAAATTATATTAATGACTAGCTGTTGGGGTGGCGCAGAGAAATTACAGACCGAGACATCGGGCTAAGCGTTTTCCAAGATTTCCCGTTTTTCCCATCAACTCCCCCGGGTCGTTCTTGTCCAGGACCGGTCACGCCTGGGCGGCAATTCGAGCAGTGAAGTCAAGATGCATATCGTAGGTGCCAACATGCACCGTGGGCGACCCGGCTGGCGTGAGGGTGGCATCATCGAGGAGTTGCGGCTGGACGATGCCGTAAACAACCCGCAACGCTGCTGGGAATTATGGGACTTGCTGCTGTATGACAAGGTGACCCGAGAGCCCAACATCTCATTGTTTCTGGATACGACGTTATATGCTGCCGAAGTAGAAGACGGCGCAATCCAGCGGGTGATGGCACGGTGCGATAAGACAGAAATCCTCTACCGCATCAAGGCGGCGTGTCTCTTTTTTTCTCTCTTCCCCAAGACGTAGTCGCATCGAACCAGTATATCCTAGAATGTTGTAAAAAGGCTTATTTGAAGAGAAAGTGCTACATATAACGCTCTTCTAAATTAACAAAAAAGATCATGCCACAGAAAGGTAGAGTTTTCTGCTAATTTGTGCCACCAAACATCAATTTTTGCCAAAATGGGTCAAAATGCCATAGGAATATCTAAGACAACAAATTGATATTAAATAGTCTAAAGCCTTATGTAGAAGGTTTTAAGTCCTTCACCTTGACAGAGTGGCTTTTCTACCATTTTGTGTCAGAAAACAAAGCTTATGGCCCTGGCAATCGTGAATCGGATTCTTATTCAGAATGCCGTAAATTCTTCGACGCCAGCAGCTTCGCGAAACGGCGTCCGGTCACCGGAAGTGGATAGGTGTCGAGTTCGTTCGGCCGGACCCATGCCAAGTCGGCGCTGCGTGGGAATGATCCGGTCCGATAGGTGGCCTCGAAACAGAGCAGTCGGATGCGATACCGTGTGACGCTGTGCTGCATCTCGGTCAGCAAGGCGCCGATTTCCGCCGACACGCTGCCTTCGAATTCTTCCGTTGGAGCTTTGGACACTATGTTGACCGTCCCGCAGGTCGCGTTTCGACCATAGAGCGTGCCTTGCGGAATCACAAAAGCCGTAGAATAAATAGTTGAAGTTACTAAAGATACTTTAGCGTAAAGAGCGAGGTATTAGGAGGAGGTGAGCGCCTCATCTGGGTAATAATTTCTGTTTGTTTTAAGTTTTAATGCTGCTCCTTACTTCCAGCTGAGAAAAACTTTTTCATATTTTTTTAAATAATGCTAGTAAATCCTGCGCTCCCTTCATGGAAATTTTCTTCCCCCATGACAAATTCTCGATGTAAAGTTCCCCCAGCATATTCCCCTCTTCTCAACCCCTCCCCCCAACCAAAAAAATCCTCCTGAAAACGCCTTTACACTTCCCAATAACTATTACCATATTCGTCTGTGGTTGCAGGTAATATGGAACTGTAAAAACCTTGTTGCTCGTTAGGAAAATAGCTAAGGGTATGCAAATCTGGTAGGCACTTGGACTTCAACAAACCAGAGCACGGTGGGTATACGTCTGAAATTGTAGTAACACTTTAAAACAATGCATGAAAACATTGTAAACTTGCTGCTCGTTAGGAAAATAGCTAAGGGTATGTAAATCTGGTAGGCACTTGGACTTCAACAAACCAGAGCACGGTGGGTATACGTCTGAAATTGTAGTAACCCATGAAAACATTGTAAACTTGCTGCTCGTTAGAAAAATAGCTAAGGGTATGTAGGATTCTTTTGCAACAAATTAAAATGGAGAGACAACCGTAAGTTCTTAGCATAGAGAGGAATGCATACAAATTGATACTTCTCCTTTCTTCCAATTTTCTTTGTGAATAAAGGATGAAAGCCAAGTCAGCCTAAGGTTATAAAGATGGAAGTAAAAGGGATTAGTCAGCTAGAGAAAGAATGTAACGAAGGAAGTCTTGTTCCTATATCAATACGTTGCCCCAGCAAAAGAAAAGAATAAAAATTTCAGCATATGTTTCACGCTACATTAACACTAGCTTTATTTTAAAACTGAAGATGTGAATAAATATAGAAAAGTAAGGGAGAGTTTGGACCTTTTCTAAAAAAGCACTGTTCTTCTTTTAAAACTTTGTGTAGAGCATCTCTCAGTCTAAAAAGTATCATCATGCTAAGTAATTTGCTACCTACAGAGACCAGACTAATGCTTCGATAATTACCACACTCACTCTTATCATCTTTCTTAGACAGTGGTTTAATTAAGGTTTTTCAAAAATCGCTAGGTACTTCCCCTTTTTCAAAAATCATATTCATAATCTTCAGTAACTTCAGTATCGCCTAGAACCATATGTTCAATAACCAATCTTCAGTAAACGCCTAGAACCATATACAAATATATTATATATACAGCATTAGTTTCCAGAACATCTTTTGAAAGAAGAAGTGATGGATAAGCTATTGAAAATTATTAAGTCAACGACAAATGCAGTAAGTTTTTTCTAGTTGAAATTACATTGTGTTTTGTTTTAAGGGGTGGCAAAAACTTGAGAGACCTCTTGAGTTCCCCCGTGGTTAAAAGGTTATTCCTTTTTTTTACTTTTTCCTTGTGTTTTTTATCGTTTCCTTATCTATTTTTTTTATATTGTCTTGGTGGTTTTTAAATAAATTTATCAATCTGTACAACGTAGCAAGCTTTCCCCATATTTCCGTCTATTTATTATTATGTCTACATTTTCTCATAACATTATATTTATATTTTATACTTAACACCTTTGATAAGAAATTTCCCATCGTACGGTGGCAGGAAACTGCTATAAAAAAAAAAAAAAAAAATTAATGAGCAACCTTATGAGTATCCTCAGCAGCCACAACCTAATGCCTCTGGGCTAGACGTACGAGCCCTTCTAAATCCACAACAATGCTAAATTATCCTTAAATGCTCGCCCCTTTTTTCTTAATCTAATCTCAATTTCTTCCTAAAATATCTATGTTCTGCTTGAAATTTTTTGCACCACAATATCTCCGATTTTGAAGTGAGATACACATGTTAAAAGCATTATCCACAAAGAAATGCTTTTATTTCACACGCTCTATTTAGTGTTTGTACTGTTTGAGCTTGACAGGTTCCCAAAACAATCCTTAAATAAATTCCTCTGTAAAACATCTAATAAATCTTCCTCTGTCTTTCAAAGTGCCCAGGCTCCAGAACCATATTTGGCATTGTCATCACTGTAGCTTCTAGTAATGGAAGCTCGGTTTGGAGACCTAACTTCCTATTTATCCAAACTCCTTTCAGCTCTGAAAAAACCTCCCTTGGCTATTCTATTTTAACATCTTTACTGCATCCACCATACAATTGATCGACCTTCTCGTTACCCATCGTCACCTCTTTGCCTTCACCTTTTCCCAGTCTAAGTAGCTTACATTAAACATAAAACCAACAGAAAATATTCCATATAAAAAAGGGGCTGTCCCCTCCTCAACACCCCGCTCTTAACGCTGAAATTCAAATTTTGTTAAGTAATGGCAGATATAAATAACAATTTGTTTGTGTTATTTTCTGGCCCATCTTAGCACATAATTCCATCTTAAGCAGCTTCATAACTACGATTTTTGTGTGATGATAAACCAAAAATATTGTATGTCTTCGGCTTATGGTTGTTATTAAATAAAAAATAGGTTTTTTCCAATTGAAAGTAGGGTGTAACATTGAAACTTATTTTCAATGTTATTACATTGTAAGTTTTAATGCCGTATAACTACCCTAACTATCTACTCTAACTACACATGACAGATTTGTTCAAAAAATTTAATGACATGAACTTACAATTGTAAGGGGGAAGCCTCAATTAAAAAAGAATAAAGGGTGTAATTTCTGCTCTCCTTGGAAGATTGAAATTCATGAAGTAAATTATTAATTGGCATGAATTTTTACGGTTTTCAAACTTGTCACAGATTGATACGAACAACTTTCAATTTCCCTGCATGGAGACTTCAGAATCAGATTTGAAAATATACTGAAGATGAGAGTATACTGACGATGGAAATGGCACCATGGATTATAAATCCATTGGATAAAACTGAAGCTATTAATTTGTAAATGTCAAACAGAATAGCAGAGCACATTATTTATTTTGAATTTTCATGTCTACGTTTGAAAGTCGTTGAAAGACTGGTTTCAGGGTCTTAGCTCCTTAACTCTTCTATTATATGACATTGGATTTATCTGTTTGTATGAAAGGACCATCTACATAGCCATGCTATTTCCTACCTTTGTTTGCAGACTACACAAATGTTATCTCCTCTTTCTGTTTTCTTTTTTTAGTGTTCAGAGCAGTTATGATGCAATCAATCAAAAATTAAAAACTAAAATAAATTAAATATAAATACTTCAAGAAATATCTACATATTTGCAACACACACTTGTGGATAAAATCAATAGCTACCCACGATTACAGAACCAATACTTATATATTATAAATTATCCCTTACGTAATTCAGAGAGTTAAATACCGTTTCAACTATCAAGCATAAAGCTTATGATTGACCAATCAGAATAACAATTTAAGGCTTGATTTTAAGAAATTTGAAAAGATGGCTATAGCGATGGCAGATGCTCTTCTTTGCGATCAAAAACATGGCAAAGCTCTAAATAGCAGGTTTCTCATCTCTATCAAAGATCAAAGATCTCTATCAAAAGATCTCCATCAAACTCTATCAAAGATCTTTGATAGAGATCTCTATCATCTCTATCATGGATGTAAATTATTATGGAGTATTTTAAATGCTTTTGGTTTGCTTTTTTTGTGCGGAAGGGCGAGGGGGATCACTTGTATTTGGTTTTCTTTAAAAAAAAAAATATGGTTTTAGCTTTCTTATCTCTGCTTGTACAGTTCTTGTCACTCCATTCTTCCGGTTTCATGTTCCCTTACTTTTTATTCTTTTGTTGTAACTACTAACTCCTCTGCTTTTAAGCAGACCCACAGCCACTAATCCTTTCTTCCTTTAATGATTTAAGTTGAACTGCGATCCCCTCAAGACGCAGGAGGTGTTATTAAACTTCTAAGAGACGCAAGTGCATGCATCCTCCTCGTAAGACGATTTAAAGCGCAAGCGTTCCAGCAACGCCTTTACCATCTGGCCGGAATTATTTCCTTTTTTCGCTTTTTCATAGATTTGATTTACCACTTCCAACGCAGATTTCGGCATTCCTTTTTGAGCGAATTCTTCCACTTGCTGCCACTCAGTTTTAAAGTCCGGCATCTTTTTGTCCTTCTCTTGTTGTGAGTAGATAATTCCGGCAAATGTTAACATCAATAATATGGCTATAAGAAACCAGAGTTTGTTTTTCATAGAAACCAGCCTCGTTTTTATTCTGCTTCGTTCGAACATGATTGTTTTCCCAACGCTAAGGGCCTGGAAAGAATTGCTAAAAATCTATGTTGCAGAACAAGAAAAAATAGATTTGAAAAAACTTTCTATAGATTAGGTTTTGTAATCGCGCCTTCAGCTGCAGAGCCAACAAGTGTTGCAAATTTTGCCAAAGCTCCTGATGTGTAATTTGGTTTTGGAGGACTCCATTGTTTTCTTCTATTTTCTAATTCTTCAGATGATACATGAAGATCAATTATGTTAGTTTCAGTATCTATTGTAATTTCATCGTCGTCTTTTACAAGTGCTATTGGACCTCCAACATATGCTTCTGGAGCAACATGTCCTACCATGAATCCTCTTGTTCCGCCTGAGGCTGACGCAATTTTACATATGAGATGTTAAGGGACACTATCCAGTGGGAAATAATTACCGGGTAGAGATTGTCTAAATTATTTTTCGTAGGTGGGGGGGATCTTCCATGACAAAAATTGTCCATTGGGGCGTTTTCCAAGGGATAAATTCCCTAAAGGGAATTTTCTGTGGGAGTACCATTCTACTAGGGGGCGGGGAAAAGAATTTTTCCCGGAGGTGGAATCTCAGTATGATTTTAAAGACAATCAGAAATAAAAATCTTTTCAAAGGAAAGCGGGGTAAGAAAAAAAAATTCAGCCGGAATTGTGCGGAAGAAATTTTCTGTGGATACTAATGTATAAAACTATGAAACTAGGAAAATAGATACTTTTTTATAGACATGCAACTGTACAGTGGTCAATTTATTCTCAAAATTTGAGAACATTCAGATTGAGTTATCGGAATGTATGAAACTATGAAACTAGGAAAATAGCGCCTTTTTTATAAATATACAACTGTACAGTCGTCATTTTATTTCTCAAAATTTGAAAATATTTTAAAAAGTTATCAGAATGTATAAAACTATAAAACTAGAAAAATAGCTTTTTTTATAGATATACAACTGTTTAGTGGTCATTTTTTCTCAAAATTTGAGAATGTTCCGAATGAGTTATCGGATTGTATAGCTCATATTCATTCTTTAAAATCTTAATAAATTTGTATTTATTAAAGTTATTACACTGAAAATGTTTAGTCTTTTCCGAAAAGTACAAATTATGTTTTGGCCTTGAGTAGGCATAGGGGTTGCGAGCCCTAATCAGGTTATTTTTTGCTCGTTTTGAGTTTGATTCGGTTATTTATTGTAATTTCTGTTTGTTTTTGGTTTCATTTATGTATTGATGCTGATTTGTGGTATTTTTACGCTTGGTAGATTATTTGATGCTTTTTTCTTCATTTTTGGTTTAATGGAGCTCTTTACTTTTCCTTGAAAAACTAAATTTATGGAAAAAGTTTTTTTAAACTCTCCTAAACAGTTGGGTCTTTATGAAAATTATACAATTAAATGCGACATGTTCGAGAAACCTAATTCACCAGGCTACCAGGCTAGGGAGCTTTCCATTTTATTTTGTCCGAAGAAGAAAGTCTCTAACGCGTATTTGTTTTTTACTCTAGATGTAGTCATTACTATCGAGTAGTCGTATCATAGGCAGTGCGATTCCGCTGCCAAAGTAAAGAGCAATGTGGGGACAATGTATTATTTTTTTCTCACTTAGGCAATTTGTATGGAAGGAGTTATTTTTTGAACATCGAAAGGGGTTCATTCGATTCGAAACTGAACCCTTTTTAAGGTTTAGTTACACGAGGTTTTAATTAAATGGGGTTCTGGTGCCTGGTGGTTCAGTTACACGAGGGTTCAGTTGCACAGGTGTTCGCTTATACAGGGGTTCAGTTGCTTGTGGTTCAGTTACACGCACACCAAATAAAATATATACACTACCATTTACAAATATGCTGCAGCCAATGACTAGAAGAAGTATAATCAGTTCTTTGCCTCCGACTGTAAAGAAATAGGAAATTTGAGTCTTGGATTGAACAGTAAGGCAGGTTATATGAAAGCATTTATTTATTATGCATACATATTTTATACGTTCATAAAAAATTTCAATATTTTAAAATTAAAACTAATTTTCCTGGCTATTATATAACTCAACAAAACTCTTCCGATGTCTTTCATGTTTAGTGGGGATGGGAGTGAGTTTGGGTAATTAGTCGAGGAACAGACAGGGTCTTGGTACTGAAACGAAGGCATAGGAGGCTTCTTCACTCGGCCAACGTGGTGAGCTTGAGTTTACCAAGCTGATTATGATATGGAACCTTCCCTTCACCATTATATAGAGGAGTAACGCCGGGATAAATGTCCTGTTATTAGGAGGACACATTGGAATGGGTTTTCTTTATTATTATTATTGACATTGGTAGGATGTTTTTATGTTTTTACTATTTTTTGTTGCTGGACTCGACGCTTTTTTCGCCCCAAGCCATGAAGCGCGTCAAAGTCTTGAATCCTCTTTAGCGACGTTTTTTAAACAAAATTTTACTGAAACGTTACTGTTTTTATAAATTTATTTAAACAGAACTTAAAAGAAACGACGCTTTTGACGCCCGAAGCCATGAAGTGCGTCAAAGTCTTGAATCCTCTTTAATGGCGTTTTTTAAACAAGATGTTACCTAAACGTTACTGTTTTTGTAAATTTATTTAAACTGAACTAAAAACAAACACCGCTTTTGACGCCCCAAGTCATGAAGCGCGTCTAAGTCTTGAATCCTTTTCAGCGACGTTTTTTCTATCAGTATTAATTTTTGTTTCTCATGGGCAGGTTAGATTTAGTTGAAGGACTTAGTTTTCTATGCATTATAAATGTGTGTATTTAAGTTTTATTCTTATTAATACACTTAATTAACTTTGAATAGTGATAAAGAAAACACAGAAAGCACAAACAAGTACAAATTCTGTTATGTCTTGAGAAGGCCTGGGGGTTATCAGCGCTACTCATGATAATTTTTGCTTGTTTAAAGTTTGATTTGGCTATTTATTGCAATTTCTGTTCGTTTTGAGTTTCATTTATTTATTGATAGTGATTTATGGTAGTTTTACTTTTGGAATAATATTTGACTCAACGTTAACACTAGCTTTTTTAAACTAATTTAAAAAACACTTTTTCCACAAGACAAGTTTTTTTAAGAAAAGTAAAGAGCTCCATTAAGCCAAAAATGAGCAAGAATAAAGTCAAATAATCTTCCAAGCGTGAAACTACTACAAATCACTATCAATAAATAAATGAAATTCAAAAAGAACAGAAACGACAATAAATATCCGAGTAAAATTAAAAACAAGAAGAATTAACATGAGTAGGGTTGATAACCCCTATGCCTTCTGAAGACCACCCTTCTGTATATGCCTCCACACACTCTTGCTCTGAGGGCTGTGGGGGGTTGCCATCCTCAAAGACTCTAGGTGTCCTGTAGTGGCGTAGCGGGTTTGACCTTAGCTTGGTAGCACAAAAGCCGGAGATTAGAACCCCGCTATAGCAACACACAGCAGGGCCGACGCAGAGATCTTAGCAGTCAAGAAGCATCGTTATTTGGTTACTGCTACTTCTACAAAATTGCAGGCACTATTAAAATTTACATTCAAATATATGATACATAAAAGTAAAACTGTAAAAAAAGTAAAAATAAGTCAAATTATATAATTCGAAATAACTGCTTCATTTATTGCCTACAGTTGACGTGAAGACTATTTAAATGCTTATTTAGCGCTACCTATAATTAACCAGTTTAATTATTTATATGCGGAGAGCCAAAATCAAACATGCATTAATTCAAAACGTTCAGAAATTAAATTGAAGTGTAGGAAAGGGGCCGTTCCCTTCTCAACGCCCCGCTCTTTAGGCTAAAGTTTTTTTACTGTTTTAATGAAGTAGAATTGAGAGAAAGAGTCAAACTTTAGCGTAAAGAGTGAGGCGTTGAAAAGGGGAACAGCCTCTCTCTGACACGGAGCAATTTCTGTTCGTTTTAAGGTTTAATGTCGCTCCTTACTTCCAGTTAAAAAAAACTTTTTTTTTTTTTATATTTAATTCGTATTTGTAATGAAAGTAAGAAGGAAGATTCTGGGCGGTTATCCTTTGATGAATACAAACAGGTTTAGGAGGCGGTCCTGATCTGAGAGATTTGAGTCTCCTCTTGACAGCAATGTCGGTTGAAACTTCTTCAATATGACTAATTTTCTGTCTTCTCAGCACTTCACCATTAGCTGTAGCTACTTTCAATGCAGCAATTATTATCTCATGTCAGCAATCTTCCTTTTTCTTTTCTTTTTTTTAACATCACTCATCAAGTACCTAGATCATTAGTAAAACACTCAGTCAAATAGAGTCCACATACAAATCAATCCCTATTACATCATTGTAACAAGTCTATCATCCTATACTTCAAGGATTCATCAAGAAAGAAACACAGAGAAAAAGTGAAGAAAAGGAGAAAATGGTTACTTTAAAATTGTTGATTTTAGAAGTTATTTAATGAGAAAAAAATAGAAAATCATCATGGGATTAATTCTTATTTACTTTTCATTGTAGTGGATTGTGGATTGACCTGAAAGATTGTGGGAGTTTCCCTGTTAACTGATAATCTATTTCAGAGCTCACGTCAAAACAATGGATGATATTGATTGGGGTTCTGATGTTTGCTACCGCCACTGGTGTTGGTGTTGCAGTGCCTCTAGCCTTGAAATCCGGTGCATCGATTGAAGAGAGGCTGGCTGTTGCGAAAAGGATGTCAAAACGCAAAAATAACGTAAATACAAACAAGTAAAAATTCGACCCAGTGCATTTTTTTAAAATGAAAACTTAGATGGTAGTAGGATATAGTCCTTGTGATTCATTTAACTCATGCATAAGATAGGTGTCTAATAAAGAACTATTGCATACAGTTGTCACTCGGAGACATCACCTGCGATTCTGAATTTTTGTAATAACTGTTTCTTTTCATTTGTCGTAAAACTGCTAGGACTTGTTCTGCAGTTGAAGGATGAGAGATTGCCTAAGATCATCCTTATCCGGCAACCGTCTAGGGCCAAACGAAAAGCAGGTTTTCCTCGAATGGGGAGCATAATTTTGCAAGTAAGTAAGGCAAAGTTATAGGGCTTTCGCTAAAATCGTATCCAGACCAGGGATTTCTGGTCTCTCTAATATTGGGTCATTTAGTAGTTTGCTAATTTTAGTATTCTGACCGCAGAGACGTAATTTTCAATAGGGCAGGGGGCAACTCTTCCCCTTAGAATGCAGTTTACCACCCCAGACCCCAGTTTCCATACCTTCTCTCTGACTAAATTTAGTTTCTTTAAAAAAAAAATCTTGTCAAAACTAAGATAAGCTTGCATAATTCGAGCACCCAGAGAAACGGGCCAGTTTTCTTTAGTGCATCTTTGCCTTTATTTTCGGAGGGGGTGGGAAGGCGAGCTGCTAGCGAGGGGTGATCATTGATCCCCAGATGGACGCCTGCGGTCTCGGTGATGGGTGCCATGCTTTCGGCGAGGGCGAGCACTTGGTCGGGTGCGTAGCCTTTGGCGCGAAGTTGGATCACATCGCTTCCGCCGTCACACAGTTGGCGAGTGAGTTCGATGGCAGATCGGTCCCCTAGGTAGCCGGTATCTACAAAGGTGTAAAGACGGCATTCGGCGAGGGACCGTTTGGTTGCCATAACACCTATCGCGCTGCGCCGGACCGTGAGTCCAGGAGAGCGCTAGTTCTTATTTGTCAACAGCTCGTGGCAACAACTAAAAAAAACGAGTTTATTTTGGTTGTCAAAATGGCCTGTCTGCAATATCTCAGCTATAGGTAAGGCTATTGTGTCAAAACTTTCAGAGAATATTAGGTGGAATGTTGAACTTCAAATCAAAATACAACTATGTGAATCCCGGTAGTTAAAAATGCGTATCTTTAATATCTCAGAAATGGCTAAGGGCATTTATTTGAAATTTTCAGGGAATTTGAGGAGAATGTTTAAAAGTATCCCTTCGACCCCCTCGAGACACAGGTATGCGAAATAGGGAATATTTTCTAAGAGACGCATGTGCATAGATTTCATGACATCCCTAGTTTTAGTTGTGAATTTTTCAATTCTTTAAGATAAATTATTGAATTTGAATTTTTTAGCTAATAATATGAGCACACTACACATCGACTTTCAACATAGGTAAATGGAGAGGTAGAACTCGATACGTCCCCCTTATCACAAAGAAAATGCACTCTTCAAAAACAAAAAGAATTCAAATCTAATTTTCTTATCAAATTAGGGGCAAACTTACTGATTAATTTGCGTCGCTTTTAGGTTTGTCCATGTTTCAAGATATACCTCATAATGTCAAAGGTTTATCTCCTTTGAAAGTGTAGTTGTCTATGGAACCAACAAATTCTTATTGTTGTAAATTTTTTAAGCAGACTAACCTGATACCATATCGAGCCGAATTCAAACTGTAGAATTCTGCAGATTTGTCGCTGACAGATTTGATGCAAAAACAGTCTGATTCGGGGACGGGGGAGGGACTTTGGGTTGTATTCTGTTTGAACAACTCCTTTGCTTCATCCCCGACCCTCCAAAATTTGTCTCCTGCTCATAAATAGGTTGTAAAAATGCAGGTGTCCTGACCTAAAATATTTATCCTCAAAACCTAAAAAATATTTATCCGACTCATAAATGGGCTTAACAATCTAAGTAAAAAAAAAGAGGCTTGTTTGAGACATTTGGATAAATTTTATTATAGGCAGGAAGTATGCCATTTTCAGTTCGTTCATGTTTCTATTTTGTTCAATATTTCTCTATGCTCTTGTTGAAACAAAATTACTGTGAAAAGAAGCACAATTCTAAATTTCTAAAAAAAATTTTAGTTGTAACTCATGATAGAACTTTGTTTTTCTCATGTGACTAAACAAGATGAACTATGTGCCTTAAATACAGGCATATGTTATATAATATTTAGAGCAGCCCTCCGAAATCTTTACGAAATTGTCTATATTTTCTTGCACTTTCCATGTAATTCACCAGTTTTTTGGCGCTCTCTTCAAAGTTTTACCCCCTAGACTGAAAAGTATTTCCCCTTTAATAAACAATTCAGGCTATTTAGATTCAGGGAAACTTTCAATAGATGTCACATGGTAAATTCGAAATGGCCGCATAGGTCACAGGGATGGGAAAGAGGGAGAGAAGGAGAAAAAAAACCTAAGTTTCATGATATTAATATTATCTAGAGAATTAAGTTGGGAAATAATTAACAATATTACTAGGAATAGGGCGATTTTAGGATGAAATTTGCAAAATTTTATATTAATTTTTATGCATGAGATTTTGCAAGTGGCCGATACAATAAGCAAGTTATAATATGGTATGAGGCCACAATCAGGTATTAACCCTAGGCCCGATCCCATTATACCATTTCTAAAATAAGGCAAATTTTTCTCAGGCTCCAATCTTTTGATGGGCAAGTATAAACTTGACGAAACTTGTAAAATTTAAATCAGCATTAAATGCGATTCTTTTGATGTAACTATTGTTGTAAAAATCCTATTTTTTAGAGTTTCGGTTACTATTGAGCCAGGTCGCTCCTTGCTACTGTTCGTTATCACGAAGTGTTTGAGATTTATAACAGCTAATGAAAGAAGGTCACTGAGTGATTTGTAACCTATGTTGTCATAGAAGAAAAAAATATATAAGCTGTAGAAGACAATATTTTTCATTAAGACCAAAGCTTTGTGAAAAAGGACGCACATGTTTATTTGTTTTTTTTTTCCAGGGGTGATCGTATCGACCCAGTTGCCCTAGAATGTTGCGAGGGCTCATTCTAACGAAAATGAAAATTTATAGTGCCTTTTTTAAGTGACCAAAAAATTGGAGGGCACCTAGGCCCCCCTCCCACGCTAATTATTTTCCCAAAGTCAACGGATCAAAATTCTGACATAGCCATTTTATTTAGCATAGTCGAAAAACCTAATAACTATGTCTTTGGGGATGAATTACTCCCCCACAGTCCCCGTGGGAGGGGCAACAATTTACAAACTTTGACCCGTTCTTACATATAGTAATGGTTATTGGGAAGTGTACAAAGCCTCCAACTTACTGGAGGTCCCAGGGACTTCTTACTGTCCGGTTCTAAGCCGGCTTAAGCGCTTCGGTCTGGACTTGAGAAGATATGTTGGTCCCCGTCCTGTACTGGTACCCGGGATCATTGCTTTTCCTGAGGCCAAAATAATTTCAAAGATATAAAGAACATGAAAATTGGAACTTGGAATGTTACGACTTTAAAAAATGACTATTGCATCGTCATTTTGACTGACGAATTCAGACGGTTTGAACTGGATTGATTAGGAGTTTCAGAAACTCATATCCCAGGTGTAGGAAGCATGAAATTAGGTGACATAGAAGTTGTTTATTGTAGGTGTTTTTGTCTCTTTCTCTTTCTCTCTCTCTCTCTTTCTCTTTCTCTCTCTCTATCTTTTTCTGTCTTTGTGTGCCTATGCGTCTAAGCGGATGTTTGCTTGTCTCTCGCTCTATGGCTCTCTGTCAGTGCGGGGGTTTGCTTGTTTCTCTCTCTTTGCCTGTGTGTCTGACTGGCTATTTGCTTCTCTATCCCACTATGTCCGTGTGTCTGAGCGAGTGTTTGCATGTTTCTGTTGTTGGTCTTCGTCTCAAACTCTGTGTGTTTGCATCTGTTTTTACCTCTCTCTCTCTCTCTCTTCCTCTCTCTCTCTCTCTCTCTCTCTCTCAAAGACTAGCTACCACACGTAAAACAAAATGTCTGGCACCTAAAGCCCTTGCATTATCAATAGCTGTCTGATGATCCAAGTTTTCAAAGGCTTTGGAAATATCAGCACAAACAGTTTCAACATAAGAACTATTTAACTCAAGATGTTTGAAAACAGTGTCACGTATATAAATTAAGCAATGCGTGGTGCTATGATTCGGCCTATAGCTAAACTGATTTGGGTTGATTTTATCTTGAACATCGTTAAAGAGGAAATTGTAAATAAAACTTTCAAAAAATTTTGAGAAAATAGAGGTTTTCAATACTGGTCTTAAGTCAGAGTGAACTTTTGGGTCCAGTTTTTCTGTCACATTTCTAAATATTTGTGTCTATTCTCTAAGCCTTGAAAAGTGTTTATAAACAAACGACCCCTAACCTAATTTATCACTATTTGTCTATTGACAAGTTTTGTGAGAAATAATTAGATGAAACTGACGGTGTTTAATCGTGTATATATATAGAATATCAAAAACGGAAAAGTGCGGTCAAATCCATGTTTATTTTTCAGATTTTTTTTTTTTTAAATTGTACAACAGTGAAAGAAGTGAAGATAAAGGTTCTCCCCCTGCAAAATGCATTAACTGGGATTATTCTGCGTATTATGAAATAACAATTATTTTCTTAACAAAGAAACACTAAGGGTTTTACAAACAAATGTTTCACATATTTTAATGAATACTTTTTTGCAAACTTTCCCAAGGGATGTGCTTTAGACCAATCTAGAGCTCACATTTCATATGTGCAGGCACACATCTCATGTTAATAATCTGCTCTCAACTGCATACAAGCATGGACTGACAGATGGTTGCTCTTCTTCAATCTATCATCATTTATTTTGGCCACAATAGCATACATGATCAACAGTCAGACATCATCTTTCACACCAGTTTCAGTCTGTACTAGCAGCAAAGATATGGGAGTCATTGAGACAACACTTTTAAGTTTCAGAGACTTCAGATTCCCCTTTTATTTGGATTTTATATAAAAGCGGTTAGTTCACTTGTTCAAGGGATTTTAAAAGTTTGGTGGGGAGTTCATCGAATTCATGAGAAGAATCTATTAGCAGGACCCATCTGTTAAATTTTTCAGGTGGGTTCCTGTGGATGAATCCACTGCGATAAAATACCCTTCCTTCTATTTGGAGTATTTGGTATCGTAAGGCTTCTGCCCTCAACCTATATTAGATTAAACTTGTCGGTTAATTAGTTATTTTATTCTTCTAACTGCATGTAGGCCAGCAGCGGTAATTCTAAAGGCGGCACGTTTCACAAGGGAGCGGAAAATACATATATTTAAATACAGTGGATGTCATCAACAAAGTCTGATTTTAGTGTGTTAATTACTGTTCTAGGTGAGAAGAAGAACAAAAAATAATAAATTTAAGTAAGAAAAAGAAGCTTAAAAAGAATAAGTTTTGATAAAATCAAAAATGAAGAAATAAAGGGAAAAAATCTGAAACTAGGAAAAGAGAAGAAACCTGGTTTTAAGTTTTTTTTTCTTTTTCTTCTTCTTCTTCTCTAATTATTAACGTCTAGGGTCGATGGCATATCTAAGTCATAACCCTTTTTAATTATGCCACCCATTTGTATTTATTCCCCCTTTACATTTTTTTTTTTTTGTTTATAGGATAGCCCAATGCACCTCTTAACTTTTAACTGACAGAGCTCCAAATACATTAACTGATAGAGCTCCAAATACAAAGCGTTTACAGGCATGTATTGAAGGTGCTTTATATTGAAGTGATGAATGAGTTCGTGATTGGTTTTTTCGTTCAAGAACACGTAGGAGGAGACATTGTTATTACCGACTCTCGATGTCTCGACAAAGGACGTATGAGGAAATATATAATTGTCCAACGAGAAGCCGGTTGGAAAGTCTGCAAAAATAACACGTTCTATTCCACAGATGATTCCAGCACTTTTACCCTCGACTATGTTCTGTTTAATACCAAGAGCATTGATTTTGAAACGGGGAACCAAATAATAATACAGCCTAGTTTTTTTTTTTTTAATATTTGCACTATATTAAGAGAGTAGAGCCGTCCTGGCTAAGTGGTTGGCTTGCTGGCGTGAGAATTCTGTTTCCAAGGGGCATGGGCTCAATCTCAGTTGTGACCAGTCATTTAGTTTGGGATGGGAGACAGTGGCGTGACTCTGTAAGCTCAGCCGGAGTCGACCCACCTCTAAATAGGTACCTAGAGATATCTGGGGAAAGTAAGCAGGAAGGGTTTGTGAAAGCACAGGATGGTTGGCCTCCAACCCCTCATTGCACTTCCTGGCTGAAGGGATTGCACATCACTTTCAAGATTCTAAGCAGCTAACTATTTCCAAGCCTTTCAAAGACTAATCTGTAACAGAAACCTTTAAAGTAATAAGAGCATAGCATTTAAAAGGTTTTATATCACCGGAAACTAATTTTTAAAGCATTAAGAAGAAAAAGCGGTTCATTTTAAATTTAAAGTGAATAGCAATACAAACTATTTACCTTACAAAGGAAAACACAGGTAAGTGTCAAGAGCGTATCCAAGATTTTTGTTCAGGGGGGGATATTTTTTCCAGGAGGAGGATTATAAATTTTTTTTTAAATACATCAAAAATTAGTTCATATGCATTTTTGTTACCAAAAATCAGCAACAAAAAATCAAATAATCTACCAAGCGTAAAACTACCACAAGTCAGCATCGATAAATAAATGAAACCCAAAACGAACAGAAATTACAATAAATAACCGAGTCAAACTCAAAACTAGCAGATATTAACATGAGTAGGGCTCAAAACCCCTATACCTTCCCTTTCCCAGAACATAATTTACAGTTTACTGAAAAAAAATACAAATAAATGTGCATTGTCAGTTTAATATACATATGCTCTATTGTTTAAAATGTTAATAATATTTGATTTATTAAAGTTGCAAGTAGGGTTAATAGTAGTAGTTTTAGCTTTAGTAGCAGGTGTGTTTATTCTTCGCGCCAAGTATCATCACGATCTCTCCTCTCTAAGCGTATTCCAAGATTTCTGGTTTCCTTCTGCAACTCCCCCAATTCTCACCGGATCCGTTCAGGATTTAAAATAATAGGTCTTAGACACGAGGTCCTTCAAAATATCACATTTCACTAGGATCTAATCACTCGTTCATAAGTTAAAAATACTTAATTTTGTATAATTTTTCCAAATTACTGAATTAGCCCTCCTTCCCAACTCTCCCAAAGAGAACAGATCCAGTCCGATTATGTCAATCACGCATCTAGGACTTGTCCCTATTCTTCCCACCAAGTTCCATCGTCTTTAATGGGTTTGCAGTTAGGACAGCCATTGTAGTACAACCTGATAAGGTGCACTATTTATTACTTTTATAAATATAGTATTTATTATTTTGAAATATATGACTGATTTTCAAGAAGGATGAAGAGACTCCTTGGAATATATCAGAAACTATAAGAAATAAAATAAAATCTATTTGAAAGTAAAGAAATTTTTAGAGGGAATCGTCAAGGGAAAATTTTCTGTAAAGAGGAAATGGTTCATCACCTCTAAGGTAGAGCTCCTAAAATTCACTATGATAAGTGTGAACGGTTGAATATACCTACCGGGGTATGGTATAGAAATAGGCTATACAAGGAAATGGGATTTAATATTCAATTTTGTGTGAAGAAAAAGTATGTAACAATATGTGTATCATCAACCAAGGCTCTGATTTAGCTTTTGCAATAACCCTTTTTATTTTGCAGGGTAGCAATAGAAGGCATTGGCTGCTTTTTTTTCTTAAGCATAAACTCAAGTTTTTGCTTCCCATTACTTTTACTCTCTACTTTTTATTTCCTTATCAGATTCCACCAATAATACGACGTAAAGGATAGAAGAAAATTTTGATCATAACATTTTACGGATGCAGCCTAACTAAATCCATACCTAAATATACTCAAGCACATCCTCTTAACACAAATATACCAACCCTAGTTAAAATTTAACACCCACTGGGAAATATTTACCTACTGTGTTTTGCTTTAGAACAGCTATATCTTATATTCCATTCTGTGCCTCAGAATAGTCGTTAGGGACCTCATAACCAAAAGGTAGGACTTAAATGCTCGATTTACTGCAAACTAGAAATTATTTTATCAGTGGTACTAATTATAGGGAACATTTACTCCCTCCTACATTTCAAAAATACTTGTTTTTGGTTTTTAATTGAAAACACTTTTTTTGGTGTTTTCATTGGAAAAATTCTTCCGTCCCCCTAAATTTTGAAGAATACCCCCACTCCTACTTTTTCGTGTATACCAGGGTTAATACTGAAGACACGAAGTTTTATCTCAAGATGCTTATCTGGAACGCAAAAGCCATTAGATTAGAAATTCAAAAGGGATATTGCCCTTTTTAATAATCGAAAGTAATTGGAGGGAGAATCCCCTCCACGCCCATCATTTCCCCAAAGACTTCCCATCAACATTTTAATATAGCCATTTTGTTCAAGGTAGCTGAAAGGCCTGGAAATTATATCCTTGAGGATGACAATGCTCCCCCCAGCCCTCAGGACAAGGGTTGTAAGTCGTGCCCTTGGAAAATATAAGTTTTCATAGAAAATGTTTTGGTAGAAACTTCAAAAAGGGAACCAGCGGGCCGACCGTACAGTCAAAGAACCCTTGGGTTTCCTGGGCGATCTGTTGAGCCAGTTGCACCACCATTGCCGTCTCTTCGTGAACGGGAACCCACGTCTGGCTGGGTGCTCGATTGAAGCGACAGACGTCCGAGTCGTCGCGGTACGTGCTCATCCGCTGGTCTACTTCAGCCAGTCGCGCTTCGATCGCCCGCTGAAGCTCGGCGGTGTTCGCGATGGAGCCCGACTCGACCTTTACGCGAAACGTGGTGCCCATCGTTTCGCCCGAGTAGACCACAGGGTCTGCGGAAAGGCAGACGGCAGGTAGCGCCAGGAGGCACAAGAAAGCCGTTCCGCATGGTGACGGCGCCGGCGCGCAACTACCTGAACACCTCCTTCACCGAGACGGCGACGAGCCGGAAGCGCGAGGGGCGACCGACGGTGATGCTGCATCCCGGCGCCGCCGCCGATCTCGGCATCGTGGACGGGGATAGGGTCCGCCTCGGCAACGACCAGGGATCGGTGGTGTTGCATGCCCGCCTGTTCGATGGGGTCCAAAAGGGCACGGTGATCGTCGAGTCGGTCTGGCCGAACGCCGCGTTCGAGGAGGGCGTGGGCATCAACCTGCTGACCTCCGCCGACAGCCCGCCGCCGATGGGCGGGGCGGTATTCCACGACCTTTCAGGGATTGACTTTTTATTTATCTATGAGGAAGGGTTACCAATCTAAGAAGAGTCACTTACATTGTTCTTGATGAGGCAGATAGGATGTTTGACATGGGATTTGAACCTCAGGTTGGTTTTTAATCCCTCAATTGTGTAACAAAACAGTTGGGCAGTAAATTTGGTTCTCCCTCCTTTGAACGTTATGGTACCCTCAAACAGGCTGGAAGAAAGGGAGAGAGAGAGAGTTATACAAACCTAAAGAAAGAGCGAGTAGGAGAATGAGGGGAGAGAGAAACAGGGAAGTTGACCGTTGTAAAAAGAATAATCATATACGCTCTAAATCACGAAAGGGATTGGAGGGAAAATTTCCCCCTCAGTGCCCTTTCCTCCAAATTCCTCCAATAAAATTTTGAGATAGACATTTTGTTAAAAATAGTTCAAAGATAGGTAACGGAAAATCCGGGTTCGACAAAACCCCCAGGCCCAGGGCAGGCTTTGTAATTTATGCCCTGGAGGCATATATAGTTCCTATGGAAGGGGTGCCCGTATAAACTCCAGATAGGGCTGAATTTATTGGGAATTAAAAGTTCTTGTTCAATTTTGAAAAGTCCAAAGAGATCGGAGGGCAACTAGTCCCCCCCACGAAGCTTTTTCTCCAAATCTATCTGAAAAAATTTCAATGAACTACACCGATAAAAAATAAAAAACCAATAGCAAAACAGATACGACTTCTATCAGCTAGTATCAATGTTGAAATAATGCCTTCATTCCAACATATGATGAAACCAAACAATACCAGGCTAATAACCAGGCTCCATATAAGTAACAACCCATGCGTATAATCCCATATGCTGGGAAAGTCATATCGTTTAAACTTCATATAACCTATTCCACTTCAAACTCGAAGCGCGTACCTTTATCAGCCAGATATTTATCTCTTATTTCATAAGTTCCTGGTTTAACCACTAAAAAATATAATTTAACTGATACTTCATCATCAAAATCAATTAAATTTTGCTGTATCAAACTTTTTAGGAGGAAAAATGCTGTCATATCCATGTAAGTATGTTTTCAACAAAATGGCTTTTATTTTATTGATTATGCTGATTGGGTTTCCCCTTGTTGCCCAGGAAACAGAAGAAGAGGGCGCGGAAGGCGACACCTTGCATTTCGAATTTGAACCGGAGTCACTAACCCTCAACGTTGGAGATTCGACAAAAATCATAGTCAGCCTTCTCGATTGGGAAAACAATTTGCATGAAGATACGCCTTATTTAATTTACATAACCGGCGAGGATATTGATCGCCGGGGCGTTAGCGTAACCCCGCGTAAAAGCGGTGTTCTTTTTCAAAATTCCTAAAAATTTGTTTCCGCAATAAACATTTAATTTTAAGATAGACCGCGATAACACTTAACGTCTCTAAATCAGTTTCAAACGACAATTTTCTTTCTCCTCAAATATTTTTTTTTTCAAAAAACGCTAAGCTTTCGGCTACTATTTGCCGCGGTTTGCTCTTTACTAGGTTACAGACATCGCTGCAATCATGAAAATCCATTCTACATTTAAAAAACCAAAAACGAAAATTCTGATCAAACTAGGATATGAGATGAAAACATTTTATAGTTGTTTTGAAATGATTGGTTTTTCATTCTTTTTACCAAATGTTCTGCCACATGAAACTGCTTGCATGATCAGTTTATGAATCATTTTGTCATAAAATTACAAGATTATCCTTGTTTCTATGAAAAATTAATCATACAATTAAACTTGCTTGCTAGATCTTCATCTTCAGATTGTGTTTTCTTTTTTTGCAGATTTTTTTATTCTCTTTCTTAAGAGCCCATCAATTTAGGGCATGGTTTCTGGGAGTCATTGATAGGGGTATGATAAAGATGGGTCACAGGAGGGGAGACACATTATAAAGGGAATTTTAGGAGACGTTTTTGACATTTGAGTTTTCTGAGTAGGATTTGGGAGAGCTAATTTGCATGCCCTATATTTCACTCCTTTTCCCAATAACAAATCTTAAAATTTTAATATGCTATCATTAAAGGGAGGACAGAAAAAAGCGCAGGGGAGAGGCTGGTTACCCTCCATTCACTTAATGCAGTAGCAATTGACTAAGTAAAGAACAATATCTTTCCTTATTTTTTTTTCTTTGCAGCTTGTATACTAGGGTTGCTCTTAGAAACTGGATAGGTGGCTTATTTGACTGGAAATTATAGTTTCTATTTGTCTTTAATGGACCAATAGGGATGGTTTGCAAATATTCCTCCCCTCAATTGCCTTTTGTGGCTTGATGCACCCATACTCCAAGATCCAAGGCCAAAATTATGACTATGTTAATTGCATCTGTTGATCCATAAAAAAATAATTGGGCTACCATCAAATATAGTTGCCTTCTGTGACCAAAAAAAGTAGGCTTTGAATTTGGAGTTTGCGGACTGACTTTGCCAAAAACACTGACTTCTATTTTTCTGCAAATAAATTTGTGTGGAAAAAAATAATCCTTCCCAAAAGAACATTTTCTATTCTATAAAAAATAAAGAAAGATCTGGTGATTGAAATCAAGTAATCTAAAATCAAGAATAATGAAAACCTCACTTTTTTTTCAGTTCTGTGGTCTGTAGCAGTTCATGTCAACCTTGTACTTTCAGCCGACTTTCAGTGACAAGATTATGCGAAATCGTCTCCACACTAACCCAAACAAGATGAAGAAGACTACAGCACCACATATAATCCTGTACATCGTTTTTTTCAAAACTTTTTCAAGGCTACAATTTGTGAGAGGGGAATCAGAATCAAGGTTTAAGCATTTTTTTGAAAATAGATAAATGGAAGCTTTGAAGATCAGTTTTTCTATCTATAAGAGGAGTCTGGCAAAACAATACGAAGACACATTATTAGTAGAGAATAGTTGGAAACAAAATGATTTGACACAAGCATTTCAAACTGATCATTTGCCATTTTAATTTTCTCTTTCTGTGATACAAGTGATAGCTGTCTCAAATTTTGACTAGATGCTTTTGGAAAATGAATGGGCTTCAGAGAAGGTCTGCTTCCCCTCCGATAACTTTTTAAATAAAATTTATATTTTTCTTAATTTCTATACAGAATTATAAAACTTTAGGTTGCCGCATGACCTAATCAAGTTTACAATTGGATAATCACGTTGCGGATCGTTTTATCGTTCGAACTTATTATGATCGTAAGTCCATCATGTCAATTAAGTATCTGCTTTAAGTTCACTTGACTTCAGCTTTCGATGCTTTCATGTGTGTGTAAGCTAATTAACATTTTCAGGTTTCAAGTTTTCTTTATTTAAGGATGTCCCCCAGGGGTTTTCGGGACAGGGCATCCCCAGAGGCACAGTTATCAGATTTAGACTGTTTTAACGAAGTGGTGTTATCAAAATTTCATTAGTCTTTAGGCAGGCATTTAAATATGTCTTCTTTCCCCTCCCAACCACTTTCTGACTTCCCCCTTCAGCAAAACCTAAAAGTTTCAACTTAATACCATCTGCCGTTCCTGAGAAATTGCTAATACACCCTTTTGACAACTGCATGCACATAATGTGTTTTTGATGTTTTTTAATATCCCCTTCAAAATTTCCTGAAAGTAGTCGCAAGTAGAAGTAATCGTTGCATGTGGTTGCAGTCGTAGACTTTTACCTGTGATTACGTATAGTGAAGAGGACTGGGGAGTGGACGGGCGTTGTGGGGGGGTTTTTTTGGTGTAGGGGGGAGAGTTGGGGGTGCATGGAGAAACTTCTCATGGGGTAAGAGAATTTTCAATCATGGGGCGCAGGATTTTCTAGCATTATTTGAATAAACAATGAAAAAATAAATATGAAAAGTTTTTTCTGCTGAAAGTAAGGAGCAGTATTAAAGCTTAAAACGAACAAAAATTATAACTCATTTTATTACAACCATTTATTCTACGGCCTTTGTGATTCAGAGGTCACTCTTAAGGAATTGGGACAAAATCTAAGCTTTGGTAAGAATCGCAGGTTTTATTAAATTAGGTGGTGTCTCAATGGATGATGCATGGATAATCACGTCTTTAACAATTTTCGATTTTAGATTATCTTCTTCGATTGGTATTTCAACGTTCACACCAGCCTCTGGTGCACTCGATTCTTGCTGAACTAAACCACCTTTTTGTAGGGTGCTCACACCGGCCTTTTCCGACTCTCGCTGCAGAGTTGTATCGATTGATGTATTAGGTGAGTGTATCATCATGTTTACAGATAAAGCACGAAAAGTGTCAACTGCTAATAATAAGTTTTTAACTGTTTCTTCCATACTGTCTAAGCGAGACACAGTTTGGTGAAAAGTTATTGTAAATCAAGAAGACTCAGAAGCAAAAAAGATGTTTTAGTTTTAGATAATTTTTCTGTCTTCCTAGGGTGTGTTAAGAAATGGTCCAGGATTCTTATTGATTTATTTTGAGCAATTTGGAGACCTCGTAAATGTGAACGGGAAGAAAATATCCAGACGCATCCAAGACAATATTGAAAATAACATTCATGAAACACATAAGTTCTCATGATTTCAAACGGAAACCTTGATCTATGCAAACAACTGAGATTCCTTGACACCTTTGCTTTAAGTTTACTAATTTGCGCCTTGAAACAACAGAGTTGAATCTATGTAAATTCAAGAATGGTTTTCAGCCAACAAAAAAGTTTTGACAAAAATACAAAAAAGAAAAAAATAACCCCCATACATCATACATCATGGATAACCCACTGTGGTCTTTGAACACATCTAACTGTCTCTTGCATGGCTTTTTCTGAACTGAAAACTATAATAACCTGATCCATGCTTTATTATGTTCAAGAAGTTTCTGTTAATTCGATTGTCAGACTTGCTGCTAGTTTTAATGCCTGGATTTGGACCTACGCTATTTACGAAAGTTTGCTGATTCTGATGGTTTCCATAAAAAAAATTGGGGGAAGTAGTTAAAGTAGAAGCAAATCTGAAAATTACTTTTTTTATTATTAGGTTAGGGGGCTTGAAAACAAGAGCTGAGTTTGTTTTGGATCTTTGCCATGCTTCTTTCGGTTTGTCAATTAGCCACACCCGGAAGTCATATGTTATGGTGACTTTTATCTTTTAATAAGACCCTAAACTTATATAATAATCTGGTCTTAATTTTAACCATTGTATATTTAATAATTACCGAAACTATGGTCACGTGAATGAAAAGTGCAAGTTAGAATATCACACTAGCTTCTCTCTTTACTACTGACTTACTATAACACTTGATTTTTATTTAAATTTCGCTGTGGACAAATATAGTTACTTTTTTCACTGTCAACTACCTAACCACCTTTATATATTAAATATTTAATTAAAATAAACCTGCACAGTAGTTTATCTCACTGAGACTACGCTAATTATCTACGAATGCAGACAGAGACACCGGTTTTACTCAGATCAAGAACTGGAGTGTGGTGACTATAAAACGTTAATACCGACTAAAGCATTAATGCGATAAATCAAATTATTAATCACTAAGTGGAAAATAGAATAGTCGTATTTATTTGATAATTATCTAAGTAATAAAAACCATCAAAGCAACAAATTTAGGCTTTGCATAAACCACAGAGTGAAAGAAGTCCCGTCCCCTAAATGTTAACAATTTTGCTGCGGCAGTTCAAATTTGTTTGGATATTTTGCAAATCGCGGATATTGACGAATAACTCACTTTATTGTTTTTGGGAATTTAATTTTTGGTCTTTTATTGAATTTTATTTAGTTTTTTGATGTTTTTTTTATTTGTTTTGTTGTAACTTCTGCGTTTGTTTTTTGGTTATTGCTTTTTTCTTGATCATATTATTTGCGTTCACGCTGAAGAAGAGAGGCGGTTGTTCTCTCAAAATGTTCGCTTTCTGTGTTTTCTTCAGTATTTTCATTTAGTCTTTAAAAATCCCATTTTTAATCGTTTTCTTTCTTGACGTTATGGCAAGCCAATGTGGTTTAGATTCATGAGCTACAGGCCCTACTAAATTAAAGGAAAACTCAACTTTCTTAAAATTTGGGACCCACTCCCCATCGCCTTATTTTACATAGGTTTTTTGATATCAGAGCTAGATATGAAGCCTGATCTTAGGCATCTTTGGTCTAGCTTTCATTCGGATCCGTTGCTCCATTCGCAAGTTACACTAAATTAAACAGAAAGCTTGATTTTTTTTCAGCACTTAAAACCCACTCCCCCTAGTTCTATTTGAGATAAGATTTTCATCTCAAAACCTCATGCGTGTCATGGTCTTAGGCATTTTCAGCTCAATTTTCCTTCAGATCCATCTGTACACTTTGGGTGGTTTATGAAGGACTTGACACGTATTAAAGACACAGAAGCCACCTAAAGCTTAATGGCTAGTCCTTTTATATAATTACTTTCTTTTTTTTCTCCAATAACATAGTCCTCTCCCTCGCTTTTTTTTCAAAAGCTTCAACTACAGAGGAGCTTTTCGGTTCCATTCATCCTCATACCCCACATATTGTACTTTTCATCCTCAATGCCAGAAAAATATTCTTCAGCTTTCTATCTCTTATCGTTAATGAGCAACAGACCATAATCATGGAAAAAAAACTAAAAAAGTATTAGTACTGTTTCCAAACAAAATGATAAAATGAGAAAAACAGTGTTTCGTTTTATCAAAAAACTAAGAAAATTGCTCCTGTGATGTTTTATTTGCTATGGATAGCAGTTTTACTGATACGCCCATGTCACTAAGCATTGTTTCTTTTTTAAAGAACCGCAAATATTTAAGGTTAATAGATTGTAGTCACAAACAGAGCCTTATAAAAAAATGCCCGTTGAGTAAAGAAGCATTAATTTTCTTGTTGATTTCTTCTATTGCCTTAGCGTGAAAAGATTATAGCAGATAGGTAGGGAATGAAAATAACTAGTGCGGAGTTTTGTCTAAGAATTAAATATAAAAAAGAACATATTTTCAACTGAAAGTATTGTGCTTTGCTATTTATTATATCCTAAAATTTGGCAAAAGGCCTCATAATTGGCAAAATCTTACTACAATTTGTTGCAGAATCTGGCCTTTATTGATTTTCCATAGTACTTATGAATTTGACCAATTCTATAGCAACAACCACTGAAAATTCTTGGAAATTTTTTAAGTATCTTGCTACAGTTTTCCATGAATAATGATAAAAGAAATACAATTAGGTGCCAGAGAAAAGGAGGCCAGTTAGTAATAGGTGTTTTAACAGTTAGGTGTTAACAGTTATAGCTCATACTTTATATTTGCTTAATAAATTTTTACAATTTAACTATTCTATAGACTCATATCAAAAGTTAATATAGAATCTTAATGAAAATCACACCATCAGATTCAGCAGATCAGATAACCCTGCTGCAGAGGTTTCAAGCTCCTATCTTCAAAAATGTGGAATTTTGTATTTTTTGGCAGAAGAAACATCACGGATGCGTGTTTATTTGTTTTGTTGTTGTTGTTGTTTTTTTCCCAGGGGTGATCGTATCGAACCAGTGGTCCTAGGATGTGGCGAAGAGCTCATTCTAATGGAAATTTAAAGTTCTAGTGTCCCTTTTAAGCAGGAAACAACATTAAAACTTAAAACAAACAGAAATTATTAGGTAGATGATGGGGTTGTCCCCTCCGACATGCATGGGAACTCCCCCGCTCTCTTTAAAAAAGGCTAAATCAAACACCTTAAAATATGCAGCTTTCCTTTGAATGCGTGGCTGTCTTTGGAAATCAAGAGACTGTTAGTACTTCAGTTTTTACGGACGAAAGTCGTTGTCGAGTTTACCAAAATAGTTTCGCTTATTTTATGTTCAATATTTAACATAACAACACTGAAATAAATTCGATACTGCCCTAAAAGACTTGTAATTTTGACACAACCAAAAGGAAAATCGGTACTCCAATATTATTCAGAACACACTCGAGAAGTCCGCTGAATGTACTGAAAACCTATTAATACTCCTTTAGAATCGGGATTATCGACCTCTTGCCACACGAGTTGGCAAATCTATGACCTCCACCAAGCCTGTGGGCCGGTTGAGGAAAGCTGTCAGGATGGGCCTTCTGAGCCTGCCGGTGGGTGCTGCTCTTGCATTGCCTTCCGCCCAGGCGATGGCACAGACCGAGGACGGGCGCAGGGTTGCGCTGGTCATCGGCAACCAGGAATACCAGTATGTGACCCCGCTGGAAAATCCCGTTACGGACACGACGGAAATCGCCAGGATCCTTCGGGAGGCCGATTTTGATGTGACGATCGATTCGATTGTTGATTCGAGCAATCTGCAAAGTGTTGACGATATGCAATTGCTACTGCCAACATTTTGAGCAGGGTCCTGAAAAATAGGATAAAAGGGTAAGGAAAGTGTAGGATAAGTTTAAGGTAACGATAATCACAGGTAAGGTAAGATAATCACAGGTTAAATGAGTCAAACATTAAGTAGCAAAAGGATAGAGATTTGAAGTGGTAATTGATCGCAGGCTTACCTAAATATCTGAAAAATAGGGAAAAAGGGTAAGACAAGTGTAGAATAAGTGTAAGGTAAGGGCAATCACAGGTAAGGTAACCATATGTTAAATTAGTCGAACATTAAGCAGCAAAAAGGAAATTCGTAGTGGTAATTGATCGCAGGATATTTAATAATTTCACCCCCCCCCCTTAAGTTTACATAAAATAAAACACAAACATTTTTACTCTTATAAAATTTTTTCATACAAACTAGTGGCAATCGATATTTTATTATTGTTTTCAATGAGATAGATGTGCTTGTCTATTAGCACAAAGTTATCAAATCTTTGGTATTTGTGACGATAGAGCTACTCGTAGTTCTTTTCCTAGAACTAAGCTGGCTTAATATTTGGATTTCATTGCGGCCAAGTCAGAAAATTCTGTTTTGCATAAATATGATGTTGCGCACGGCAACAGTACTTTCAATGCTTTGTTTGACAAACTGCTATTTTCTTTGTCTAAAGTTGTTTACATCATCTTTTTAAATATCGAAAGCGATCCCCCATGCCAATTTAATTTGGTCGTGACCAACAAGAGTTTTAACATCCCTCTTAAACATTTCTTTGGTACAACCAATATAGGCTTTAACAAGTCCGGCTTTTAGAAACATCTCTCCAGAATAACCGAGAAGCAACATTGATGAGCGTGGCAAACCAGTTAGCGGTTTCCAATCTATTGTTGATGGTATTGCGGGTTCCCGATTTAGGTTTTTTTTTATTATTTGCTTGTAATCCAACCAAGATTTTCTGACGATTTTTGCGGAAGCCAATAACCCGTCACCTTCCTCATTTCCTCTCTCGCTCCTTTTTTCTCGAAATCTTCCGATTCAAACTATGAGAAAGCCATTTAGCCAAAAAAAAAAAAAAATAATATGGAAATTTCGTTTTAATTATTTATGTGCGGAGAGCAAAGATCAAAACTTGCATTAATTAAAAACCACCCAGAAATTAAATTTTAAAAAACAAGTTTTTTTAAATGAGAGTAAGGAGCGACATTAACACTTAAAACGAACAGAAATTACTCCGTTTCTAAAAGAGGCTTTTCCTCCTCAACGCCTCGCTCTTTACGCTAAAGTTTGTTACTGTTTTAAGAAGTAGAGTTAAGAGAAAGAGTCAGATTTTCACAGTCATGTCTGGTCTCTCACTTTTCCACCGGTGTACAGGAGGGTGAGATGAGCCGCGAGAAGTCCCCATTTTGAGAAAAGTGGGGCTGTCTTGCGACGGCGTCTCTCACTTTTCCACCGAGGTTTTTTGGCCCGATGGCCCGCAACGGCTTACGTTGCGTTCCCCACTATACGTAGCCCGTGTTTCTCAAATGTTACTGACGTCTAGAAAAAGGCAATCAGCCATACGCATGCAAAAAACAGAGTCACAGCGCTGCACCCACATTGCAACACCAACATTGCTGCACCCACAACGCCCCGCCACCGACGCCCCCGGACCGGGCGCATGCGGGGGGTATGCACTCCGTTCCCTCTTGACTCTTAAAACGGTAACTAGAACTATCCATTCTAATCAAGTGATCCACCTCTCCAGTTTATATGACCACTCCATACATATAAACATTATATGCCCCAGTTGCATTATTAGCTTAGTACACTTAGATTATTAACTTAGAACACTTGCCCCCGGAGTCTAAGGGGTTGCGTCAAACCCGGAGTTTTTGTTAAAACTGTTTTGGACAAAATTGCTATTTCAAAATTTTGATTTCACATTTGGGGAAAAGGGGCCTTACGGGGGGGGGGAGGCATAAAATAAAAAATAAAAATTTATCGCACCAAACTTGGAGGTTATGTGCTCTGAAGCCAAGATAGTGCCTATAGCAGTTTTTTGGTTTTCCCTTACTCCCCTTTAAAAAATGGAAAATTCAATCAAATTGCACGGCTATTGGTTGTATAGTGGCTGGCGAGATCTTTCTTCAAAAAGCGGTGCTTTTTACTCGTTTCAGAATGACTACTCAGTTTTTTTTTTGTCAGAGTGAGATATTTGTTTTTGGTCACGAGTCTTCTCTGTTATCCAGAAGCTACAAATTGTGATTATCATACATGCCACCCAAGTTCAATGTTTTTCTTACACTGTTAACTTGCGTCACATGCTGTCAGTTAGCGTAGTTATCAGGGAGGGGGGATCGGTGGGAAAGTGGTAAAAACCTTCACAAACACATAAAAAAATTGATGTTTAATCCCTTATGATAGCTGGGAATATCCCTGGCCTGCGCTACTATTATTGAAGTAAAGAGTAACATTAACCTTAAAAGGAGCAGAATTTATTCTTTTTTGAAAGAGAAAGGCCCTTTTTCATCCAAATCTCCCCTTCATCGTCACAGAAACTCTGGAGGGTGCTCATTAGACCAGAAATTGAGGGTTATAGTAATTTTTTATAAGTTGAAAGTGATTAGATGCTAACCAACCGCGGTTGCGGGGGGGGGGTTATCCGAAAGAGTTTTATCAATCTACGTAGCCCACCTAAAATCCACGAATTTCTATCACCGTTATTTTATCATTAAATTATGTAATATTGGCTCCCTCTGGTGCTTTTTATGTGATTTAGCAAATTTGTTGATTTTTAGAGAGCTTTCGTGAAAAAGCGTCCTGTGGTAATTATCTCAAAAATATTAACTTAAACTTCGATTATCTAATAAAATTATCTCTTCTTCTTTGTTCTAAGGCTTCTTATTAAGCCGGAAGTTACAAATTGTCAACATCGTAAATACTTAGCTTATGGCTCTTGGTTTTTTTTTTTTTTTTTTTTTTGTCACCTTGCATATTTTTGTTTCTCTTTCGACTTGAGTAATGAAGCTAATGCTGTGGACAGTGCTAAAAAACTCGGGACACATGTTAAAGGTGCTGAAATAAGGGCGGAGTATGATGAGATGAATGAGCGTTATCGCCTTAAGATTGAACGCTTATCGCATGGTAATATCCAGGTCAGCTATTTAGATCAGGAGTTTTTACACAGTGGAGATTATGCCCAGATTAAAAAAACTTATCGGCTTTTCGATGGATTGATTAAGGAAGGTGCTTATATCAAACGCGGTGAAAAAAAACGGTCTATCGATAATTTTAAACAGGCTCTTCTTTTTTTTAGGGGGGGCGGGGGGGCGACGGGGTTAATCATTTAAATGAATTTATTCATTCGCAGTTTCATAGAATTTAGTAATAGTAGGGAGGGGGGTACCTGAAACCTCAGACGGGCAATTTTAGGCCCACATCTTCTAAATTTAACGAGATTTTAAATGAATACAATTGTCTCAGAACCTTCAGAGCTGTCTCATTTAATTTAAAATTGAAAGTTCTAGTGCCACTTTTAAGAGTCAAAACAGACTGGAGGGCAGCCAGCCCCCTTCTCATGCGCTTTTTCTGACTACCTACCTCCTCAACCCACAAAGACTTTGATTAACACTTTGAGATAGCCATTTTCTTTAACTCAGTCGAAAGGTCTATTAGGTTAGCATAGAAATGGAAAATGTCATAGAAAATTGTTAAAAGAGTTGCTAGAATCAAGGCACAATCTTCGAATATCAAGAACAGTCATTGGTTCTTTTCAGAAAAAACATAAAATGGTAGACAATTTTAACCGTCGACAAAATTCGTCTATATAATTAGTATGTGTTATATATATATATATTATTACATCAAAGGAGTAAAACTAATAATCAAGCCCGGCTAGTTTAGTAGGTAAAGCACCCGACTCCCAATCCCGTGGTAAAGGGTTCAAGTTTCGTGCTACTTTTTTTTTTTTTACCGTCGGTAAAAATTAAAATACTGAAGACATATTAAAATTAAATAAACTTTTCCTAAAATGCTTTTTATGCTTGACCAAAGAAATATCCATCCCTCATTTTATTTTTGAATAGTTTGCTTATGATGATTGTGGGGGTTTTAAATGATGATTATGACAGCATTATGTTTTTTTTTTTGCGATAGCCTAGTGTGTGGGCAATAGTTTAAATATGAAAGGTCAAACTTAAAGTAACATAGCTTAACCCCTTAGAGGAGAAAACTACAGGTCTGCTGAAAGTAGCAAAACGGTGCCAAGCGTTATGGGGACTATGAAAAGTGTGACAGAAGTGCTTGGTACACGTAGTACTAAAAAATGTACATCATGTATCCGATTTCTTCGGTTTTATATTTCCTGTGCTTGTTTCTGTATACCCCTATTAAAATATAAGACAGTTTGACACGAAACTACATATAAGGGGGGGGGTCATAAGATTTGTATTTCAAATTATGGCTATGAGTGCACACAACTTAACCTTTAGATCTTGGCAAGGCATTTACTTAGATTTGAGCTGGATTCAAAGATGAATTAAAATTTGTTAAAGCATAAAGTTTCATCCTTTCAAATAAAACAAGCTAGGGAAGAAAAGAAGGCACGGAGTTGACAGTTCCCTTTCATACATTTTTTTAATATACAGAAATTTATTTTTATCGCTCTATTTCTTCTAATTTCCAATCGAATGGACCCCCTCGATGGTTTATAGACCACCCCTTCCATATGAGGCATAAATGTAGGGGGGCATATCCTCCTCTCTCATTGACAAAAATATTCATCAAAACAAAGAATGAGTAACCTAGATAGTACCTCTGAAAGTAGTTGTTAAAGCAAAATGTTCCTTGAAGTGCCTGTCGGGAGCATGTTCCTTGAAGTCAAGAATCATTTTCAGGAAAGTATTTACATTGGCAAATATTGTTCATAGGAAATCTCCCTACTCTAACATTTACTGAAGTGATTAACCACATGTAGCACTTGATGAGAAGATGATGAGATATTTATTTTATGAAAGAATTTGTTAGACCCTTCTCTCTTTCCATTTATAAAAGAATGAAAAACAGAAAACAGGTAAAAACTTTTAATTAAGATAGTGAGTTAATAGCCTACTTTTAAAAATTTGGATTTCATAAAAGCTGCATTGACTAATTCCAGAATTCAAGACAATTCTCCTGAATGACAAAACCCTGTTAAATTTAAGACATCCTCAACAGTTTGGTACTGAAAGTTACCAATGTTCTTAAAAGAATCCTGCCCCTACCCTTCTCTTTCTGAAACTTAAGCTGCATTTTTATGAATTATGATTTTATCCCATTTTAATTTTTTTGGTCTTTGTGTCCCGGTCGTTATTTGTGTCCCGGTGTCCCAGTCTGTAATTTCTCTTTGAGTGTCTCGGTCGCCATTTATATTCCCTGTGTCCTGGTGTCCCGGTCGTCAATTGTGCATTGAAAAAACAATCCGTATTCAGATCTATACCTCTTTATTCTTATGATTGCCCTTGTGCTTTGTTAATGATGATTGCTAATCGAACATTTCCTGTGTCCCCTTCGTCATTTATATATATCCCCCCTGTTATATATCCCCCCTGTTTCCCCCGGTGTCCCCGTTGTAGTTGTTTCCCTGTGCCCCGGTCGTCCTTTATATTCCCTGTGTCCCGGCCGTGAGTCCCAACTGTTTCTCACTAGAGCTTTTTTCCAAAATGTGTTTAAAAATTTTTAATTGGTAATGACCTTAGCTCATTCTTAAAACTATCAGAAATTAAATAATGAAAAAAAATCCACAGAAAGAAAGGAACAGCATTAAAACTTAAAACGAACAGAGATATTCCATATAGGAGAGGGACTTCCCCTCATCAATATCTCTCTAAGCTGGTTCTTTAAGAAGGTTCAAAAACAGTTCTGATTCTAGTTTCATAGCCATTGTGTTTCAGGAATCGTTTTTAAAGAGTTGAGAGAAAAGAATCGAACTTTAGCCTAGAGGATAGGGTATTTAGAAGGGAACCCAGGTAAAATTTTCAAAGGAGTTAAAGTTGTCTGGGGGATATTTTCGTGGGGGTAGTAATTTTCCCCAGGAGAAATTCTCCATGGGGGAATTTTACGCGGTAGAAACCTTCCATTGATCCATTGGGTAGGGAGAATTTCCAGGAAAAAGTTTCCACGGAGGGAAGATTTCTGGCACAATTTGAAAAACTATTAAAAATCAAGATAAAAATAGTATTTTTCTTCAAACGAAAGTGGGTTAAAAACTATTTTCCTGGCAGAATTGCCGCAAGAAGTTTTTTTGTGAGGAATTTTCAGCAGGGATCGAATTGTCTGGGGAAGGAAGATCTTTTTGGTTGAAAGAAATCTAGAGAGGTAATAACCGAATTTCGTGAGGAATTATCAAAATCTTACCTTATATGAACAAAATATTTTCTTTTACTATCAAAACTTGCCTAGTATTATCCAAATCTAGCATGGTGATATCAAAATCAAATGTGGTTTTATCCAAATCTTGCCAAGTATTACCAAAATATTGTGTGATATTATCAACATCTTGTCGGATATTTTGAGAATCCTCTTTGGTATTACCCAAATCTTGTAAGATAATAAAAACATTTTGTGTGGTATTACCAAAATCTTAATTCTCCTGATATTATCGAAATCTAGCATGGTGCTATCAATTCCGCGGCTTCCCCGTCGACCTTTTTCGCCGCATGGATGGCGATGCGCTCGCCAATCAGCTTTTCCGGCGGCGCCCACGACCGGGTTTCGAACGGCTTGAGACCGGCGGCGATCAGCGAGGCCCACGGTTGCCACAACGAGATTGCCTTCATAGCCCGAGCGCCTCCTCGGTCCCGTGAAACACATCATCCCGCGCCAGCGCGCCGGTCCGCTCGCGATGTTCGATCGCCTCGGACGCTGTCCACTCCGGATCCGCCCCGACCAGCAGCGCCGGACGTCGGCGGATGTTGGGGGAGGGAACGTCAGTCCGAAACGTGGTGTCGAGGGCTGTTATGTTTTCGAAAGGGAAAACTCCTACAAAGACCAGACTATCTTTCCATTTGACTGTTTTTACGTTGCTTCGTAAAACCAGGGAAAATCGGGAATTAATTTATTAACGAATACGACCTCCATATGCAGCTATACGTAATCTTTAGGCATGAATACGCCTAAACTGGGCCCGGTGGGAAAATTAAGATTTTATTTCAATGTCCTTTGTTCTTACTTTTGAAAAGATAAGTACGTTTTAAAACGTAAAAACGTAGGAATTGTTCTTGGTACAAACCGTTACGCTTGAAAGTAAGAAGTTGCATACACACTAAAAAGGTTGAGAAAATCTTTATCTAAAAGGAAGGATGAACAAACCAGAAAATTTGAATCAGCCCAACAAAGTTAGGGTCGTGGGTTCGCTGAATAGGGGAAAGCAGCCGATACGAAATCAGTGGGCCAAGGCAGAAAAAGAAATGACTTATCCCTAACACTTTCTCGAATTTTTCTTCTTAAATTTTGGCTACGGTAAACCCTTAAGATTCCGTGATGCCATATCGCTTCATTTTTTTGAGTAGACCCGACCTACTCAAACCCAAGGCTTGTGCGGCCTTTACTTGATTGAATTTGCACTGTTCCAAGGCTTCTTTGATCATCGCTTCCTCAATTTCTTCTACGACCTTTGGCAGCGCGACCGAGCGCCTGACCGAGCTGGCCGAGACCCTGCAGGGCAAGGGCAAGCAGCGCGAGGAAGACCTGACCTGGCGCGAGGCAGACCTGCCCAGCCGCCTCGCGCACGCCCTGCGCAACGGGATCGTCAAGTTCATCGAGGAGGACGTGAGCGCCGCGCTGGCGGACACGACCAACTACCCGACGCCGCTCTCGATCATCGAGGGCCCGCTCATGGCCGGCATGAGCATCGTCGGCGACCTGTTCGGCGCCGGGAAGATGTTCCTGCCGCAGGTCGTGAAGAGCGCGCGCGTCATGCAGAAGGCGGTCGCCCTGCTCGAGCCGCACATGGGACTCTCGATTGTAAATGTTGCCATCTTTCCCATTCTCTTCATCAAGTAATGGGCTAATTCCACTCGTGATATGGCACACGTCGCCGAAAGATGACGAATGCCGGTTTCGCTACTGTCGGCCAGTGCCATGACGCGCTGAGCCAATTCAGAGATCCACACGGTGGATCGAAACTCATCCTCAATAATCGTAATAGGTAAATTTTGCTGAGTTCGATATCGCAGCCAATCCCAATGACCTGTTCGGCCATCAGGCGAAACCCCAATTCCGAGACCAGCCCGAATCACCAATGACCCTGATTGTTGCAACACGCATCGTTCCGCTTCCACTCTTTGGCGCCGCCCGAGCTGGCCTTTGGGAAAGCAAGGCGACGGATTCAGCGGCACCGCGCGTTTCCGGGACGATCTGGGTGTTTTCGAGGCCGCGGCCTCGATGAATGCGCGCGCGCGGCAGGAAAAGCGGTCCGATACACCGAAACCGGACGCCCGAATCACGCAGGCGCTGCGAATCATGAACTTTGATGGCCCGGTAACCTTGACCGCGTTGAAATCGCGCTATAAGGAACTGGTCAAAAGACTGCATCCGGACGCGAATGGCGGCGATCGCGCAGCCGAAGAAAAGCTGAAAGATATCAATCAGGCGTACGCCACTCTAAAGAAATTTTTTAAAAATAGTTCTCAGTACCTTTTAAAGGGCCTGAGAACTGGAATAATAATCTTTAGAATAATTTTTCTTTTACGTGCTCTGCGAAGCCACTACCAGCTTCCAAATAGAAGTTGTAAGTAGAGTGAACACCCATATCCTCGAGTTCCTTTTGCTGATCTGGGTAGTTAGCAATGGCGGTTACTTGCCCTTTATAGCCAGACGCTTGCAGCTGTTCTAATGCATAAATGTTTTGCATATGCTTTGGCATAGCAAGCATGACCATTTCAACACTTGAGTGGTTTACTCGTTGCCAAAAGTCGGGGTCTGTTGCATCTGCAAGCAATACGCGTCGGTAATTGCAAGATTCTTCGAAGTATTTATTTTCTCGTTTTGAATTTCACATTATCCGTTGAAGATTAGTCCTGATTTTCTTTACAGTCGGAAGTATGAGAATTGAAATTCGATTCCTTCACGTAAAGCGGCTCCCATTCAACAATGCTAAAAATATTTTCAACAAAGACGACCCCCAAAGTTCTCGATCGCTTGAATAAGCCTCATCTTTGAGAGAGATTGCCGGCCCTTACATTCCAAACCTGGTCGAATAGGCACGAGAAATAACCTTTGCGACCTTAAGCTGATACCGGTTATATAAGTCTTGCAAATTTTCGGATTATGCAAAAAAGGTTCGCAATTTGATGATAGAATCACATGGATTAATTCCATTGAGCAATTGCCTCCCTTGCCGACCATTTTTCTCGCCAATGAGTTTTTGGATGCCATCCCATTCCGGCAATTCATCAAGAACGGTGACCAATGGCATGAAATGGCCATCGGACTTGATGAGGATGAGCAACTTACATTTGTCAGTACCGCCTCCTCTATTGATCAGTCTATTCTGCCGGTTGAACACAAAAGGCAACCAGAGGGGGCTATATTCGAATATGCACCGGCCCGCGAAGCCATTTGCGAACAGATCGGGTTACACATCAAATCCCACTACGGCGCTGCCCTGTTCACTATAGTTAAAAGATTCATGGAATCTATTGAAAAGACATGCAAACAGAGACGGTTGTACCGCAAAGGAAAGCATTTCTCTCAAAATTTAGCGTAATCCTATTACTCGCTGTCATCGTGGCGACTGGTTGGTACATTGATCGCGTGAATCACAAGCATATGATTGAAGTGCAAAAAAACAGCACTTATGAGCATATCAATGTATACCGCACACGCATAGAGGGAAAACTTGCGGCCAACATTCAGTTAGTAAGAGGATTGGCCATCGCCCTTGGTAATAAAGGCACACTGACTCAAAAAGAGTTTGAGCGCATTGCTGCGCCTTTGTTTGAATACAATGGCACACAAAAAATCGCTCAAGGCTCTGGATCAATGTTTGAAAGATTTGCGAGGGAACTCGAAAGCCTTTGGCAGCACATTAATATGGCTTGCAGGAGATTTCAGGCAAACATAACCTTAGATGCTTAGATCAACCCCTGCAGACGAAATAAATGCTTACCTGAAAAATTCTAATTTATGGGCACACGTAAAAACATTAAAATTAACTACAAATATGCGCGTCTGATTGCAAAACGATGACTCTGGTCAAACATTTTCAGATCAACTCATGGCAATCGGAAACGGAAAGCTCCCAGTAGACTCAATTTCAGGACGTATACATCTACCAGAAGGCAGATCACGAATGCGTGTTTATTTGTTTGTTTTTTTTGTTTTTTTTTTTCCAGGGGTGATCGTATCGACCCAGTGGTCCTAGGATCTTGCGAGAGGACTCATTCTAACGGAAATAAAAAATTCTAGTGCCCTTTTTAAGCGACGAAAAAATTGGAGGGAACCTACGCCCCCTCCCACGCTAATTATTTTCCCAAAGTCACCAGATAAAAATCCTGAGATAGCCATTTTATTCAACGTAGTCAAAAACCTTATAACTATGTCTTTGGGGACGATTTACTGCCCCACATTCCCCGTGGGAGGGGCCACAAGTTACAAACTTTGACCAGCATTGATTTATTTTATCGGCAAATGGGTCCAAACTTTCATCGTCCTAGCTTATCTGGAAGTGCCCAAACTAGCAAAAGTGGGACCGACAGACACACAGAAATTGCGGTCGCTATATGTCACTTGGTAAATGCCAAGTGCCATAAAAACTACTTGCGGAACTCTCCTTAAATCCCAATTTTGTTTCTGCTCTTCGAAGCTTTTCTTATCAAATCGATTTCAAATAATAAAGTTAAAGAAGTTTTCTCAGATCCCAAGCCTGTTTCTTCTGGAGTTCCTCAAGGGAATAATTTAGACCCAATTTTATTCTTAGTCATGATCAATTTTTCCACTGAGGGTTTTTTCTCAAGAGAGGATACCTTATCAGGGATACCTTGATACTTGAGGGGCTTCCAACATACCTTATTAGGGCTACCTTGATACATTGATACAGGGCTTCCATGATATCTTATCAGGGCTAACTTTATGTCCTACCAAGAAAATAAGCCTACCAGGTCAAGAAATGGCATTGAAAGGGCATTAGAAATTTTAATTTCCGTTAGAATGAGCCCTCCCGCAACATTCTAGGACCACTGGGTCGACACGATCACCACTGGGAAAAAAATATAACAAAAAAACAAAGAACAAACAAATAAAGACGAATATGTGATCCGTCTTGTGGCAAAAGAAAAGTTGAAAAGCACCGCAGGCTAGTCGGACAGCGTCACGTCGACCAGGAAGTCCCGCCAAACTACGAATCCAGCGACACCGTTCCGACGATCAGCTCGATTTCGCCAAGCGGCATTCCGGTTCGCTGGGAAATCTCCTGTGCGGTATGTCCGCTCCGAGCCAAATCCGCAATGGTTGCCATTTGGCCGTTGGTTGGCGCCGGGGCGGTGCGGTCGGGTTGAACAGCATGCGCCGCCGAACCTTGATTTTCCAAATCTGCCAAAAGCTCGATTCGATCGTCGAGCTGACGCATCAGTGTCTGGACCACTGCGATTCGAGTATCCAGTTCGATATGTTGAGTTTAATACTATTTATTTAAATGTCAAAGCCCCAACTAATCCCTGTTGTTATTATCATTCGAAGTTCAATTGACTTGTTCTGTTGCAAAGCTTCAAGCAAGGTGGCTAATTAATGCATAAAAATCTGATTGTGCCAGTCCCTTATGGGAATAAGACGCAGGGTGGGAGAGTTGAGCATTTATGAGTGACGTAGACTGGATTTGTTATTATTGTTTTTTGTTAGATTTATCTTGTTAGTTTTATTTACCAGGCAAGTAGTTATGTGGGCTCTCGTGTGACCGTAAGCCATAAAAGTGTTTTTTTCGAGCGTGAACGTGTTGTTTTACAAGCTGGATTAATTTAGTAGCTGCAGCGTCATTACTAAAGTAGCAGTGGTTGTAGTGTTAGTAGTGACATGTATATATTACCTTTTTGTTCAATTGATCTTCCCCTTTAAGCATTCTCTGAAAGTTTATAATACCCAAATCTGTTCTTGAGATACGGCCTTTTGACGATCTGCAGGCACATAGTGTGTTTTGATTTAGTTCGAATTTCCCTCAATATTCCGTCAAATTTTCACCTTCATACGTGTAGCCTTAATTGTACTAGTATTATAGTAGTAGTGGTAGTCGTTGGAACAGTAGTAGCGGTAACAGTCTATTATTATTAGTAGTAGGATTAGGTTGGTGGAGGAGCGTGCGTAGCTGTGCTGGCCTAAGGCGGCTTGGTGCTGCAGTGAGTTATTAGTAGTAGTAGTAGTAGTACTTACATATATATTCATGAATAGATTTATGGGAGGGGGGTGTTTGGTTCTTGATTATTCGACAAACAACGCTTAATTTCTTGGTTTCTCTTTCTTTCTATTTTCCATGCAAAGAATGTGTAAAGTAACGAAACAGTAAAAGGAGAGACAGAACCAGTTTAGAATAAAGAAACAAAAGTACTTGTGTATTATTCAGAACATACTCAATAAGTGAATTTAGGTTCTTTCGAGAAAAATTTACGATGCTCAAACCTTTAAAGGAGTATGTTGACACATATACTTAATCTTAAGTATATACTTTATTAAAGTTCTAAAGAGTTTGGCCTTTATTTTAATGTTTTAGGATAAACAGAGGAGGTGATATGTCATATAATGCAGGGTTTTAATTTGATTAAAAAAGGCTGTTAAGTGGTTACTATTTCCTCACCAAAATCCAAAACTTAAATTGAAAATCTTTGCAATTTTTCATACGTTTACTTTCTATTATACAAATCCCCTGAAAAACAATATTGTAAAAACCACCCCACTTTGCAAAAAAGAAAGTCCAAGAAACCAAATAAGAGCTAAGAGCTCATATATGGCCGTTCAGGTTTTCCAGTTTTTGCAGGTCAATCCGTGCAGACGAACGGCCGATGGCGTCCAGACCAAAATATTCGATAGCCCGGTCCGTTGGGATAATTTCCTCGTCACCGTGGCTCCACCCAAGACGAAGAAGGTAGTTGCGAACGGCTTCTGGCAAAAGGCCCATTTCCCGATACGCATCGACCCCAATGGCGCCATGACGCTTGGATAATTTCGAGCCATCGGGCCCGTGAATAAGAGGCAAATGGGCGAATTTTGGCGTTTTCCAGGCCAAAGCGCGATAAATCTGGGTCTGGCGAAAGGCATTTGTCAGGTGATCGTCACCCCCGGTGCTGGGCGTCTCCATGAGCCGCAATGACGACGGGCCCAACCCGATGGTCGCCTTCACCTCGATGGCCGATGGCGGGGTTTCGGGCCATCTCTATCCCGGCAAGCCCGCCGCCGCGGGCAGCGGGAACACCATCCATCTCGCGGTCCGGGACCGGCTGGAGGACGCCATGGCGCGGGTGGGCGATGCGGGCGGCAAGGTGGTGTCGGAGATCATCCCGATCCCCGCCGGCCGGTTCGTGTATTGCGAGGATCCCGACGGCAACTCCATCGGCCTGTTCACCGGCTGAAGGAGGGACGCGGATGCGCCGGGCCGACCGCCTGTTCCAGATGGGAATTTTCCATGGAGAAGGAGCCAGATTTCCCAGCGTTATTTAAAAAAACGATCAGAAATTAAATAAATAAACAAGTTTTTCGGCTGAAAGTAGGCTAAGGGGCAACGTTAAAACTTAAAACGAACAGATATTATTACGAATATGAAGGGGCTCGCCTTCTCGTCAATATCAATCTCTGTTCGCTAATTTTTTCAGCACTTTTAAAAGAGCTATTTATTCTAACTAAACAGCCTTTATGATTCAGGGGTCATTCTTACAGAATTGGGACAAAAAGCAAACTTCAGTTTAAAGAGCGAGGTATTGACGAGGGGAGACCCCCCCTCAAATACAACGCTCCTTACTTACAGCTCGTTACTACGATTTGTTTGGCAATTGATAATTTAGAGAAAACGTTTTGGGGAAGAGGAGATTCAGTGTAGGTAGTACATCAAAAAAATTTGCCTCAATTATCTTTTATTTAGATAATGGTCTCCTGCTTTACTACATACTGGACGCATAAGGTATCTATTTTCGCAAAATTTTGGGATTTGGTGATCGTATCGACACTGTAGTCCTAGAATGTCGCAAGATGGCTAATTCTAACGGAAATTAAAAGTTCTTGTGCCCTTTTTAAGTGACCAAAAAAATTGGAGGGCACCTAGACCCCCTCCAACACTCATTTCTGTAGAAATAACCAAAAACTTTTTAGTCATTATGCTAGTAAATACATCATTTCTCCATGTGCTTACTGCAATTAGTAACGCTAAATCCTCATTTACAATGATATCAAATTTGTAGATCGACTTTTTAAATCATTGGCAATTGCCAAGAAATCTATATTTTTCAGTTTGTTAGTTTTCCAGCTGGATTTGACGTTCCATTTCTTTTTTAATGAACTTAGCTGACACTTTAATTAGGGATTTTTTTATTAAACAAATTCCAATAGAAAAGCTGCTTTTTTTCTAGTACCTAAATTTTTTTGTTCAGTTCAGTTCAGTTTACTAACATCAAAATCGATGAAATTTTTAACTTAATACCATCAACCGGTCCTGAAGCATTGCAGATACATCTTCTTAACAATACATGTGGTCATAGTGTGTTTCAATTTATTTCAAAACAGGTACAATATTGCCCTAGACATTCGCCTCAATACCCTTAGGTTTATTAGTAGTAGTAGCAGCACCAGTAGTTATAGTAGTATCGGCAGTAGTAGAGGTAATAGTGGTAACCTTACCTTTAGTAGCAGTAGTAGTAGTAGTACTAATGATAGTAGTAGTAGTAGTAGTTGTTGTAGGAGTAGAAGCAGTAGTATTATGATACAAACATTGTCTTTTGGTTAGTTCTTTCATGATGGAGTTGATCGTCGTGGTCTTGCCCATGCCGTTGCGGCCAAGCAGCGTCGCGACCTGCCCGGCCTCGAATTGCAGGTCGACCCCGAACAGCGCCTGGCTGTTGCCGTAATGGGTCGTGAGGCCGGAGACCTGAAGCATCGGCGCCACGGTCAGCCCTCCTCGCCCAGATAGGCATGGCGCACATGTTCGTTGCCGCGGATCTCGTCAGGCGCGCCGGTGGCGATAATGCGGCCATAGACAAGCACCGAGATGCGGTCGGCCAGGGCGAAAACCGCGTCCATGTCATGTTCGATCAGCAGGATCGAACGGTCGCCCTTCAGCGTCTTGTAAGCGGTTGGAGAAAAAACCGTCAAGATAAATGGTTGACTCGCCGATTACCTTCCATTGTTGCAAATAAGTTTATCTCATGGATGAGTGGGATTCAGTTGCATGATTTTGGATGTACTCTTAAAGCTTATAAAAAGGAGTTTATTCAAGGTATCCATCTATATGGCGAGATGCATCGGTTTGTACCGGTTTTTGCTTCTTGGCAAGGGGCAAAAGTAACCGAAATACCAGTTAAGCATCATGCGAGAAAATTCGGCCATTCAAAATATGGATTAGCGAGAATTGTCAAAGTGATACTGGACTTAATAGTAATAAAATTTCTTGTCGATTTCGGGCCTAGGGGAAGAGAATACCAGGGGTATGATTGCTTATCACTGAGTGAATTCTTTATTAAAGGAATTAAAGAATTCTATTATTAAATGACTGGAAGCCTCAGAAGTCACAAGACATTCAAGCGATCTGTTTGGTGATTGAGAGCTATTTAGTACAAGTAATATAAAAAATTAATTACGACATTTAGTATTTCATTGTTTTAGCAACTTTTTGCGCATATTCCAACCTATTTGGTCTTTTAGTTGAATGCCCAGGGCCCTATCCGGGATTTTTTTTTTCGGGGGTGGAGAATATTTCTCAGGATGAAGTATCCAAAAAATTATATTACTGGGTAGAAGCAATTATTATATTCATAAAGAACAAAAAAAAGCAACAAGGGTATGTTTGCTTTATTGGTAAGTCAGTTATATGAACTGTCATCATTTTCTGAAAATTTGTCATTTTTAAGAGCTAAAAAAGGGCTTAAGCGATTATTATGTTCATAAAGAGCATAAAAAAGGCATCAAATGGTATATTCACTTTATATGAAAGCCAGTTATGTGGTTTGCTATAAATTTACCACTCCTTCTCCCTCTAGAGGGCCCTGAAATTTGTCTACATGATAGGTCTATACCTATTGAAATTTTGACAAAACAACATTTTACCTTGAATTTCAGTTACCACCTTTGATGACATTTAAAAAGTGTGTGCTATAAATATAAAACTTTACAAAATAGATCTTCTGCTTAAATGAAGTACAACAAAATTGTTTTCAGCTTCACAACTTTACTCAATCCCAATTTATAAGGTTTGAATATATGCAAATACATTTCCTAAATTTTAAGAAAAAACATTAATATGGCTCAGAATTTACTCAAATAACAGGAATTGCATATTCAGAACTGAAGGTAGAAAAAAAGCGACTGGTCACTGAAAATTAAGGTAAAATGTTGTTTTGTCAAAATTTTGGCTTTGTGCCCTTCTGGAAATATCGGAAAGATAATTATGATTATAGATGATCAAATTTTGTAACTTACAGCCCTCTCTCCAGGGGCTCTGGGCGTAATTTTACCCACAAAGGCATAGTTATTAATCATTTCAACTATCCTGAACATACTCTGGATATGCTGATCTGATGGTGTGATTTTTATTAAGACCGCGACACGTTTTAGGGTGATTCCCCATTTCTCAAAAATTGGAGAAACTTCTTTCAGGTTCGTAGCTTTGAATGGGTAAAGGTTAACGACGTAGGGTCAAGCTGAGGCTTGAGCAAAACCTACAATGTCAGAAATCCCCGTTATTTACCATAATTTATTTATAGAATTATTCGCGAAGGTGAAAATCTATTCGACGACTGCCGCCAAAAGTGTGAACCGTCTCGTATTCGAGAGAGTTATCTCTTTGAACTGGACTGCTTTGACCCACGGCCCGAACCGGATTCGCTGCAGGATCGACTAAAAAAATTCGGGGACACCATTTCTGTCTCCGATCACAGCGAGATTCAGGGCAGGACGCTCCACGGATTGCGAATACTGGAGACGACAGAACAGATCCTTGAGCAGTTTCGCGCAGTCATGGCTCTGCTGCAGGACCAGACTAAACGTGACAGTCTGTATTCAGAGATATCCGCAATAACTCCCACACCGCTGCCGTCTCAGCCAACAGTCGACGAGCAGGTCGACGCCTACGGTTCTGGCCTGTCGTCGACGATCAGCCTAGCCGATAAGAATGGAATTCAGCGGCTGAGTGAAATTGAAACGCCAACGTCGCTCGGTGAGTTTTATGCAGGGGTAACGTCTGCGCTGGGTTTCAATCCGGACCGACACGCGGGAAAAATTGTCGGACTGGCTGCGTACGGAGACCCCGAGCTGCTTGCCGAACACATTCATGACTGGTTTGTTTGGGAGAATGATGGTTACCGAATGAAACGGAGCAGCGCACTCTTTCTGGGGCGATACATTGCGAGTCTCTTTCCGAAAATTGATGTTGCTGCCGCCTACCAACGTGTTCTGTTACATCTAAGAACTTCGCCGCCAGTTTTTCTCCCATTAGGCAGTTTTCGTCTTGAGGGATTTCTTTTTCAGTCATGCGGTACCTCCATTGAATTAGGAAATTTTTGCAAAAAAAAACGCCAATGAAACCGCGTTGGCTTCATGGCGTCAATATGGCAACTTATAGAAAGTTATGTAATGGGGAGAAATTTTTTCCCTGGGTAATTATTTTTCTACCCGGTCTACTGGGCCTAAATTTTAATGTCGGGGAGGTACATTAAATCGGCGCTCGATAGTCTTTTAATGCTTCAATTTCATTTTTGTTTAATGGTGGAAGTTTTATATAGAAAGTTTCAATGCCTCAGGAATTGCTAAGGATATTAAGTTAAAACTTTCAGGGTAGGTTGGTGAGGCTGTTGGACTAAGTGAAATGGCACTATATGCATCCACGTTGTCAAAAAGGCGTATCTAAAACATCACAGGAATAGCTAAGGGTGTTAAGTTGAAAATTTTAGAGAATGTTGAAAGGGACATTGAATTAAATCAAAAGACACTACGTACATCTTGGTCGTCTAATGGGCGAACGTTCAATATGTCAGAAATGACTAATGGCATCAAGTCGAAACTTTCAAGGACTGTTGGGGAGAATGTTGACCCAAATCTAAAAACATTATCCATATCCACGTTGAACTGCCGGATGAGGGAACTCCGGTCGAGCAAGCGGCGATGCGGGCGCACGCGACCCGGACGCACGCGACGCCGCAGCCCAATGGTTTGCCCGGAGCTTTCGTGCTCAACGGCTTGCCGCCCGTACCGGGTGCGCCTTACGCGGCGCCCGATGTGGATGATAATGGGAACTCCAACTTCCTAGCGCGGCGTTACCAAGCGGCCGTCGTTCAGACGGACGTGGTGTTCAACAAAGAGGGCTGGCATTACCCTCAGCAACGTTTCATTACCTTGTTGGATGATGTCAAAGACACCATTTCCGGGAAACGGCCGCCACAACCGTTTTTCTTAACGTTCATGTCCATCGTCTGATGCCATTAAGACAGGTGGAGTACAGGCGCGTGAGGTTTTAGGTCAAGCACATCTAGAATTACTAGATTTGAACTAGGTGTCATCAGGGTGCAAATTAAGTTGATGGTAGTTGGATCTCCTACTTTGTCTTAAAGTTTTATGTTAGATGTTTTTTAAAAGGCAAAACAAAGTGAGCTTTCAGTATAGACTGTTCTATAAAATCTTGCAATTTATAGCCAACTATATATATATATTTATAGCTTAAATATAACCACCACTATAAATACCATTAAAACCACTGTTACTACCATCACAATACCATTATCATGGTTAAAATATTTTTGTCTTTCTGGCGAAATAGCTCTAGCCAAAGTTTAAACTTAAAGTTGACAATAAACCACAGATAAAAACAAAAAGAAGTGACAAGGTTCTTAGTAAAACGGCGTCTCCATTCCCTGAAAAATGTTGAAAATTTGGTTTTTAAAATTTCTTTCCCTTTCAGTCAAAATAGCTCAAGCGAAAGTTTAAACACAAAGTTGACAATAAACCATAGATAAAACACAAAAAGAAGTGAAAAGACTCTTAGTAAAACGGCGTCTCCATTCCCGGAAATTTTTTTAAAATTTTCTTCTTAAATCTTGGAGATTAAAATATCTTTGCCTTGGAGAAGAGCGCCTTGTTTCTGGTGAAAGTAAGCCTTGAGGAAGGATATGAGTTTCTTCTTCGTGGAGTATTCCAATTGGCAGTGGTCCAAGAACGGGAGAGGGGCTCTTGTTGTCATCTTCAATAAACGTGGAAACACAACTCTGTAAAGGATAAATGAATTAAAACTTAAATGACATTAAGGACTTTTTTAGCTAAATTTTTTTTGCTTTTTTCACAAAAATCTGAAAACAAAACTTTAGCACGCATGCAAAATGGGGACTTTGGGTAGGTATATCCTTCCCCTTTAAAAATTCGGAGGATTCTCCGACAGAATTCAAATTTATCAACATGCACCATCTCAATTCCCACCACTGTGCCACACTATGAATAGCTTTTCTGGCAGCTTCAAGCATCCCTCATCATTCATAAGACATTTCCCAGATATTTTCTTGTTCTTCGAAGCATTTTTCTTTAAAAATATTTGTTGACATAAGAATCAATCCTTTAAACTTAATGAAAAAATCCCCATTAGCGTTTCTCCTGATAACTCCCCGCATTTAAGGCCGGCATGGCGCAGTGTACCAGTCCCGATGACACCCTTCTGGCACACATTATCAAATCTAAGGTTTATTTTCAATATTTTCCCTCAACAATAGATTTATAAACTGAAAAAGTTACCGTTGTCTACCATAAGATCAAAGAATGACTTACAAAAAGATTGGATGTAGTAAAACCCACTTTTTCAGTATAAATTATGCATTCAATTGGATTAAGCTATGATGAATCCATGTTTGTGGTTAGCAGCCTAGGCTATAATTTAAGAAAAATGGAATTATAGCCATGTAGGTTTTTAACAACTATTTTAACCCCTTTCTATAGCAAAATAAGATAAAAAAGAATCATCTTGAAGGATCCATGAAGGGCTCAAAACAAAATTCCTAAGTAAAAGAACTAGGCTAGACTATTTGGAAAGAGTGTAAATAGAAGCATTGAAAAACAAAACAAAAAATAGCCATTTGCGTTTCGCATCAATATTTGGTTTGGCGAGTAATAAGGCAGCTATTGCAATGGTATTATAGGGACGGGGTGGGTACTACGGATCTAATGCTTAGGCAATGGATTTCATTGTGCTCAGATAAATTAAAAGCAGGAAGGATTTTATGGAAAAGACTGCATTTAGTAAAAAACATGACACCATCTCCTTTTTTCCAAGTGGGTGATCCAAAGGGCGGAGCTTACAAAATTCTGAATAATTTGACAAACGAAAAGGCCTTTTACTTTTTACTTCTGTACAAGCTATAAGGAAAATTGGATTTAATTCTGACAGCACCTTGAGTTTAATAGGTTTTTGATCTGCCCCAATTCCGGCAGATTATTCATGGCCTCGATCTCCAGATATTGGGCGAAAGCCTGGAAGCGGCCGCGGTCGGCCAGGTTGGAAAGCAGTCGCTCGTCGTTGAGCATGACCAATTCGTCTTCCAGCCGAGTTTCTTCGATCGTAAAGGCTTCCTCCAAGGGACGATTTAGCAATTGATTGAGGCGATACCGGGCGTTTTGCAGGCCCGCCATGGCGTCATTCAGGTTAATCTTATTGAGCGGAAGTTGCGCTTCCCAGCGGTATACGTCGCTGAGGCCGCTCTGTCCGACGGACTCTTTAGTTTTGGCGAGGTCCAGGTTCGAATGACGAGTTCGAACCTATCGAGGTCGATCTGAAAGAGCAGGCACTCGTCATTGAAGGCGTCGTTGTCGGCGTCATTCGTGACGGTTTGCCGCTGCATTGATGAGTCTCAAGCGTGAGCCTGGACAAGTTACTCGAGAGCGAATTACTCCGAAACCCGAGGATCTGGCGCGGCAGCCACCAAATCGACAAACGTGCCGGGCTCTCCAGCGGTTATCCCAGGCTCGATCGCTGTTTGCCCGGAGGCGGCTGGCCACTCGATGCACTAACCGAAATACTCCTCGGCCAATACGGCATTGGAGAGCTTCGTTTGTTGATGCCGGCACTGGCAGTAATGCTGGAGAATCCAGCACCATCTTCATGGAAAATTCCCTTCCCCTATGAAAAATTCCTCCATGGAAAGTTCTTCTTGCGGAAACTTCTCCCACAAAATTTTATGCTTTTGCAGATAGAAGCTTCAAACCTCTTCATTAGGGTTCTCCGATACACCAAATCTAATGGTGTTATTTTCATTAAGATTTTGTACTTTTAGAGGGTGTTCCTTCTTTTTTCGAAAATATGGCGAATATTTTTAGGCCCATAACTTTTGACGAGTAAAACTAAATTTGATGAAATTCACATATTTGAAATCAGCATACAAATATAATTCTTTTGATGTATGTATTTACATTTTTGCCAATAAATGCATTTGAAGAAAAGTGGCACGTATGGAAATTTCCTAGGGAATGTGTAAATTGGCCTGTGTATTTGACGATCACTGGAGAGGGGGGAGGGTGTAAACTGAAACACTTTTATGAATGGCTTAATCAAGTATTTTAGATTTTTTACTCCGTTTTCAGATGTTACAATGTGTCCTTCTGAGGGGACGAACCACTACAATAGTTACTAATATTTGAATCGTTTACAAACTAAATTTCAACCAAAAAGTATCCTTGGAAACCAGTCAGCCAAAAAAAGAAGAAATAACAAAAAGTAGTTCTGACGACAAATGTCTCTGGGCTGCTATTTCTACGGTCGGCGAAATATTATTTGCCGTCAATTTTCTTAAGGTATTGTTGTATTCTTCTAAATTAGCAACATTCGAAACTGTAGCCGCAAAATTTTGTTGTTCCGTAGTACCACTGGTAATAAAGTTTTCCAGAATACTAGCGGTAGTGTTGCCATCACCTGTACCACCTGTAAATTGCGTAAAACTTGTACGCTGCAAAGTGACAATAATCGGATTAGTATTAGTGGAAGTCCAAGTTTTTAATAACCCTGAAGCCGGTAAGTTAATTGTGGTTGGTGCCGTTAAGCTAGTACCTTGTAATATAGTCCAGTTATGAGTGCTTAAATTATTTTTGGAAAAAGCATATGTGATGAATTCCCTTTACATTATGTGGTGGCAATTACATATGAAAGAATGGGTTGTTAAAAACGACTGAAGTGATATGACAAAAAACATATCCATTGAATGGGAACCTTTCAAAAAAAATTATTGCAGAAAGAGACAATTTCAACACTAGTATATTAGTAAAACAGGACAACGCAGGCGACCAACAACTATAATGCACACGTGCACTTAAAATTTAGAAAGATTTCCTTTTATTTCAACAATATCGATGGTACAAAAAGTATATGCACTTTTTTTTATTAAATTTGCAAATTTTGCGAAAAGAATTTGTGTTAACAAATAAACACGAATCCGTGATCTGTCTTCTGGCAAAAAATACAAAGTTTCACATTTTTGTACATGGGAACCTGAAACCTTTACAGTAGGGTTCACTGAGTCTCATGGTGCGATTTTCGTTAAGATTATATGACTTTTAGGGGGTATTTCTCCCTATTTTCTAAAATAAGGCAAATGTTTTGGAAAGAGAATTCCAAAAGAATAAATCTCTTGGAAAGAGAATTATTCATAAGCCTAATATAAAATCAGATATTAGTATGATTGAGAGATTCTCATCAAACGGTGCTTAAGCATCTATCGACACCTCTGTGAGTTATCTTTTTGGTGACGGCAAATTTTTTAAGCCCTTTTTCCACTATATAAGCGTGCAGCGACCGCTGGTCTGGAAGACTAAACCTTTCAGAAAAGATAGGGTGCGATACATAATTCAATAACAAATCGGTATGCTCTTTATAGCTCCCGCCGTCGAAAACGACTGGTAAGCGTCGGGCATTTTTTTGCAATAGGGGTAAAGCCGCCTCCGCAAAGAAGCCGTCGACGCAAAGGACGTCGTAGTCGCTTAGATCTATTTCAATCTTTTGCAGTTGGACGCCCTTTGCAAAACGGGTGGTCGCAATCGTTCTCGACCCCTTGCTTTGATTGAGTAAAACAGAAGTAGATATTTCTTGCCAAGTAGCCTTATTTCCTATGTTATCATTTGTATGGTTGATCAAGGAATGCGTGAGAATAAAAGTAGTTGTAACGGGCAAAATTTAGTGTTATATCATTGTAGCTGTGTTCATTGTAAGCTGGAAGTCCCGTTTGCAATAGTTAATGAAATGGTCGAAGTAGTTCTTATATTTGTAAACCATTAGTGATAAGTTGAAATCTAACACATTCTATTACCAATGCAGCTGCTGGAGCGATTGTATTTGCCTGATCGCTATTAAAATGAAACCGAAGAAACACATTATTTGGTTTCCAAACGATCTGGTTGTCCCTGGGTTCTTAACTGACCGCATTTTTAGAATTTGCTCTCCAAAATTCATTGAGGAAGAATTATATTTGTTAAAAGAGATTTTAATAAGTAATCATTATCCGGGTTTGTTAATTGACCAGAAGTTTTCGGAAAGAAGGAAAAATTTCTAGATTTTTCTGAGGATATTCTGGAAATAACAGAAAAGAAAGATATTTTTTGTTCTTTACCATATGTTCCAGGGTTGAGTGACTTAAAAGAATTTTACAAAATAATGGCTTAATGGTAGCTTTAAGCGGTAATAATACTTTGGCTAGTTTTTTAAATTCTGGAAAGGATCGTACTTCCGTAGAGCAACAAAGTGATGCAAGTAGAAACAGAGAGAAAACTGGTAGCAAATCCTGTGACTAAAAACTTTCCGTTCTTACACAGAATTGTCTTACACACCATCTTATACACTTTCCTATATACACAGAAACATGGGAGCACAAATCAAGTATTAAAAAGACGAAGGTATGTGAGTCCATTTTTGTTTAATAGGTAGCAAAGAGCCATCGAATAGTCACAAAATTGCTACAGCCTCACTGATCTCCTACAACAAAATGCTATAAAATTCTTAAGTTCCGCATAAATAGATTAAAAGGAGATGTGAGGCCTTTTTGGATTATAAGAGGCCCATAGCCGCTACTCTTTTCTCGCGAAGGTGTTCAGGAGAATCAAACGTCCATCGCCCCTTGCGAAATCCGCTCAACAGGTCGGCCCAGACAGATTGGACCACATCCGACGAATCAAACTTGGCACGAAGATCAGCCGGCAGCTGACGTCGCACTACCATTTTCAGATAGGGTACGTATTCGTCGTACACGGCGCTTGCTGCTTCATCGTCTCCGGTCTGAATTCGATCAAGAAGACGTTGCAAAGCGCTTTCAGCATTCACGAGACACCCATGGCCTAGCCGAACAACTCTGGATACAGCTTGACGTCAAAACTGACCGCATAGTGGTCGTTTTCAGAACTCGATTGTTGCGGTTCATTCATTGATGCATTATAGAACCAGTTTTAGAAGGGGAGGGGGGATCTTGCCCAAGTGAGCCTTCAAGCCTTGACTTACTTGACTCATGTCTCCTGCCGGGCGTGGCTCAGCGTAGAGTGGGATGTCAGCTTCCTCCAACTGGTGCGATCAGCAGCTAACAATGGTTCGTCGTGGACATCAATGTTTGCCAGATTCAAGTATTTTGAAAGACTATCGGACCATTGGTGTTTCGGTCTTCCGAGGGCTCGTTTCCAGCCGGCTTCTGCGGGGTTAAAGTCCAGCACGATTTTTGCAGGTAGGTGTGATGGCATCCTAAGATGATGACCGTCAGAGCTCCACCCTCTACTTCCTTCCATGAAGCTCCTACGTCGTTGAGTCTTTTTTGTGACCTCTTATCTTAATTGAGGACGTCCTGCTTTTCATTTGTCCCCGGTTTCTTTTGACCTTAACGGAAACCTTAACGTTTCTTTCATTATAGCCCTAGAAATTGGGATAAAACCACGTTTTCATACCCAAAAACATAATACAAAGAAAGCATTATATGGGGTGTAAGATAAGAATTCATGCTACTCAACGAAGCCGAAAGCTAATGGAAAGGTAGCAAATATGGTTTGTCTGGTTTTTAAATATTAGCAAGCACTCAAAATTTAAACCCATATCATGGGATTCTAGCTAGACACGCATGTGAACGCTGCTTAACCAAATCTTCATCATAGCTATGTTGTACGTCATATTAAACAAAACAAAAAAATAAGTTTTTTCAACTGAAAGTAAGGAGTAACATTAAAAATTGAGATGAATAGAAATTATTACGTATATGAGGGAGGTTACTTCTCCAAAACACATCCCTCTTTGCGCTAGTTTTTCAGTACTTTTGAAAAAAGCTTCTTATTGTTCTAATCAAACGAAAAAATCTCTTAAGAAATAACAAAAGAAAACTGAAAGGAAACAAAATTAAGAAAGTAATTATATCGGTTGGTAGAAAGCCGGTAACGACTTAATCCATTTAAGGTCCATTATACGGTCCAATTTTAAATCTCTAGTTTTATATTCATGGAAATTTAAAATTTATGGGAATATTATGAAAAGTTCTTTTATGATTTTCAGCTTGAAGTCTACCAGTTTAAAATTCTCAGCTTCAAGTCTACCGTCTTGTAACTTAAAATAAATATTGTGTTTCTGAGCAATAGCTATCACAAGCCCAGATGGAAAGAATGTGCACTTTAGAGTCAAAAGCACAAAAAAACAAGCAAATATAATCATAAAAGGAAAAATTAGTTGAATGTCAAAAAGCTTGTAAGCAATCAGAACTAAACTTCCTGGGAGAACGGATAAAATAACGCGGATAAAAGTCCCTCCTTCACATCACCTTCTAACCTAGTCAACTGTCTCGCAAGGTCTACAGAGTATAGCTGCAAAGGATTGATAAAGTAAAAAAAAAGAGAGATAAAATTTGCAACTAAACCGAAGTTTTTTAAAAGAAAATGGTAAATTCATATAAAAATTATAGTAAATTAAGGGAAAAACCGGACCAAAGCAACTAGCTCTGATGCCTATTCAATCTTAAATAGTCTTTTTTTTCTCTCGCAATTCCGTTTGGATGGTACTAGGCCTATATTGAAAAACGATACATTCCACTTAAAAAGGACCATTATGTGTTGATAAATCGAATCGTGGCAATAAGCCATCAACACTGAATAGTTAACTTAAACAATGCTTTTCACTCGTAAAAAGATTAACAATTTGTTGATTCCAGGAGCGGATCTGAGGGGTAGATTTGGGGCGTGTTCCTCACAAACATTAATTCTGGATCCACTCCAAGTTGACATTTACACTTTTCAGAGGAAAGTGGCACCTTCTTAAGTAGCTTTAAAACACGTGTTTTAGATTATTTTTTGTTTATTTTTCACCAACGTGTCTTTCTTTAAACTTGGCGCCCGGAACTACCAAAAATGCATACGACGGCCTTTTTCATTCAATGTCGAATTTTAATATTTTTAGCTGTAATATTGCGTGGTATTTCAAGATTGTAGCAATTTTTTAAGTCGTTTTGGATAATGTAAATGGAAATCAACTTTAAAAGTCTACATTGTTAAAATTTTTTACTTGTACACTTAAGAGAGACTTTTTTTTTGCCATCTAACATTCAAGAATAATTCAAACCCTCATATCCCTTTGATAATTAATTTGGAAAGGATGATTTTTCGAGGAAAAATAAAAGGTATACTAAAACTTGGAGGAGCAGAAATAATGTCCAGTAATAATTAAAACTTAAAACAATCAGAAAGTACCACCAAAGTATAAATGAAACCCGAAACGTTACTCATCTCAAAAATGTCTTTATCTGCTCCAACAATTAAATCATGATCTACGCTAATTTCCCCAAATTCATTTTCAATAACAGCAATTCGTTTTCCATGGGCTTCTGTCAAAATATAATTTAGTAAAGTTGTTTTTCCAGAACCTAAACAACCTGTTAACAACGTTACAGGAATTCTATCTTGCGATTGCTCATCCATACCTTCTCCTAAACTGTTAAGAAACAAACTCTAATGAAAAAACCATTTTGGATTACATTAAGTTAAATAGTGTAATATCATGGTTATTATTTTTTAAGGTCCCCTTGAAAATCTCATAAAAACAAACTGTTTACAACTTCAGCGTTTAACCGATAGCAGAGAAACAGAACCAAAGTGTTGCTCTCGCAACATTATATTCGGCGAAGCCGGAGAAAGGTTGCTGTAACACTTCACGCTGCTCAGGCAACGTAGGTCTAGTTGATTATGCTATTGTAAACCAAATACTGAAAGGATCTAACAAGATACTAGGGTGTATGTGAGTGCTGTTATTGATTTCAAAAGTAAAGATGACCATCTAGTACAGTGTCTGAGGCTGTTCTAAAGCTGAAATTTAGGAAGGGTAACTTTCTTCCATGAAGGTATGACCGTTTTAGACTCCAGAATGAGAATTTGAAAAGAACTTTGTTAGTTCCAAATTTCCAATATCAAAGGTATTTTGTCAAAATGAAATTTTCTTTGTAGCAAGTACATGGCTGAGCATTGGACTTGACTTTCACTATCTTCTCGTTCCGTAGAGCCTAATATATTTAATTCTCGTGAATTTTGGTTTTAGGAGAATTCTGATTTGAGTCAGAAAGATTTAGTTGTAAGTCTCAGACAGATTTCATTCATTTGTTATGATTTAATTTTGCGTTCCAGAGTGCTATTAAACTTGTCTGACAAGAACGTCTCAAATGTTATCAGGCGAAAACATATGTGTATTGCTCTTAATTATGCTTAAATTTAATTCTTTTGTGGACTCATGGACTTGCAGTAATTGTAAAATCCAAAATACACATCAAAATGACAAAGCATTGACAGGATACTGATTAGCACGGTCAAGCGATCTTTACTGCTGTGAACAAGTTTAACAGACGCATGGTACATATTTCTTCTGATCTTCCGCAGATTAAACACAGAACAAAATTAGCTGTTGTCTAAGTGAAATGAAATGTATGATTCCAGTTTGGTTCACCTAATATGTATCAATTATTGAGGGTCAAGATTATGGCTACAGAATTGGATACATACCAATTGCTCGCTCAACGAAAATGAAAGAGGAATATGACACCGCGATCTTAATTTTGGCCGGTGTTTTTTTTTTTCTCTCAGAGAAGTAGACTTCCCTAGCCTTTGCTATGCAGGTAGAAATCTATCTGATTTACCATCTGGTATCATGATAGAATCAAGATATTTGGATTCCTTTTTTTTTCTTCCCACCATGTTAAGCCTGATTATGATCAGATTGGTTTAGAAACATTACTTTAGTTTAGGGCCACCAATTGCAAGTCCAATGTGCTAAGAGGCCTTGGAGATATTGTTGATTATGCCTTTTAGCCCAAAAGTGGTTGATTTTATGAAAGTGATACTGTCTGCAAGAATCAAAGTTGTTTTTTAAGGCATCAGCTTCGAAGCGTGTTCATGTCCCTGTTTGTTTTGCTTGATTGAGTTTCAGGTACTTGATTTATAGTTCTTCTGTTCACACGAATTTTTTTTATTAAAAAATAAAAATAAAAACTTAATCCATCCACAGTGTAGTAACATACTGCAAACAGTCGGTGGGTGGTACCAGGGTAGATAAGCCGATATCCAAAGCAAGTCAATTTCCTTTAGCCAGCCTGCCGAAATTTTAATTTTTTTAAATACACTATCCATTTTTTCGAAAACTCGCCTGGCCAATATATTGTTCCATCTGTTACAATCATGGTCAGATGACTTAAAAAAAAAATAAAAGAAATTGATGTCCAAATTTGCCTGCGAGCGCCGATGCTTCGTCGATTGTGGGGGATCTCAATTGAAACGGCGGACGATGCCAATGCACCGGCCCGCCGTATTGGCTAAGTCTCTAGAGGGGTGGTAGGGAACAAAGCAGAGATGCATAGCCCGTACACCTATTGTATGGCTCAGATAGCAAGCATGTCAAATCTTGACAGAAAATTCGTTTCCTATCCGCCACAGATCATCAAGCGTATACTCAGCACCGTGTGTTTAAACTATCGAGCTGTATCGTCGTTGGACTCAAAAGAAATGCACAAAAGCGAGTTTCACATGTTCAGACTGCTTTATTCATTTTGGGTGATGTTCATCCGGGGACATTGGAGGGGGGGGGGGGGTTGGACAGGGAAACAGAAATCTTGGAAACCGAAAATCTTGGAAAACGTTTAGACTGGAGAGATCGGGACGAAACTTGATTGGAAGAATAAGCACAAGTCCTAGATACGTGATTGACACTTTTTGAATTATCGGAACTGACTTCATCACCACAGTTAAGCCTTTTTTTCTTTTTTCTTTTTTAAGACTATGCGCTTCGTCTTTTGTAACTATAATAGACGCAATAACGCTGACTTTGTAAAAAGTTTAAACTCATTACCTACGTCTATTTTTAGTATTTCCATCTTCCATTTTACTAAATATTTCTTTAGCTGCCTGTATTTCTTTTGTCTCATTCTCCCGGTCTTTTCAAGTTTGATAGTTCAGGTGAGTCCAAATAATCATCATCTGTAATATATGCAAATTTTATTTTTGGGTCCTCCTAAAGGCATTATATAGCTGGATATGTTCAAACCTATAAATCCGATTTCTAACTACGATTTCTAATAATCTTCAAATTTTGGATGTTCTTTTTTAAGGTCTTGGAATTGTTGTAATCCCTTGTTAAAATATATACAAATATTTTTGCAATTGCCAGTTTTTTTGTTGTTTAATCAATTGAATCACTTTTCATACTATAGTGTATTCAAGAGTATTTCAAAATTGTCCAATTGACGTTTTGAGACAGCCATTTTGTTCAGCATAATTGAAAGGTCAAATAACTATGCCTTTGGAGATATCATGACCCCCAGCATCCCCTGGTAAAAGGTCTTTAAATTACAAAATTTGCTCATTGCTTACGTATGGTATTTGTTACTGAGAAGTATGCATACACTTTTCGGGCGAGGGGATTGAATTTTCTACTGGTAAGGTTTTCCAAAGAGATGTTCCATGGGAAGAGAAGTTTTTAGGGGTGAATTTTTCAAGGAAAATTTTACACTGGGGGTACCAGAATTCCTATACGAAATTCTTCTTATGTTTTATTATGTTTTTGTAATGTGTAATACGTATTTCTCTAGGGTCAAAACCACCCCCAAAGTCCGGGGACAATAATACTAAAGTGTTTACATTAATAACTTACATATATGCTAAAACAGAAATGAGGCCATTTGTGTACTTGGTCTTCCGGATACCTACGAGCTCGTGCTAGATGTAGGTTCCCAGGATTTTCTGAGGGAATACCCTGGAGATAAAACGCATAACAGGATAAGGTAAAAAGACACTCTCATTTTCCAGGTTATTTAAATGCTGTATCTGCAATGTCTCGGAACGATTTGGGGTATTCAGTTGAAACTTTCAGGGAATGTTTAGGGGGGTAGGGGGAAGAAGGGCGTGTTTTGTACGAGTTGCCGCGCTACTCAAACAATACTTTTTACTCGATGGCCCTGCAGCTTGCACTCATGTATCATGGGCTAGACGATGAGGCCCTTCAGTATAGAACCACACGCTTGAAAGCTGTTGATCCTGATGGGAACGTTATTCTTGAGATGCCTTTAGCCAATAGGCAGGTGATTGAAATCAATTGGTTCTCAAGGTGGAAAAATGATGAACTCAATCCGCGGTGCAGTTTAGCAGAGCTTTTTAACCGTGCACGTGATTTTTACGAAGGTACTGAGCAGGAGCGTGCAATGGCGAAGGCCTTCTTTGACGAGCTTGTATTCGTAACAGCCTGCGCTCGCCGGATCGCCAGCGGCCTGCAGACAGAAGTCAATTAGGGTTTGCGAAGGCAATGTTCCGACCGCCAGCGCACCGGCACCAACCGCCGCATCCGCTGAGGTCGGTAGTGACTCATACAGGTAAAGCTCCGTCGGTGGGTTACTTTCTGCCGGATCAAAATCGATCACGACGCGCTGGAGCCGTACCGTGTCGCCAAAATTCCGGGGAGGACCGAAGCCGTCATTGCCGCGCACTGATGGCGTGAAGCTCTGCCCTTGCACAAGAAATGCGCCGGGTGGGGTTTGGTTACCCACTTCGTGGGCAGAGGCCAGCCTTTTAAGGAAGAAGGAGAAGAGATGAGTGCTTCAAAACAATTTTCAGGGAGATCATTAGAGATTTGGATCCATTGATGGGAGGTTCATTCTCCTAACCCTATTAATGTCTAAGATAGGAAAATGTCCCTAGACTGGTATTTTTGGTATAAATAGAAAGAAAAGTTACAGGAATGATGTAGGAAAGCTAAAATACCTCGCCTGCAGATTACCTTGGTCTATAATTTGATTGGTGGGATACCTCAAATGCTATTTAACCTGAATAAACCCTGGATTTTGGTTTGCGTGGGTAAGAATTCAAGCTATTGTCACTTGATGTATTATATGGCTGTACCCAAAGAAGGATTATCGGCTTGACTCTTTACCTTAGAAACATAGAAATGGTGTTAAGTGGATATTCTTACCAGCTTACAGACCTTCTTACCAGCTCAGACTTGGATATTTCTTATGATTGAAAAAGAAACCCCCAAAATTTAAATAGTATCGGTCTTTTTTAAAGAACCAAGGACATCAAAAATAAACATCTTATACCCCTTGACACATCCTAGGTATATTCTTACTTGAAATTCAGGGTTTTCTTTAAATTTTCTTTTGGTTTTTTCAAAATGGTGAGGATTTTAGGGCAGTCTCACATCTTCGTCAGTGTTGCAACGTTCAACCGCATTGGGATTTTGCATATCTTCTAACCGCCCATGTCTTTGCTGTTCTTTTCCATTTTTGACACGTTTCTGAATTTTGATTACTTCTGACAGTTTAGTAAAGCTCTTTGATTTAGCTGTCCGTATAGCTATCGTACCAATTGAGGGTCCAGGCTGTCGAATTTTACATCTTATCACGTTTGATAGTTCAGGTTTTGGTTCCAAAGAATTAGCATTTATAGTAACTGCAACTGCAAATATTCGTTTTTTGGGCCTTCCAACAGAAATTATCTATATTTATATATAAATAAGTTATATGTGTGTTATGTCTGTCGAGTGACGTCATGTCATCATGTGCGAATTGTGACCGCCCCGGCAATATTCCACGCTCGAAAGAAATCTCCATCGTACTGGCGTTGGTCATTGGCCAGGTCGACCGCGCGGCTGGCATTTTCGTAGGACCCGTGGATCTCATCCCAGGTAATGCCATCCCACATCTCGTTTTCGTCGGTCTGCTGCCATGAACAGGACTCGATCAGGATGTCGCGGGTGTCGATGCCGTTGGCGCCGATGGCAATGGTACCGCCGCGGAAATGGCAGTCGACGATTCCGATATTCTGGCACCGGTCGAGATAGATGGCCGTCGGCCAGCAATCCTCGAACTCGAGATCGCGCAGCAGCACGAACTGTTGATTCGTACAGTTTGCCAATCGATTGTCAATGAAATTTCTAGTTTCATCGTTTTTCTTAGTCGTGCAAATGACAATTCAATCAGTGGGAAATCACAAACGAAGAAACCATCATCACCATTAGTCTACAACGCCAATCGTTATTCACCGAAGACGACCACCCGTGGTCCAACAGCTTCGTCTGCACTCTACAACCGATCAAATCGAACATTTACTCGACGTAAGCTGAGATTTCCATTGCATTCAATCTTTTTTCTCGTGTTTGTTTCAGAACGTCACAATCGAACGAAACGACAGACGATCAATTCGAGTAATACTACGGCACTACGAGTATTATGGAAAGAACCCCTAAAAATTCTTTAGTTTCAATTTACGAATCTTATGTTAGCAGAATTCATGATTTTAGAAGAGAACAATATACAATTATTTTAATCCTGGCTGGTTTATTTACCGTTGTTGCAAAAACGATTATTGACCTGAGAATCGAAGATCAACTGCAAAATATAGGAAGAGATATTTTCCTTCTTGTTAGTTTTGTAAGTATTGTCTTGATTATCCTCTTTTTTAATCATTCGTATATCATGTTTCTTTTTACTAAAGCATTAGTTGCCTGCGAAGACGAGTTAGATATACCAGCAAAGGTACGTTTTTACAACAAACATCGTAGCCCTAAAAGGCGGGATTGATCCACATTTTTCATAGAGCTTGTTGAGGTACGGCTAGAAGGTCAGTACGGTCAGTCACTAATGGATTACCCACACAATCGTGAGGCAATTTTTCTGAAAAAAATCTAACGAATCCTCCTTGGTCTTTCAGAGCACCCACATCTCAAAAGCATAAATTTACTACTGTCATCACTATGTACTACTGTCATGCCAATATTCTAATTTAGATTCGAAGACTCTATTTCCCAATTTTTCTTCAATTTTTTCGACTGTGGAAAAACCCTTTTGGCCTTGGCTATTCTATTTTTAACATCTTCAATGCGCCCACCTTTGATACACTTGCCAAGAAATACACAAAGACATTCAATCCAAGATTAACTGATTTAGTAACTGATGCTTTACACAAATCAAACCTAAGTAAAGACGGAATTGAAGCAGTATGTAAGAAAGGTCTATCATTGTACAATAAAGCAAAAGTCGAACCTGGACAAGCAGTAGGAATTGTTACAGCACAATCAATTGGTGAACCTGGTACTCAGATGACTTTGAGAACATTCCACTTTGCAGGTATCAAAGAAAGAAACGTTACCTTGGGTCTTCCAAGATTAATTGAACTAGTCGATGCAAGAAAGAAACCAGTAACTCCTACAATGGATATCTATATTTCCGTCAGCGAATTAACATTTTGGTAAGCGAAATAACATTTTGGTAAGCGAAATAATATAAATATAACCACGGTGAAATGATATGAGTAAGAGCAAAGAAAAGTAGTGCGAGTAGGAATAAAGTGAAGTAACGTAATGTTGTGGTAATGAGAGGAACAAAGTGAAGTAATGTGAGTTTACCCAAGTGAAGTAATATGAAAACTAGCAAAGTGAAGTAGCCTAGTACATGGGTGACCAAAGAATAGTGATATGACTGTGGGCAAAGTGAAACAGTATGAGTGGGAGCGAAGTAAAATAATATCAGTGTAAACAAAAAGAGCAATATGGATGTCTTGTTAAACGAACCAGACCAAGAGGCTCGCGTACGTACCGCGATGGAACAGGCCAACACCCTCACGTCCCAACTCATCAAAAACGAAAACCTCTTCAAACCCTTCAACCTTTAAACGGCCATTTTTTTCGATAATAAGCCAAGGTAAAAACCTGCTTTCTTTTGAAACCCCGCTACACGACAACAAGAGTTTGGTTTGGGCAGAACGTTTCGAATATTCCTGCCTTGCTTGAATTTTTTCTCCTCTGGTAGCATGATTGGGTGGAGGGAGTTGGCATTGACCATTCAAACAGAGTTCGAACAACTGGATATGACGCAAAAAATTCGCGTGTTTGCTTCACAAACTATGATATGAATTATTCTTCTAGCGTAATATAATCGTGACATAATTATTATTAACTGTACTATTATTATTATTATTAACATTATCATTCACGTGACATTATTCTGAATTGATTCACAGTTCAAAATGAACACACCTGTGCTAAATTGGATATTCCTTTTACAAACCAGTTGGCTTTTTAAGTGAACTTAATCCCTGTGTGTCAGATTGTGCAATCTTTGGCAAAGGATTGTAGGTCCTGACCTAAATAAAATTATTGCTATTAATGTGTGACGTCACCATTACATTACCGGTTCAACGACAGTCTTTGGACTTTGATGCATAAAATTCCCCCTTACATACGTTAGCCATTCCAAATATTCTGGAGCCATTCCTATTTTTACGTAAATTTCTTCGCCCCAGTTCTCCTTGACCTCTGCCCAAGGGACGACGAGGTGGCTTTCTCAGCTTGCCAAACCTGAACTTCCTGAGACTTAAGCCTAGTAGCAACTAATCTAGATGCAGTCCCTACCATCACTCCTATCCCCTATCTCTCATTCCAGCAATTAACTAGCCCTGCACAATCTAATATATTCTTCACCTGATTTGGCCACGATCCTCCCTTCTGTCTTGAAGCATCATTAAAAATGCTTGTTTCATCTTCATCGTATTGGTGATGTTAGAAAGTTGGCCTATGGCAAAAAAAAAATCAACTTTTGAACTAAGACAGATAGAATTTTTTTATCGACGGCAATCTATAGCTCTTGATGAACTGATCAAAGTATATCACATCCATTTTTTGTTACAAAAATTCCTTCATGAGGTATACCAGTTTGAAAGTTTCAAGGGGTTGACAACTTCAGTAGTAGGCTACAGTACACACTGAAACGATATCTAGGCTGATACAAATTGTGAGATATATAGAGGACTTGTAAGCAACAGTCGGCTGTTAAGTAATAATCACCTTCAGCAATGAGGAGTTAGCAACTTTTGCTAGTTGGTGTTAAAATATGTGCTCAATGTGAGATTATGTATTAATATTTTTTTCATAATTAGTTTTTATTATTAATTATTTTATTTACTAACTTTTAATAACGGTCATAACATCTAATTTGAGATCCAATGAGATCCAGTTTATCTTTTGTTGTTTGTTCTTTGTCATTCATTAAATAAATAAAAAATTGTTTTTCTAACTGAATGTAAGGAGCGACATTAAAACTTAAAACTAACAGAAATTATTCTGTATGTGAAAGAAGCTGTCCCTTCCTCAATGCCCGCTCTTTAAGCTAAAGTGTTGTATTGTTTTAAAAAGTAGAGTTGTGAGAAAGAGTCAAACTGATTAATCTTGTGGGCCACAATGATAAACATTGATTAATCTTGTGGGCACAAAGGCATTGATAGAAGAGGGGGCAGTTCCTCTCATGTATAGGATAGACTCTATTTTATTAAGTTCCAGTTTAATTTTTTAGTTTCATGGGAAATTTCTTTTATTTAGTTAATATTAACCACCAGCTAACTTGGTTACAGCTAAAATCTTAATATTAACACCTTCCTACACTCTTTTCTTGTATCAAATGCCCCACAACGTCCTATAAAGACAAATAATCAATTTTTATGAACGCAATTAATTTAAAAACACAGAGTTTTTCGGATGAAATAAAAAACAAGCGTAAAGGTTTACTGTTAAAAATAGTTTGAGCTAAGCTATAAACTACGGGACGGCATTAAGGCTGTTAGAGATCCTTTGAACTATCTCACACGGCTGTTCAAGCAGAGCAGTGTAACGAAATAACAAATCAAGAAGAAAAGAAGATGATTGCTGGAACTTATGAATCCAGGACGGATTTTATGGATCCAGCATAAATCTTATGGATACTGGATGCGTGTAACTTATAGCCGTAGGAAAGGAGGTACGCATGAAGGATCTTGTTAAGGTGTGGGATTTTTGGGGTCTGTGAAAACGAAATTCTTCCAATCAATTTAAACAAATATGTGAAAATTCAATGAAGATCGTCGTAAAAGCTGTCGAGATGAAAACTACGGCTGTGGTGCTCTTGGCAATTTTTGCTTTGGGTCTTTTTCATAAAAAATCGAAATCGCATTTTTTTAAAGATATGCATGGTTGTGTGAAGTTTCCACTTAACCCATTCAAATAATCAGATTTCACAATCACTGTCCATGGTACTTGAAGAGTTGCACAGTCGTATCGTTTTCTTTCAGTGTTTTCAAAATGTATACGTGCGAGAAGAGAGCTCTTTCTTTTTCAATAAAAAAACGCAATAAATAGTATAATTTATATTTTTTTCCGATCTGTAGTCTAAAATCCTATTTATGCTACTGATTGTGCTACTGATTGGTTTGAAAAAATAGCTTCTTAATTACTCAGATAATCTTAGATACTGCAGCGTGATGGTTTTCTCTAGTCATGAATTTATTTCATGCCTTATTTAGCCTGTAGATGTGTCTTTTTTCATTTTAGCCGAGCGACGCTTATATTCAGTTGCTATGATCATTGATAGATATCTTTGAAATGCCTTTCTTGCCATGTATCGAGCTTCCTCTGCAGCAGTGCATAAATAATTCCAGCAGTCTTTAATTCTTTTATTGGCAGAAGGGGCCTAATGTTGTGCAGATGAAGGATGACAGATTGCCGAAGATTGTCTTCCATAATATTTAGAGATTTTTGTCGTACAGTCCATTTCCAAAACCATATTGGAAGGAGGAATAAAGGCCTCTGAAATCCTCTTTCAAATAAAGAAAATTTCAAATAAATCCTTAATAACAAAGAAGAAAATGAATGGTCATAAAAAAAATATACAAGGTGTTTCTCTTTGATAAAGCCAATTATTTCGAAACTATTTGAGGAAATCCTTTAAATTTAAATATAAATATAATTTTAATTTTTAAAATAATTTCAAATATATTTCTAAGCTATAACTAGGAAGTTTCTACCATGAAAGGTTTAAGTTTCAGAAGTAAAATTTCAAAAGGAAGTTTGGAGCATCCCGATGCTGGCGCCGACCTGAACATGTGGGTGCGCGTTACCGACAACTTCAGCGACAGTGCAGACATGGCCAGCTTCTGGCAGCGCATGGCGCAGGCACGCAAGGTATGGCTCAAGGATGGCAACGGGCGAAGCATCGACCCGCAGCAGATACCTGCCCAGCTGGGGCTTCAGCACTTGGCCAACGACCCTTATCGTGCGCTGGTGTACTTCACCCGCGAGGTCGCTTATGACAAGCCGCGCTCCGGAGAGGTGGCCCCTGAGTTTCTCGAGTTCTACTGGGGTAACTGGCTGCGCTCGGTGATGCCGCTGGAAGGTTATGACGCTGGTGATCTCGGCCTATCTCGTGACCGCGCTGATCAATGCCTCGCTGATCCCGAACTTCAACCTTACCGACAAGATCGTGCCGCTGGTGGTCGGAGGCATCGCCCTGACCTGCTGCCTGATCATGCTGGTGCAGATGATGCTGCGGCCGGAGACCGACGTGATCTTTGCCGACAAGGAAGTCTCGGGCGAGGACGCAGATGCGCCTTATGGTCTCTGGTCGACGCTGGCCTGGTTTGCCGCGCTGATCGGGCTGACCTTTGTCGTCGGCTTCATCCTTGCGCTCGTCGGCTTCATGACCGCCTTCCTGCGGATCCGCGCCGGCGCCTCCTTGTTGTAGGCCCACAGATCCACGCACACGAGCGCGGTCGGGATGGCGAGCGCGCTACGGCCGCTGCCCCGGATCGCGGTCAGCGCCGCGAGGGCGAGGAAGATCCCGCTCGCGATCAGGCTGAAGATCGTGTCCGCGTTCACGCGCAGAGCATTGTGAGGCATCGCCGCGCCGTGCGTGGCTTTTGCCGCGAGGTTCGAGGACAATCGGCGCGATGTCCGGGAGCGAACAGACGGGGAGCGTGCTCGTCGTAGACGACGATCGCGCGGTCGGCACGGTGCTCAAGGGCCTGCTGAAGCAGGCGGGTCACGACGCGAGCTACGTCGACTCGGCGGCAACCTGTGGATCGGTACAGACGGTACCGGCCTGAACGTGTGGCGGGCTGAAGACCGGCTTGAAGGCCGTGCGCATTTCCAGCGTCTGTCGCGCAAAGAGGGGCTGGCCAGCGACGTGGTCTACGGCATGCTGGTGGATACTCTGGGGCGGCTGTGGGTGGGCAGCAACCTTGGCCTGACACGCTATGAGTTTACCCACGACAGCGCTCAGACACCCGGCACCCACATTGCCAAACGTAGGCACTTCACCGTGGACGATGGCCTGAACGGCAACGAATTCAACTACGCGGCGGCGTTCCGCAGCAGCTCCGGGCGCATGCTGTTTGGCGGTTGATTCTGAACATGTTGTTAATTTCTTTGAATTTGTCAAATCAATTTTTCAAAATCGACGTAAAACTTTAACTAATAATTTAAAAACTTATGATCAAAAATTAGTGCTTTCTTTTCTAAAACAAAAGAAATTAAAATCAAAAATCAGAGCGGAAGATTTGTCTATCAAAATGATAATTTCCCTGTATTTTCATTTAAATAAAAAATAAATATCAATAAAAAAATAATTTGTATTTTTTTGGTTAAATTTTGTTAAGATTTTTAATATTTAATTTAAAATTGTGATTAACTTAGTTTGCCTAATCGGATGAATAAAAACCACACCCATTGCTGCTGCAGAATGACGATTTCCTGGATCTGCTCGATCGGAAAGGCGTATTGCTGCTCGGCAATGAAGAAGCCGACAAACTGTGCGGACTTTTGCTGTTCAGGCATGGACGAGCGCGTACCGGAAGACTCTTCGCGGGCAAACCAGCTCCTATTTTAGCTGGCTTCTGCGAACCGTGGTCCGGATTCAGAGGCGCTTTGCCATGTGTCCGTGGAGCACGCAAAGATGTTTCGGTGATTGCACATCTTCCCGAGGGCCGCTGCCGCAGACAAGCGGATCGACGAGTTCATTCGGAGGCGACCGTCGCGCCGTCATTGGACGGCGACGCGCTGCGTCTTAATCATCAATTTTGAATCCGAATCCACACGCCACCCTTGAAAACCCCACTTGGAACAAATTAAAACGAATAGCATAGCAAGCTTCATAAACACTTTGTTCATAGATTCCGCGAATAACATGTAAATTCAATAATGAATGAAAAGGCGGGGTTACTCGGCTTCTCTTTTTGATATACACACAAGTCCCTTTATCCCACCCAAATACTCCATGAAAACTTTATGCCCTTGGGAAACCCTCAAATTTTCGATCTAGTGAACGGTCACTAAGACTTCCAAGCCGATAGGACAGCCAAGACCAGACAAGCCCTCCTTTTCTTCCAAAACCTAACGGCGGCGGGGCGCTGGAGGCCGAAGCGGGGGCGGGCACAAGTGCGCTGCTGCCGGTACTGGCCACAGTCTTGGCGCTCACCTGGCTGAACCCGCATGTCTACCTCGACACCGTGGTGCTTTTGGGTTCGATTTCCGCCCAGTATCCGCAGCCCCTGGTCTTCGCCGCAGGCGCGTGCCTGGCGAGCTTCACATTCTTCTTCACCCTCGGCTATGGCGCGAGCCTGCTGGCGCCGGTCTTCGCCAAGCCGCGGGCCTGGCAGGTGCTGGATGCGCTGGTGGGTCTCACCATGTGGGCGATTGCCGTGAAGCTGCTGACCATGTGACACTGCGGCGCAATGCCGGATCGATCCGAAGCGTCCTTCAGGTTGAGGTCGTAGACCGCACGGTGCGGAAGCAGTACCTGGCCGGAAAAGGCCGACCCGGTCGCAACCGTCACGCTTGCCAGCGCCAGCGTGACGGTCAGCGCCGCCAGTATTGCCTTGGCCATTTTCAACCTCCGGTGAATCGACGGGCCATCATAGAAAAAGTCTTGGCATAAGCGAGGCAAAAATTGCAGTTTCAGGCCATGTCTGAAATCGCGAACAAAGGGACAGCGATGAGCAATTCCGTGGAAGCACGCCTGTCGGAACTTGGAATCGACCTGCCGGAAGCCGCCGCGCCCGCAGTCCAGTCCGTCTGGATGTGTCTCCCACGTCATGATCGCACAGACACCTTTGTGGCGAACCGTGGTATGGCTGAATGCGACAACACACTCAACAGGCACGGCATGTGCGTTTTCGAGCACAACGATGGGTCGCTGAGCCACCAGAATATCCAATAGCTCGTTGATCCCGCGGCTGGGGAGCCCAGGTTCCGGTGCGCTCTGGGTCAGTGACGAAAGTTCGGGGATAAAACCCCTGAGACTAGCGATGTGTTTCGAGTGGCGTTCGCCTATAGAGTCGATCAGGCGTTGTGACTGTTCATCAGTTTTTGAAAGCAGGCTGCGCAGCAGTTGTCGTAAGTTTTATAGCCATGTTTATATCCGCCAGAGCTTCTTGATGTTGACCTAAATCTTTGTACAAACTAGCTCTATCGTGATACGCAATTGCTGATTTTGGATCAAGCTCAATAGCTTTATTGAATGCTTTGATCGCTTTAGAAAATTTCTCCCTATTCGAGTATCTACGTCCTATATTACAAAACCTTTTGCTTCTTTCTTCTGGACTGAGGGCAGAATTATTACCTATCTTGTCTAGTTCAAGAAATGCCTCATCTAACTTATTGGCTTTAATATTAATTAATGAGGCAATCCAATATTTAAGCGACATATTATCAATATTTAACATGTCGCCCATCACCGAGATGCGCGCATTCGGCCACATCCACAAAAAGCGCGGTGCGTAGGCACGCCCACACATGCCGTAATTGCCAGCGCCAAACGAGCCGCCGATGATCATGGTCAGTTTCGGCACCTGTGCGGTCGCCACTGCGGTCACCAATTTGGCGCCATCCTTGGCGATGCCGCCTGCCTCATATTTGCGCCCGACCATGAAGCCGGTGATGTTCTGCAAAAAGATCAGCGGGATTTTTCGCTGGCAGCAGAGCTCGATGAAATGCGCGCCTTTCAATGCGCTTTCCGAAAACAGAACGCCGTTATTGGCGAGGATGCCGACGGGCATTCACTGGTTCCACTTCGTTGAACTTGTTTCCCTTAGCATCCTTTCTCACTGATACTAATGATAATATCATGCGTCTGTATACAAGATTATTCGAGTTTAATAGAGAGTGAGCCCATCCGGGGAGTAGGAAGGCTATAAAGTAACCGAAGCAAAAGCTAAATAGAAAGATACTTTCTATAGAAAAGTATTTTAAGAATAGTATTTTAAGGAAGACGAATATTAGCTCAAAATTACTCCATTTTGTCCTCATTATTATTCATAGCTTTCTATGGTTGATAAGATATTCGTATCTAGCTTACGAGTAGACTATCCGGGAGAATAGAAGGGATGCTTTGTTAAGTTTTATAAGGGCAATTCCCCCTTGGATAAATGTCCTTGCATATATAATGGAACTGCCAAAGAAAAAGCAAGACCAATAGAATGAAATCTGTATATATGACGTTATATGGATTGTACAGGAAAGTACGAAACTACAAGTGCGTTCCTAGCTTTCGGCAGATAACAAATTTCGGAAGAATTTGAACCACCTGAGCATCATTAAAACCAAATAAGATGCAGAAAATGGATAGAAATAATTTATCAGGCGCGCTGTATTAAGGAAAAATCTCTGTTTCGTGAAAAATTCAGGCGATTCGAATTGCCGCAACTGACTGTCGAGCATTTATCTTTTTGTGAGATTCTTTATCAGAATGTTTTGAATGCTTCCAAGAGTCTTTAGTCTTACCTTCTGAAACATATAGAGATTCCCCACTTCCAGCATCTACCAGTACTTTGTAAAATACATCATCGTTAGCCAAGACACCTATCTTGTAAACAAGGAATCCCTGTGTAACATGTAAAGTGCCCCACATTGCTTTTCCATTTTCAACAGAATTTTCAGCTACTGCCATTGCAACACTTAGGACAATTTTAGATTGATCAGAATAGTCATCAGATTCTTCAGAGATTGGAATTGTTCCAGAAATTTCTGGAATTGAAGAATCAAAATATTCAGCACTGCAAGGTTTCAAGGGCAGCCGTAAGTCGACGCCCTATGCCGCCCAGATGGCCGCGGAAGACGCGGGCCGCAAGGCGCAGGAACATGGCATGAAAACGCTGGAAGTGAACGTCAAGGGCCCGGGCTCTGGACGGGAATCCGCGCTTCGCGCCCTGCAGTCGGTCGGTTTCGCGATCAGCGCCATTCGGGACGTAACGCCGATCCCGCACAATGGTTGCCGGCCGCGCAAGCGCCGCCGCGTCTAAGAGTACGAGGTTTTCGCGCGCGGGCGGTGGTCGGCCAATGGCCCCACGGCACCGCGCGTTTCAATAACCGATCGACCCTCCGACAGGGGTTCTAAATTCTAGCTTTTCACAACGAAAAAAAAAAGAAAGAAATGAAACAGATAGTAGTGCAATCTTTTACCCTAAACATATGTTAAAATAAAATAAAATTTTGTTTATGAGAAGTCTCATATGTGTCGTCTGGTTTTCGCTGTTTTAACTCATTTTCTACTTTTCCCAGAAACTTCCCATCGCTTCCAAATGAATTTTTGCGTGACCTTATTAGATATAAAGAGTAGTACAGGGTGTTCTATTTAACGTGAATCTGATGTATCAAGTTTTTAAAGTTTTTTTTCATGCAAGCGTTTTTTGGCCTTGGAGGATTTTAATAAAATATGCTCTGGAATTTTCAGCGAGAATTTTAGGAAACAAGCGAATTATAGGTTACAAATAATGTAAATAATGGCCCAGAAAGTCAAAGAAAAGCAGATACATTAGTAAAATAACATATGTGTGGAGAGGGAGGTCAAGTTACGCCCATGCTCTGTTTCCTTTAAAAAGTTTATATTTACTGATTCATCAAATTTTCTCAATCTTGGGTAACAAATCGGATCAATTTATTAATATTGTTGTGCTTTTAAACGTAAATTCAGCAAAGAAAAAAAAAGAAATAAACATTTATTTTTTGACAAGCTTTTCTTAACTATGAAGCTACTTGCAAATGCAGGAAAATTCACAATCCAACGAGTACGAGGCAACCAACCAGCGCGACTGTGACAACGATGAGTGTTCTCAGCATGAATGGCAGTCTCCTGACCGGGCCCGGGGCCTGTACTCAGGCATCGGGGTCATCCATTCGTAGCGGGAGTCGGACACGGCCCGGGAATCCCACGCCGGCGGACCTGCCTCAAGAACCGTGTGAGCGAGCCTCTTCAGCGTCGCCGACAGGGCGCTCGGCGCGGGCAATTCAACACCCTCCCAGACCATGGCAGGCAGCGACGGGACCCCGGAAGGACGATCCACGTGATGAAAGAAGTAATCGAGCGTTGCCGGATCATGGACGAATGTAAGGAGCAACACTAAAATTTAAAACAAACTTAAATTATTCCGTATATGAAAGGAACTGTCCCTCCTCAACACCAACTCTTATACTAAAGTAGTTTTTGATGGGTAGCATTAAACCTAATGAATCTTATATTTTTTTGGAGTGAGCATAAAAATTCAATTCCTTTAATGCATATTTTTTTTATCATAACACTGTTTTTCAAGAGTTTTGGTTACAAGTGAGATTCCTTATTTACAGTACATTACCATGAACCGTTTGATAATAACAAATTGTTCCAAAATTTCTTATTGAATAATATTAATAAAAACTTATTTGGCGAAACTAATACTTATGTCGATAGCGGGCGAATTCATCCAGCAGTTGCTCTTCGGTTGCGGCTTCCGGTGCCGCCTCGGTCGGTGCGGCAGGCAGCATTTCTGGCTGTTCATCAGCCACCGGGACCGTCTGGTCAAGCGGGCTTTCGAAGTCTGCCGCGGGCAGCCCGTCGTCCTGCGCGACGACGGCGAACGGGAGGATTAGATAGACGAGTGGTGCGACATGGGATTTAGTTATTGTCATGCTGTTACGACTTAATTTCCATACACAAGGCATGTATTGCAATGCTATTTAGGACCGCCTGAGGTCGCATAAGTTCGAGCGCCCGGGGATTCCCTTACTGCAATCCCTCATTTATTCAATGATAAAAATTTCTGTTCATTTAAGTTTGAATTATTCCATGAATTTATTTCTGCTCATCTTTGGTTTAATATAGCTCATCAAATTTGAGGTAATTTTATGGCCTTGAATTGTAATCAGACCAGCACACAGAAAAAAACAAAATTGTGCAAAGAATCAATAGCTGGTTACTTCTGTATGAAGACCGACCCTTTAAAAGAGAGGCAATTTTTCCTTTTAGGAATAAATTCCACAAATTTGAGTCATTAATAAGACGAGCTTATTCGATTTCAAAAAAGTATCAACACCTTTCAAAAGGAAGAAATAGATCTGATAAAACATGACACCGCCACGAGCTGATCCTGGCTCACAGCGCCATGGGCAAGCTGCACCTGCCGATCGTGGTCCGCATGTTCGTGTCTGTGGACGGGCATCTGGAGGTGCCGTCGCAGTTGGAGCTCGATCCGGTGCAGGAGGGCGTGGGTCGTGCGCTGAAGCTTCAGCCGGGCGGCTATGTGTCGTTCCCCAACACCACGGTGCTCAGCACAAGCAACACCACCATCGACATTGTGGTGCGCTTCACCAACCCTCCTCCGCTCAACCCGGCCTCCGACGACAAGAACCAGAAGAAGAAGGAAGGCGCGGGCGGTGAGGAGGATGAGGCGGACGGCGAGGACCATGAACGACAGCGAGGCCGGGAGGCCGATTCGAAAGATGTCGGCCAGGACCTCGCGACTCGGGGCGAAGCCACGGAAGTCGAAGTCGACGTACGTCTTCTCCCGTCTGAACAGGACCCACGCCAGAGCAACCGCCGCCACCGACTGGCTCGCGACGGTGGCGAGGGCGGCGCCGCGAACGCCCATGTCGAGGCCGAAGATGAAGATCGGATCGAGCACGACGTTGAGCAGCGTGGCTCCGAGCTGGATCATGACCGGCACCTTCACCTCGCCCTCTCCGGAGAGGATCGAGCGGAAGAAGACCGCCATGACCATGAAGCAGAAGCCCGTATTTAACAGAACGCCGCACTATATTATCTATTCAAAAAAAAACGGCCGGACTAGATGTTCTATCCCCTCAGAATCCTTGCCCTACGGCGTACTAAAAGGCATGACCAATGATTCGACTTTTATTTTAATCGTAGAGCCTCCGGTTTTTCTCGACTTTGCTCAGGAGAAAGGCTTGGATAGTCGTTATTACGAAACGCTTAGGGAAGACGGCAACGACCTCATGATACTGTTTAGTTTAAAAGAGTAAAATGGAGTCTGCTTTTTATAGTTCTTTGACAAAAATCGTGATTTTAAGTCGAACCAAAATAAAAATCAACGCTTCCTCCGGTCGTCTAGGTTCACCAGTATTTTCATGATTCCACACCAACGGCTCTTAGTACAATTCCCAAAACTATGGTATAGACAATATTCCTTACTAAAGTGATTGTTGACCAAGTAATAAATCGGGTAAGTCACCTCAACTTAACGTTAAAGCACCCTTTTGAAGTTATCTTTAAATTGTTTCTCCGCCGTTTATTTGAGTCACGTTAAAATTATGTCTGCTTGAAGATTTCTTGAGCCACAAGTGATTTCAGGAATCCTTCTTTTCATTCATTTAAATATCGGTCCTCAAAAATATGTTTGTTTTCTTCTTATGTCCAATATTGTTGATGAGCCAAAATTCCGTTTATGATTTGGGTGGCGGAACTTTCGATGTCTCGATTCTGGAGATCGGCGATGGTGTGTTTGAAGTAAAGTCAACGAATGGCGATACCCATTTAGGTGGCGATAACTTTGACCAGCGAATTGTCGACCATATTGCCAGCGAATTCCAAAAAGAACATGGCATTGACTTAAGAAAAGACCCGATGGCTCTACAAAGACTAAGAGAGGCTGCAGAAAAAGCAAAAGTTGAATTAAGCAGCACGCTCCAAACCGATATTAATTTGCCGTTCATTACAGCTGATGCCAGCGGTCCTAAACATCTTCAAATGACTTTAACTCGCTCGCAATTTGAAAAAGCTAGGCAGGTTATCATCAGCCCCGCCAGTAAATTTCCTTCGGGGGGCAAGTACTGCTAGAAACTTTGTTTTTAGCAACTTTAAGTGGTAATATTTATATTTTTCTATTTATATGAAAAGGAGTTGGGCCATAGGGAACACGGACTAAACTTTAAGCGATGATAAAACAGCCATATGAGGTAAATGATAGAATAAAGCCTACTAAAAAGTATTGCTTAGTATTGGGGTATGGATAAAGTCAAAATTAATGAAGTCGAATATACTTTAAGCGGTGATACGACAGCTTTATGAGGAAAATGACATAATAAAGCCTTTTGAAAAACATTAGTTCAACAACAGTGATAGATTTGTTCGAACCATCATTATGAACAATAGCTATATTTGGTCTTAAGGAATTAAATAGATTACCTTATAACGTCATAGTAAGCCGCGTATATAATCAAGCCGCATTAATTTAAGCCGCACTTGACAAAAATTAGCATTATAGGGGAGTTTAATTAGGCTGCAGGAGTCAACGGACAGTTTGAGATATAATGCTTTTTAAAAGTACTCCTTCTATTTTCTCCTCAACGCCACTATAAAAGTCTATGCAATTTGGTCCCTATGACTGATTGGGAGAATTGCAAGTTCAACGGATAATTCACCAGGAAGTTCTGTTATCTTTGTTTTGTGGCATAATTAGGGGGGGATAGATTGGGTCTTTGGAATGGTGTGATTTCTTTGACAAATTAAAAAGGTAATCTATTTTCAATTTCTGATTGAATAAGTCTACTGATATTTTATGACTATGGTTCAAAACAGTCACCCCTGGAAGAAGAAAGAAAATGCATCAACATTATCCTTTTGGTTTAGATACAAACTTTTCTATTTTTTTGGAAAAGGGACTTGAAGCTTCTGCCTTAAGGTTCTCAGATATGCTCCCCCTGATTCTACAGTTGTGGAACTTATACAGAAAAGTCGGTTATAAGAGCTGTGAAAGATTGATCTTTTGTCCCCAAAGAAAATATTTGTCGACGCTCTTGGATATTGCATGGTTAAAATATATGCTATCAATCTTAATTTCAGTCTTAATTGCTGAAACAAAACATGTTTGGTAATATTCCTAGAATAAGCGGAATGAGAAAATGTCTCAGAAAATATCGAAAATTCAACTGCATTATTGCTATTACTTTACGCATTTACTTTAATTTTTGAAAGATCGCAAATTATTTTTAATTTAGATGTGTTGTAAACATTCCTGAAGATGTTCAGCAAGTTAGAGAACCCCAAGAAGGAGAGTTGACAACGATGACGTCTGAAGCAGTAAAAGGATATTCCTCTACCGCCAAACAATATTGAACGCAGTGTCGAGCGCGCGGCAGACGACAGCATCGCCTCGATCGAAGAGATCGAAAACCGCATTGCGCACGGTCAGTACGCGGAAGCAGAAGCAATGCTGAATCGCGTGATCGCCGAGACGCCGAACAACGCGCGCGCGAAGCTGCGCCTTGTTGAGATCTACTATCTCAACGAACGCGCCGACGAGTTTGTGGAACTGGCCAGCGAGATCTCCGCGCTGCACCGCGACGACATTGGCGATGACGGCTGGCAGCGGGTGATGCGGATGGGCAAGGTGATTGCGCCGGAGCGGCCGCCGTTCAGTGGGCCGGTGGGTTGGCATTATATATAGCGTTGATTGTGGAGCCTGGCTTGGGTGTGTGTGAAGATATCCCGACCGACGGATTTGCGGCCAAAGAAGCGCCGGAACCCCGCGATACGATCATTAATATCTTCCCCAGAAATCCGGTTGAGGCGATGGCGGACGGTAAAATGCTGCAAGTCATCGTGTTTGCTTTGTTACTTGGCCTCGCGATACATGCCGCGGGCGCTGCGGGCCAACGCGTGCGCTCGGTGTTTGATGATTTGAACGAAATATTCATGCGGCTGATTGGCATGATTATCCAAATTACGCCGTATGGTGTTGCCTGTCTCATGGCTAGCCTTGGTGAACGCCTCATTGCGGTTGCTGGCTCGGTCAATCAGCCTATCAAACGCCAGAACTTCAATAATGAGATTCAGCTCTCGGTAGTAACGATAGGCCATCTGCCCACCGAAATTGGTGCGGATGAAGTCTTCCGTTTTCAAATAGCGCTCAAGCTTATCGTTCCAATCCGCCAAGATGTATCCGCGCACCATAGATGTAGCATCAATAGAGATTTCGCGACCGCCTGAAGTGATGACCTTGCCCCGCTCACGGATGTCCAAGACTTGGTTCTTCAACTGGTCTACTGGGTTCTTGGTGTCGGCCTCTTTGGTGCTATCATAGTCCTTTTTCTGGGGGCGGGATGGTTTGCAACCACTGCGGGGACGCCGGGTTGCTGACATCAAATAAGCTAAAGCTAAAATCCCAGCCATCGGAGATGAAGGCGACGTTATCTTGCACATAAACATCGTGAGTATTGGGGCTGGCGAATACCGTTAGTTGAGCGGGGCTTTCCGGGTTTGCGAGGCTGATGACGCGCGTTCCGCCACCGCCCTGGGCATATAGAATGCCGTTGGCCTCATCAATATAAATATTGTGGCTGGCGCCAAAACCGCTGCCGGTGTAGGTATTGATTAACGGCGCTGAGTTTGGCAAATCCGATAAATCAATAATTTGAGAACAAAGTTTTTAGAAATTGATTGGACTAAGTTCATTCTAAAATATGTTCAACATTCTCTATACTAAAGCACATCAGTTAACACAACAACAAGAAAATTGGGCAATGCTTCTAGAAGATGACAAATGCATCAAAATCTATGATTAGTTAATGAACTTGTTTTTAACAGACATGAGTATTTATAGGTGTATTAGCAGTAAGAAAAATGATTCCACTAGGGAAAAAGACATTCTCTATTCATATACTCTGAAGAAACAAAATTAATCTGCCTTAATCCATTGACTTTTAGCGACCTTAACCCTTTAACCTGTAATGAGCATAACACATTGACCCTAATAGAAATCCTCGGCCCTTTCGGGTTAGCTGCAAGATCGTGGACTTTGTGGTCAACTCTCTTCCCACTTGAGAAGTGGTGCCCCTTGAGGAAATTATAGCCTAGTAAACGAAACAGCGTTCCAACAGGATTCTAATTAATGGATAATTCTTCTGAGCACTGTGTGTGTTTCAAAGGGTGTTTTCGGGCTGAAAAACATCTTCCTAGCTAATTTATCTACTATAGGCTGCCTTCTCATAGTAGCATAATATTTGTGGGCATGAATACATAATGAGTCGGAGGTAATAGGCTTAGGACTGTCTTTGCATCAAGAGCATTGCCACGTGCTGAAAGCCATGTTGGGCTAGTACGCCGCTCACTGCTCGCTCGTTCGGCGCAGTGCGCCGAACCCACGCGCCTAGAAACTAGATTTTACTTGCCATCCCTGGCGCATCGTTGATCGCCTCGATGCGCCACTATTGGCCTAAGAAATCGGCTCACAAGAGAGCGGGCGCGCAGTCTACCGCTGGTTCCGGGATTGAGACAAGAGGCCCGTCCCTAGACGCCTTTCACTTCAGCCCGTAAGCTCAGCGCTCGCACCAACGCACTGGGGGGAGTATGCCGACGGCGCAAGAGATCGAGGCCTTAGTGGGCCATGAATTCCCAGGTGGGCGATACACCATCGCGCACTGGGGGCCCAGATGTCCGCGCTCAACCACGACGCCCGTCGCGTGGTCGCCCGCTCGTCGTACGACAAGTTCTAGGCCGACGCCGCGCGGGACCCACGATCGTCCGCCGACGTTCGCTCCCGCTCCTCTGGATCGTCGCGGCCCTCTTCGCCGCCTGCGCGGAGAAGCCCTCGCGTCCCGCCCTCGATGACGAGACCCTGGCCGCGCTGCGTGCCGACTTCGCCTCCGCGGAGCGCGAGCGCACCGACGCCGCCCTGGCGCGCCTCGTGGATGTCGAGCCGCCCGTGGACTGGCTGCTCGAGGGCCTGCTCCACGCGGACCGCGGTGTCCGCGAGTGGCAGCTCGCCAACGGCGCCTACGTTCCCCTGCGCGAGCGGGTACCCTCGGTGCCCGAGCGGGTGGAGAACGTCTTGAACGGCGCGCTTCAAAACGACATTGCAGCGCGCTACCCCAACGCACAGGCCTTCTTGAAAGCGCTGCAGAGCCTCGCCGACTGCGTGTGACCCCCGGCTAGAACGAGCGCGCGGGCGGTGGGGGCAAGCCGTCGTCGTCGGGCTTGGACTCGGGGACGCCTGGCTTGGGGCGCGTCCACCCGTCGATCCGCCGCAGGGTCTCGCGGGCGTTGACCCGCACCCGGGTGTCGATCGACGCCACCATGCCCTCCAGGGTCCGAAGAGATCCAGAGTAGTATTACGAAACAAAAACAGGCCGCCAATGAAATGTCACGGATCAAGACGGCATTGGATAATGCCAGTACCAATGTCATGGTCTGTGATCGGAACTATCAAATTATTTATCAAAATAATAATTCCCAGAAGACTTTGGCTAAATTTGAAAAAGAGATTCAAAAGGTCACGCCCAGCTTCAATGCCTCAAAAGTGGTGGGATCAAGCATCGATCAATACCACAAAAATCCAACTCATCAGCGGCGTCTGTTGGATGACCCACGGAATTTGCCGGTTCAAACCACGATTCAAGTTGGACCCTTGACCTTGGATCTTGGCGCCATATTCCAGCAGCAGTGAGAAATCATCGAGGGTCCTTACACCGCCACCAACCGTCAAAGGCATAAAGGTTTCTGTGGCGAGGCGCTCTATCAATTCTATCAGAGGGGAATCTTCAGACAGCTTTCGGCTTTCAATATTAAGAACAATCAACTCATCAGCGAGTTGCGCTTCATATATCTTGGCTTGGGAAACAGGATCACCAACCCTTCGTGAATTGCCATAGTTGCGGGTTGTCACCAACACTGGAATGTTCAGTGTACCTATCTGCTGGTATTGAATCAGCAATTTTGGCACCAGTCTTTTCTTCAACATAATTACCAGTCCATTATAGGGTTCTATATCTATAAAAAATCATTATAATATGATATGCAAAACCGACAATTAGAGCGTGTCAAAAATTAAAATGAAGAGCACAGACACGCGGTTAGAAGACATGCGACACCGAGCATTTGAGCGTTTCAAAAATGAAAATGAAGAGCCAAAACACACACGGTTAGAAGAAAAGCGGTGGCATGTGAAAAACGAAAACGAAGAGAAAAGACATGCGTGGTTAGAAGACATGTGACACCGAACATGTGAGGGAGTCAATGAAAACTAACCTGAACGGCGAGAATCGAAACATGTCGAAATTGAAAATGATAACGATGATGAATCGGTCCGAGCTACCCGAACATCGTAGATAGATTTTTGGTAGCTCATATAGAAAACATTGCCCATACCTACCTCCTTCCTATAAGTTCCACTATCTGCAAGTTTCAAATGGCACTAAAGCTGGCACTTTTGGTGCCTTGTCTCAAGTGGAAAAGCTGTTGCTAGTGGGCTACGAGAACTTTTTACAGTGATGTTTAATAGCTCATTTGCAAACTTTCGCTCATATCTACGTGCTTTTTATCAATTCTAGCAGTCGTAAGTGAGATATAGTACTGAAAGCAACACTTTTAGTGCCGATTCTTAAGTGGAACATATTGGAAGTATAAAACGGTATCATTGCTAGAGGCTCCTGGTACGGACTTGTCCAGTCAGGTGATACGCAAGTTAGGTGTAAATTAGTACGTTAAAGTTAATCCGCCTGAAGAGATAGTGAGATATAATACACCATTCTTGTTTTAACACATGTGCAATTGTGTCGTTTGATGGACAAATAAATAAAGTTTTTGGGGGAAATTCTCTTTTGTCCTTGCAGATGTAACTATGTAAATGGTATAAATAAGTTTCAGGGAGCGGGAGGAGGGATATTACCATTACCCGGATTCCGTAATCATGCAAATGAGCTTGAAAAAGTGTTATTGCAAATTAACATATGAACTACATTGGAAAAGTATGAGCTATTTACGCTTCATTAGGATCTTATCATTTAATTGATTAGAGCTGTATACGCATAATTGACTCGACAATAAGTAATAATATTAGGCAAATAATATCAAGAACCGTGACATTTTTATGCCAGTGAGAAACCTATGCCACATTCATTTATACAATATCTCAAAAAATGATTAAAGAAACATATTTAACTTTGTTTATTGTTTTTTTAATTTTACATTTAGCATTTGGACTTAAAATCACGGATGAAAAAAGGAATACACTAAGTGGAAGAAACGGAAAATGTAAGTCATTAATTTTTTGCTGAAAGAGTTTAGGGCGCAATTTCATTGCGGTCCCTGCGATCGTCCCCGCCGACCCCGATGCGAACGTCGCCGACCTCCTGGTCAAGCGCGTCGAAGCCACTCCGGATCGCGCCCTCTTCTCTGTGCCGGAGGGCGACGGCTGGCGCGACATCTCCGCCGCCGATTTCCAGACGGCTGTCGTCGCCCTGGCGAAGGGCTTCGCCGCCGCCGGGATCCAGCCCGGTGAGAAAGTGGGCTTCCTGGCGCGCACCACGTACGAGTGGACGCTCATCGACTTCGCCCTCTTCTACGCCGGCGCCGTGATGGTGCCGATCTACGAGACGAGCTCGCCCTCGCAGATCCAGTGGATACTCGAAGACTCTACGTGCTGCTTGATGTTGTCGCTGCGTAATCTTCCACGACCTGCCAGACACGCAGCAGGTTTTCACCGAGAACCTTGCGAATATCGTCTTCGCTATAGCCGCGTTCAAGTAGCCCCTCGATGAGATTGGGGTACGAAGCGACGTCTTTCAAACCCGTCGGTAGAGAATCGCCCACGCCATCGTAGTCGGAGCCTATGCCGACATGATCAATGCCCGCTATCGCGACGACATGATCGAAATGGTCGAGGACATCGTCCAGTGTTGCGTAGGGCAGCGGACCATTTTCCTCAGCATAAATAGCGGGAAACCGTTGGTACCCGTCTACTTCGTTGCGGCCCGGGAACACCTTGATGCAGTCCGCCTTGGAGAGGTAATAGCCCTCGTCGCCGGGGAACAGGATCAGCTCGTCGACGTGGTTGGCGAAGTCCAGGGCGGCCGTGCCGCGGGGGGTGCGGAATTGGGCCGCGCCGGTCTGGGCCTGCAGGGTCGAGACGACCGCCACCCAGCGCTCGAGGTTGGTGCCATAGACCGTGGTCAGCGCGTCCAGGTCCGGTCCGTAGGCCTCCAGCTCGTAGACCGCCTTCAGCGCCTCCTGAAAGTCGGGGTCGTCGTAGTTGCCGGTGGTCGACAGCCCCGCGAAGCGCTGGAAGGCCTTGATCCCGTGTCAAACTGACCGCTTTCAGCATAGGCTGGTCGTACTATTCGTGTGACCCCGAATGGGGTTCCCTGCAGGCATCTCATTTAGTGCTGGAGTTGGAAAGTGAACTACGAGCTTTTGATGTGCGCTTTGTGACTCTCAAAGGCATCGTAGAGATTGTCCCACGTAAGCTTAACAAGGGACTCATCGTCAAGAAGGTTTTGCGGGACACCGCAGCTCAGTATGCAGAAGGTGTCGACTTTGTTCTTTGTTTTGGGGATGACATTTCGGATGAGAAGATGTTTACTTCGGTGTTCACCTTTATTGCTGAAATGGGCGACGAAGCCAGACCGGCTGGTTTTTACAATGTATAATGCAGGTGGAATAATATTACAGTTGGCACACTTTATTATAATTTGGGTTTTACAGAACATAAAAAACTGTAACAGCTATACAAAATACTTGTTTTCTTTCTTATCCAAATTGTTTTAACGCTTACGACCAGCCCATATTCAAACCTGTTATAGTTTTTTTCTACAGATAAAAAGGGGCCGAACCATCAGCAATTATTATCAAATTAAAAGTTCTTTATCTTCTCTGGGGGTCTTGGCAGAAGACTATTTAGCGGCACCGGGTCAACACTACGAAATACAATCTCAAAAAAATAAAAGATTCGAATGCTCCATTTTTACTAATAAAAAAAATATGTATATATGATAAAAATAAAACAAAACTACAAGATAGAAAAACGGCCGAGCAAATTAAATTAATAAAAAACATAGAATCTTAAATAATATAAAACATAATGAGATAGACAGTAGTAATATAGGAGATAAATCCTTATCGATAATTCAATTAAAGAGAAACATTTTTTCAAAAGCAAAGACCGAAGTTAAAACTTCAAACAGACAAAAAGTAAACGCATATTATGCAAGATACAAAAATAGCTTAAACACACTGGCAAGTGATATTCTCCAATATTTTGAGAATAAAAACTAGCACCTTACCGAAAACATGAAATTGGGGATGGCTTGGATCAAAATTAATCCAGACGATCCAAACGATTTACAATCTCCTATCACTAAATTCTTTTCAAAAGAGATGATTGCCGACATTGTGGCGAAAATGGATGGGCAACCTGGAGACACTTTAGTTTTTGTCGCCGACAAACCAAAAATTGTAGCCGACGCGTTGGCGCATATCCGATTAGCTCTGGGTGAACAGTTGGGATTGATCGATGAAAAACAAAATAAATTCCTCTGGGTTACAGAGTTTCCTTTGGTGGACTACGACGAAAAGGAAAAACGATATGCCGCAATGCATCATCCATTTACCGCTCCGTTAGAAGAAGACTGGCGGTTCTGGAGATCGTCCGGCCGCTGGCTCGCGACGCCGAGCAAACGCGGCAACGCCTGTTCGGCGCTTTCGTGTTGGCCGGTGTCGTATCGGCTGCGTTGCTCGTGCTGGGGCTCTTGGTCGTATGGCGGGGGCGACGATGAGCACAACAGGCGGAATGGAACGCACGTCGATGAGCCTGTTGGCGCGCGCCCGCGAAGCCGACGAAGAGGCTTGGGCCGCGATCTCTCGCGCCTACGAGCCGCTGATCGCCGATTGGTGCCGCCGCGCCGGTCTGCCCGAGCAGGACGCTGCGGATGTCACGCAGAACGTTCTGCAGGCTGCCTCAGCTTGAGCGTCGAGATTCAATCCAGAATTTCGCGCCGCTTCGAAAGCAAGTCTCGTGCCATACAAAAAGGTTCTATAATTTCAATGTGTTTATTACGACTGTGTACGAAGATCATCTCCTATTGTAAAATATCTCGACACCTTGAGAGAATCATGGTTCTCTTCATGAAGAAACCCCCGAAGCGCGAACTTCGGGGGATCTCCTGTTAGCCGTAGATCAGCAAATCGGAAGGCTAACATGCCAAACTAGGTTGATTTTGAGGGTAACCCGCAGCAACAAGTACCCAATAATCAACCAAGCGAAGTTTGAACGACTCTTCATCGTTCGCCCTCCACAAACCTACCCATTTTTACCAATAACCATATTTAAACAATGGGCAACTTGAATGCCCTTGTGCTACGGGCTGTGGGCGGTCATATTATCCCAGGAGGCATAGTTATTTGACTTTTCGACAATTTCGAACTAAACAGCTACCTTAAAAATTTTGGTTGGATGTGCTGAAGGGGATAGCTAAAAAGGTTGTGGAAGGGGAGCTGATTACATTCAAAATCACTTTTGACTTTTAAAAGAGGACTAAACTTTCAATTTCCAGTCGAGCGAGCCCCTTCAGTGTTTTCAGGGCTCTGGAAAAAAATGACACATTGAATGCTTTTGGCTCTTTATTATTCTCTCTCTATATATATATATATATATATATATATATATATATTGGTAGTAGTATTTTTGGTAGAATTCGCTCTGTTATTCATGGCCAACGTAAAATAAGAATAATACAGTTGGCATCAAAAGTGAAATATAGAAGCAATATGTTTCACTCCGCTTCTTGTTTTATGTTTTTTTATGCTAACCCTTTTTGTATACTCTTCTAGGTTCAGGGGTATACCGAATCGGCAGTTCTGTTGAATTTGATTGGTGTGCAGTCAGCTGTCTCCGTGAGCTACGAAAGCAGATGAAAAAAACTATAATGGTGAATTGTAATCCTGAAACTGTGAGTACGGCCTTACTGTTCCAAATCACTAAAATATTATCCATGTATCTTCCCCAAAATTTAGGTTTTAAAAAATATGTTTCTATATATTTTGTCGTGGTGGGAGTGGGAGAAGTAGTCGCAGTATTAGGGTTGTATTAGATGTAGTAGTAACAGTAGCAGTAGTAGTAGTAGTATCAATAACTATAATAACTTTTACATGTTACCTTTTGGTCAGTCGAACATCCACCTGATGATACCCTGGAAGTTTCTCCTTGAAACGGCAAGCTGTTCCAAACATATTGCTGATGTGCCCTTTTGACTCTCTTTTTGACACTCTTTTCATCTTCATACTACAAGTCTCTAAAAAAAGCGCAAAATTAAAAAATCTTTTCTCCGTTCGGGTCTATATACGAGGCTTAACGTAGTGCCTTTTGATTATTCACTAAAAAGTGACTAATATTTTCCTTTTTAATGGTATTAATTGTAATTGTCACAGATATTAATCGTGCACTCGTCACAGATTTTGCATCATATTAAAGGTGTATCCAGGATTTTGTTCGGAGAATATTACTCAAAATGTTTTAAAAACTCACCAAAAATTTTAATTTTTATATATATTTGTTACGTTTTCACGATCCAGCCCAAAATTTCAGGGAGCTCAAATCCCTTAGGCCCCCTTCTGGATACGGCCTGAAATATGAACCCACACGGAAAGGTCCCCGTCATCAGGGACGGCGACCATGTGGTCTGGGAATCGCACGCCATTCTGCGATACCTCGCTGCGACTTATGGGGGCGAGGCATTCTGGAGCAGCGAATCAGGAATGAGGTCCAAGGTGGATCAATGGATGGATTGGACCCAAACCACCTTGCAGCCCGATTTTCTCGGCGGTGTTTTCTGGGGCTTCTACAGAACGCCGGTTGAGAAACGTGACGCGGCCGCCATCGCACAGAGCGTCGCGCGATGTGCTGATCATTTCAAAATCATTGAAGCGGAAATGTCAGATCGACCGTTTTTACTCGGGTTGGCAAAGGCTTCCGGCAGCAGGTCGTCCAGCTTGGCGCCGTCCAGCGCCCGCTTGCGCAGCTCTTCGGTCTTTTCGATCAGGCCCTCGTCGCTGAGCTTCGCGAACTCTTCCTCCAGCGCGTTGATCTTTGCGATCAGCGGCCGCGTCGCCTTGACTTTCCGGTCGTTCGGTGTCCCGAAAATCTTCTTGGCGAGTGTTCCGATACCCAGCATGTTTTCTCCAACGGTCCTGTCTCGGGCCTTTGCTTCGGCAGGCTTGCCCGCCCTGCCCGCAACCCATAAACAATGGGGGAAAAGACGGTCCTGCCAAAGGCCTCAAGGCGATGTAAGGGGTATGATGTCATAGTAAGTACAGGATACCGTAGTGTATTTGATATTAGAGTTAGTTAAAAATAATTCATTGTGAATAATGTTGAGGTATAACGCGCGACGGCGAAGAGAGCCGGTTGATTGGCTGTGTCATAGTCGACAGCCAAACAAAAAATATATAGCTATGGTTGGAGCATTCTCAGCACGTATCAGAGGGTCGCACAGCCGCACCACGGGCAGGCGAATCGAACCTAGCAGCGAGGTTTCGTAGTCTGTCCGATCGTAGACGATTGGGAGTTAATGGACGGGTTGTGGGCGTTTTGGAGAAACTATCAACCGTTTTCATCACACGGCAAAGAATTATTTCATGAGGGGATTTGTCCCCTAGTCGATACCTTGCTCTTTACGCTAAAGTTCAAATTTTGTTCCAATTCTTTAAGAATGACCTCTGAATCCCAAAGGTCGTTTAATTAGAATAAATAACTCTTTTTTGAAAGTACTAAAAAATGTTAACGTAAAGAGCATGGTATTGACGGTGGGATGAATCCCCTCATATACGTTTCGGTTCGCTTTAACTTCCAATGTTGCTCCTTACTTTCAGTTGAGAAAAATTGTTTCTTTTATATTTAATTTCTGATCGTTTTTTGAACTTTTGATGGGTAAGACTAAACTTGACGAAACTCATACGGGTAGTGTGGCATTTGGTACCTTGGATTACAGTTACGCTGATTCTCTTGAGTATTTGTTTTTACCCTTCAAAGATTACGGGGAAAACGTTAAAGGCCTTTCGTACCTTTGGACTTCTGAATTACAAGAAATTGCCGTCGGCGATACCCCTATAAGCGCGTTAACCCCCAATACCTTTTTCTGTCTTGATACCGGTTCTTCGCAATTTAAAGGAGATACACAGGTAATGACGTCAGCGCTATCGCTCATTAATGCTGATCTGTGTGATACGGGGCAATATCCCGATGTGAATATCAAACTCACCACAGGAAATGATGAAGTAGGCCATCTTGATATCATAAAAACATATAACCTACACGTATGCATTCAAATAGTTGATAAAAGTATGAAAAGAATATACGTTAAATCCAAAGAGCTTAATGTCACCAACATAAAAAATGATTCCGTTTCCTTTAAATTTTGGATTTTTATCCCCGATTAATTCAAAAATGCTGCCATAATAATTTAACAACAGCTGCTTTTGTAATCCTTAATCGTCTTATTTCCACTAACAAAACCTTTCTCCCTCTGCTTAAAGCTTGTTATCTCACATCAAAAATCTTTAAAAACAATTAGTTTTCCAAACATCCATTATGAACCACTTTTCATTGATGGGCTGAAGCGGCCCGTTCGAAATCATCAAGCGTCATTTGCTTGTTGAGTCGCTTCAAGATCCTGGGGTCTACCGTCTCCAGACCCATCGCGACTTCCATTGAGCATTCAAGCTGCTTGTGGAACTCTGATGTCCGTTGATCAATTAGCTTGGGGTGATTCTCAATAATCAGGTTCGAAATACTGCGGGTGGCTGTGCGCCGATTGATCAAATTCGCGATGGCCGGCAACGCCTTTGTTGGAATCGCTTTTGAATCAAAGAAATTTCCACTGTTGTAGAGATTGAGTTGATGAATAAATTCAGCCTCCTGCGATTCGGTTTCGAACTGATGATAAGCAAATTTCTTTAAAAGCAAAATATTCATGAAATTTGCCGCATTTCGAGATAAATATATGTATTGTTTAAAATATAACAACTGCAAAAACTGCTAGTAAGGCATTACATCATCAAGCCACCTAGGGACAGCACAGCTATGGAAAACCCCCTCCATTCCATCTGTTCAAATTTACCCTCTTTATCCAATCCCAAGGAGAAGCGGTTTCCTTTAAATCCTTCCTTATGATTAAATAAAAAATAAAACAAGTTTTTTCAACTCAACGTAAGGAGCAACATTAAAATTTAAAACGGGAAGAAATTATTATGTGTAAGAAGGAGGCTGCTCCCTCTTCAATACCGTTTCGCTTTGAAATTGCATTTCGAGTACTTTCGTTTCTTGCACTTTCCAAAGAGAAGAAGATGAAACAGCACAAGATAAAAGCATTACAACTGTATTATACAACTACTCACTTTCTTCTGCCTTTAAATTAGACTTACATCTTTTGTGCCACAAGGAAGGAGTGGTATAGTCATAGGAGATAGCTGAAAACCGTATATGTTTGTGACAAAAACAAAGGAGACATGTGATATTTTCATACTTAGAAAGAAAATGAATAGCTAATAAAGCGAAGACGAAGTTCTGCTGCTATTAGAGAGAAGAGTATTTTAGCTATCAAACACAAAAGCATCTCCCAATTTTTGTGCTGTTTGGTGGTGCGGGATTGATCACCCTATGGGCGCCGACAGCGTGGAGACACTTTCAAGGGACGAGTGAATATTGGTTTGAAAATATCGGAACCTTTCAACTCACCCCTGATTCCCTCCATGGATTTGTACAATCGACTGTTGAACAGATCTTCCTTCCCATTCTCCCATTTTCCCTGACCATGGGGGCATTAGGGGTGTTAGCGATGCTCATGCAGACGGGACCGATGTGGATCGAGAATGGGTTGCAACCTAAGCCATCCAAACTGAATCCAATAAACGGCGTGAAGAAAATTTTTTCACTTCGGGGAGTCGTCGTTCTTTAGTGCAGCTTTTTTCTCTAGTGGTGCTTGTGCAGGTTGTTTCAGCCAGTCGTGCATATACGAGGGGCAAAAAACAATGCAAATAGTGAAATTTCTCATGTAATGTAATCTCTTTATTTATGCCCTGCTACAAATTAAAATATTGAAAAATATTCAAATACATTAACTATGTTTGAAGTTAAGGCTTTAATAAAATCTGGTGCATTTCGTCAAAACATGGTCTTTGCCAGTTTCAGCAGAGTTACGAATATGCAAAAAAGGAAACCAGAATGAGATTATTAGAGACCATTGAAAGCAGAGTATTATTTCTTTCTAGGAGAGTACCTAACGCTTGAAGGAGTACTGAAGAAGGGAAAATCGCTTAGGAGTTATAAATTGCCAGGGAAAGATGAATTACCATCAGTACTTGGTCAGCACACTCACAGAAATCTGACACACTCCTGACGAAGATTTGGAATAGTGAGTGCGTCTCTTAAGATTGGAGGGATGCAACAACCATTTAAGTGGTCAAGAAAGGAAGAGAACTGTGATTTCGAAAACTATTGAGATATCTTGTTCATGTATATGACCGAAAAGATTTTTGCTATTGTTGTCATAAATATATTTAGAGCTGAGAGAGAGAGAGAGAGAGAGAGCAAACTCCGCTAGCGCTGGGGTCTTGGGAAGGCTGAGCTAGCAAGGAAAAGCTAGCAAGGTGTGAACTTAAAACTCCATCTACAGCTGAAATTAGTAAATTAAGGCATAAGTGTTTTAATTGGAGCGTCCAAGATAAATTAACTACGCTGCTGCTTCCGCAAGGAAATGGAAATCTTTGTCGAGGTCGGTATTTCCACTAAGTGTCAATTTCCATTAGCCAATAAGAGAGGAACTCAGTCAAAGGCAAGTTTACCTACCTGTTGCCTACTGTATTTGGTAAGCTATAATATTCTTCCATGCTCTCTGATGCCGTCACGGTGGGGTACATTTTCAATATTAAATAAATGGATATTCTTAAATAAATACATAAAACATGTTACAGAAAAAATTAGGCAAAATGAACGATTGAAACTAGATATTACAAAGGAACTGAAATCAATATGCAAAGAATGGGAATCATGGTCCTTAGGTCTTCTACAAAATCATAGTGACATTTGGGCGTTACTGAAATAAAACATTCTATTAAAATTTCCTTTAATTTCTTTAAAAAGTTCTTTAAAGTATAATTTTGGGGCTTCTACAGGGCTAAACAATCGTGATTCCCATCCTGTTATAACGCTGATTAAAAGCGAATATTGGTCCACCATTTGGCTATAAAAATTTTTATTGCATTATATTTCGTTGTAGCAGGTTAAGTCAAAATGCGCTATCTGCACCAGAATTTTCAAATTATCTGCAATATTTTGCGAACGGTTAAGGGGACCAAGTTCAAACTTTTCAAGAGTTTTAGGGTTGCGGTTAGGAGGACTTCTGATTTTCACGAAGGGGACGAGGCAGAGGTAAATCGAAAACTACTGTATGATTACAGGTCATCAAAATCACATATTTACAATATCTTGATAATGGGTTCGAGGTTAGAACTTAAATGTAATTCTCGGGGAAGGAAGGATGTCCACCTGGATATTTCGCACTGTAAGTCTCTATAGGACCTACAATCTACCCACGGTGATGCAACGAGGTGAACATCAATGTACTCGCCTAGTATATGCCTCCTAGTTGAATAACGTATAGGGTTGTGTACTTATTTGTTAGGGTGTTGAATTCGTTGCTTAAATGCAGATACGCTCGAGTTTGTAGTTAAATACACAAAGGAAGAGTTTGGAAATATTAACTAATCAGATAGCTTTTTTTTACAATATTTTTGGTTGCAAGCATTTTTTGAGAGAGAGTATGGGAAAGCAACAAAGGAAGGTGTGACATCAGAAACTATAGCTGGAAATTCCACTATTACTCTTTTTTCTCAGTAGCAATGTATAAGGAGGCGAAGTAAGTTTAATGTAAAAATGTTTGAGTCAACAAAAGAATAGTCTACACATATGAATCTGGTGTAAATTTGCGTTTTCCTTGCAAAAAGCCCGGACAATATGAAAAAAGTATTCCACTTATTATTTATTCTTTCGCTTGCATACTCGCCCATTTCGGCGCAAAATTACTACACGATTGAAGTCGGAACTTTCCTCGACGCTCAGCCCATTCATTTCGAATCCATTCGACCTTATGGCTTCGTTTACGCCAATTCTTTAAATGGTAACCTCTATCAGGTTTTAATCGGAGGATTTGAAAAAAGATCGGAAGCGGAAGCGACGCTCCGACAAGTAGTCGCCAAAGGCTATACCGGCGCGTCTTTAAGTGTTTTCCAAGATTTCCGGTCCCCCCCCAAACTCCTCCCCCCAGTAACGCTGGATCCGGTCGGGATTTAAAATAAGAGATCTGAGTTACGAGGTCCTTCTGAATATGAAATTTCATTAAGATCCGATCACTTCTTCGTAAAATAAAAATACGTCATTTTTTCTAAGTTTTCAGAAATAACCCTCCCCTCCAACTCCCCCAAATAGAGCGGATCCGTTCTGGTTATGTCAATCACGAATCTAGGACTTCTGCTTATTTTTCCCACCAAGTTTCATCCCAATCCCTCTACTCTAAGCGTTTTCTAAGATTTTAGGTTCCCCCCACCCAGGTTGGCTTCTTGAATTCCGGCGGGAGGTGACGTCGTGGGTGGAAACCCGTGGGACATGACTCGAAGGTCCTTTGCGTCGAGAGGAGCTGCGTTGGGTGAACACTTCTTCATGACTGCCGCCGCAAATGACCGGCCAGTTCCGGTTCGAAAATGCTCTGAAAAACGAACATGTTTTCTTGACGAAGAAATCGCTGGCTGTCCTGGTTGGATCAGGTCACCGTTCAGTTGTTCCAATCCGGTAGCGCGTGATTCACCACCACCACGACCAATATGTTGCAACTGCCGATTCTGGGAAGGTCAACGTTTCGTGTACGGCTGGGGTGCGGGCTGGCTTGATTCGGTGTTGCACTTTTATTTGGAACGATCTTCCTGGGGACTGTCCCTAAAAGTTTCTCTTTTGACTCCTTTAAAAGAATGTTCAACGGTTATCTAAAACTTCGTGATGGAACAATACAAAAGATTAGTGGCAAATCAGATACTTAAATATAACTGGTGCAGCGAATTTAGAAATAAAAGAAAAAATAAACAATTTGAGGTTATTAAGGTTACTTTAAGAAATGTTCCTAACAGGTACACTCCCCATTATGTTATCAAGTAAATGCTAAAAAAATATATACAAGGCTCCCAAATTGTACTGAAACTAAAACTGAAAAGGACTGGAGCTAGATAAGACTGGAGATGTCAAGACAAGACTACCCTCTAGACTGGAGTCTTATGATTTTAAGATTTAAGCAGCTGAGAAAAAAAAAAGTTAACTTACTTAGATCTAGTCCTTTTCAAAGCTAAATTTTTAGGTGAAGTTAATTGTTTAGTTTCATCACAAGCTGTCTAAACTTGAAACTATGCCACTAAGCTAAAATGCAAACTAAAAATGTGTAAAGTGGACAGGGTTTTGAAGCTCAGAGAAAAGCAGGGGCTGTATAATATGGATTAAATTACATTTTAAATACTAAATCTAGTTATCACTTGTAATTTCTGTATCGTAGGAAGTTGAATGCGTAACTTACAAATTGACTTACTTAACGAACTTCCATATTCGTATGCTTTTATTGCGTTTATGAGGGGGCTCATCCCCTCTTCAGTACCTCGCTCTTTACACTAAAGCTTAAATTTTGTCCTAATTCCTTAAGAACCTCCCCTGAATCACAAAGGCTGTAGAATAAATAGTTGAAATTACTAAAAATACTTCGGCGTAAATAGCAAGGTATTTTGGAGGAGATGAACCCCTGATATGTGTAATAATCTCTGTTCGTTTTAAGTTTTAATGCTGCTCATTATTTTCAGTTTAAAAAACTTTTCATATTTATTTTTTCATTTTCAAAAGAAAAATGTATCATAATTCCATGTGCCGATTCCAAATCTGTAAGAATTTTTTTTTTCCTTATATCAATCTTTGATTGATATAAGGATTTCTCGTACTTGTGTCTAATAATAGAAAACAGGGAACCACTGGTTGCACACAAAATATAAAAAAAACAAGTTTTTTAACTGGAAGTAAGGAGCAACATTAAAACCTAAAACTAACAGAAACTATTACGTATATTAGGGGGGAGGCTGCAACCTCCTCATTACCTCGCTCTTTACGCTAAATTTCGAATTTTATCCCTATTCCTTAAGAAAGACTCCTGAATTACAAAGGCCGTTCAATAAAGATAAAAATCCGTAGGTAATTCCTCTCGAAAACAACTAGCAAATCTGCATCCGCTTTTCGGAAAACCATGCTTCAGAGCCATATTTGACTACTGTCATCACTTTTAGCATTCTAATCTTGGTTTACAGACTTATCTTCCTATTCTTCCTAACTTTTTTTAGCTGTGAAAAAACACCCTGAGCATTGACTATTCTACTTTTAACACCTTCACTGCTCCGGCCGTCTTTACTAATAATGCTACCAAGGTAAGTGAAACTGCCCACCTGATCATTCTTTTCGTTACCCCACGTAACCTTTTAATTTTCACTTATTCCTAGCCTTAGTGACTTAGTCTTCTGGTAAATTTTGCATTTTAGTAAAGCAAAGGGACTCCCACAATCATTAATATCGGGAAATATTTACTGGAACAAATTGTCAGATCTCAATATAACTTGCTGGAAATTAGTGGTAAGCTAATTGTCTTGGTTTTGCGTTTCTACGGAAATGAAGAGAAATTGGAAAACAATTTATCCCTTCTTACCTCCTTGTATATTTATCTGAAGGCTCATTAAAAGTTACAAAAATTTGGGCTCAAGCATGTGCTTTAAAGGTACTTTGCAAAAACAAAATGTCTGGTGAGAAAGAATCGCCATATGACACAGATGGGAGAGATAAAATACCCCCACCCTTGGTAAAACCTGTGCCGAGTGATAGCTGTGATGCAATGTTAGGCTACGTTTCATGCAGTCGGGTAATTATTTTAAGTTTTCTTTGCCACTTCGACTTGTGTAGCTCTATTTTGCGCAATGTAATTATGTAACCACAAAAAAACAACAAATTTTCATTTCTGGTCTAAAACAGAATGTTTGCCTGATCGAAGACATTATTTTTTGCTGACTGATGTGAAATCTGTCATCCACCAGATTCAAGTCCGATTCCTGTCAGAACTTAGCTTGACATAGCCGTGCTGACATTTTGATTTTACCAATCGGTCGTTATTTGGCAGGATAGATAACCTAGTAGCCAAGGATAAGAAATCGCAAAAGTTCTTCTATCAACAAAATCAAGGGCTTGCTCATAATCTATAAAACTGAGGACCGAAGGTGTTTGACAACTCAGGGACTTCTAAGTTATTATTCAGGAGTGAAAATTTGGTCGATACGTCCTCTACCTTTTCTACCGCACTGTTCTTCTCTTAAGACTTTGTCTACAGCATCTCTCAGTCTAAAAACTATCATGTTACTAAGTAATTTGCTACCTATAGGGACCAGACCAATGCCTCGATATTTACCACACTCACTCTTATCACCTTTCTTATACCGTGGTTTAATAAAGGTTTTCCTAAAATCGTTAGGTGGTAAAAGCATCCCACATGGAAAAGAAAGCATTGCGAACGATGAAAATATTAAAGCAGGGTCGAGTTTCTACCATTCCAGTGCTTGCCCAGAAGTTTCTAAATGATCACCCAATCAGCAAAGCCAAGTACAATCATCTCATTTCTCTTCTTCCCTTTATTTCATAGGATTTCCATTGGTTTTACAGAAATCTTCTGTAAGGAAATACCTTTTTGCAATACCTAAAGAGGTATTGCAAATTCGACTAAATATTCCTCTACTGAACTTTGCTTAAAATATTCCTCTTCTCGATCAGGTACGTTCTAAAAAATCCTTGCTAAACAAGTTTTTTCTAATAAATCAGCACTGTAGTTGCGGTTGTGTCTGGTCAAAAAAACTTTAATATCCTGAATAACACGCTTTTCTTGCTTCTTATAAGTTAATAGTTTATTTTGCAATATTTCATAGTCTTCTTTCGTTCGATTGTCTTTTAGTTTAAAAGCCTTCACTTCTACAATAATTACTGACGTTTTTGATATGAGTAAAAAATCACCCAGCTCTTTTTTTTTCATTTTAGGACTGTAAAACATATACGTGTGGAGCTTCAATTTTTTCAGCTCCTCATAAACTCTATATTCAGCCTTGAAACCATGCTCTTCTTGGTCTCCAATTTTAGTAATAACCTCAAAATTTGGTTGACACATCTTCTACCTTTTCTAAAACCGCATTGTTCTTCCCTTAAAATTTTGTCTACAGTCTCTCTCAGTCTCAGAAGTATCGTATTGGTAAGTAATTTCCTACCTACGGAGACCAAACTAATGTCTCTACAATTACCACACTCGCTCTTATCACCTTTCTTATACAGTGGTTTAATTAAGATTTCCCTAAAATCATTAGCTACGTCCCCTTTTTCAAAAATCATATTCATAATCTTCATTAACTGATTTCTAGCCTCAGAGTCACCATATTTAAGAAACTCATTTACCACACTATCAGCGACAGGAGCTTTATTATTTTTAATTTAGTTAGGTGGCGCTATAGCACTGCCTGTGATTTTTTTAGCCCAAGGAAGTTTTATTGGCTCAGCTTGAGATCCCGATGTTCATTATCATCCATTTTTAGGTAATATGTCTCTGTGTTAATCACATCTCAGTTTTTTAGGTAATATAGCTCTGTGTTTATTGCATTTCAATTTTTGTTCTAAGTTTACTTTAGAATTAGGTAATTTATTGATCATTTTGCGATAATGAAATCGTTTGAATCATAATAGATTAAAGCCAAATTAGTTTATTTGAAGAGTTCATTCAAACGGAAATTAAAATTTCTAGTGCTTTTAAAGTGACCAAAAACTGGAAAAATAAGATTATTTTTATCACAGATGTGGTTTTACGAGGGAGGGGTTAGGGTTTTACTTGCTATTACATAAAGTAAATCGTAATAGGTCTTGATTGAGCAAAATTTCCCCCCTCTTTTGGTGGGGGAGGGATTCATATGCGGCGGAATTCGTTGTGTTTTAACCTTCCTTCCACGATATTAAAAAAAAAAATCAAGAGATTTTCTTCGGATTCCAACTTGATAGTTGATTTATTAAAACTAAATTTTCTTGGATGGATGCTAGACTGAATATTAACTTAGTTGCATCTTTGTTGTGGATTTTACTTTGGGGGGGCATCGTCTTTTTTGATCACCCGGCTGGTGACCTGCGACCAGCCACCCGGCGCGGCGCCGAGGTGGTCGAGATCGCGATCCCCTGCACCAACTGAGCCTGCTCCGTGGCGTTCGGCCTGTGGCCGGACGCGCTGGCGCGTACCAACGAGATCATCGCGCTCTGCAAGGACGAACTGGGAAGTGTGAAGGCCCCCAAGACCGTTGAGTTCTGGGACGAGTTGCCGCGTTCGCCGGTGGGCAAGGTGCGCAAGAAGGATATGCGCGAGAAATTCTGGGAAGGGCGCGACTGCGCGATCTAGCGGTCGAGGCGATATGACGCAACGCATCGGCATTCTCGGGCTCGGTCATAGGAAGATGAATTGTGAGCCAAGATTCGAATGTTGGAAGCTGCTGTGATGACAGTAGCGAAGTATGGTTCTGAAAGTGTGCGCTCTGAACGAAGGAAGGAGGAACTTTTAGATGTTTTCCAGAGAAATTGTCTAGGGATTCTTTTGGGTATGGGTCTGAATGACCATATTTAGCCAGTAATTTTTGCGAAAAATGTGTTTCTATCCCGGTTTCTTGGGCTATAATCAGATGGAGGTTGAAATGGCGAGGACTTGTTCTTTGGATGAAGGATGACAGATTTCCAAAGATTATCTTTTTCGTTCAACCATCTAGGGCCAAACGAAAAGCAGGAGAGTCCTTGTTTTGACATGATAAATTCATTTGAATTGGTATCGTATTGTAAAAGAGTAGAGTATGGGGGAAGGTAGACAAATGTATCCACGTCTGTGCCCTGACAAATCAAAAACTACATTTAGAAGTTCGAGGAGGAGTTTATTTATTTATAGGTTACTTTATTTCTGAGCCAAGGATTTACATAAAAAAAAGTTGAAAAAAGTCTAGACAAAAAGAATCTATAACCCTAATTCCTCGTCATATTTGGTCACTAGACTAGATTTTAAGCACCTCATCTCTTATATCAGACCATTCAATCTCTCAGAAAATTCAAGGAATTTGATATTTTCTAGTCAATCGAAGGGAGTTCGTCGATTACCCCCTAATGATCTGTGCCATGCATTCTGCCAGCTTTTCCGGGGTGCAGACGAGGATATCCATTCCGGCTTTGCGACACTTCTTTGCGGTCGATTTGTTGTAGTCGGGTCGGGCGTCGTAGCCGAGTGCTCCCAGTCCAATCATCCTCACACCGGACTGAGCCATTTCACCGATCCTGCTGACGAGGCTGGTTTCAGATCCTCCTTCGTAGAAGTCGGTGATCAGGACCACGATGGTTTTCGCCGGTTCCCGGACCAGTTCATCCGCATAGGCGACGGCACGTGCGATATCAGTGCCGCCTCCCCCGATACCCGCCAGCGTGCCACTGTCCTTGCCTATTGCAGGTGACGAGGGTTGCTCTACCGCTCCGGAAAGTACGACGCCATCCATCTCGTTGATTGCGCGAATAAGTGCACCACCCATTCGGCCTCCCGCGCCCAGTACTGCGATTTTCATGTCACTCATGAGGCTTTCTTCCTGTTTGTTGTCTTGCGGCGGGTTTTAGGCTTTGGGTCCGTGCCAATGCCATGCAAGCGGGCGTAAGTGCCGGATTTTTCTTCCAGCAGATTGGCATGGGTGCCCTCTTGGGTAACCTTACCACCTTCAACCACGTAAATACGGTCAGCATTGCGGATGTATTAATTCACATTTGTTTGTTTTATTTTAGGATTCAGATGATTGCTTAGAGATTTTTGGTTCAATTTTCAAGGTAAAAATTTCAATTTTGAGGGAGTTAGAGGCCTATAGTTTCTAATTGTCTCAGTGACATGGTTATAGGAAGAATTGGGACATCCTAGGGTTACATATCAGTTGTTTTTCACAAAACAAAAGTGCAATGATAAGTATGGGCTTCAAACATAAAATGAAGCACCTAGTGTGACATTTAACACGTTTTGCTTCATCTTAGTTCACAATGCAGAATTCTAAAACTCATGATTGAACCCTAAAACTATAATGAGATTTTTCACAAATCCTCCTCCCCCCGAAAAACAAAATCCCTTGGATCAAAAATTTTCGATACGCCGTTGGAGGCAATGAATAGCACCCTAGTACCTTAACAGCTGTTACCTTTTAGAGGTAATGATCAAAAATATTCTCCAATATTGCGAGCGAGAAGAGAAAAAAGATGTTATCCCTGGATTTAGCAATCTTTTTAGCAGTGGTTTAGAAATTAAAAATCCCAAACCTTACAAAATAGTAAACTTTATACGGTAATCGACAGCAAGGGAAGCTGATTTTCGGCTGTTATCCGATTTTAAATTTTAAACTCAAATTGAGTTTAAATTCAAATTAACATTAACAGCGCGCTGGCAGGCTTCTGTTGACTTTGTTGCGCCAAAGGACCATATCGCGCCCAACCGACATTTCCTGCCGCGTGAGCAGAACTGCCGCCCGTAAGAGGCGGTAGAGAAAGAAAAAACAGAAATGTCGCAGATATGATCCCAAAATCACGCGTGGGGCCAGCCGTCTGATCGGCCAAGGTGCAATGTGGCGCCGCGGTGAGGATACAGACGGAACCACGAATGTGACCCCGAGGGCCGGAAGGCGCGGGGTCGTGAATGTTTGTCGTTCCGGCATCGTGCCGGTGGCGGCTGAAAGGAATGACGTGAATTTATTTGCAGAGATGGGGCTGGAGCCAGGGGATGATTGACGGCATCGCCAACTACGTCGGTGATCCTGACGTCGAGAAACGTTGCAATGCAGCGACAGCCGGCATCGACGCGGCAATCGACGACATGTTGCCGGTGGTGCGCAAAACGCCCAACAGCAGCCTGCTTTCGGTGATGCTCGAGGCGGGAATGCCGTTGGCGAGTGTTCGCGCCAACATCAAGCTCACCATATCAGGTGGACAGAACGAACCGCGCGACGCCATTGCCGGCTGCATCTGGGCACTGCTCAGTCATCCGGAACAGCTGGCGGCGGTCATGGAAGGAAGGGCAGAGTGGGGCCAGGTGTTCGACGAGGAGAGTAAAATTAATACCCAAGTTTCTTGCTTGCTCACATCAAGACTGGTAGATTTTCAAAAATATTACCTCCAAACAAGTTTCGCTTCGGGGTAAAAATTTCTCCACCAGCCGAAAACAGTTGCTCTGCGAATGCAGATGAAGGAAATATGCAAATAAATTTTCAGGATAAAATTTATTAGTCTTGAAGACTTTTTGCCATGGTTGATTCTTTTCACCTACCAGACGCATATGAAAGAACCTCCACCATCACATTATAGTCATTGCATTCACGGTTCTCTGAGCTGTTTGTGGCCATTCCTTCCTCAGCATCACTATTGTCAGGTTTGTCAAAACGCATTTTAACGCCGAAATTCTAAACAAAATTGTAAAAATGTGGCCGAAAATTACAGTCATCGTCTTTTAGTTTATGAGGATAGCAAACTCTCAATGGAAATATTTACTGGCTAAATCGAACTCAGGTTTCTGAATTTTGAGGTTTTAGGTTAAAAATACTTGGATTAACTCTTAAGTTTCTTCTTTCGCAAGGAAATTAAGGAAAAATAAGGAAGTTGTGCCACTGAATGTTAAAAAGAAATCTGACTCAACATAAATGAATACTAAAAGGTTCTTAATGCTAAAAATAAGCAGTATAAGTTTTATTAACTTCTTCTATGAGATCATTACCACGCATATGTACCATAGGGTTAACAAGCCTTTCCAGTTTGTTTCCGTACACAAGCAGGCCCCTACCCCGTCGACGCCGTCGAATCACAACACAGTTACGCCGACCAGCTGACGACCGACCTGCTTGAACTCGACTCTGAGAACTTCACTCGAGAAGTCGTGGTGATCGATACTTCTGTCGAAGACTATCAAATACTCCTGGACGGTTTGGACGATGACCCCAGTCGACTCTTTGAAGTCATTCTCATCGAGCCAGATGAAGATGGAATTGCCAAAATCACTGAAGCTCTAAAGGGGCTGAATGATATCGATTCTATTCACGTGATCTCTGTCCAATCTAAGCTCTACAAATTATGGCAAGATCGCCCAATCAATTTTGAATTGTTAGGCCTCACAAACCAAAAAAGTTTATAATTGACGGGAGAGGGTGATTCTGTAAGATACCACGTTGCCTTAAAGGCTTTAAGTAGCTAATTGTTAGATGTACATTTCTTCCCTCATTGTATATTTGCTTATAGTTTTTTTTTTATTAACATGCATATAAAAAATTAAGACGATTTCTAAATTCTTTTTTTTTGGCCAGGATATTATTCATTATTTGAAAGTCTTGTATGTCACTGTCAATTTAAATTCTTCGTCCTGTGGCGGCGCAGTGGGTTTGAATTATGTAATAAAAAGGTTTATAAATCGAAAATAACTCAAACGTTTGATAATCGGCTGCAACGGTATTCATTTTGTGTAAAATATTTGAATGTATGGTGGAAAATATAGTTAAGAAGTCCACCACACGCACTGTTATAAATCATACATGTTTCGTTACGAATTTCTGAATAATGAAATCGCTCTACTTTATTCGTGTATTACAAATAAAGAAACTTTGTCAAAAAAGTGTTTTGTCAGTTTCTAGAGAAATGAATTAAGTTGCATTGATTACTAAGCTCATATTGGAAAGCCAAAACTCTTAACAATAGCCTACTCCCCAAATTATCTTTATCTCTCTCTCCTCGCTCTCTCTCTCTCTCTGTCTGTGTGTCTGACTTTGTGTTTTTGTGTGTGTGTTTTGTCTCAATGTTTGTCTTTTTGTGCTCATTTGTCTAACTCTGTGTGTTGGTGTGTGTGTTTTTTGTTTCGCTCTCCCTTTTTAGAAGGTAATTTCTCTATGTTTGAGATGGTTTTAATTTACAGGGGAAAATATAGAAAACCACTGGTTGTATGGAATAAGGGAAAGACTTACTCAAGAAAATGCTTTAAATTCTATGCCCTTTTTAACAATAAAGGGAAATTTTGCTAAATCACTGGAAATAAGGAGAAGGTGGCAAGGCATTGAATTGTACTATTAAAGCTAAGGCCATTACTATTATTTCCATTACTACTACTACTACTACTATTACTGCTTTTACTACTACTACTGCTGCTACTAAAGCTAAGGGTATTAAGGATTCAGGGGATATTGAAACAGTATTGAATTAAATCAAAACACATTATGTGCATACAGGTTGTTAAGAGGACGTATTAGCTATGCTCCAGGAACAGTTTATTGTGTTAAATTGACCGTTATAGCGTGTGTTGAGGGGGGAGGATGAAGAATGTTATGTGTATACTGCTACTAATACTACTGCTGCTGCTACAACGATTGCTACTATGCTAAACAAGTGTATACAGCAGCACTCTTACAACCAGCCATATCTTCCTTCAATCTTAGTAATTCATCATTTCTTTTCTTCACATCGTTCTGTAATTTCTCATATTGATTTCCTTGGCGCTTGAATCCTTCTCTTGCTTCGATTAGCTGTCCACTGCACTTCTGTTTGTCTTTTCGCATTTCAGATAACTCACTCCGTAAACTACCGACTTCAGTTTTTGCAACACTCAGCATCGATGTGACATTTTGCACTTCCATCGTATGTTGTGATTCCATAGAGTCGAGCTCTTCTTTGCGTGTTTGTGGCTCTGCGGTGGCTTGTTTATTCTGCCATTTTAGGTTTCTGAGGGGGCTCATTCGGTTGGAAATTAAAACTTATGGTACTCTTTTTAATAGTCAAAAGTGATTGGAGGACTAGCAGCCCCCCTGGCCCTCATTTCCCCAAAGATATTGCAATAGACATGGAAAGAATTTTGAAATACCAAAGAAATTTAAAATACCCAATACTCATTTTGTACAGTAGTTGAAAGGTCCAATAACTATGCGTCCGGGTAAGACAAAACCTCCATAACCCTTGGGGCAAGGGCTGTAAGCTATGTAATTTGCCCATTGTTTACATATAGTATTTTTGTTGGAAAAGGGCGGCATGTTTTGAGTCTTGGTGTCTCAAAAGGTTAATATACTAAATTAAGTATTAAAGTACATCGAGCCCATATCTGTTATTTTTTAAGTATTAATGTTCCAACTTAGTCGAATACTAATTTTTTTATTACCTAAGTTGCACCTAATGCTATAACTGATTAAATTAAAAAAACAAACAAGTTTTTCAACTGAAAGTTAGGAGCAACATTAAAACTTAAAACGAACAGAAATTATTACGTAAATAACAATTTTGTCCCCTCGTCAATATCTCGCTCTTTAAGCTAAGGTTCGATTTTTGTTCCAATTCTTCAAGAATTACCCCTGAATCACAAAGGCCATTTAATTAGAATAAATAGCTCTTTTGAAAGTAGGGTGAAATTATAGCCTAGCTCTAACTCACGACTAAGAGAAGCTAATTATCCAAAAACATGTCTAAAAATGTGTAGAGAACAAGTGATTAAGGTCGCTCTTCCTTTACCAACCCAGAATTTGAATTAATCTCAGACTTAAAAGGCAAAAATAGTATATAAATGTCACTTTGGGTTGAGATTTGACAAACCCCTTGAATTATTGTTTTGATAAGATAACATGGTGGACCCAATCTATCCCCCCCCCACAGAGTTTGGATTTGATCCTGACTCCCAAGCGACACAATTAAGACGTTAGTTCTTATTTCCTATAAATAAAGAAAAGCAACTTTTTATTTACAATCCAGACTACTTCAACATCAGAAATAGGATACAACAACATCGACATGAGACAAGGTGGTCCAAGAAAATATTTGTTTTCTGGTTGTGACAGCAAAGACCTGACTGAAGAAGCAGTAGTTTTCCCGATACTGGCAAAATATGATGTAAATGCTTCTTAAACAGGTGGAACACCCTCAAAAACTATATCGTCAATTAGAGCCGAAAAAGAACGTTTTTAGGACGGAATTAATCACTTGCCAAGTGTGTCAGATATCTTTACCACAATCCAATATTTTTTTTTTGAATAATAAAGAAATTTGGCCTTCTAGCATAAAGAGTTAAAATTGGTCTATTTTGAATAAAATGGCTATATAAAAATTTTGATTGGATGCATTTAGGGAAAAAAGTTTTGGAGGGATATGGGGGGGGTGGACTAGTCGCCATCGCATCACTTTTGACTATTAAAAGGTGGATTAAACCTTTTAATTTTTAATTATTTGTGCCCGCTCCAAAGTTTACACGAACAACGCACAAGTTACAACCCTTCCTCTGGCTCTGGGGAGGGGTATGTTGACAACGAAGTTTTGTTATCTTATAGTTGGACTATTTCGAACAAACTATTTCGAACAAAATTTTCATATATTGCATTTGGGGAAAAGCGTGTGTTTTTGTCAAAGAGGATCTGGGGGATTCTGTCAAGCCCACAGGCCTCGTTATATGATTTTTTGACTATTTTTTAAAAAATGGCTATCTCAAAATTTCTATCGGATGCATTTGGGAAAAATACGATGTGGGGGAGTGGTTACCCTCCGATTACTTAACACTCTTAAAATGGGCACTGGAACTTCTGATTTCGAATCTAGTGATCCCTCTCCAAAGTTTATACGACCATTCTTTTCATAAGAACCTTATATGTCTTTGAAGAATGACTTACAACCCTTGCACTGAGGACTTTGTTGGGAGATTGGCATCCTCAAAGTTATACCTTCCAGACCTTTCAACTACTGTACCCCTGGAGATATATAACTTTTTTTTGTTTTCCTTATAGTCCAAACGTAACTAAAGCGTATGGACCAAAACATCTAGATAAATTCAATTGAGGGATACCAATTATCCCCCAGGATAACATGATTCACGCCCTTGAGGTGATAACCGAGCATTGATACTTGGCGAGCTGGAAATATGATATTAAGAAACATCACATAATACTTATCCCTCAGCAAGAAGAACCAGAGATTAAGTAAGGGACGTAACATTACAATAAAAATCAAGGGTTATTCCATTTTGATTTTGAACATCCTTGCATCTAACTGAAGTAACAAGCAAAACTATAAGTAAAAGATAATGATACTTTTTAGACTTAGAGATACTGTTGATTAAGTTTTAAGAGAAGAACAGTGTGGTTTTAGGAAGGGTAAAGGATGTGTCAACCAAATTTTTACTCTTAGACTAATAATTCAGAAGTATCTGAGTCGTCAAACACCTTTAGTCCTTAGTTTTATAGATTATGAACAAGCGTTCGATTCAGCTGATAGAATTTTTTTTGTAAAGTTCTTATCCTTGTTAGACCAGACAAAGACATTAAAGATATTAGAGCTATGAATAAGAATAAAATTGCTGACGTTAAGGTAGGATATGAGGTTAGTAGCTGGTTTCATATTAAGTCAGGAGTTTTTCCGACATTACAAATATAATGTAATTTTTATGAAATATGATACGATGTCAATAAAACTATTAACTGTTGATTCAAAATGCATAAAAGCTTTTGTTTTCGACGCTATGACTCGCTTATAGAAAGGGGCTCAGATCTACATTGTGTCTCTAATCATGAAACTTTTTTCATTGTTCGGTTTCAAGCCTTTCTTCTACAAAATCGGTGGTAAGAGGGGCAAGGGTATTTTTGAGGGACTGAAACTCAGCTAATCCTCCAATTATGTAAATTGAGAATCTTCTGGTAAACTCTGGCTCTCTAATCATATCGTGTAAGTATTCTTGCGTCACCTTGCAATCTGTCATCCTTCATCCGCAAAACGCGGCCTAACCATCTCAACCTTTCTTTCGTTATAGCCTTAGAAAGCGGGATTGAACCACATTTTTCCTACAACCTACTGTTTGAAATACGGTCAGTTAGCCGGGTACCCAGAACAATCCGTAGGCAATTTCTCTGGAAAACATCTAGTAAATGTTAATCCGCTTTCCGGAGCACCCATGCTTTAGAGCCATATTTGACCACTGTCATCACTGTACCTTCCAATATTTTAGTTTTGGTTTACAGACCTATCTTCCTATTCTGCCAAACTTTTTTTTTTACTTTGAAAAAGCACCCTGAGCCTTGGAGGAAATTATATTTTCACCATAGTAGCTGTTGTTAACAAATGTGTCTGCGAAAGTTGGTTGCCAACAATTTGCATAAATATATGGTTCGCCGGTAAACTTAAAAAAAAAAGAAGCCAATTCTGAACACCTATCAAAAGTTCAAAACCACACATTCGAAAACAAATTTAGAAAAAAAAACATGGACAAAGTCGTATCAAGGGGGAGAGGTTAGGGTATAAACTCCCCTTCCCCTCCCCCCAGAAATATTTTTGCGACTGTTAAAAATGGAATAAAATGAATGTAAACAAATTTTTGACGGGTTTTCTAAAGTTTTGTTTGTAACCCTCTCCCCTGATGCGTTTTTTTAATTTTTACTCTCCTGAAAAAATACCCTCCCAGAACAAAAATCTTGGATACTCTTTGAAAAACACGTTCAAATTAATCGATATTATCATAGTTTTAGGTTAACAATACGTATTAGCTCTCCTAAGTCCCGGTACACATAAATTTACCATTAATATGATAAGTTCGTTTCATTATTTATTTTCTTCTTCTTTCCGTTGTGTGCAATATTTACTTTGTAATGGGACTCTTTATGAATAATTGGTTAATAAATAGTGCATAAGACCATACAACCCGCTACCCTCGACGTCCAGCCCAATGAATGTTGGCTCTGCCCGCAACCACTTCTATGCGCCCAATGTGCCGCTTCAGTCGTTGAGTTTAAATAATAGTTTCGCCACCCTCTTCCATAAGCAGCTCCATTTCCACTTGAAATTGACGCCCCAACTATAAGCGCTTGATTTATGTCGGAAAGTCCTGCCGATGTAATATCTATTGCTGTCTCACCTGCTGTTTTAGAGCTATTTTAAAATCTGGTCACATTCAAACCAGAATTAACCAAAACATGAACAAAGTGTCTGTTCTCACCGTCAGAATCATGATTACTATGAAACGTCCAATCAACAGTTTGATTATTTGATCCGGGATCAATAATTGGCCAAAGATCGGCAATAGGGTGAAAGGTTAACTGATTAATTTCTTAAAATTATCTAATCTATCAATTTTAACTTTGATTCTAATTTCTTTGCATTTTTTTAGTTTCAAAGCACTTGAATAGTTTCCAACTTTTTATTTCATGATTGAAGTCGTCAAAGATAAGAAATAATCAAACTGACGTAATACCTTTAGGACAACAAATCACCTATTTTTTTTTCTTTTTACTCGCTTAATCGGCTTACTGAATACTAAAATATATTAAAAAACTTTTTTCACTTTGTTTTCGTTCCAAAACCCCAAACAGGGTTTCGGTTTATAATTTGTTCTTTAGGCGATCTATTTAATTGAAGTTTTAAATTTTTCGCTAATAATGGACCACCCTGGGATTGGTTGCTAGCAACCCCCCCCCCCCCATTCGAATTGCTTGCTAGGGGATAGGTCAGCCATTGAGTGTCACAGGCTGGGGATTGAAAAAAAATAATACTGAATCATGTGGTAAGAACAAAATATAGCATTAAATCGTATATCATATGCCCCAATTTTCCTATTTTTCAGCAAACTTTGAACATTCTCAAAGAAAACATCTCTAAACTTTCTCTGAGAAGGAGTATTCTCCTTTTGTGCGAACAAGTTTATATCATTCTCTAAGAAAATATCTCAAGAAATTATCTAAGAAGGACCCATTATTAATATCCCATAACAAGCTCTCAATGGTGTACATTTGTCTGGCCTGGCCTTCCCATCCCAGAAATGTTGCCCAAGTTGCGCTTATTTGACACTTAACGACTAATTTATTAATTTAGATTCAAAAATCACGATAATATACAAAAATTAGCTGTTAAATGAGCCCTTAAACTGCTCTTTATGATGTGCCAGTGCCCAAGTTGTATCGAAAAAAAAACAGGAGAAAAAAATGGCATTATTGCTGCACTGCTGCCCATGCAAAACAAGTGATTTTCCTTCTTGTTCAAGAAGGTGGGTTGTAATATTTCAAACAGTTCATGGTAACTGCCTTTTGGCAGGTGGATCGCTAAATTTGACTTCGATCCAATCTGTGTTATAACAAATATTGATGAAAAAGTTGAGACATTATACTCGATTCTGCAGCAAATGTACCATGAATTTTTTCCAGTTAACTGTAATTGAGACGGATAAGCCGTGGTTGGATACTAATATATACAAAAAAAAAATTATCAAAGAACGATGTAAACTCCATTCTGCAGGAGACACACGAATGCAAACAAGATGAGAAATAAAATCGTTTTAGCCCTCTGAGCTTCCTGAAAAAAATATGTACAGGAAAAAAAGCACCGCTCCTCAAGTCAGATTCTCACAAGTGGCATGACAAAAAAAAAAAATTACACCATTCTAATCAGAAAGGAAAACAGCCCAGTGACGTAAGTTTGTCAGAATCCTGAGGGGGGGGGGGAGTTAGAGCCAATTTTCCCAAGTCAAGTGAAAATGATGGTGAAAAATTAAAAACGAGCAATATAGTACCACAAGGGCAAATTTATGCTCAATAAAACTACTTTATCTCTCTGGATGCTTGAATTATGCAGGCTTATCCTAGTTTTGACAAGATTTTTTGCAGAAACTAAATTTAAGCTGGGGGGGCAAAATAAGGTCTGGGTTGCAAAATGAGGTCTGGATGGGGCAGTTCCCCCTGACCCATAGAAAAACAATGCTAGCTTATTACATAAAGTGGTAGAACTTGAGCAAACATTGCATCGATGGTTACAACAAATCATCAACGTTTTTGGCTGGAAATATTGCCTGTTTTTAAGATCATAGGCATCAGGTGACACTTGCCAAGCGTGGTACGAAGTAACATGCATGGTGTGATGTATGATATGCTTGTCACGAAGAGACGTGGTGCAGCTGCGCTACACTAAGTGTGACAGAATAAGTGACACTCCAAGATGTAAGAAAGTCAATAGATAGCCCTAAGTCAATTTTTTTTAAGGCTTTTTTTCGGATTTTTTTTTCTGAAATCAATTTTTTTGTCCTACTATTTGATTTGTGAAAAAATATCGATACATATTAAACTGTCAATCCGTATTTCATTAGATATTTTATCGATCTTGGTCTAATCGGCGATATTCCGTCACTTTATTATGACAAACAATAATAAACAAGTCACTGCGCGGCATTGGCCGCGCATCGTCCGCCAGGTTTGCGCTGCCTTAGCCCTGAGTTTGGCTGGTGTAGTCACTGGCAGCAGCGCTTACGCCAACGACTTTGAGGCACTTCCCGCGTTGACCGTCGCCGAGGCGGGGAAGCGTGTTCTGCTCGATATCACCCGAGCGGGTGGCCGACTGGTCGCGGTGGGTGAGCGCGGCGTTATAGCCTATTGACCTACCTCATTGACCCAGACATTATAATTACCAGTTTATTATTTACAAAGTAGTAGTTGCTAGTGTAGAGGCTGTTTAGTATAGATCGCCGTAACTCTTAGCTAATTATTTAATTCCCAATTATATTTATATGAATTTATTATTTAATTTTATGGTAAATGTTTACTTTCGTTCCATTTACTGCATGTATTACTGCAGATAGCAAGATTTTGATAATCGCATATTCTTTCTGTGTCATTATTAGAGAAGCGCATCCATTTATTAGGTTTCTAAAATCTCCCTCCAACGAGACTAATAATGCGTAAAGTGGGCTTGCTTACCCGCGGTGGAAATGACGGGAAAGGTTCCCCCCTCTTGGGGGGGGTTGGGGGGGGGGGGGGAGGGTTAACTCTGAGAATTCAGAAAAAATTAAGTAATTTTAACTTACGAAGGAGTGGTCGGATCTTAATGAAATTTGATATTTGGAGGGGTCGGGGGAACTGGAAATTTTGGAAAACGCCTAGAGTGGACAGATCAGGATGAAACTTGGTGAGAATAATAAGCACATGTCCAAGATGCGTGACTGACATAACCAGACCATATCCGCTCTCTTTTGGGGAGGTGGAGGGGGGTAATTCAGAAAAAATAGAAAAAACGAGGTATTTGTAACTTAGGCAAACTTTGACCTGTGTTTACATAGAGTAATGGTTATTGGGAAGTGTACAGGCGTTTTCAGGGGGATTTTTTTGGTTTGGGGGGAGATAAGTTGAGGGGGAGGGTTACGTGGAAGGATCTTTCCATGGAGGAATTTGTCATGGGGACGAGAATTTCAATGAAGGGGGTGCAGGATTTTCTAGCATTAAATAAAAAAAAACAATGAAAAAATAAATATGAAAAGTTTTTTTCAACTGAAAGTAAGGAGCGGCATTAAAACCAAAACGACCAGAAATTATTAAGCATATGAGGGGCTTACCTCCTCGTAATACTTTGCTTTTTAAGCTGATGCAAGCAAGAAGTTCAATTTGGAAGAATGACCCAGAGCTCAAAACTATAAAAAAATCGGGCTAAATTATGGCTAAAAATGTGGATAACTTGCGGTCGCCCTTTAAGGGGTAATGTTTTCGATATTAAACAAAGAACAAAGCTTGACTTTAAACGCTATCTTGGAAGAATTAGGTATAATGGTGCCGAATTTCATAAGACTCCTAGCCAGTGGAAATAAGTGATTGATGTCGCGAAGTTCGATAGATCGCCTACGGCCGACCGAATCCCTAATGTACCCTGGATCAATCGTTATAGTAACATTTTCGATACAGTGATATATGTGGTTCATTTTCTCCTGTACAGAAAAAAACAAGCACTAACACTCCAATTAACAACACAGAAAGCTATACCTTACCCATTTGCAGCCCTGGAAGCAATTGTAGCCCAATCACACCAAAATAAACTCTTTATGAAACTACACAATACTTTCACTCATAGAACACTCAACTCTAATCTACCCAAAGCAACAAGCACCCCCCACAACACCCCAGATCACATTTCTATCAAAGAGAATCACCAAGACTGAGCTAGCTAGTCTCTGCATCCACTGATAAGAGGTTTGTGTGGCCACCCTTCCAAGCAGAAAGCATTACACAAATGAATCAGAAGCATTACCAGAAATTAAGCTGTACATGGTGGGCGTGAGCCTCGTGGCACTCGCAGCCAATGTTGTGTGCCTCATACTCCAATCTAAACATCGTGATAGTGAAGTCCACATGCGTTCGAGCTGGATCTTTTCCAAGAACGATGTAATTGCTAACTTAGGTGTAATCCTCAGCGGAATCTTGGTCTATTCGCTCGGATCTCGTTGGCCAGATTTAGGTATTGGTGCGATTATAGTCCTTATTGTGTTTCGCGGTGGTATTGCCATTGTTGCTGACGCGCGTAGAGAAAAGCGTGTTACGTTAAAAAACGACAACTAATTTGTAAATCAATTTATTAATCATCACCGATATTAAACAAAACCATAATGGATGTGATCAGAAAATGAGGCTGCAATGGTTTGGTCAGGTAAACATATCAGATGACAGAAGGCCATTTAGCCAAAAAATACATAAATAAACAAACAAAAATGCAGATTTTGTTCTAAGCAGCCAAAATCAAAACATGCAATAATTCAAAAACATTCAGAACTTAAATAAAAAAAACAAGTTTTTTTAACTGAAAATAAGGAGCGACATTAAAACTTAAAACGAACAGAAATGACTCCGTACATGAAAGGGGCTGTTACCTCTAAAGTTTTTTCGCTGTTTTAAAAATTAGATTTGAGAGAAAGAGTCAAACTTTAGGTTGGCACGTTGAACTGTTAAAAAAAAAAAAAAAAAACTAAGATGATTTTAAAGATCAACAATGTAGCGATTCCTGAAGACACCTACACTTTCAATGGGAAGTTATATGTTCTTAGATTGTTTAGTGTCGTATGTTTTTAGCTTATTTTTTTGCCGATTTTTGGTACATGTTTTTTATTGTTTTAATCTTGCACTGCAACTGCCAAAAATTGCATACGGAACTTATTTTAATTAAAAATCTGTTTAAATTAATAAGTTTAATAATTAATAATTAAATAAATTTCTTTAAATAATTAAAAAACTTTAATTATTGCTTTAAAAAAAGAAACTGAACGCAATATGTACATATGGTGTTTGTTGTCGGGAAATCGGAATTTGTTTGATTTTTTGTATAAAGAAAGCCAAGGGCATTCAGGTAAAGCTTTCACAAAATATTAAGAGGAGTCTCGAACTAAATCAAAACACATTATTTATGTGCGGGCTGTCAAAAGGGTGGATCTCAGGAATGACCTAAAGTATTAAGTTAAGAAATTTCAGGGAATGTTGAGGGGGATGATCAATTGACTGCAGGGCAATATGTGCCCACCATCGTTCAATTAGCTAAATTAAAACGCAAAAAACACCCGAAGTTCCAAGTTTTAGGCACTCCGTGTCAATACCTTGGGCTGCAATTAATTTTAAACTGGTTTCTTGATTTTCTCACGGGTGTGTTTTGTTTCTAGTGTATGCTCTTAGAATATTCTCGGAATCTTGGACTAGCAAACGGTTTTTAAGAGCTTCTAATTTATTGGACAACCGAGACCGGAGTTCGCTGTCTTTTCTGCTAAAATGTATCTACTAACAGTGGTTACTTTTCAGAATCCAGGATAATAGCTGCCCTCTGATCATTTTTGGCTTAAAAAGTGAACTAGAACTTTCAATTCCCAATCAAATGAGCCCTCTCTGAAGTTTATGCGAGCAGCCCTTCCATAAGAACCATAAATCCCCCCAGGGAATCTTAATTAATAAGATTTTGTACGGACAATCGAAATCGTGTTAAGAAACGAGTAAAAATAGGGATCACATAGAACCTGGATTAAGGAATGATTTCACTAATAAAATTGAACTGAAGTATACTTATAAGATTCATATAACTGAAAGTTCATGGAGATTGTATCTGGTGGCAGGAACTACACACCGTACATTTCCCATATATTAGACCACAACCTACATTTCACATATATTAGACAAGAAGTTAGCCTCCTAGCTATTGTAGTATCACATCTTGTATCTGTACAGACGTCAGCGGAAAAAGACTTCGTGTGGAATGCCATTTATATGAATTGTAGATGGTCCCCCAAAGGCGCAATTAGCACTTATGGCACTCACCTTTACTTCCCTATGAATTTGATTCAGATTTGACATTCACTTCAGTTAAATATCCTGATGAGAGAAAATTGGGACCCCCCCCCCCTGAAAGAATCACATTGTGTCTAGGGAGGCACAATATTTACTAGCTTTTCCTCTCCATTATTTCTAGGAAACAACCCATCCCCTCCCCTTCACTTATGGGTCGAATCATACCAAGACTTTTTGATTGTTAAATTTCGTGCCAAAGGTTTATAGGTATGCCCAATTTTAGAAAATTCGATAAAAATAAATTAAAAAAGAAAATCATTCAGTTGATGCCCAATTTTCAATAAGTTCTACATAAATATTTGCCAGTAACCCAGAGATGATTACATCAATCTGTAAACTGTTAATTTGCTGGTAAATAGAATTACAGAATTGGAAATACATTGAATACTTGTTACAGAATTTAACCAAGGTCATTAAGACCTTGCAATCTATTCTCGCTGCTCAGACTTCTATTGAATGATAATTTTTGTTTATTTTTTCTAATAATTGCTCAGATACTACTACATTAATATTTGTATACATAGAAACAATGTCAAAACTACTTATAATTGTATTTTCTGAGATACTTATGTTTTTGAGTTCTTCAACTAAATCTATTCGTGAAGGTGCACTTAGCAAAAGGTGTTGTTCGATCGAGTCAGGAATTTCATTGAATTCTGAACAAGATCTCCTGGCGTCGTATTGAGAAATCAAGCAAGGACCATGTCGAAGCATGACAGCGTAAAGTCGATCATAGTATCTAGGGCAGTATTCCATAACAGGACGATTTAACATGAGTATTCCGTGTTCAAATATTCCGGTCCTCTGGAGCGTCCACCGAGCCAAGTCTCCACTGGTTTCAAATCGAATACTATATCCGGCGTCTGCCGAAGTTATCGTGTACTCGACCGTATCATCGTGTTGGTATCGCGCCCATGTTCCGTCAACACGAAGTTTTTCAATTAGCTTCAAAACATTTTTCTGAAGCTATTTTTCAAAATTTCTGTGGTTGTTATGTAATAGGGGAATTATGTCAAGAATCACGCATTCTTGCACGACTTGCTAGACCTCAGACTCCCGTGGGGAATCTCCAATTGTAACTGAGCACGACAAACACGTGGGTATTACTTAATGACGGTACACACATGGGTGTTAAGCAAAGGTAGCGCACACGTTGGGTGTTAGGTAATGGCAACGTACACGTGAGTGTTAAGTAATATTTAAAGAGATGTCATTTTTTTTCAATGTGTTTTTTCTCAGGGAACCTTTATGCTCCAAAAGGAAATTTATTTGCATATCTTTGAAACCTTATAAAATGTAACTGAGCAAAGTTATGAAGCTGAAAACAATTTTGTTGTACTTCAATTAAGCAGAAGATCTATTTTAAAAGATTTCACTTTTATAAGATACATATTTTTAAAGGTCATCAAAGGTCAGTGCCCTCTAGAGGGAGGAGTGGAGGCAGTTACTTCAAAATACCTTCCTGCAACATACTTTAGTCTGTAGATTCATCCCTGAAAGTTTCGTTTTCCTAACCTAAACCCTTTCCGAGATAGCAAGAAGTCAATTAACTAGAATTTTACCATTTCTTTTCCAAGGGTACAATTGTGCATGTGGCTCATTCGCTTTCTTTTATATAAGACTGAAAAACTAAATTGAATACTCGAGTCCGACTTAAAAAAAACTTACATATAAATTTCAAAAGCCACTACTTTAATTTTATTCATATAGTATCGGGAACGCTTTTTTTTTCAGATTCTTTGTAGTCAGTGAATAAATCCTGAGACGGAATCACACAGTTTCCTCTTAAAAGAGTTCTCCGAAGAGACCAAAAATTAAAATTGAGCTTTTTGAATAGACAGGACTGCCTGAAAAATCGCTAGACAGGCCCGTAGGCAATGATTCATTTTTTTTGGGGGGGACAGGGAGGTGGTTCAAGAGATAAGCTCGACCGCTTCCGCAGCGGCATTGGCCTGCGGGGCAGGGGCTTCTGCCGCCTGAGTGTTTTCACCGACTTGGGTTTCAAATTCCTCGTCAGAGCTGCGTACGGTGTCTTCGGTCACCGTTTCCTCGATCACCTCGGCTTCGCCTTCGCTGCTTTCCGCGGCGGCTGCGGCAGCTGCTGCGGTCTCAGTCTCGGCTTCGGCCTGAGCGTCGGCCTGGGCCTGGCTGTCCAGTTCGACCAGCTCGGGGTTGTCGGTTTCCTCGCTGGTCTCACCCTGTGACTGGGCCAGATCGGCGGCAATGGCTTCTGCAGTTGCGCCGGTGCTTTCAATATTAAAGACTTCTGCGGTATCACGACCCAGGGAGCAGGGATTGCGATCCATACTGGTTGCATTATTTCTTGGAAACTGAGAACGAAACAAGCTTATATTTATATCCGCAAAACCTCAAGTTTAGGGCACAATGCAGCCCCCCGTCCCTAAGATATAATGTTACCTGCTAAAAACTAAGGTAATTATTCCTGCTATTCTACCCTGGACAAGTGTATTCTATTGGAAAATATGCTTTGCAAGAGCAAATAAGCATACACTTTTTTGGTATTGGTTCAATAACTTTTTTAAATTTATTTTTATTTAAAATTTAATTTTTATATTGAAGCTTTTTCAACAGATCTGTTCCAAACTATTTGTTGCCGTGGCAGTGCCTTTAAAAGTTTTAACGGCCTGGAGGTCGCGATGAAAAGCAAGTTCTCAACCAGGGTACCCCTGATAGCCGCACTATTGGCAGGGAGCGCGATTGCCACGGTCGCCCCCGCGGCACTCGCGCAGGACGCAACGCTCGACATCGCGATTATTGGCGAAGCCGACACGTTCGACCCGATGATCTCTACCAAGGATGTCGTCTCGATCGTCACGCAACACTTTGTTGAGACGCTCTACACCTTCGATTCCGGCTGGAACATCGCACCGCTTCTTGCGACCGATCTGCCTGAAATCCTAATATAAGTGTAAAATTATGTGTAGTGAAGATGAAAAGAAAAACTTTTGAACATACATAAAGGTGTATCATATTCTAGCCATAATGATACTCTCGCTTTTATTTCATCTCTGATAGCATATTCAGGCTCCAATAGAGTAAAATACTCTATTGAAAAAAAACATGCTAAGAACAGACACATGCGTCTTTTAAAAAACACACCCTATGACATAACATGCAACTACTTGCTGTCATGGGATGGTGGGATAGGGACGTCACAGCAATGGTGGGATAGGTGCTTCGTCAGAATGGAGGGATGGGGCTGTTGTGGAATGGAAGGATAGGGTTTTTGAATCCAACTCTTATTTCTTCCAAGATAGGCTGGCTTTGAATTAAATAGTACATTTTTTTATTCTTTCTACTGTGTACCAAAAAACACAAGGAATCACATGTCACTTTAAGGATTGTATTTGTGCTTTAACTTTTGATAGTAGCATACCAAAATTATATTTAGAAGGAAATCTTTGCCTATTAGCAAATCAAATGATTTACTTTTCAGCTACAAATTAATCAAACAATTGACAGTTTGAATCAACATTTTTTCCATTATTTTCTATTTATTTAAATTTTTGGTACAAGCCTAGAGTAGGTGCTATTGAGAAGGAAACATGTTAAGAAGCCAATTTTATTTGCGTCCTGTACAATAAACAATCTCTGCAAACTCTACCTGACTACAAACTCGCGTGTACATCTATTGAGGTCAAGAATCGAAAAAAAAATCATGGCTGTGACCCTGAGTAGAGAAATATCCTAATTTAGTAAAATAGTGCAAACCGATTGCTTATCTAGAGATTATGATCTAATAATATGCTGTTACTTAAATGCAGAATAGGGCTGCCTTGGAATTTTTTTTGCAACTACGGGTGTATTTTATTTTCAGGCCCAAACAAAAACAGCTAATCACAGAAGAAAAAGTTGCAGAAACGCTTGGATCCCTCAGCCTTGAAGACCAGGATGTTAACATATCATAAAAAATTTGAATTATTAGAAATAAAAATTCTAATGTTTTCAAGTCTAGACTTTTTTGAATGCACTCCATCTTTTTCCCGTTCACTTTCACCTTTCAATGAACATTGCTCCCCGATCTCTGTATATGCAAAGATATGCCTCGCAGAACTATTAACATGCTTCCCTATTAACTCATAAGGCTTTGTTGAGTAGTGTTTATATTTTTGTTTACGAGGTAAATAAGCCAGGGCAACCTTTAAATTGGATTCATTATCGTCTCAACCATTGCTACTACTTTTTAGCTGTAGGCTTACTTTCTTGTATTGATTTTTTGCACCGCTCGTAACTTTTGATGAGCAAGACTAAACTTGATGAAACTTATATATTTGAAATCAGCATAAAAATACAATTATTTTATTTTGATTTATCTATTGGTATCAAATTTTCGTTTTTAGAATTTTGGTTGCTGTTGAGCCACTTCTGTTGTTATATCTTACTAACAGTTCATTACCACGAACTGTTTGATTCTTTTAAGTTATTTCCTTTATCACCTTAATCAGATTATCACTTTAAGTTATTTCCTTTATTCTTTTTATCATCTTCCGTGGTGATAAAAAACGTTACCTATTTTTGAATGTTTTTCTCAAAATTTGGTTTTACGTGTATTTTTCTATAGGTGGCTCCTATTCTAGCCTCAGTTTAGTTTCAGTGTTGTATTGTCTTGTTACTCAAATATTTACCTTTCAGTGTTTGGTCCTATTTTGGTTTCAGTAATTTTTCTGTTTAGTTTCAGTGTTATATTTATGTGATTCAAACTATTACCTTTAAATTGTTTGGTCCTATTTTAGTCTCAGGTTAGTTTTAGTTTTGTATTTTCTTGTTATTCAAATATTTACCTTTCATTGTTGGGCCCTACTTTAGTTTTAGTATTTTTTCTATTTAGTTTCAATGTTAAATTTTAGTCCCTCAAATTGTTACCTTTCATTGTTGGGTCCTATTTTAGTAGCGTCGTTCAAAAGGATCTTGATGTTGACCTCGTGGTCGGAACAATCGACGCCGCCAGCGTTGTCAATAAAATCGGTGTTGATGCGACCACCGGCCAGAGCGTACTCAATACGGCCACGTTGGGTGAGACCCAAGTTGCCACCCTCGCCCCCCACCCGGCAGCGCAGGAAAGCGCCGTTGACGCGCACCGCGTCGTTGCTGCGGTCGCCCACCTCGGCGTCAGTTTCGCTGGCCGCCTTAACGTAAGTGCCGATGCCGCCGTTCCAAAGCAGATCACAGGGGGCCGTGAGCAGTGTGCGAATGAGTTCGTTTGGCGTCATGGGCTTAGCTTCAGGCCTCTTTTTTTCTAATTTTTCAGAATTAATCCCCCCCCCCAACTCCCCAAAGAGAGCAGATCCATTCGGGTTATGCCAATCACGTATCTATGACTTGTGCTTATTTTTCCCACCAAATTTCTAATCTAAGCGTTTTCCGAGATTTTAGGTCCCCCTCAATTCCTCCCAATGTCACTGGATCCAGTCGGGATTTAAAAAAAGAGCTCTGAAACAAGCTATTCTTCCAAACTTCAAATTTCATTAAGATCCGATCACTCCTTCGCAAGTTAAAAATGTTTCATTTTTTATAATTTTCATAGTTAACCCCCCCCCCCAAACTCCTCCAAACCTCTACTTTCCAGTAAAAATATTGTTCTGATATTAAATTGTCAAGAGCCCCTAGAAGGCATTCTTAATTATGGGATATAAAAAAAGATTGTCCAGAAAATAGTTGTTTGAATACAAATTTAAAATCCATATAATAAATTTCTATTTTAGGCTTTCATACGAATCCTTCATAATATTGGTCAAAAGTACCCACCTCCAGGATAAAACGAAAAAATTTACCCCCCCCCCTTGGGTCTACTAGGTTGACCTATTAACTCCAAAGTGTTGTTGCTTTGCTAGAGCACTTGCAAGATTTTGTAGCTTTGATATTGCAAAACTCCCAATAAATTATGCATCCCCAGAGGTATAGCTGTTAGAGGTTGTGACTATTACGAATAAAATGGCTTTTTAAGGTTTTTCTCAGTGCTAATTGGGACATTTAAAAGGTAAGAAGGGGGCTGGTTGCTCTTCGTTTATTTTTCAACATCCCTCTCAACATGCCTTAAACTTCCAACTTAACACCCTTAGCCGTTCCTTAGATATTGCTGTTGGTCGTTTTGACAACCCTTCTTCATATATAGTGTGTTTTGATTTTGTTTGACATTCGTCTCATTATTTTCTAAATGTTTTATCTTAAAACCCATAGGATTTTTGGCGAATAAGGATAAAACATGCCCCTCCTTTCCAGGGGGGTGGGGGGGGGGAATAACTGAATAAAAAGTGCCTAGAAATTTTGGAGCGTTTGAAATTTATAACCGTTGTCAAACCATCTAAGCCAGTGGTTTCCCCCCATTTTATCGTCATGAACTGGTCAACGCTTGAAATAAAAGGGGGCCAACGCCCCCTCCCAGCATGGCACGCTGGAAAAAGGCACTGATTTTTTTATATTTTAGATTTCGCAGCTTTTACAGATTTCAAATATATAAAATCTTATCAATTTTACCAAATGTATATAATGGTAGAATGTTGTAATATTCAAAAAATGACATGACAATACTTTTAAGATCTAAGGGGAGGGCCCCTGGCTCTGTCGGGTTGTGTCGACGCCGGAGTTTCTATTATATGATCTTTGAACTATTTTTAAAGAAATGGCTATCTCAAAATTTAATTTCCAATCAAATGAGCCCTCTCTGAAGTTTGTACGAGCATCCCTTCTATAAGAACCATATTTGCCCCCAGGGTATAACTTACAACGCCTGCTCCCGGACCTTGGGGGGTCGTGTCGACCAAGAGTTTTTTTATATATGATTTTGTAACTATTTTTAACAAAATGGCTACCTCAAAATTTTTATCAGATGTATTTGGGGAAAAAAGGGCGTAAGGGTGGCCCTTACCCATAGGGTCTTTACTTCTGTACACAGCTGCTCGTTTTAGTGGTAGTAGCTGACGGGAAATGATTAGTTGATGGCGATCCCGTGAGGATTCCAGTCAGGCCCATGAAGGCACGGGACTGGGCCTGCCGATTTCCAAGTCGCTAGCGGAACTGCACGGTGGGTCCCTGGTCGTCGAGAGCACGGTCGGCCATGGCACAACAATCACGGTTTCCATACCGGGGCCCTGAGCCAATTTTCAGAGCAGCTGTCCTCTTGGATTTATGGACGCCACTCGTGCAAACCTTGCGCGGTGTGGCGCGGTCGTCCGGTCAGCTTATGGCGTTCGCCTTGCGGGCCTCTTCGATGGCCACTGTGAATGTGTAAGAGTTACCATTGGTTAGACCAGTGATTGTGTCAGTTGTTGTTGGTGCATCAATTTCAATTGATTGTGTTACACCATTGTCATCAACATAGGTTACGGTGTAGTAATCAATAGCGCCACTTCCGTTAAGGTCTGGTTGTGTCCAGTCAAGTGTTACTTGTCCATTACCAGGAGTTGCAGTAAGATCATCGATTGGTTCTGGTGCTCCAAGTGGGATTGCAGTGATAGTTGCAGGATCACTTTCATTACCAGATTCATTTGTTGCAGTTACTGTGAATGTGTAAGAGTTACCATTGGTTAGACCAGTGATTGTTGCAGTAAATTCCATTTTTTAGAGTTTTGGTTACTATTGAGCTGGGTTGCTCCTTACTACAGTTCGTTACCACGAACTGTTTGACCAATATCATCTGCCATGCGGGTCTGTAGCAATATTACACAGTCTAAAGCCTAGAACACACATAGCTTTTTTTGGCACCAATTTCCTTCTCTTTGGAATGAAAAGTCCAAATGTTGGAATATTACCTGGAGTAAAATTATGTGTGCGGTTACAAGACCGTAGACTATCTTTAAACGGAAACATAATTTTATTTCAGGTAATATTCCAACATTTTAAAATTCCTTTTTATGTCTGTCATCTCACTGGATTCACCTAGTTTCATCAAGATTAGTCTTACTAATCAAAAGTTACGAGCCTGAGAAAATTTGCCTTATTTTAGAAAATAGGGAGAAATACCCCCTAAAAGTCATAGAATCTTAACAAAAAATCCCACCATCAGATTCAGCGTATCAGAAAACCCTACCGTGAAAGTTTCAAGCTCCTATCTACAAAAATATGGAATTTTGTATCTTTTTGCCAGAAGACAGATCACGGATGCGTGTTTTTTTATTGTTTTAAAAAGTAGAGCTGTGACAGAGTCAAACTTTAGCGTAAAGAGTGAGGCGTTGCGGAGGGGACAACCTCTTTCATATACGAAGTAATTTCTGTTGCAAAACTATGAACTCAAAAAATGGTTGAAAAAACATACAAAATAGCTCACCAAAAATGACTTTGTGAAAAACGAGGGTAGGAATTAATAACACTATTGCAAGTAGAATTTACACAACTCTCTTCAATATTTTGGTTGGGGATAATTTTATTGTGCATAATCTATGCTTATTGATTTCAACTGTCTCCCTGAAGAATTAGTCAAGACCCTTAAAATGGACAACAATGGAGGCGTTATCAAAGAAAACGAATTGGTTTAGACTGTCATAGACGGGTTGAGTCATGGTAGGGTCAAAACTCCAGGTCCTTAAGTATAACTTCATAGCTTTCGATCCAAGCATATTTTCTTCACTTTTCTTGAGATTGTTCAGGTCCTTAAATAAAAATCTAACCTATGCAGCTAAATCTTTGAATATTGCATGTTCTAGATGTATGCTTACTTGAGAAATTGTATTTTTATTTATATATATAGATTGTCCCTCAATTCAATGGGTTTGAGTTCCCCTCTGTGATAGACACCTTGGGAACCAAGTCAACAGATCATACTACATTCTCACTTGAATATATTTTAAAGTTTATAATCTTTTTCAATATCACTCGAAAACTGTATCACTATTCTCACTTTTTCCAGGTTGTTGTTTAATTTACTCAATCCTCCAAGGCATGACGGCTTCATACTGGTGCGGGCCGGTGACGGCCAGAACATCGGGATGGCTTTCCCGGATCAGGGCTTCGTCGACGCCCATGCAGCCGGTGACGATGACCTGTCCGTTTTCCGCGATGGCCTCGCCGATGGCATCCAGGCTTTCCTGCATGGCGCTGTCCAAAAAGCCACAGGTATTGACCAGGACCACGTCGGCGCCGGCGTAGTCGGGGGATAGCGCATAGCCCTCGGCGCGAAGGCGGGTGACGATGCGTTCGGAATCCACCAGCGCCTTGGGACAGCCAAGGCTGACCAGCCCAACCTTTGGCGTGGCGGATTTAGAGGCGGTTGATGTCTCATGATCTGGTCGGAATTTAAAATTAGAGCTTTAAGGCACAAGATCCATCTAAATATCAAATTTCATCAAAATCTGGTTACCCTTTCGTTACAAATACCTCAATTCTCAAAATTAACCTCCCCCCCAACTCCATCAAAGAGAGCAAATCTGGTCCGGTTATGTCAGTCACGTATCTCAGACAGGTTTTTATTCTTCCCATTCAGTTTCATCGTGATCTCACTGCTTTAAGTATTTTCTAAGATTTCCGGTCCTCCCAACTGTCTCCCCACCAATTACGCTGGATCTGGTTGAGATTTATAATAAGAGATCTGAGTTACGAGGTCCTCCTTTTCTCCTTCTGTCTTTTTTTTTCTGTGTTTGTGCTGTTGCATTGGTGATTTCTCTTTTCATGATGTAAGGCAACCTAAAGCAGAACAAAGGAGTTATTAGTAGTATTTGAGATGAATGCCTTGTCTATGTCTTCTTTATGCTGGTGTAGCCGTTTTCTAGATTCTGATGGGCCCTGACAACAAAGCAATTTCCACAGTCGCAAGGAATTTGATAAACCCCTCATTGGCGAGTAACTGAGGTTTTATCTTTACCGGAGTTTAAGAAATTAATGATTTTAAAATTATTAGTGAAAACTACATACAGATTATATTTTGTGAAAACATTTTTCTCTGACATTTGTTTTTCTTTAAGTTTCTATATTTTAGTAATTCAAATATTAAACACTTTAAATTTTTATGAAAAAGTGAGCTTAATGTTCACACAAATACACTCTTTAAACACCAAAAGAAAAACGCTCCACCTGTTTAGATTTGAGCACAAAGTGTGACACAAAGACACCTAGCAAACAGACTTCCACTCAACTCTCTAAACACGCGAACTTCCAAACTACCACGCATGACTCCCATGATACACAAAATTGGAGGAGTTGGAAGGGACACAAGACCAAATCTTGGCGCCCCAGTCATACAGATTAAAATCCTTGCATGGATCAAGTTTTGGCACATAGAGCAAGATGTTAAAATATGAAAATATAAATTACTAATTTTGTCTAATATTTACAGGTAGACCTTCTTATGCCGGGTGTTGGTGAAATTGTAGGTGGCTCTATGCGTATTTGGAACTACGACGAGCTTATTGAAGGATACGAGAGAGAGAAAATTGACCCTGCTCCTTATAATTGGTATACAGATCAAAGAAGATTTGGAAGTTGTCCTCATGGAGGCTATGGTCTTGGCTTGGAGAGATTTTTATGCTGGATGCTGAATAGAAACCACATCCGCGATGTATGTCTATATCCAAGGTTCTTAGGAAGATGCAAACCAGAAGGTTCTTTTGAGCAGTTGTTAGTTCATGTTTTTCTCCTCTAGGTATTATGAAACTGCTGAAATGTCTTTTGTAAATAAACTCATCACATTGGTTATTTTATACTTAGCTATTTTATTGTGTAATTATACATTTGCCATAGATATAAGAACGATACAACTACTCCTGGGGCAGAAATGGCGTATTTATGCTCTATAAATGTGCTCATAGATATGACGCCACTCATAAGAATTCATTTCATAATTAAGACTCTTAAAGAAATTTCCTAAGCTCGGTGCCGATCTAGATTATTTTTTTCTGGCCCTATAATCCCATGACCCCAATGTTACCCCCTAGAAAATCAGAAAACCCTACTGAAGAGGTTTCCAGTACCTATCTTAAAAAATGTGGAATTTTGAATTTTATGCCAGAAGAACCATCACGGATGAGTGTTTTTTTTTCAGGGGTTTTCGTATCGACCCGGTGGTCCTAGAATACGAACGGCTAATTAGAACGGAAATTAAAAGTTCTGGTGCCCTTTTTAAGTGACCAAAATAATTGGAGGGCAACTTGGTCCCCTCTCACGGCCCTTTTTTCTCAAAGTCGTCGGATCAAAAATTTTTTTTTATAGCTATTTTATTCAGCATAGTTGAAAGGCCGAAAAACTGTCTCTTTGGGGATCATGACCCTCCCCCCCCCCCTCAGTTCCCTAGGGAAAAGTCTTTAAGCTATAAAATTTGCCCATTGTTTGCGTATAGTATTTCATATTGGGAGCCATACATACATTTTAAGGAGGGACGAATTCTTTACTGGGAAATTTTTCACGGCGAGAATTTTCTTTGGGGAGGGAAGTTTCAAGGAGGTGAATTTTTCAGGGGGAATTATTCTTCTGTCTTGCTTTCTCTTTGCCTACTCAATTTTACGCGTAGACATGTAAAGGGCAATTTCCGGGATAAATTTTCACTAGGATTGAATTGTCTAGAGAATGTATCCGTTAGGAGTTCTATTCTTTAAGAAGGACTGCTATCTTTTTATTTTTTTGTTTTAATTTACTTTTTTTTTTACATTTCATTTTGATTTTCGTTTTTTTTTTTTTCTTGCTTTTTTTTTTTTTTTTTTTTTTTTTTTTTTTTTGCTGGTGAGGGTCATTTGTCGTCTTGTGCGATTTCGCACGTGTCAGATACTAAGAACCAAGGGTGTCCCTGCTTAGTCCCTACTCAAAACTTGCATTCAGAGAGCTAAAACAAACTCAAAGTAATGCCTTAAAATACAGTTTGTTCTAATAAAAAAACGAAGCTCTCTGTTGGTTGGCCCAGGGACCCCGGTCAGCCCTATTAAGAACAAGGGTGCACCCAGCACAGCCAAGGTATCAACAAATTTTTCATTTTCCTTTAAATCTTTTCTTGCAACTTTAATCTCGGTTTAGCACATTCTCAAAATATTCTTCCCATATCTCTTTAACTCTTTCCTTATCACTAATTGCGGCCCCGTTCCTTTCTTTAACTGGGATAAGTCGGGACTGAACACTCCCTCTCAATTTATTAACATGCGAGTATAATATTTTACTATTATACCGTCAAGCTGCATTTTCCAGATTCTCAGCAATTTTATCAATAGTTTCCACTTCAGACCTTTTTTAGTTCATATTTTAATGCTTTCTCCTTTTCTTTACATTCCTTTGGTTTTCGATGGGCAAGGCCAGCAGGGTTTGCGAAATGATGTCGGGTGGCGTCAAGAGCATGCCCGCGGTGAAGGCGCCGACAATCACATAAGGCCGCTTGGCGTGCAGCGCTTCGGGTGTGGTGACCCCTAAGGCCAACAGGATGAACACCACGATAGGCACTTCGAAGGCCAAGCCAAAGGCAAAAAAGATCAGCAGTAGAAAATCCAGGTAGTGGGCGATGTCGGGCATGAAGGTCACGCCCTCGGGCGTCACCGCGTTAAAAAACGCAAAGACCAGCGGAAACACGACGAAATAAGCAAACGCGCAGCCTAAGTAAAACAAGCAGCAGCTCGAAACATCGAATGAGTCCCTTTCGAAGTTTCTACGACACCTCCTTCTGTACGAAGTGCCCTGATCTAAAACTAAAAAAGGAGAGGAGGTAGCTACACATCGATCACTTTGACACTTAAAAAAAAACTAATACTTATGATTACCACTAAATGAAACGCCTCCTAATTTCATACGATCACCCTTTCTATAAGGACCTTATAAACCCTTAGGGCATAACTTAAAACCTCTGCCCTGAGTGATGTGGAGGGAGGGGGGTTGTAAAGTCACATAATCTTCCAAGCGTAAAACTACCACAAATAACCATTAATAAATAAGTGAAACGAAGAAGGAACAGAAATAGTGATGTAAAAAAAAAGAAAGTGTAAAGTAAAATAAAGAAAACGAAAACATAGAGGTATAAAAACGAAGGTAGTATTTAAAGCTTAATACTTTCATTGTAAGAGCCACATCAAAATTGCAGCTAGGGTGCTATCTAATAAAACTATTTGTTATAGAGAGGGACATGAATTCTTTTATGAATTTTTGTTTTCTGTTCATGGTACATTCAAAGACAAAGGATCTTACGGGTTTTATTGTTGTTTGTAGCTAAAAAAGAGATCTCTAAAAAAAAATTCTACAATCCGTGTAGGATTTTGTGAAAATGCTCTTCGTCTGATTGAACTTGCCGCACTGCTTGTTTCTAGCATTTAACTTTCCTTTTAGGAACTAATTGATATGGCCAAGACTTCAATGATTCAGCGCGAACTGAAGCGCGCCAAGCTGGTCCAGCGATATGCGGCCAAGCGTAATCGGCTGAAGGAAATCATCATGAGCCCTTCCAGCACTGATGACGAGGTAATGGAAGCGCAGCTTAAGCTGCAGAAAATGCCGCGCGATGCGAGCCCAATTCGTCAACGCAATCGTTGGCGGCGTCGTGCCGAAGGAGTATATTCCAGCCGTCGACAGGGGCGTGCAGGAACAGATGGAGAACGGCGTCGTTGCGGGCTACCCGATGCAGGGTTGGGATATTTGGCTTATTGCGCAAGGTACGCCGTCAGTTCAAAATCACTTGATTGCGTCAGAGCCGTCACCGATTGGATATTCATAGATTATGCTTGTACTTGCTTCTTCTTCTCCGCGTCGAGCTGAACTGCTAAAGCAGATAGGCGTGGAGTTTACCCAAAATCCAGCCAACATTGATGAAACGCCTTTCTCCAGAGAATCCCCCACAAGCCTAGTTGAGCGATTGGCAAGACAAAAAGCAGAATCTATTTGGTTAACTTTGGAACAAAAATTGCCTGTTATCGGGTCAGATACAATAGGGTTGTTACACGACAAAATATTGTTAAAACCAAAGATGGTCAAATCGGGAAAACGACTATTTTTAATTTAATCTCGTCCGGTCCCTGATACGTCTGCCAAATTTCATCGTCCTAGCTTACCTGGAAGTGCCCAAAGTAGCAAAAGCAGGACCGACAGACAGACAGACCTACAGAATTTGCGATTGCTATATGTCACGTGGTTAATACCTAGTGCCATAAAAAACGTGACAAACTTGCATAATCAAATTAGCAAAGGAGTCCCCCTACATCCAAAAAGTAACGAGATTTAAAGCAGAAATCAATAAGATATTTGAAGGGAAGTGGTCTTGATTCTGAGAAATACATTTTATACCCCTTTACATTTTAAAAACTTCTATTTTACAGTATTGTAAAACTTTTTCCGACAAAAAAATAATATGTCGCGCTATTATGAGTATTTATTGTGTTTGTATTTTTTTTTAATTCCTCACATGTAAGAAACAAGTTGAACATTCTAATCAAATCAATTCTTATTATGATGAAACTCTTCCAGCATGTCTAAAGAATTAATATTCTTTTGCAAAGAAACAACGATTGGAAAGGAGTGTAAAACATCCAACAGATCGAGGCACTAAAGAGAAAAACATTTCAGGAGTTGAAATTCCACAAAAAGAGTTAGTAGACTTCTTTTAAGAGCCAAAAGACTAAAAAATTCTATCCTCCCCATGGAAAATTATCCCCGACAAAAGTCCTACCAGCAGAAAATCCCCACAAAAAAAAACTGTATGCATACTTCCCAATAACAAATACTATGCGTGAACAACAGTCAAATTTTGCAACTTAAAGACTTATCCCCAGGGGCTGTAGGAGGGTCATGATATCCCCAAGTTGTGCTCAACTACGCTGAACACAATGGCTATATCAAAATTTTTATCGGACGATCCCGAAAAAAGGGGCTATGGGAAAATAATCGCTTTGCTGGATAGTTAAACAGCTCGGAGAAAATGGCTAAGAAACACGTACACCATACATTTTTCGAAAAGTGTCCAGCCAATCACCGCACATTCGTGCACGCCGGGAAACTGATACACCACGTACTCCACTTCGACCGAATAGACGTTCTCGCCGCCCGAAATGATCATGTCTTTGCTCCGATCAACAAGAAACAAAAAGCCTTCGTCGTTCAGATAACCCAAATCTCCGGTATGCATCCAACCACCCCGCAGCGCTTCCTTAGTCGCCTCGGTATTTCGCCAGTAGCCCTGCATCACCATGGGCCCGCGCACACACACCTCGCCCACTTCACCGCTGGGCAACGCCTGGCCCGCGTCGTCCATCACCGCCACGTCCGCATTGAACACCGCCTGTCCCGCAGAGCGGATCCCAAATATAAACAATGTGAAAACGAAGTCCTCCATCTGGCCAGAAATCGAGAAGATTACAGGAACGATACCATTAACGAAGATAAAGGAGGCATTAGACTTACAAATACCACTCTTCACTAATAAGGACCAAAGATTAAAAACAATATTCCTGGTATTTTTCATTTCATTAAGAATAAGAGCACTGCTAATGTTGAACTACGAAAAGTTCTTAAAACTGCAAAAAACAAAACCCAAACATCACGTGATTGCAGCACAAGAGATGCATCAATTAAACACCAGTGCTCCCGATGATATCAAGGTAAAAAAAAAAAACTAGGAGAATATCGTAGGTAGGCGTGAGCATCGACCCTTGACCTAGATTTGTAAGGGTTGTTACTGCAAACAGATTGTTCTTCAACATTGAACCACACCAAATGTTTAAAGGCAGAACAATCACCATGGACGACAATGCAACAATGGACAGAACTTTTTATCAGGGCCGTTTGAAAATTTAAATAGCTGAGAGCATCACTCCCACAGAGCTATCTTTTCTTCCGATTTTATACATTTTATCCTGCCGACCGCGCCATATGTTACGGAATGGTTTTAGTGAAATAGAGGAGTTTGATGGGAACTTTACTTATTGTTTTTTTTTTACCTTGAGGTGCTTGGGACTTTTCTAGTTAATTCTGAAAAATTAGAAAAACGAGGTATTTATAACTTACGAACGGGTGATCGGATCTCAATGAAATTTGACATTTAGAAGCATATCGTGTCTCAAAGCTCTTATTTTAAATCCCGACCGGATCCGGCGACATTGGGGGGGGCTAAAATCATGGAAAACGCTTAGATTGGAGGGATCGGGATGAAACTTAGTGGGAAAAAGAAGCAGAAGTCTTAGATACGTGATTGACATAATTGGGGCGGATCCACTCTATTGGGGGGGGGGAGTTCTGAAAAATTAGAAAAAATTATGTATTTTTTACTTACGAAGGAGTGATCGGATCTTCATGATATAGTTTTCCAAGACTTTTCTTTTATACCTCACTATCCGGCGGTCTACCTTTTTGCGCCGTGCATAGTCCGGGCTTAAAATAAAAGTCAGGTTGGAGAAATTATTGGCTTCCGGCGGGGCCGAAGTATTCGAGGCGCCCGAGGTATTCCATTTAGAACTGACGGAAGAGGCGGTCGCGTTATTTTGATGGTGATTGTAACGCGCCGGTTGTATCACTAAAGGCTCGCTAGTCTGTCCCGTCGTGTTCATGTTGAACTCAATGGAAATATCTTTATTAAAAAAGAGATGTACGGCTAACGCCAGAATTAGTATCTTGAGCCAGTTTTTTTCTTAAGAAACCTCAGCATTCTATCGAGAACGACTGGGGGTATTAAGTTGAAACTTTCAGGGCTATTACAATAACTACCTCCACTCTTAAAATTTAAACAAATCAAAAGAATGTAAATGTATCCAGGTTCTCAAAAATTATAAACAAAGCCTTGGGAATGACATCAACGTTTATTTGTCAGGTCAATTTAAGGAGGTATAAAATTAAAGTAAACAATACTATTTGTGCAGGGATTAAAAATTGTTGTAAAGTTTCCCTAGAAAAAACTATGACAATAACCAAACGGAAATTAATTTAAAAGCTTTTCCCGCAAAACAAGTTTTTCAAAAAAAAGTGATAATATTAGATGCTAAGATTGGTCGAAAAATATCACAAACAAATCATTGTTTATATCGGCCATTATTTAACAAAATTCTAACTTCAGCGTATAGAGCGAGGTACTGACGAGGGTAAGAAACTCTCTCACATTCGTAATATGAGGGGGTTTACCCCCTCGTCAATATCTTGCTCTTTACACCAAAGTTCGAATTTTGTTCCAATCCTTTAAGAATGCCTCCTGAATCCTAAAAGCCGTTTAATTAGCACAAATAGCTCTTTTGAAATTACTTAAAATACTTTAGCGTAAAGAGTGAGATATTGAAGAGGGGGCGAACCCTCTAATATACGCGTATAAACTTTGAAGGGAGCTCAATGGATTGGTAATCAGAGGTTTTAGTGCTCTTTTTAAGAGTCAAAGTGATCCGAGGGCAGCTATCGGACGATCAGAATGATGGAGGGAAACTAGCTCCTCTCTGACTAACCTTTTTTTCACCAACCGCATCTGATTGAAATTGTGAGATAGCGATTTTGTTGAAAATGGTCCAAAATACATATAACAACACTTCTAGGATTGACACAGCCCCCCAGGGCCTGGGAATAGGGCTCTGAGTTATTCTCTTAAGGCGTATAAGGTTTTTATGGAATGGGTAGTTGTATAAACTTCAGATGAGGTTCAATTTCAGTTTTATATATATATATATATTTTAAGTATGTTTTTTAGTTTTTTTTGTATTTTTTTTTCTCTACACTAAGGATGCCTTTTTGTATACGGGCGAAATATTCGCTTGATTTTTTGTTCTCTTCGTTTTCCTTTACTGGCCATAGACCCATTTGTCATCTCTTATCAGTTTTTTTATTATCTTCTTATTTTTGTTTTTTTGTTCTTCTTTTTATCTTTATTTTTCCATGACTGGCCAGTTCGGCTTTAGATCTTTTATTCGTAAACACCATGATGGGGTGAGGCGAGTGGAGATCAATGTGTTGTCTGAGAATCGATATGCAAGTGGGAGGATGAATTTTGAAAATATCTTTTTTGGTATTTCCATTGAAAAAAAAATTGACAGAATAAATTGCATCCTTCCCCAACACTTTGAAAATACTTTTTTTGTATCTTCATTAAACATATATCCCGAAATAGAAACTGCGCATGCTTATTTTGCATATAGGCATTCTAATTTAAACATTCCAACATTATAGCATGAACACAACCCCGTTTTTCGGGAAGTTCGAGTAACTCAACCCTCCTTTGACGCAATCCATCCAACTCAAAATACGCTTAAATTAATTTTTGTTTAACTCAGCCCCCCATTTAACTCAATCTTCATTTAAATCCACCTCTTTTTAAATTGCAACTTATTGTAAGTCTAAAAGTATTAAGATTAAAAGGAATCAAAAGGCCACATCAGCAATATTTTTAGAATGGCTTACCATATCAAGGTGCAACTTCTGGGGTATGATGGGGGATGTTCAACTGACCAAAAGGCAAACACGTGCATACTACAGCTGTTATTAATACTGCTGCTACTACTATTAATATAGCACTACTACTGTTTCTCCTACAACCAAAACTACTACTATGATACAAGTAATATTAACGCTAAGTCTATGAAGCTGAAAATTTGAGAGAACATTGAGGAAGATTTTGAACTAATTCAAAAGACACTATGGGTATGCGGTAAAAGGCAAAAAAAAGGCAGTAAAGGATGCATCATCTTTACAACACCCAAAGGACTTCATCTCTTTGGTGTAGGATAAGAAAGTCTTTACTGTTTTACCCTACTTTCCCAAATTTCTAACTTCCCAAATTAAGTGCCAAACTGCGAAAAAAATCTAAAGGAAACATAAGTTAATGGTGATTATACGGCTCTCTGTTCTTGCGGTTATTTCTATGTTGGAAGAACCCACGAGCAATTGGGGGAGAGATTGTCGGAACACAAGTCCTCTATCGTCAAGGCTATGGAGCAACGCCAAAGGCAAAAGACTTCTGATTCCGCCTTGACTAAACATATTAGCGTACTTTTGCCACTGCCTGAAGGCCCGTATAAAAATAGTCTTTCGCCGGTTTTCATTTGCCATTGTGGAATGGCCAGCAAATCCGACTTATCCGCTGAGTTATAGCGAAAAGTCAGATCATTGATTTGCAGCAGGATATCGCTTTCTTGTTGAGTCATTACTGGTTAGTTTAAACGGGTTTTTATGGCTTTATTTATGTCAGTGGGAGATTGCCACACTGCCTCATCCTTGTCACCCTCAGTCGATTGCTTTGTGTTGTTCTCCGGGTAGATGATTTCTAAACGAGAGTCTTCGCTTTCGTCCAGTTCAATACAGCTTAAAATTCCATGTGGAGGAAAAAAAACGGTTTGACCTCGAGGAAATTGTAACAGATTTTTGAAAAAGCAGCGTAATCACGCAAAAAAGCAGAAATGCTCTTGCACAACCATCCGAAACCCCCTTGAAGGGGGGAAAAATCGGAATTTCAATTTGGACGTAGTTTTGAGCTTAAGTGGTCGTTTTCTATGAAATCAAGCATTACAAATCTAAATCTGACATCAGAAATCTAGTTTTCCTTACCCCAGTATCAATTTTAACTTTCATGGAAAAAAAGGGGGGATAAAGTACGCAGGTCATTATTTGAAGGATTTATGCGGCCAAAGGATTATTTTACATCAAATTCAGATCATCCCCTCTTGTTGTTTAGATTGGAGTCAATAAACGAAGTGAGAGAAGGGAATACAAGCCTAGATTCTATTCCAAGGATATTACGAAATCTCGTCTTAAAAAATATGTTACATTTTTTACATTATGTTTACATTTTATTACATTTCACTATCGAACAAATTCACTGAGGCACAGGTAATTGAAGAGTGAATTTTTTTCTATTATTTAAAGAATAATGGAATGTGAATAATGAATATTTTTTCTGCTCTATCTTCTATTATATCTTTTCTATTATTTTTGTTTATATTTTTTTTTTCTGTTTCTATTATATATTTTTTTTCTATTATGGCATTTTTCATATATTTTCATGATAAAATATGTTCAAACCCAATGGTTTAGAAATCGACGCCCTGACGTGATTCCCCCTATGGCAGTTAACACTACTGTAACAAACTACAGATGGTAAAAACACCCTCTGGCGCATATTATTAAACCTAAGGCAAGGTTTCTAACCCAAGGTTTCTTTAAGCCAAGGTTAGGCATTCCTGGTAGACAAGTGCACTTTCGAACAATATTCTTCTTTGTATTTCACATAGTCGAGTAAGAGGAATATTTAACCCACATTAAGAGATATTTTTAAGAGTTTTCAATAAAGATACCCCGTTTCTTTAACTGAATGTGTATGATTTGAGGAAGTACATCCCCTCTAAACTCAAGATATTTCGAAGGCTCACAAAGTGGGCTCTTGACTCTCCAAGACCAACTCATTTTTCAGCAAAGAGATATTCAGGTATTTTTCTTTTTATTTGTACTAATTGGCCAGAAATTCATGGCAGAATTGAGATTACTCTGGACCAATGAGATATTCGAATGATAATTTTCAGAGGCTCTCTTTTTCTTTTTCGGCCTCTCGAAACTAACGAGGCAAGTAATTTGGGCCAAAGCGACAAAGCATATGGATTTTCAGAAGTATTCACCACTTCTGGAGCACAAATTTTCTGTAGTAAAGTGTACAACTGCAGTCAAAATTAGGAATTGAGGGTATGTTTTCAAATCCACACCCTTGCTCCTTCCCAATTCTTAAGGATCAAAAGGCTAAAATAAGATTTAGCTAAGAATGTAGCTGAAACCTGGAAGTCCCTTTCCTTAGACAAACCCCCCAGGAGCAGTAGTCTTGAAGCCATACTTATGTTCACAAAGCAAAGCTTCTGAAGCTACAATTACCTGATTATCTACATTCGTGCTTGCACACAGCGGGAATCCCCTTATTGGCTCAACACTCTCATTTATATCCCTTTCCCCTGAACAAATATCCCCTCCTCCTTGAAAGTTTGATACTTGTACGAGTGGAGAAATTAGGATGAAACTTGGTGGGTAGAATAAGCAAATGTCGTAGATACGTGATTGACGTAACCGGACCGGATCTGCACTCCTTGAGAGATTTAGAGGGGGGGTCCATTGCTTTGGCGAGTTCGGTGCTTCTAGACGTGCTTGGACAACGAAAATGGATAGGCATGTCAGGGACCTGCACAAATTGGCTTGATAAAGTCGTTTTCCCCAATTCAACCATCTGAGAGGGGCAGCTGAAGGGAGAGGAAAATTAAAAAAAAAAGAGGTATTTTTAACTTACGAGTGGGTGATCGGATCTTAATGAATTTTGACATTTATAAAGACCGGTGTGACATGAGCAAAGGGATTCCATGCATACCATTTAGTGCATTGATATTATCTATACCATACCAAACAAAGTTTCCTGTTTCAGCTTGGAGACTGCCGTTATTATGGCTTGCATTGTAACACTATAGTGAGACTTCGGGTAAGCACATAGAAATTCATCAAGTTCAAATTCATATTTAGAATCTGGTGCGTCGAATTCATTCAAGAAATTTGTTTTCCACTCGGATAGGGGAATACCAGAAGCCTTAGGAGTATTCGAGGATATGGTATTTGGGAGAGCAAGGTATCTGCAAAAGAAATTGGGCAAAACAGAAACTTTAAGCGAATATGAAACTCTTCGGTTTAATATTCTATTGTTCCCTGGAAATTTCCTCTTAAATTCTCATCCTGGAGTCTACCAATGTCATAGCTTATCGTAAGGTAGTTACCCATCCTAAATTTCAGATTTGAATTTACCCTAGACGCCACTAGATGAGGTGATTTTGCTTTTAATATCAATGATAGAACTCCTATTATACCTAGTATCTTGTATTGACCATACCACTCTTCAGTTCAAAATGGTGTAATCAATAAGGTTTGCTGTCCTACCATCACGTGAAAACTATTTTAACATCTGCTCCACTTTATGACCAAATACTGCTTTGTTATAATTAGATTGTAATTTCATGAATTTTATATATTTTGAATAATCATAATAATTAAATTCGTTCAATATATCCTTTGGAATTACGACTTTGTTTCTTAGAGTTTTGGAAGCGGGCACACTTAGTGTTTTTTTTTTCCTTTTTTCTTTTTATCGCTGATGACTGCTGATGAAAGAGTGTATTTAAAGAGGGTTTATTATAAAAAAAATTCTTTTCCTGGGAAAGAAGAGGGAAATTTTTGTAAAAAACTTTATAATTTGATTAGGAAGTTCCTAAAAATTCAACGAATTTTTAAATGTCAGGGGTTTAGGCCCGAAGTAGCTCCTGGCTTTGATCCTGTAATAAACCAAAACAAGCATACGATTCCCGTTTGAAATGATTGGCTCCAAGTTTTGAACGGTTCCACAAAACTTTCCTTAAAAATAAATAATCACAATTATACTAACGATATTAATTGAGCTAATTCTCTATCACACTGGCTCACTTCAAGGTTAAAATATTGGGAGTTACAGTGGTCAATTTTGGTTCAGAAACGCGGGTGCTTGGGAAAACAAAGGGGGAAATAATAGGATAAATTTTCTGATTAGCTCACCAATGAGATAACCAAGAAGTAGACGTAACTTTAGCATTATAAATTCATTCTGAATTTAGATATATCATCCATTAAATATCAAATTTTCTCCATATAGTTCGGAGGAATTCAAACGAAAAGAAGTTTGCCATCTAAAAATTATTTTGCCATTTGGCTCCATATGTATTAAGAGTGGAATAATAAATCATACTTTTTCTTGTATGATTGGAAAAATCATCAATGTCATCATTTAATGACATTAAAAATGACAATTGGGTTTAGTTAGTGGATTTTTTGTGATTATATTTAGAAATCAGTAGATTTTCAATGTTATTTTTACGAATATAATAAAATATTGTCATAAACCAAAATTTTACAGACGATTTGTTCTATTTTTTACAGAACAGTTTGTTGTAAAACAGCCTATTTCAAAGTTTTATTGATCGAGAAATCAATGCCTATCAATGGACTACTTTACATATTTTCAAAGGTTATGACATGCAGTAAGTTTGATCGATGATTTCTCTCGAATATTTATGCATTCTTTCCCTCTCTCTCTCTCTTTCTCTTAATCAGTGCGACAATATTATTACCATCAATCATTCTTCAACTTCGATTGATCCAGGATTCTCCCATTCGACATCGATCCCCCTGGTTGATCGAACAATTCTATCTCTTTCATACTCATTCTTCTCTACAATGGTTGGCCTCGAACGATTCTTTGAATAACACATTTTTAACTTTAACCAATGTGTCGAACGAGGAAATTCTCTATCGCTTAGAGTGGAGGGATCGGGATGAAACCTAGTGAAAAAAAAAAATCGTAAGTCCTAGATAAGGCATTGACGTAACTGGAACGGATCCGCTCTCTTTAGGGGGGAGGGGTTAATTCTGGAAAATTAGAAAAGGCGAGTTATTTTTAACTCACGAAGGAGTGATTGGATCTCAATGAAATTTGATGTTTGGAAGGATATCGTGCCTCTGAGCTCTTTTTTTAAATCCCGACTGGATCCAGTGACGTTGGGGGGAGGGACCAGAAATCTTGGAAAACACTTGGAGTGGCGGGATCGGGATGAAACTTGGTGGGGAAAATAATCACAAGTCCTACTCGGTACCTTTTTTGGTTTCCCATGTTAAGTTCAAACCTCTCATCTAGGTCGAAAAACAGAAAATATAGCTGATGACGTCATTGATTATGCAAAGCAGGTGATATCGGCTTTGACACACAAAGTTATTATTGAATCTATCTCTATTCGTTCTCAGCAACCAATTCTACCCCTAATAAATTCCAAAAACCTTCTTTAGCTCGTTGAAACCTTGATGTTAGAATTTCGTTGGCTGGGTCCCTGACTAAAGCCTATAATTTGGACAGACCCGCATTAGGGTTGTGGAGAGAGGAAAGGGTTATTTGTTTTGTGATAGTCCGTGCATTTGCAACCAGTGCATTTCTCGGAAAAAAGTCAAGCATAATGAAGCAGAACAAAAAAACTTTAGAGAAAGACAAAAAAAATATAGGCCATTAAGGAAAGTAAAATTATAAATGTGGAAAAATTGCCCAATATATAAAACTTAAGGAAGTTGCTTACTAGCTCCAGGTTGCCCACTAGCAGCAATTATTCGTTGATAGCAGTGTTTTGGTATTTCCGAGCGTTTCCCTCCTCGCAAAAAATCTGAAAGGAATTTCAAAGGTCTTTGCTTCAAACAAAAAGCATTATAAATCCATAGAGAGTTCATTCAAGCAATTTTTTTTATTACTATCGCCGTTTCAGATCAGAATAATTGCAACTAACAATTTTTACATGCAGACCCGCTATACTTTCCCCCCCCCCACCCCTACCTAACGTGTAAATACATAACCCAAATTTGTTTCTTAATTACCGAATAAACTAACGAAGAAACTGCTTTGTTCTCGAGCATTACATATCGTAAACTTGTGAGTGGTGTATAATACAAAAATACCAGAATTTTTCATGGAGAGAGAGCCGGATTTCCCAATGTAATTTAAAAAATATCAGAAATTAAATTTGAAAAATAACAGGTTTTTTCAACTGAAAGAAAGGAGCAACATCAAAACTTATAACAAACAGAAATTGTTGAGTGGGTCCCTGCCACCCCGCCCCCCCCCTCAAAGAAAAACTTAAAAAAAACTTTCGAAATAGCCATTCTGTTCATAATGTACAAAGATCAAGTAAATCTGCCTCTGGGGTTGACATAAACCCCCAGAGCCACTGGAGCAAGGGCTATAAGTTATGCAAGTTGTCTGTTCATTTTGTATAAAGTTTTTTATTGGGAAAAAGGGGCATGCTTCATTTTGGGTCTTCTAAAATGCTTAGGGCATTAAGATGACACTTTCAGAAAATGTTGAGAGGGGAGTCAAACAAAATCAGAATACAGTCTATGTATGCTGGCTGTCAAAAGGGCATACCAGCAAAATCGTAAGCACTGGTCAAAATGTTTTGTGTTCAATATTAGGGAATGGAAAAAAAGGTAAGTAAAAGAAACCAATTATCCATTTTATGAAAATAACAGAACTGCGATATCGTAGGAACAAGGGGTAGTGATTGAGCTGAAACTTGTAAATTATTTTAGCAGCTTATGCAGTAGTCTTTTTTTTCTTTATTTAGGTACAAAATCTACAAATTTTGACCAGTATATGAATGATATTCTATTTTTACTTTCAGATACTCCAACGCTTCGCAAAAGGAAGCCACGGTCATATTACAACATATCAAAATAATAAACATTGAGGGTTCATTTTTACCTTTCGACCCCCTTCCATATTTTTCTAATTTCCTTTGTCTGTACTAACTGATTTCAGCAGAATTAGTGCTTGATTAATATCTAAACTTACTTTATAGGAATTGGGATCTTCAAGATACGATTTTCTTGCGGGTGGTTCTACCTCTACGATGACAGGTGTAAATCCAATAAATACCAAGAAAGCAAGTTGAAACAGGATTTAAAAAAAAGTAGAGCTAGATAATGTTTCATCTATTAAAACTAATTTTTATATTATAGAAAGAAAAAAAGGGCCAAAAAACTTCAAGCTGAGTGTACAGCCTTATCAAATCCGATGGAAGAAGTAAAAGATGCACTGGACAAATCAACGTGTTTTTTGTAGATCCGTCCTAATAACGCTATCATAAAACGTCATGTGGCATTTTTTGGGTACTAATTCCGAAGTTGGAAGGCTAGGAAGCATGGTAATCTCAGTGCCGTTTTTTAGTGACCAAAAACATTGGAGGGCAACTAGCCCCCCTCCCACGCTCATTTTTTCCCAAAATCTCTTGATCAAAATTTTGAGAGAGCCATTTTGTTCAACATAGCCGAAATATCTAATAACTATGTCTTTGAGGACGACTTAATCCTTTACAGTCCCCGGGGGAAGGGTTGCAAGTTATGAACTTTGCCCATTGCTTACATATAGTATTACGGACGTTTGCCCTCATGAAATTCACCGCCAAACTTCTCGGTGTACTCAGAGATCCGGCCGCGACGTTCATTTTTCAGGTCTTTGACAAACTCGAGCTTTTCTTCGTTGATGCCTTCAGGGTCATAGATGAAGCCCGCAGAGTCGGACAACGTGACCACTTTGCCGCCCAGGTGGTTGATCTTCTCCACCGTGTATTGCGCGACGTTACCTGACCCTGATACCAGGCAGGTCTTGCCTTCAAACCCGTCGTTTTTGTGCTTAAGCATGTCTTCCATGAAATAAACGCAGCCATAGCCGGTGGCCTCGGTGCGGATCAGGCTGCCGCCGAAGCAGTAAACTTTCAACGCTACTCATTTAAGTAGGCAGGTACTTATCCAAACGAAACTTAACGTTTTATTTATGTTTGCTAATGTTTCTCATATAATTTACTCTTTTTTCTAAGTTAACAACCAGAATTTTTTTTTAAGTTAAGTTCACTAACCCTACGGATCAAGGTTCTGTTTGACTGATAGTCAAATTTCGATAGATTACTTCGTATTGACCTATGTTGCGAAGCCCCTTTTGCATCCCTAAACTTCAATTTGTTGGTAATTTTTATGAAAATTTTCCTTTTGTTCAATTTTTGGCTTTATCAATTACAAATTTGAATACTCCAGTATAAGAAGTTCTAATTTCAGCTTTGCGATTGGAAATTACTATCTAATTGGGAATTGGTTTTCATTATGTTGAGTGGCACTTCAACCTTACAATTATAGTGAGTTGACTTTCTATTTTTTAGACTCGACTGTTAAATTGATTGAAGTACCATCTTAAACTGAAGATGCCAGATGGCATGTCCAGTTTAAAGTTGGAAGGGTTTCTAATAAGGAATCTGGTTCTCATGAAAAATCAAGATGAATTATTAATGTAGGGCACATACTTACTGCAAAAAATACAAGCCCATTTGTAGTGCCCGTATTGTTAATAAGAAAAGTTGACCAGCAATGACCATGATTCGAATCGATCAAAAACATCCAGCGGCGTAGCAAGTGGTGTCTTTGGTGGGCGAGGCGGAATGGGCGGTGCGTCGTCTTGGATGGGCGATAACGGCGGAGGAGGTAGCGTTCTTCTTGTCGGTGTCATTGGTGGAGGGGAATCCGGAGAAGATAGGGGTAACGAAATCGCCCTGACTGGCCTAGGGGGAAGAGCAGGAGGCCGTTCGACTTCAAAGTCATCTGACAACCACGATTTATCAGGCAAGGATCTTGGTCCGGACTCAACAGAGGGTTTCCGCGGGGGAACTTTGGGTGGACGCGACAGAACTTCAGGGGCTTCCCTAGTTTCTTCTATTAAATTTAAATAAAAAAGCCTTTAACTGACAGTAAGGAGCAACATTAACACTCCAGAACGAAAACAAATAATTCTGCATATGAGCTGGGTCTCCCCCTTCTCAATACCCGCTCTTGACGCATAAGTAGAACTTTAAAAAAAGCTTATTATTCTAATTAAGAGGCCCTTGTGTTTCAGAAGTCGTCCTTAAAGAATTCGGACAAAAAGTCAAACTTTAGCGTAAAGAGGAAAGTATTGATGAGGGGGCAACCCCTTTCACATACGGAATCATTTCTGATCGTTATAGAAATGATGCCGGTATATCTGGCAAACTCTTCATGAAAAATTCCACCCTTAACTGCTACTTACTCATTCCAAATGGCATTTTAACAACCTCGATGCCCGTAGCATATTTTGATTTTGTTAAACATCCCCCTCAATATTCCCTGGGGTTTCAGCTAAGTACCATTAGTAGTTCATGAGATATTGCAGATACGTACTTTAAAAAAAAAGGATGCACATAAGGTCTTTAAGCTAAACAGCCCCCTCAACATTCTCTGAACTTTCCAACTTAATATCCTTCCTCAGATATTCCGGAAATAATAAAATATACCATTTTGATCACCTAGATGCATTTATGTCTTTTGATTTAATAAATCACCCCCTTATGGGAAGCTTCAGCTGGTCAAGTGAGTAATTGGTTTTAAGAATTTGGTCGAATGAATTTAGGACTATTAAAAACGTTGCAAAATATTTAAATTGGGAACGGGACATAGAGACAAATTTTTATAGGGAAAGGGAGGGGGGTGCTTAAAATATTCTTTTATGCATGTTAGTTGTTTTTTGTAGTTTTTGCGTATTTTTTTCTTTATTATTTTGTACACGTTGTTGAATTGTTGTTCTGAGTAGTATTTTTCGTCTTGCCATGGCCCAGTAGTTTTTTGCAATAAATATCTATCTATATATTTATTGAAAAAATAAAATTTTTCCGTAATTCTTAAATTCTAAAATCTTTGCGACTAAATATTTTTTTTTTTACTATTTTTGAAAAAAAATTGTGCCTAGGAACGGTTAGAAGCAAGGACTTCCATAGCCCTTCCCGTGTCCCCAAGAACAATACTCTGCTATTGCCCCTCTCCAAAGAAAAAGCAAAGAAAGTTCCTGCTCTTGACCTTCCTCGTACGCGCTTGGACCTAGTAAGTCCATATTTAGAATGGGGCTAGAACATGTAATAAACCTAGTATGAAATCAGATTACTTGGATAATTGCTGACTTTTCCAAATTGTATTGCCCGTTTTTGTCTGGCTGGCATTGAATAAATCTTAAAATGGAGAAAGGATATAACAGGAGAGGCGGGCATCGCGCTGATCGGCAAGCTGTTTGCCGAGGACGATGTTCGGGTACATCGGCAGCGCAGCGTCGTCTTTCGTTGTCGATGTTCCGGCCGCAAGGTCGAAGATGTCCTGAAGATGCTCGGAGAGGCGGAGTCGCTTGCCGCCCTCGCTGACGCCGGCAGGATCGACGTTACCTGTGAGTAGTGCGGCCAGGGGCGTAGTTTCGACGCGGTCGACGTAAAACGACTGTTTGCCGACAACGTCGTGACCGGACCCGAATCCGTGCAATAGCCCCCGGCCTCCCGGCCAGACCCCAATTGTGTGAACCCGGGTGCTTGGCATCGATGCAACCCGACTATCTTACGTTTTTTTTCTAATTAGGTGTTGAACCAACATTGTCTTTGGATTTACCCTCTATCCCCATCTGAATTTCACATTCACTGACTGGAAAAGAAGGATTGCGGAGTATTAATTTAAATTTACTCTACATCTAACTTTGTCAAGGTATATGATCCAAATTTTATGTATAGTTGACTATTTTAGTTTTCAATTCCTGTAAATCCTGGTTGATTTCCTAAATTCTTTGTACCTTAGCTAAGAAACTTTTCCTGATGTTTCGTGTATTATGCACGTCCGAGATTTCAGTAAAAACCTGTTTACCTTTCCAATACAGCTGATCCGTGCTAAATTGCGCTTGCCTTCATGTGATGATATGAGTAATGGCTGAAATAAATTAGAAGGCAAGAAGAAATTACGTTCTTCTATTTTTCCTTTTCTTTTTTGTTGTAGCTGCCTTTATTTCTATTTTATTTTTCTTTGTTCTTATTTTCGAAATATTCATCTTTATTCTCTTCTTTTTTAATTTTCTTTCCTCTTTTCATATTATTATGGATGATTTGGATATTTTACAAATCCCTGCTGGTAGGTTGGAGGAACAGGAAAAATGTCCTCTTGATACAAACAAATATTTTCATAAATTTTTGTCACAAAATAAAGATTTTTCAGTTCGTCACGAACGATTACGTCACCCCTACATGTAAATATTGGATCATGATCAGGTTTATTTTTTTTACAACCGGGACTTCTAGATTAATGCTTGATTAACTGACTCTATCATTCCCTATTACGTAACGCCCTAAACTACATGATGTGACATCCAAGGAAATCCTTGAGTAAAGAACTTCCCTGAAGATTTCTCCCTGCACTCTAAGGTTTCTAAACATGCTTCGTTTAGAAAACATTCCCCTATGATGTAACAAAGAAACTTTATGATGTAGATGTAGTTCAAACGCGTGGTATCTATTGTGTCAGACCTAGGTGCACGTAATAATGTCTTGAGGGCTTGAACTACGAAATTCTGCATATATGACATCTTTTTTTTCTTCTTTTCCTCAGATAGCGGGCACTGGAACATCGTAGAGAGCTGTTTGATGGCTCATTTTAAAGGAAATCGATGTAGTTAAAAATGTTTTGTAATTAAAAAGACTAATACAATCAATTTTTTACGTAAAACTGCACTTTTCATGTACAAGATTGATGAATGACGTCATAATCGTAGGTACTATTAAAGAACAGACTATAGCCCGTATTAAGAGATTATATATAGGTTATAAATTGGGAGGGTTCAAGTTTCATGGGTATTATGGCTTTGAAGATAGCTGACACTTTGTAACCTTTCAAGCTGTCTCACATCAAGTTGTTTCAAGGACGATTTGAAATAAAGTATATTTTTGTTTAATTTGTATTTTTTTTTTTTAACTGAATACTGTAAAGTTTTGCAGCTCATTATAGTGCGTTAAAAGAATAAAATTGCAAGTTTCTTCAGGATTCATGCATTTTTTTCCCTTTTCTTGCAAAATAAAACAAAATAAAACTCAACGTTTCAGTGTGTGGTTTCTGGTCCATGCATTGTCTTCGATCTTTTAAATATGAGCAAATTTTTCAAGAATAGCTACTTGATTTTCGTACGATAGGATTTAAGGTTTATTTTTGAAACATAGCATAATACTTCATAAATATTTTGTTTTCATTAAAGCGCAAATTGTGTTCAGGCCTTGAGAAGGCTTAGGGATTATCAGCCCTAGTCATGTTAATTTTTGCTCGTTTTGAGCTTGACTCGGCTATTTATTGTAATTTCTGTTGGTTTTGAGTTCTATTTATTTATTGATAATGATTTGTAGTAGTTTAATGCTTCGAAGATTATTTGACTTTATTTTTGCTCGTTTTTGGCTTAATGGAGCTCTTTATTTTTCTTTGAAAAACTTGTTTTGTGGAATAAGTTTTTTATTTTAATTTTTTTTTTTTTTTTTTTTTATTGACATAGTCTTTTTCATGGACTAGAATTTTGCAAAAGGACTCATTCGAACGGAAATTAAAAGTTCTAGTGTCATTTTTGAATTACAAAAAAATTGGAGGGAAACTAGGCCCCCTCCCACGCTCATTTTTTCCATAAGTCATTGGATTAAAAATTTGAGATAGCCATTCAAGTATTTTCAACTGAAAGTAAGGAATAACATTAAAACTTAAAACCGAAAAGAAATTATTACGTATACGAGGGGGTTCGTCCCCTCGTCAGTATCTCGCTCTTTACACTAAAGTACTTTTAGTAATTTCAAAAGAGCTAATTATTCTAATTAAACGGCTTTTGTGATTCAGGGGTCGTTCTTAAAGAGAGAGAGAGAGAGAGAGAGAGAGAGAGCGAGGCGAACGTTTCATTACCCTTGCATAATTAAGCAATTGTATATTCATCGCGTTATTCTTCGGTTTGAAGTCACGATGTGTCAAATAAGCAATCTCAATTGAATTAAGGAATTTTGGCATGATGATGCTTATTGCCGCATATCTTCTAGCCACAAATCTCGTTGTGCTCCTCTTTTTGGCATCATTGTCTCAGACATTTGCCATGTCTTTTGCCTTAGCTGTTCGGATTCATTCAAAATCTATATATATAAAAAATAAGTTGTCTGTGTGTGTGTGTGTCGAGTGACGTCATGTTTGTGTGGTAAAAATTATTTGAACAGTGCAATAACGTGATGACATTTGATTATTAAGTTTATTTCTCCATGTAGTTCTACTTTAAAAAGAAGTTTTAAAAATAACATGAAAACCCCAGTATACGGGGATGGTCTTTTTTTGCAAATTTCGTTCTTGCTTTGAAAATCAAATGTCTCTCGAAATCCAACTTTTGGACTGATAGAAAACCCTTCTCTTAGATAAAAAAGAAGTGGCAACATTATATTTATAAATAATGAAGAAACAAATTACGCCAATTGCATAACTTTCTCCAAAGGTCATTAGGCTCTTTCATAGCGTTATAAACAAAACTTTATTCGTATTTTTGTGACTGAAATTGATGGGCTGAATGACTGGGAAGGAAAAAGAAATTTAAGAACGGTTTCTCCAAGAGTAATAAGAAAACTTAAATAAACTAATGGTGCATAATGTTTTCTTCGGGGCACTTATGACTCGTTAACGTGCATAATGGTGTTGTGTAACATGCTCCTTAATGTTATGTATCGTATGTATTTTTGTGAATGGAATTGATGGGCTGAATGACTGGGAAGGAAAAAGAAATTTAAGAACGGTTTTTCCAAGAGTAATAAGAAAACTTAAATAAACTAGTTCGTTTAGTTAAGTTTTTAATCTTAAGTATCTCATGAATTTGCGTCTCGTTTGATGTTCTCTTTTTTATTTTTATTTTTATTTTTATTTTTATTTAATTTTTTTTTATTTTTCTTTTAGGCAGCACTATGTTGTTAAATAAAGACTATAGTCAATGTCCCTATAAAATCCACCATTGTTCTTCAAAGATATTTTATTAAAATAAAAATGACTTACCATTTTTCTTATGCTTTCTCCCGTTTCTTTCAGCCTATGAAAGCTCAGAAAGCATAGAAGTGGCAGAAAATTCCAGTCCATTTTCCTTTTTGACTGAATATGACAGCGGACCGTCATTTGACCTGACAACACCAAGGGAGGTAACAGTTCTAGTTGGAAGTCCTGGTCTTAAGCAGTCATAGGGGTAATCAACCCTACTCATGTTAATTTTTTCTCGTTTTGAGTGTGACTCGACTTATTTATTGTAATTTCTGTTAGTTTTGAGTATCATTTATTTATTGATGGTGATTTGTGGTAGTTTTATGCTTTGAAGTTAATTTGACTTTGTTTTTGCTCAATATTAGCTCAATGGAGCTCTTTACTTTTCTTTGAAAAACTTATTTGTGGAAAAAGTTTTTAAAATTAATTCTAATTAAATGGTCTGTGTCTTTCAGAAGTCGTTCGTTATTGATTGGGACAAAAGTCAAACTTTGGTGTAAGGAAAGAGGCATAAGGGGCGAAGGAGTGGGACTAGTTGCCGTCCAATTTTTTCGGTTACTTAAATAGGGAACTAGAAATTCTAATTTTATTTCGAACGTTTTTATTAGTAATAAATATACGTAACTTACGAATTAGCTTACGTAACGATCATCTATATTTGCATATTTTTATTAAGTATATTAGAGGGTTTGCCCTCTTGTCAATACCTCGCTCTTTACGCCTAAGTTCGAATTTTGTTCCAATTCTTTAAGAATGACCCCTCAATCACAAAGACCGTTTAAGTAGAATTAATAGGTTTTATGAAAGTACCTAAAAAAACTTTAGCGTAAAGAGCGAGGTATTGTGGCAACACTGGCAAAAGTATGATGCTGCACTAATAACTCCATGATTTGGAGAAAGAAAAATCTTGTGAAAATTGTGACTCTCAGATATGAATAGGCCCATGAGAGATCCAAGGGGGCTAGAAATATTTCTTTGTTGATGCCCTTTTACTTTAAATACAAAACTTTAAATCAATTAGAATACAAATAGGATTAAATTTGGCAAGTATTTTGAAAAACCTAGCATTAAAAATATTCAGTTTTATTGAATTGAACTCTAAAGTTTATTACATTCTTTATAGTACTATATCGAATTTTGTTGCATAAAAGTTTTTCAAGTCGCTATAATAAATGCCACGCGCTCTGTCTTTGACCTTCAAGTGAGACGAACTCCAACAGTACGTTCAGATTTTTCCCCGGATGTAGCAAGCGCTAAAGTGTGAACATGCTTCCAAAATAGCTGAGATGTAGAAGCTCCCTCGGGTCTTCAAAAATAATTTAAATAAATATTTAGTTAAAGGTCAGTAAGGGAAAGATAAAAAAAGAAAGATAAATTAAATTGGATGAAGTTTAGATTTTTCAGTATATTTAGGTGAGGTGGTTATGCGTCCGGGGAGGAGGGAGAAACCCTATGGGCAAGATTAAAAAAATATATATATTGAGGAGGCGTGTGGTTGTGTCGAAGAGGACATTATTTGATGCTTCTAACATGAAAAAAAAAATGAATTGTAATTTAGAAAATAGCTGTTTTGAACCCTTGTTTACTCTTGTGCACTGATAGATCAGTTTTTTCTTTCTTAGCTCAAACCCTGTTCCAGAGACACAAATATTCATGTCTTCCTTTTCCGAACTTTTCATTCAATCAATTTTACTTTTCTAAGAAATTAAACTTGTATTCGATATCTCCATTTCAAAAAGAAGTTTCAAGCCTCACATTAGCCTCTTCAAGGCCCAGAAATTAAAGATTTCAGAACCCTTATGCCCAATTCTTTCTAGGTTGTCTTTTTTGCCACATCTCGGGGCTGAACAACGTCGCCGACGGCGGCTCGATCGTCGGGCGTGCGCCGGGTGCGGAACGTGTGCTGTTCGCCGTGCCTGGCGACGCTGGTTACACCCTGGGTCCGCTGGCCGGCCGCGCCGCCGCTGCCATCGCGCTCGGCGACGATGCACCGTTCGATACGGAACCGTATGGGGTGGGGCGGTTCGGGTGACCCGCCCTGCTGCGGAATGCTACCGCGCGATGGCCTGGGAGATGTCGTGGGCGACGTCCTTCAGGCGCGGCAGCATGCGCTCCACCATGTCGGCCGGCGTGGCGCGCCCGGTGGGGCAGCCGACATTGATGGCACCGAACATTAGTTATGAACCGGGTCGCGGTTCATAACTAATATGTGTTATGATGCACCGCCGGTTATGCACCGGATTGTGTTTACTACAATTTTTTATTATGAAATAAAACACAAAGTAAACACAAAGTGATTGTGTTACTACAATTCTCTACAGCCCGGACTGTGTTATGCAACGCCGGTAGGGACTGTAAAGTCCAGTGCCGTACTTTTTTTTCGTGTGGGAGAGGTGGTCAGAGAAACTCGGAAAGGGGCTATACCAATTAAAATTGAAAGTTCTTGGGCTTTTTTAAGGGTCTAAAAAAAAAAAAATAACAAAAACAAAACATAAAAATACTTTCTCTTCTGGTTGGGTTCTGTCATATCAGAAATTTTTTATTTGGTTGATATTTAAGTTTCAGTAATTAATAATGCATGGCCTGTCGTCGGTTACTTTATGGTTTACCCTGGACCGTAGTTTCACCCGTTACTCAGAGGCTCCTGGTAGTATTAAGGAGCCATACGTAAATAATTCCTTCGACCACTCTGCCTTTTCATTTACAATTAAAACGAAAACAGATTAATAATGAGTAACATTTCTTTATAAGACAGCAAAATTAATTACTGTCTTGTTAAGAAAATTTACCTGTTATTGATTTATGTTCGTTTAACTGCAAGAAGGAGCCACCAATCAGCAAATTAGAAGTCATCGGAAATTTAAGTCAAAGCTGAAATTTTCAATGGGGGGCTATTTTAGTGAAATTAATGTACCGATCAGTAAAGAATCAAAAACAAAACATTTGTTTTTACTTTGTTTTGGCTGCCAAGTATTTTCAGAGACGTCAAATGTTAAATCTTGTAAATTATAAGTGTTTATAAGATTTTTTTGGTTACCAGTTTTTAAGGCAGATCATATTTTCATTAGCTTTGCCACGTTGAATAGTGAGAATAACTAAATAAAACTAACTAGTTAAATTTGACAACGCTTTTTGTTCGTAAAAATTAAATATTGGCAAATTGTGAATGTTCATGTAAGTAAGTCTAAATTATTTAAAAAAAATTTTTCTTAAGCATACCACTAATATTTGATATTTGCCTTTAGCAGGTTCTTTTTCCTGTCAACATGGAAGAAAAAAACTTAAATTTCACGTAAGTAAGGTATAAAGTATTTGAAAAATAATGTTTCTAAGCATAAGACTGATATTTGATATTTGTCTTTTTCAGGTTCTTTTTTGAGTCAACATAGAACAAAGCAACTTCAGTTTCACGTAAGTAAGTTAAAAATTATTAAAAAAAAAGGTTCTTAAGCATATCATTAATATTTAATATTTGCCTTTAGCCGGTTCTCTTTTCTGTGGAGGCCTTGAATAGATTAGGTCGGAGGAGGAGCGTGCGTAGCCGCGTTATTATTATTAGTAGTAGTAGTAGCATTCTCTAAGTAGTCCACAAATAAGGCCCCAACTTTTTCAACGACGTCATATATGTTAGACTACAACCATAAATGGCGTCATGTTAAAATATATTCAACATCCGTGTTGTATTAATTGTCATGACACAAAAAAAATGTGATCACATGATTAAAAAGTTTGTGTAAATCATATCTAGTAGCTAAATTTAACAGCTTGACTAATTTAAGCGTAAGTTTGAGCTGCTTTTTAAGTTTCAAGTTTAAATCTCTTAGTCTCTTATAAAAATTGTTGATAGTTGCTTAACTTTACCTGGAACTTTAACCGTTAGGCTTCAAAACAATTTTAAGGGGCAATTAGGTAGTTTTCGATTTTACAAAAAAAATGGGAAAATTTTTCTCTTATTACTCCTACAAATTTTTACTTATGTTTTTGATATTTAACGCTCGAATTTGTTTATATCCCAACACCAAATTATTTCCAAGTTAGAATGCTTAGATTGTTAAAAGAAGTGTCTATGATAAACTTCTCTATGCTGTTGGATAATCTACTCGAAAAACTCTCTAGGCGAATCTACTTGAAAATTCTCTAAGCTAATCTACTTGAAAACCAGCTGGAAATTATAAAGAAAAGACATCGTAAACAAAAAGAGCTTTTAGATTTTTTGCACCAGCTATTTGGAATTTAATCCCCTTGGAAATCCAGAACTCAAATAACCTTATTACCTTCAAGCAAGCAGTGAAGGGTCATTACAGAAATACTGTTTAGATTTGAATAACATGTCCTCCTCTTTTCTTTTCCTTCTCTTCGTCCCCCTCCCCTCTCTTTTTTCTTTTTTGATAAATCCAGTTGATTCATTGTTTCTGTTTGTTGATTGTTTAATTATTCTTTAGTTAAGTTTCTGCCCAAGCCAAGCACTTTTTGCGCTTTCCTGGCAGATTATGTACTCTATATGCTGGAAATTTAAATACTGGAAACTAGCCTTGATTTAAAAAAAGAAAAATTTAAATTTTTTTTAAATTTTGAGTTTTATTGTCCAGATTGCTGCTGAAAAACCTTAGTGGCTGGTTCATAAAATAGATAATGCCCATAAGCCCTGTTTAATTTAATTTCTTGGCGTCTTAATGCCGATATCTTTTATTCTGGAAAAAATAAAAAGATATAAAAAGATGTAATTATATAAAAAGGTATAAAAAGAGGAAAAAAAATAATAAAAAGACAAAATTTATTTTATATTCTGGAAAAAAAATACCGTCTGAGGAAGTTCATGTTCTTTAAACTGAAAATTCTAGTTCCCTTTTTAAGAGTAAAAAGTGATAAGAGGGACAATAGCTCCCCCTCTTCCCGTGCCTTCTTTCCCGCAAATGTATCCGATTTTGAGATAGCCTTTTTGTTCAAAATAGTCCAAAGATCACATCGTCAGTCGGGTATCAAAAGGATGTATCTCCATAATTATAAGTTCTCGGTAGAGCAGAAAAAAATCTTCACAACTTTTTCACTTCCCCTCCGATAACCGTAGAACAAAGAGGGATTGATATGTATTGATTTTATATATCGATCGTATCCGTCTTAGAACCAAAACTGCCAATAACTATACGGAGATAAACTCTCGGGTAATTATTAGAAGAGAAAACAGAAGTGTAGACAGAGACACAATTTGAATTATTCTGGGTGATAATATTCTGGGTGAGTCCTGTTCATTAGCTCCAAATCATGGAAAAAGAAAAGAGCTTAAGGGGGATGAGGATGTCTCTATTTTGTTGAAGAGAAATAGAGATGATCGGGGAGTGGAGTTGGAAGTACTACAAAGGGAATCCGGAAGGGAATTCGGGAACTGAAAAAGATTTTTTTTTTGTATCTATGACGTCTTAATAAATTATACGAGGTTATGCATGAATCTAGACGGCTAAAGCAAAAGGTATGGAAAAACATCTTATGTAAAGTAAATTGCCTTGTCGGTAGAGACAGACCACTTTACATCCCGTACGAAAGCCTGGATCGGTGGCCAGGACAGTTCTCTGGCCCAAGGGTGATGCCATGAGCAATTGCTGCACGTTTTGCGCGAACACCTCAATGGCCGTTTGATCCGCGCGAGATTTGGTTGCGACACGAGTTTCTGTTTCCATCGATGGAGCCAGTAGCCGAGTGAAGCTATCCTGAATGGCCATAGTTACTTGGTCCGATGCCGGTGATTTTCCTTTTAGAAAAAGGTGATTCAGAATAGATAGCGCAGCTTGTTCAGGAACAAGTACGCGAAAGGTCAGAATGCCTTCCTCCATTAATTGTGCAACTAGAGGAATCCATAGATTACCTTGAATTACAGAGAACAAAAATGTGAAAGTTATATGGCCCAGTTGGCAAAGTACAATAGCATTTAAACTACATAAAAAATTGACTGATAACTCAATTGATTTACTAAATAAACAAGTAACAGACCTACTAGTGAAGACTAGTGAAGATAATTTTGGTTTCTCTAAGCCCAAGGAAAGAAAAAGAAATTCCATTCCTGGTTGGAATGCAAACTATGAAAAAGCATGGTTTGAAAAAAAGAAGAGAAATGAAGAATTCGCTGAAACTGAGTGCTTTATGGAGTGCTCCAGTCATGATACGTCCTTTTGATGCCCAACTAACAAAATGCTAAACTGACTACTTATACAACTCTACACACACAATTATTTACATTCGTCAAGCTTTAGAAAAAAAAAACATTGATGCAGAAAGTAAACTACATTGCCAACACAGGCTTCAAGCCGATTTAGCTACTTAATCTTTTGTAAAACTAAATAAAAAATAAATTGTTTCAACTGAAAGTAAGGAGCAACACTAAAACTTAAAACAAACAGAAATTATTACGTGCATGAGGGGTTTCGCCCCATCGTCAATACCTCGCTCTTTACGCTAAAGTTCGAATTTTGTTTCCATTCCTTAAGAATGACCCCGCGCAGTGATGTAAGATTGCCAAACTTTCGGCTCCTTAACCAGCTCCGTAAAAACCATCTTTGTCCAGCTCTCAGATTTTATGTGTTTTATATCATTATTAAAAGTATTATTTGTATGAATTTTATTTGGTTATGACAGGCTCATAAAATAATTAAAAGGCAGAGCTCCTTTCTTTCTCTGGCTCAGAAGCACTAAAAAAAAAGAAGTAGAAAGTGGAATAATAAGAAGAAGATACCTAAAAGGGAAGACAATCTAACAGTGAAAGCAGCTCAAATTTGACCAAATTAATTAACAAACATGATCCAATTAATTGTCCAGCCTCAGCTTTGGCTTCTTCTATTGATGCTGAAACGTCCGTGCATTTGACTAAGGTCAAAATCTGACCTTATGGCATACTTCCAAGAAAAACAGCCAGAAAACAAACAATGTACATTAGTCAAACAAGCAGTTGTTTCACTACCCATGTTAAAACTTTTAAACGGATTTAGTAGCCCCAAGATGCATTCCCTCCGTGTTTATTTATCATTGTCAGGGCGCTATTGGATATGCCTGTCCAGTCTGACATTCGCAACTTTCAAGTGAATTTAGCGACAAAATCGAGTCCGTCCAAAAGCGTTCACTTAGGATCATCTACAAAGAAAGCAAAACTCCGTACTCCTTCCTGAAGGCGGCGGGGGCGAGGATGAGGAAGGCTCGAAAGATGACAAGAAACCATCATATCTTCCGGTACGTAGTAAAATCTGGCCCCTCATCTGTGTTTTCGCGCGCCGCCGATGCCTTCGCCGCTGCAGAGGAGGAGCCGTGCGTTGACACCGGCAACATCGGAGCATGCTCTGAGCGAAGGAACACGGCAATCGCTGGACATGATACGCAAGCATGCATCTGCAGACAAGCAGGACCAGAAAGCACGCGAGGGACACGGTGGCCATCATGTTCCCCACACCTTTGCTGGACGCGCTGACGACCACTCCACACGATCCAATCCGCTCAGTGCGTTAGAGTTTTGGTTACTGCTGAGCCGTGTTGCTCCTTACTTACAGTCCGTTTCTACGAACTGTTTGATACATTATTCCTAGCCTTAGCGACTTAGTCTCGTGAAAACTAATTTTCAAATCTGTTATCGCTTCCTGAACTCGCAGAACTTCTTAAGGTTCATTCATGAATGAGATGGGCAATATCATTCGCAGCAATATCATTCTCATGCATAACAATAATCGCTTTAGTATATTTGTCTGATATACCATACAATGATAAGACCTTTGCTAAAGCTCTTCTATCAGCTGAATCAAATGCTTGCTCATAATCTATAAAACTGAGCACTAAGGTGTTATTGATTCACCTGGGCATTTAGTATAGAGAATTATCCTGTGAACTGCGGAGGGGGCTCACTCAATCGAAAATTCTTGTGGCCTTTTGCTTTGGTCGATCCCTTGCACTGAAGAAGTAGTAGGTTTGTGTATAAATGCTTCTCTCCATCGCTTGTCGTCTGACGGCAGATTCATGTGAAATTCTTTTCCAGCAGTTTCCACAGCAATTATTCTTGCTTCTATTACATTATTGCATCATTCTGTAATAATTAGGCATGTTCCATTGCACAGAGGCCTACCCTCTGAAATACCTAAATTATGCATTAGCATAATTGTCATGTTATTTTTTAGTCCAAAGAGCTACCCTCATCTTCCAGAATCTTATAGATTTTTAAAATTGTTTATTAGTCTCCTGGTTCTTAATTATACTTCGCCTCATTTTTGTGCATTGGAGTTGCGTTTTGACGATTTTTTCCATCTTCCCCAGTCACTATCCTTTAGTGTGCTATCCCAAATTGAGAGGTATATACAATGAATAATTTTCAGTTTTTTGGTTTGCTAGCCATCAATATTTCATCCTAACCAGGATATTAAACTTTGGTTTTATGCGCTTGTAAAAGCGCTTATTAAGAAGTTTCTTTTTTTTTTAGATAGCCTTTTTGCTATCAAGGAGAATGTACTTTCCATACAAACAAACAAAACCTCTCAAGCTGCCTCCATCTTGAAATTTTGGATTCATTCCAAGCTTCAATGCTCATACTTTATCTTCACTTTTCTACGGAGAAGCCTACATCCTACAACAAGCCCACAAAATCATAAATATTGTAGGTCTCTGCAAGTTGTTCAGTCCCAGTTCAGGTTTTGTAGCCCAGATTTGATTTTTCCCACGATAAGTAAACTAAGGAGCAAACTTCTTGGTAATCTAGATTTTGACATGAATAAACATGTCCTAGTTATCTAAGTCTTTCTCCATCTATTAGTTTGCTGAGTGAATTTGACATTTGAGGCACGTCTTTCGTAGACATTCCCAAACCGCAAGGCGGCATATCCAAGGCCTGCCACATGGCGAAAGTATTCAAGGTAATGCTCACAGGACAATTTGCTAATCCCATACGGTGAAAGAGGGGCAGTCGGGTGGGATTCAGGTGCAGGAAATTGATGCTGTTCGCCGTACACCGCCCCGCCCGAAGATGCAAAAACCATTTTTCTCACTCCATATTTGATTGCCAGCTGTAACAGGTTGATCGTGCCAAGAATATTGACATTGGCATCAAACATCGGATCCTCCGTGGATCGCCGAACGTTCATTTGCGCCGCCAAATGTACGATCACCCCAGGCCGCTCTCGTTATTGAAGAGGGGGCAAACCCCCTCATATACATAATAAAAATACACACATATAGATTTTCGTTACGTAAGTTTATTCGTAATGTACGTATGTTTATTACTAACAAAAACGTTCGCACAAAAAATAAAAATCTAGTTGCTTTTTTAAGTACCCAACAATTGGAGGGCAACTAGGCCTCCTCCCCACCCCTTTTTCTTATCAAAATCATTCGATCAAAACTATGATAAAGCTATTTAGCAAAAAAGTTAATATGCAAATTTCGTTTTAATTATTCATGTGCGGTTAGCCAAAATCAAAACATGTATTAATTCAAAAACGTTCAGAAATTAAATAATATTTCTTTTTGACATCCTCTCATTCAGACGAGGACGACCTGCTTTTTGCTTAGCCCTAGATGGTTGGCCGAAAAGGAAAATCTTCGGCAATCTGTCATCCTTAATCCGCAGAGCGTGCCCAAACCATATCACCTTTCCATACCTTTCTCTCCTTTCCATACCTTTCGATACCCAAACCATACCTTTCTCTCATCACAGCCCTAGAAAGCGGAACTGAACCACATTTTTCGTATAGCCTACTGTTTGAAATGTGGTCAGTCAGCCGGGTACCAAGAACAATCCGTAGGCAATTTCTCTCGAAAACATCCAGTAAATCTTCATCCGCTTTTCTCTGAGAGTTGAATGTTTAGTTTCAATGTGCGTTGCCTGAATACTGGTATCACCCTTATAATTACGGTCAGCGTTTCAACTAGACTAAATTTACACTGCAAGCGGATGTTTCAAAATTTAAATAGCAGTGCTCTGACAAATTAAGCTACGGTCAAATATTTTGAAAGACGCAAAAAAAATGTAATTAAGGAAGAACTCGGCCTAGTTAGTTTGCAAAAGTACTTCTTGAAACATGGTAAAGAAACGCACTAAAAGAGAACTTGGGTTGGTTACTGTGCAGAAACATAAGGAAAACCTAGAGCAAATATGCAAAAACCTTGGGAAACCATGACAAATCAAGGTTAGGTACAAATCAAGAGTCAAGGTCTTGATTCATTAACAGCTAATATATAATATAAACAAAATAATTCTCCTAGGGGAAGGGTCAAAAGATTACATATGAATGGAAATGGAGTAAAAGAATAAACGTGAAACAGAATTATCACTAAGACCTCTTTATTTTTAACTCTTTAAACTCTTTTATTTGTGACTTTGACATTGCCGTTTCCTAGGTGTAGTGTGTAAGAGTTGTCATTCTGACTAGGTGAACATGAATGCTTTCCATGAATATGATAATAATCCACGTATTTGCATTTAGATTACTAAAAAGGGCAATGAGGAAATGTTTTTGCCTTTTTTTAGTTTTTTCAGTTTTGACGTCACCTGATCAAGTTTTTTCAGGTGACGTCACCTGATACATCCACAGACAGACAACTTATTTTTATATATATAGATATATATTATATATATAAACAAGTTGTTTGTTTGTGTGTGTCTGTTGACTGACTTCATGTTTGTGTGTCGACTGACGTCATGTTTGTCGACTGAAGTCATTATAAGGATTGATCTGTATGTCGCCATAAAGTTGTTTGTCGACTGACGAAATTACAGACCGGGACACCGGGACACAAATAACGACTGGGACACAAATGACGACCGAGACACCCGGACGCAGGGCAGAAGAAGAAAAATATTTAATAGCAATGACGAAAAACGTTGTATTCAATTTCCTTATCTCTAAAAAAATACATTTTAGTTTACAGAAGAAGAAAAATATTCGATAGAAACGACGAAGAAGCATTATATTCAATATCCTTTTCCCTTAAAAAAAAAGACGTTTTATTTTACTGAAGACGAAAAATTTTGATAGCAACGATGAAAAACATTGTATTCAATATCCTTTTTCCTAAAAAAAGAAGTTTAAGTTTACAGAAGAAGAAAAATATTCGATAGCAACGATGAAAAACGATGTATTCAATATCATTTTCCCTAAAAAAAAGACGTTTTATCCTCTAGATTCAGAAGAGAGTGCTTACTTAATGAAATTATTGAGGGAATAAATTGTTGATAATAAAGATAACATAATGTAAAGAGTTAAACGGCCAAATAATATCCAATTGGACTGCTTATAAAGATGCGACCAGCCGGGATGGGTTTCAGTTCTGAAGCCAGGTGATTTAGCTTGATCAAAGGTCAAGCTAGATAATAATAATAATAATAATAATAGACAAATATTATGTATGTGAATAAGTAATATGATTTATGTTCTATTTTTTATTTTTATTTTTTTTAGGATTTTATGGCGGCATCTATTCTGAGTCAGTTGAGCACTCCTGCCATGTTTTCACCAGGATTGAATTGTCTAGAGGTGGAGGGATTTTTCCATGGAGGAGGAGCCAGATTTCCTGGAATTATTAAAAAGGGATCAGAAATTAAGTTTAAAAATCGAGCTTTTTCAAATAAAAGTAAGGAGCATCATTAAAACTTAAAACGATCAGAAAATATTGCGTATATAAGGGAGGTTGTCCCCTCAACACTTCGCTCCTTACATTAAAGTTTGCATTTTGTCCCAATTCTTTAAAAACCACTCCTGAAACACAAGGGTCATTTATTTTGAACAATTATTAACTTTTTGTAAAGTGTCCAAAAACTGTAGCGTGAATAGCATGGTGCGATCTATTTCAGGGAACTCACCCCTCCCCTTCCATCTGTCTAACTCCTCCCTCAACGGCTCAGCTAAAATGTATTCCAATATTTTTTTCCACTCCTTGCATGAGATATTCTCCTCCTTTTTGTCTCATTTTTCTCTGAAACTTAAGTCATCCCTTTTATAAGGTAATATATCCCTGAAGATTGTTCTGATTTTAACTTAACCATGCAAAATGGCATGTTTTAGCCTGGATTTCGTGTTTTAGCCAGCAGTGTTCTTATAACATTTGTTTTTCTTTTTTTTATCGATATTAAGATATAACTGTATTACAGAAGCAAAACGCCAACCGTTTCCATTTTCCAACACACAGTTGAAATTTAGTTCAAAGATTTTCTATAGAAAATCCCGATAGAGCGTTTTTTGTGGAGTCACTCTTAGTAACATGTACTATAATGTCGTGTACTATGTAGGCTACTGTACGTTTGAATTTACTGGCATTTGAAATGTCGGAGTATTCGGAATTTTAAATCGGTGAATGTGATCATCTAAACACTTAATAGCTTTGTTATTTTTGATGTGTCGAAAGTTTAAGAGATAGTGCGTTCACGCCTAAAGGCCGTATCCAAGATTTTTTTTGGGGGGGGGGGTGGTACAAAAAGACTAAAAACGTGTCAAATGTGTTGATAGAATTATTGTCTAAATATAAAAATTATAGAAAGATAAAAAGCAAACAACAAAATAGCTCTGAACATTATTTACAGGGAGCAAAGTAGATTATTGGTGTGAACAAATGTACCTGGGATGGTTGCGTTCAGTTTTCTAGCCCGAAGGGTTGATGTATTACGACCCAGGATAGCGCGCGTTATGAATATTTTAAATGACTTCTTTCAGTAGCTCCTGAATACCTCTTTCCCTTATCATATTTTCTGCAGTGGAAAATGGGGTGATATACTTCTTGGTTTCTCTCACAGATCAATTTAGTGACTATCATTTAAAGAGGTGTCCAAGCCAAGCAAGCTTCGGCCCAGCCTTCGCCCTGGCCCATGGGGTTGCCATTGGACAGCATCACCGGCTCGTCGCCCTCGATCCGCACGGTGAAGGTGGACATTACGTCAGGGCGGTCGGGGTAGAAGGTGATCTTGCGGAAGCCCTCGGCCTCGCACTGGGTGCAGAGCTTGCCGCCCGAGGCGTAGAGGCCCTCGAGCGTCTTGTTGGCGGCGGGGTCGATCTTCGTGACCACGCGGACCTCGCAGCGCTCCGGCAGCCCCTCGAGGACCAGCACGTCGCCGTCGAGCGCCGCGGATGGGTCGGCGAGCATCTCGCCGTCGATCGCGACCGCATCGGGCGAGGGAGATACTTAAATTCTTTTACAATATCAATTTTCTCATCATTATACGTGAAATCAACCTCTTTGCTGCGACCATTTTTTGAAAAAATCATTATTTTCGTTTTACCAACATTAACTTTTAGTTTCCATAAATTACTATACGTACCTAAAATATCTAACGACCTTTGTAAATTTTTGGGTGAATCAGCTAGCAATACAGTGTCATCTGCATAGAGTAATGTATGTAACTTTAAAAATTTTTGTCCTTCTATTTCAAAATCTAAGCCTGTGTTCCCAAGGTTTTGGAATGTTTTTCCATATCATTAAGAAAAATTGCAAACAAAAGGGGTGACAGGGTAAACACTGTCACTACTATGCCACTATCACAACTATGTAACTGTGTCACTACTTTGAATATTATCACAACTTTGAGTAAAAATTGAGGGGGAGGAAATGAACTGAATTTTAAAAAAACGTTTTCTCTATGCAGTTTGTCAAAACGCTGTATCAGTAATATCTTAGGAACGGTTTGACGTGTGAAGTTGAAACGTACAGGGCTTATTAAGGGGAATGTTGAGCTAACCAAAAGACACTATTTGCAGCCTAATTCTACTCCTAATACTCATACTACTACTATTACTATGGCTACTTCTACTACTTTTATTACTGCTAATACCGCTTCTGCTACCTTGTCTTAGAAAACCGATTTTTAAACGTTAGCTTACTATGAGCCGTGGTTGGCTCTTCACTAGGTTGGAGCTACTGATGCAACCATAATTACTGGACCTATCCGGCACACTAAGGATGGTTCAACTTAAATAATCAAATATCATATACAGAAACTTGCTTTCCTTCTAAAATAACAGGGTCAAAAACACCAAGTTTTCTAACAAAATAGGAATTGTAGGTCCACGGGGGAGAAGATGAAGATATTTCAGAAAGCGGAATAGAACTGAACGAGGTTTCGATTTATCAGAATTTGTGAGAATTTTCAAAAACGGAGCTTTATATAAATAGTATGCTTTTCATTAGCGCTTTTCGTAGTTCTTTTTAAATATCTTAATTTCCCTTTGACTGCTCAATATTACTTTTGGAGAGAATTCTATGGGGAAATAAGCCAGACCCCACAGATCGGATAGAACGCAACCCTGCTTAACTCCTGATTCAATTTGAAACCAGATACTAACCTGAAATCCTGCCTTAACAGCTATGTTATTCTCCTACGTAGCATTAATGACTTTGCTGTCCAGGCCAAGTGGTGGGCCTGCTGGTAGGGAATCCTTTGTCCGAGGAGCAAGGATTTGATTTCTGGTGTAGCCATAACACTATTGACTTTGCTGTCCTGGCGAAGTAGAGATAAAATGACTCCCTACAGCCCCCGGGGAAACGTTTTTAAGTTATAAAATTTAACCATTGTTTCGGGTGGGGAGGGTAGGACGAATTTTCTGCTGGGAGGATTTTGCACGGGGAGAATTTTCCACGGATAGAGAAACTTCCAGGTGGTGAACTTTCCAAGGAATGTTTTACAGTGGGTGAATTTGCTAGAATCCCTATACGAAATTTCTTTATATGTCTTGCTTTGTCTTTACCGAGTCGATTTCAGGCGTGGGAATTTTAAGGGTAATTGTCTGGGGTAAATTTTCACCTGGATTGAATTGCCCAGAAGATATTTTTTTGGAAAGGGAAGAATAGTGAAAAGATCTGAAGCAAACAGGTCACGGAAAAACACACAATGAACACGTAGCGAGGATTGAAGTTTTGCTTGCTTATTATACTTTCCTTGGTTAGCAACAATCAATGATCAATCTGGATTTTTTTTTTTTTTATTATTTTTTTTTTATTATTACTAATCTTGGGAACAGCCTACTAATGCGGACTTATTGGATAGTTGGAGCATTGTATCTACGCACATGTTGGCCAGTAGGTGTTTTATCAGCAGAATTAACAATTTTATGCGTATCAGTAGGCATCAAATCGATTGCTGTTTTGAACAGACGCACTAAATTATTATTTTCGATCCCGAGTCTCCGACTCATCAAATATCCTAGCACTTTAGAATTGAAGGTTGATACTATCTGTATGTTAAACCGGAGATACGATTTGAATTGCTTTATTTTGGATGATTTGAACTCTTTTATAATAAGAAATAAAATTACTTGCCCACATGGAACACCCATAAGACAAATAAGGATGAAATATATAATGATAAATCATTTTTAGTATTTTCTTCGGAAAACGGAATTTAAGGTGGCGGACGACTCCAAGGGATCTTGAAAGTTTATTACCAATTAACTTTCGATGCTCTTTGCATGAAACATTCTCATCAGCTGTAAAACCCAGATTTCTACAATTACATGCTAAGATTGGCCGGAAAATAACTCAAACAAATTATTGCTTATATCGGCCATTATTTTACAGAATTCGAACTTTAGCGTAAAGAGCGAGGTATTGAAGAGGGGGTGAACATCCTCATATAGGTAACATTATGGGGATCGCCCCCTCGTCAATACCTCGCTCTTAACGCTAAAGTATGAATTTTGTTCAAATTTTTTAGAATGACCCCTGAGTCGCCAAGGCTATTTAATTAAAATAAATAGCTCTTTTGAAATTACTAAAAATACTTTAGCGTAAATAGCAAGGTATTGACGAGGATACAAACCCCTTCATATACGCAATAATTAAATTCCACTTTTCCTAAACGCATTTTTACATGTCTCTTGGGTCATGGTTTGTCTAAAGATATATGGAAGATGCTGACAAAAAAACATCTTCTTGACCAGTTTCTGAGGACATATACACCATTACAACATTGGTTATGAAAATTGTCATCCTTGCCAATTTTTCCAGTGCCCTCTCGTCATTTAGCATTTCAATAAGGTGCTGCGGTTTGATCCATGATAGGTTTGACGGATTCATACGGTCGTGGTTCTCGATCTAAATAAGTAAACATAGATTCTAGGAAAATATTATTTGATAACTTTTCTTAATGACGTTTTATTTGTTTTCTTTATGGGCTTATAGAATAGAGCTCTTTACTTTGCTTCGAAAAACTTGTCTTGAAGGAAAAGCTTTTTTTTATTAATGAAAGGAAAAGACGTTACGGCCAACTGATCACAAGAAAATTCCATGTAGTGTGCTCCTAATGTCTGTCTGGTCATATTTATCACGTTCTGCCTCCCCGGCCAGATTTTTACTGCAGCAGCCTTGTGTGGTAAGCTTTTCCTAAAGATACAAAAGCTTCTACAAATTAACAAGGAGGATTATTTTGGACAATAAAACCAGCAAACTTATATTTTTGGCTTCGTTCTGGGTTTTTTTCTGTGGTCCTCGAAGAAATTTTTAGTGTCGTTTTCAGAGGGGATCTTTTCTGGTGGAGGGTTGGGGGTTGGTGTTACGTGGGAGGATCTTTTTTATGGAGAAATTTCTTATGGGGGAAGAGAATTTCCTTGAAGGGGACGCTGAATTTTCCAGTATTATTTGAAAAATAGTCAGAAAAAAAAACAAGTTGTTTTAACTGAAAGTAAGGAATGACATTAAAACTTAAAACGAACAGAAATTAATATGAGGGGGAATCTTACGAGAAATTTATGAGGGGTCTCGTCCCCTCCTCAAAATCTCGCTCTTTACGCTAAGAGTAATTTCAAAAGAGCTATTTATTCTAATTAAACAGCCCTTTTAGCAGACCTCTGACACAGAAACATCAATACCACTACCAGCAAAGAGATACAGAGCAGCCGGTGGTGTAGATATACTACAATCAATGAATGGACTTCAATTGATGACTATAGATTATGAGTCAGATGAGGAAGGAGAGGGGACTAGTCCCACAAAATCAGGAACACAAGAAGTAGCTCTGTTTAAATTTTCTTTGGTGTGCTTTATATATTTGGGAATTCTTCCTATTCTTATAGCATAGATGGTTCAGAGTGCCCATTGTCGTTTAGATGGGTCAAGTGGTCATTAACCCTTATAGCTTAAATAGATTAAGCGGGGAAAATAATTTTTACCAAATGCTAGTTCTTCATCCACTGCTTCTCAGACTGCTGCTCCTCTTTCGAATATTAGTTTGAAGCTTCCTTCATTCTGGCCTAACGATCCAGCTGTCTGGTTTGCCCAGGTTGAAGCACAGTTTCAAACCAGGAATATCACCACGCAAGCCACGAAATTCGCCTATGTTATTTCTTCCCTGCAGCCTGAAATAGCGCAGGAAGTCCAGAACCTGTTAATTAATCCTCCAGATGACCAACCTTATGATACCCTGAAAACGGAACTCATAAAGCGCACACCGGCCTCCGAGCAGAAACATCAGAAGAACTTGGTGACCGCAAGCCCTCCCAGTTTATAATTTGATCTGAAATCAGAAGTTATAATGCTCTTTTTAATAGTTAAAAGGGATTTGAGAGCAAACAGTCCCCCCAGCCATACCCACCATTTTCCCAAACACCTCTGACGGCTGTAGCTCTGGTGGCTGTGAGGAGGTTGATATTCCCAAAGGCATAATTACTGGATCTTTTAAAAAAGTTGAAGAAAAAATATAAATGAGGGGGAGGGGGGTCTGGTTGCCCTCAATTCACTTTTGTGACTGTTAGAAAGAGCACTATAGCTTCCAATTTCCACTAAAAAGAGCCCTATCCGAAGTTCATGCGACCACCCATTCCATGAAAACCTTGTTGCCCGAATTTGTGGGTAAGAGAAACACCCAAATGATCAAGTGATCCTAATATAAATTGCTCTATCGGATTCAGTATACCAGAGAACCCTCCTACAGAGGTTTCACGCTCCTATACACAAAATGTGGAATTTGGTATTTTTTTTTTTTTGCCAGAAGAAAGATCACGGATGCGTGTTTATTTGGTTTTTTTTTTTCAGGGGCAATCATATTACGAAAGAGTGACCGTAGAAGATCGAGAGAAGGCTCATTTTATCGAAAATCAAAAATTTCTAGTGCCCTTTCTAAGTCACCAAAAATAACGGAGGGCATCTAGCCCCCTACCCACGCATTCTCTTGAAACTTCTACAGTAGGGGTCTCTGGTATGCTGAATCTGATGATGTTTATTTTCATTAAGATTTTTTGAATTTTAGGTTGTGTTTCCACGTGTTTCAAAAATCAAGCAAATTATCTCAGACTTTTGACGGGTAACACTAAACTTAATGAATTTTATATACTTGGAATCAGCAACATAAGTTAATTCTCTTGATATATCTAATTACATGAAAATTCGGTTTTTAGAGTTTCGGTTACTATTGAGCCAAGTCGCTCCTCACTTACAATTCGTTGCCACGAACTGTTTGATAATTTTTTTAATCTCAAGCAACATAAAAAGCCTCTTTGCAGCCTGCATCACTGACACATATTTTTCCAGGATTAAATTTCTAGGAGCTCTGCATTAGAACTCAACAATGATAATGATCTTTTTTTGGGTATTTTTGTGACAAAAAAGCACACATGTTTACCAAAAGTAGCCCAATATGGAGGGAAGAAAGGGCTAATCGCATTTTTTATTATATATACCAAAATTTTTTGTCGCTTTTAGCCCCTTTGGGGCTAGAATACTGTCATGATTAAGTAGCTATATAAGTCAAAAGATGCAATATCAAGGTTAAAAGGATAGGGTAGATGTACATTTGTATACATGGCCGGATTTAAAGCTTTGACGCTTCTAGGCCAATTCACCAGTATGCTTTGCCGTCATTCTCCATCTTACAAATACTTTATCTGTACCGACAAGTTCAACAACTTCCAAGTCATGTACAGAATTTGTGAACCCAGCCTTTAAGGCTAATGTCAATCCTTTAACCTCTTCAACTGCGTTTCCTCCATGACCGTCGTGATCAATTAAGTTTGGAGCTAATAAATCACCCATTTTTTCTACGTCGCCACTATCTAATATTTGGTAATATGATTTAGCGACTTCAATTCTGTTATCCATTTTATTTTCTTTTGTGAATGCCATTAAAGACTGCCTTAGGATTAAGAAAAAAATTGTTTTATTCATTTTAATCAATATAAGATCAGCTGTCTTACCACCATGTGAATACCAAGTTGAGTTATGGGCCATTTTATGACCAAACACTGTATTGGTAATAACTGGATTTTTATACACACAAAATTGCAGCAGTCTGTACTTGCTGTTTTCTTTTCCTTCACCAAATATGCCTAGGTTAGGATAGCATCTATCCCTTTTTCCACCGTCCTGGTTGTTAAAATCTTCAAATAAAACACAATATTCTACCCGGAACCCTGTCTATTTGCTCTTGTAGCTGTCTGTAAAATTCTTCTGAGTCATTACTATCTCGGTCAGTCGGTTCTACAAGGGGGATATACTACTATGGCCGTCTTCGAGCATGGCTTTGGCTCCGGCGCCTTTCTCTTCCGCGGGTTGGCCGATCATCACCAGGGTGCCTTTCCAGTGCGATTTCAAAGCGGCGAGAATACGCGCCGTGCCTTCGAAGACGGTCATATGAATGTCATGACCACAGGCGTGCATCACCCCGACTTCGGAGCCGTCGTCGTTGGTGGTGCGGACTTGGCTGGCGTAGGGGAGATTGGTTTGTTCCGTAACGGGGAGGGCGTCCAGATCGGTGCGGATGAGTAAGGTGGGGCCGTTCCCGTTTTTTAGGATCGCAACAAACCCGTGCCCTCCAACTCCGGATGTGATGTCAATTTCCCAACCGGAGGCATGACCGTTAAACCGGCGATCGCCGTAAAGGCTCCGTTAACGCAATCACGGTACCTTCGCGCGACTTAGAAACCGTTGCGCCGTCCGAACTTCGGATTGGCGATATGGAATCCGTGCGCAAGGAGTGTCCCATGAGTGAATTAGCCGTCGTCGACAGCCCGGATCAGGCCGACTTCGATCAGGTCGCCATCGACAAGGAACAGCTTGAGATTGAGGCCAAGGAGCAGCGCGAGGCGGTGGAGCAGGAGCGCAAGCAAGCCGAAGAGGCGGCAGCACTTGCGGTCGGCAGTATTGGTGACGCACTTAGCAAACTGGTTTTGAACTGTTTTACTTTCGTCATGGAAAGGCAGTGTGGTCTTCGAAGTTATCTAAATTTTGTCTGACACCTGAGACTGCAAGGTTTCTCAGAACTAGGGCTCTGCAGAAGACCCTGAAGGGTGCATGCGAAAAGGTTAAAAATTGTATAAAATTGGTACGCCCATGTCAGTAAAAGAGATGGTTTTTGCTAAAGGTTAACAATTTTTAAGGAGAGAAATGCTGAGAGCGTTTGCTTAATGTAGTTAGTGTAACAAAATGGATCGAACAGTCATTCTTTAAAATATTTCATTGCTTGGTTGAAAGGAGAGCGTTTTTTTTTAAAGTAGAGGCCTCTGCAACCCTTGGAAACACATACGGGCCCGGAATTCCACCGTATTTTCCATATCCCAACTTAAATTTATTTCGTCTGCAAAGTGCGTCAACCCAACCAAGACGACAAATATGGAATGCTAGAGAAAATAGAAAACAAAGAGAAGAATATGAAAGATTTAAACATGGTAATTATGTGATTAGTGACAATGAAGAAATAATAAACGAAAATACGACAGAGCTAGAAACAATAGGTGAAACAAGTTTAGAAGGATCTGAAGAATCGCATTATGAACTTCATCAGGATCATGAAAATGAGGAATGCGTAACAAGTAAAACTACAGAAAGAATCAAAATATATTCGATTGTCATTTTTTGGTAACTATTTTCTTCAGCCTTGTTGAAAGGTCCAGTACCAATGTCTTTGGGAATGTCAAACTCCCAACAGTCCTCAGAATAAGGGCTGTAAGTTAGGCAATTCGTTCATTTTTCAATGCATATTTCAACTTTACTTTCCAAGAAGACAAAGGGCATTCAGGTGAGCCTTTCAGATAATATTGAGGAGAGTGTTGAAATAATTCAAAACACGTTATGTGTATATGGCTTGTCAAAAGGGTGTAACACAGGAATAACAAAGTTTATTAATTTGGAGAATTCAGGGAATGAAAATTAAGTTGAAAATTCGGCCAGACTGGTCACGCGCCAGTTGGGCTCGGCGTCGGCGGTGATCGTGATGCCCTGTCCGGGACGCCCGGCGCGGCGGTCGACCCAGACCACGTCGAGGCCGGCGTCGCGGCAGGGCGCGACGTCGTGAAAGCGGCTCTGGGCCACGTGCAGGATCCGCTCGCGGGCGATGCCCGCTTGTGCCAAGCGCTCGAAGAGGGCATCGAACATCCTGGAGTCCGGTTTGTAGGCCCCGACCGCCTCGGCGGTGACCGCGCAGTCGATCAATCCGCCGAGACGCTCCGCCGTGGCCGCGAAGGAGGCTTCATCCACATTTGATACCACCGCCAGATGCGAGGCTGACCTCGTCGCGGGTGAGCTCGCCGTCGCGCACGAGCTCCTTGCCGAGCGACGTGTACTCGCGCCCGTTCTTGCCCGCGTAGCCGAAGCCGATGCGCTTGCCGTCGGCGAGCTTGATGAACGCCGAGCCGTTGACGTGCGCGATGAAGCCGTCGTCGTGGCGAGCGCGGAGGATCAGGTGCTTCACGTGGCGGTCGGCGGGGACCTCGAAGGTCGCGCGCAGGAAGACCGAGAGGTAGCTCTGGCGCATGTCACGGAGCAAGGTCCAGTCGGGCTCACAGATGTGGATCTCCCCGTAGCCGACGGGAAAGTGCCCCTCGGCCCAACAAGTGCCATATGAGCTCTTAGCTCTTGTTTTCTTGCTTTTCCAGTGATATCTGAGAAACTATTTATGAATTATTATAGTCCAGTGAGACATTTAAACTTCGAACCACTCCCTATTTACTATGCAACTACAGACAAGATCACCTGCGTAATTCGGACAAGGCCGTAGCTTTGTTTGTGCCTGATAAATAGAATGGGATTGTTCTTAGATAGAGTGACCGACTCTCTATAGTTCAAACTCATGTATCTTGAAGCTGTAGCACAGGTGTCGTGTCTGTCATTTATTATCGAATAGTTTCAGATGTCACTCTTTGAGTTATGCCCAAAGAGTGTTGTCAATCTATTACACAACTACAATGGCATGTAACTAATACGGCACGTATTGACTTACGCGCGCTAGGGGGGCTTGGGGGGCTCGAAGAGCCCCCACCAACTATGTGTTTATGTGGCGCAAAGCGCCACACCAACAGCTAGTACATAATAAAAATATACGAATATAGAAGTTCGTTACGTACGTTAATTTGTAAGTTACGTATATTTATTACTAATAAAAACGTTCGTTAAAAATTAAAATTCTAGTTGCCTTTTTAAATAACCGAAAAATTGGAGGGTAACTAGGCCTCCTCTCCTACCCTTTTCCTCAAAATCGTCTGATCAAAACTAAGAAAATATATACAATATCCTATAGTTGGGAGGTAGAAAAATTCCTCACATGTGTATTTTTGGCCAATATTTATAAATTTTCCCCGAGGGATTCCTTTAAGTATCTTTGGGAAGGGAGATTCCCTTAATCCCCACTCCCCAATAACAGATGTGCCTGGGTTAGAAGTTTCTTTTCTTTTACCCAATTGCCAGAAGAAAAATAAATTAATTGGTATATTCATGCATCGCATCTGCTTCAAATTCTCCTAATTCATTAGATTTCATTTATATTTTATTTATATGGTCATAAAAGCTATGACCAAAGTTCTTGTCGCACCATTCAATGCCTTCTATGGTAAAAAGTAATTTTGTGTTGCCCATAAAAGTATACTCTTTTTCATTCTTTTTTCTAGGTGCAGAATATTTCCAGTTTTGAAAAAAATGAGAGCTAGTAATTTATCAAATAGCCCTTCCTTTGGCCTGCTTAGTTTAATTTTAGGCTAAGACACGATTCATGATAGTTGTCAAGTTTTGACTGTGCTATTTTTTCAATTAATTTAGTAATTTAAAGTGGTTATGCTCATTTCATGCATAATCTAGCCTAGGCACTAAGCTAATTGCTAGCCTAGGCTAACCATGCAAAACTTGATATATTTATTTTTTTTTATTACTTAGATAGGTAAAAGGCGTTTTGATCTTCAAATCGTTTGGGTCTGGAATGTCATCGGCAGTAACTAAACAAGGACCAAGGGGGCAAAAGGTATCGAACGTCTTACCCTTGCACCACTGCGAGCCCCCGTACTTGATTTGCCAATCACGGGCGCTGACATCGTGACCACAGGTATAGCCCAACACATAATTCAAAGCATCTGCTTTGGAAACGTTTTTGCACTTCTTCCCGATGACAACAGCAAGCTCACATTCAAAATCCACTTCTTCACTTTTTAAGTGAATTGGAATTTCAATCGGATCTCCTGGATTCTGCACGGACGTCGGCGACTTCATAAACAAGATAGGATATCCGGCGCGCTACTATGGCCGCCCGGTCCGGCGCTATTACCGGCCGGCACCGCGCTATCGCGGCGTGCTGACCCCGGCGCACTACGACTACTGCTTCTCCAGATATCGGTCCTATCGGGCATCTGACAACACGTTCCAGCCCTATCACGGCCGGCGCAAACAGTGTGTGTCGCCCTATTATTGAGGCCGGGCCGGCCGGATCTCAGGTGATGAAAGCAAGGTATTCGGCCCGGTATCGGCGGAAATGACGCCAACGGCCTGACGGCAAACGGCAAGGGCCGCGACATCGTCGCGGCCCTTTCTTTTGTCCACCGTCCGGCGACGGATCAATATGCAGGCTCATATTATTTTCCACAGTTAAAAAAAGTTCGAAAGAATTGGAAGGTAAGTCTGCGAAGCAAGATTGTAATGTTGGAAGGTACAGTGATGACAGTGGTCAAATATGGCTCTGAAACATGCGCTCTCTGAAAAGAGGATGAAGATTTACTGGATGTTTTCCAGAGAAACTGCCTACGGATCGTTCTGGGTACCCGGCTCACTGATCGTATTTCAAACAGTAGACTGTACGAAAAATGTGGTTCAACCCCACTTTCTAGGGCTATAATGAAAGAATGGTTGAGATGGCTAGGCCACGTTCTGCGGATGAATGATGACAGACTGATGGACTGATGTGGACTCCTGAAGGTTTGCCATTTCAAGAAGAAGAAGATTGGAGAAGATGTTTCCCTAAATTTATAGCTATCAAATGGGGATCAAAGTGAATTTTGAGCACTTGGTTATTGCTGCAATAATAAAGTTATTATTATATGTACTTTTGGTACAAGCCATAACGTTAGATATTACTATAGGCCCAAAACAGCACCAGCACACTAGAAATTACGTTATTTTTTTTTTTTTTAATTAAACACCTAAATAATTTGAATGTGAAAGTTTTCTTCTCACATATTATTATAGTTTTACTTGTTGAATCATTACAAAATCCCACTGGAACATTAGTGCATTCAAGTGTGCTTCTTGAAAATACGTAAAAGCAAACAGTAATTTACTGGAATAATTAAGAAAATATCAGCCATTGGTTTGATAAATCAGAAATTCGTATAGGAGGAATAAATCGGTGGAATGGGACCTTCTTATTAGTTCAAGCTTAATTTTTTTTAGTGATTGCGTTGATATGGTGCTGCATAGAAAAGATAGGTACATAACAGGTGTTGCATGGAAACAGTTTTTTTTTGCCAGTAGGTGTATGGCTTTTTCAAGGGTATCCCAAGAGGAGTCCAGATGTGATCTCGCCCAAACCGTGCAAAAACATACGTTTCGATTGTGTCATAAAAAAGATTTATCTTATTTTTGGGTCAAAAATAAGATAAATCTTTTTTCTTAAATAAAAGGGGATAGAGCAATCCTGAATCCAATTTTCTTTAGTTAGCTCAATTGCTTGTGGTGCCTCGTTAATGCAAATGCGTAATAAAAGAAGACTCCAACTGGTTTCTACTTTTTATAAAGTTTAACTGAATTTTAGTAAAATGAATGATATGTTCCGCGAGCTTTAGGGTGTTGTGGAATTGGTAAAGGATTTTGAATGATACACTTCCATGCACTTTGTTCTCTGTTTACATATAGTGTTTGTTACTGAGGAAAATACAGAAATTTTTTGGAGAGTACATCCCCAAAAACTCAAGAGACCTTAATGAAAATCCCACATCAGATTCAGCACATCAGATAACTCTACTGTAAAGATTCCAAGCTCCTATATCCACAAATGTGTAATTTGTATATTTTTTTTGGCCAGAAGAAAAATGACGGATTCATCTTTGTTGTGTTTTTTTTCAGGGAAGATCACAGTGATCCTAGAGGATCGAGAGAGGGCTCATTTGATTGAAGATCAAAAGTTCAAATGCCCTTTATGAGTGACTAAAAAATGGAGGTCAAATAGCCCCCCTCCCACGCTTACTTCTCCCCAAAGATACCCGATCAAAATCTTGAGATAAGTATAGCACTTATGAGACGATCTTGTGACTCAGTGTGATGTCATGATAGCTTGCGGGTGAGTGCCAGAATTTCTGACCGCAGCGAGTGGACGGAGGCATCAAAAACCCTGCGGAAACCTTGGCTCATTTTTATTTACCTTGGTTCGAAGCCTAATATCTAGTACGGTTTATGGTAATATTCTGTAAGTTTAAACAATCATTCTTTTCTAAATTTTAAAACGAATAATTAAAACGAACACCTGATTATGGCAAACTATTCTGAAATGAACTTTCAACCAGAGGTTTCTTTCGCTTCCTTGCGATATTTCAGCGACTAAAAAGAATTCCCTTTGTAGTAAACGGGCGATTTGACCGGCAAAAAGGGGCGAAAAATTTGGGGAATAATGAAACAGTATTGAACTCAATCGAAAACACTATGTATATGCAGATTGTCAAGAGGAAAAGTCAGCAATGCTTCAGGAACAGTTTATGGAGGTATTTAGTTTAAACTGTCAGCGTGCGGTAAACTAAATAAGGTGAACCTTTCAATGAATATTTAGGCGGATGCTAAACTAAATTAAAATGAAATATGAACATGTAGATTGTAATAATAGAGAAGCAGCAATATCTCAAGAACGGCATACTTGATTAAGTTGGACCTTTCAGCGTAAGTTGTGGTGGATTTTAAAGCATCACAGGATGATCGAAGAATCAATGGCCCGCCATGTGTCTGTATTTCCACCACATCTTCGCCGGTATAAGAACGAGGCCGTTTCATGACGACCACTAGGGCCTCATCCAGAGGCACATGGCTTGGGGCATCGCTCTCATTACCCCAATCAACGAAGACATCACATAAATACATACGGTGGCTGGTGAGGTGTTCCAGGGAAGGAAGGGTTCTGGGACGGACAACGTTGGAGGACAAGGCAATAGCGCCATCGCCGCTCACGCGAACGATGCCGACCCCGCCCTCTCCCATTGGGGTGGCAATGGCGCAAATTGTATCTTCTCCCGAAGAACATATTAATGTAAGGATGACCTCTGCTCATGGGCACCTTTAGAAACGTCTCTCCAGAAAATTTTCATGGGAGCTCTGAAGTACGTTCTCTTTTGCGCGTTTGTGAGACTTCTTGTCTTACTCTGAAGTATTTCCTATTGAAGTAGATTCTACTTTCTATTTCCTCTCCCCCTCTCCTACTACTAGGATGAGATTGAAAAACAGTGATATTGTAATATTGTAAAAATCAATTTTTAGTTAATTGAGTAAAAGATTGAAAAAAACTGTACTATATCTAACTTCTGAGAAGAAGAGGACAAAGAATGTTGCTTTATTTAAGGGCTATAGCAACTTTTAGTTCTTTTCGAAATATCACTAATTCTTCCTCAAAAAATAATTTTAATGCACATCCAAAGTGTCACAAGCCTTTTCATTCTTTTATGTATCTTTTCCTGTAACTCTATTACGGTTTAGCACATTCCCAAAATGTTTTGTCCATCTTTTTTAACTCTTTTTTATCACTAATTGTGGCCTTGTTACTTTTGACTGGGATACATCCAGATTGATTATTCCCTCTCCATTTGCTAAGATGTCAGAATCATAATTTGCTATTATATCTTTCGACTTCATCTTCTGAATCTTCAGAAATCTTATCTATGGCTCAAGCTTCACACCTTCTTAATTGAAAAGTTTGGCCTAGATACGGTCGATCTGGAACGGGCTTATCGGCATGAAAAAGCTCAGGTCCAAGAAGAATTTATGAAGGCCGAACAAAAACGCCTGATCGATCAGCAGAAAGCGGAAGCGACAGCCCTGCAAAAAGCCTACGGTACGGCAGCCAACGTCATTGGCGGCTTTATTAATGCGATAGGAGAAGAAAGCGTAGCGGCCGCAGGTTTAAGCAAAGTCCTCGCCCTGGCTCAGATCGGCTTTAAATCGGCCGAGGCGATCGCTGCGGCTACGGCGGCCTCGGCCGGCGTCCCCTTCCCGGGCAACCTGGCCGCGATCGCGACGGCTGGAGCTTGAGGGCAGGTTCGGGATTGGTGGGATGCCCATCCCACGCATGTCCCGATTCTTGTCTTGGTGGAAGTGAAAGAAGCCCTAGGGCGTCCGGGGATGACGGCAGAGATCCCGTTTGACACGACCCAACTCGCTGAAATCGATCGGGAGATTCGTTCGGTATTCCCACCCGAGAAACTGCTGGTGCCTGATAATGTCCGGGGAAATCGCGCCACATTGCGGGACGCGGTCTTGGAAGGGGGATGGCCGCGCTTGGATGCCGGGGGGGGGAAGGGGCTGTTTGCGTTGGATAATGGGGGCGCCGTGCGGGTTCGGTATTTGGAGGGGATTTGCCGAAGCGGGCGGCGACTGGTTCTGGGAAACCGGTCCCGATCGCCGGTTCACCTACATCAGCAGTGCCGTGGATGACACACGCGGTGAACAGCCCACGTTTCATATCGGCAAGACCCGACGGGACATGACCACCGAGGATACGACCACCGATCGTTGGCGACGCCACCAAGAGGATCTGGATGCGCGGCGACCGTTCCGTGACTTTCGCTACATGCGGCAAGCGGATGACGGGTCACCCCAGTATCTATCGGTAAGCGGCGTTCCTAACTTTGGTGACGATGGGGCGTTTCTCGGCTACAGCGGCGTCACCCGATACGCGACCGAATCAAAATGTGGATGATATGCGTGAGAGCCCATCGGTATTTGTGATGGAACTGTTGCGTGATTGGGGTGCAGAAGTCGCATATTCTGACCCCCATGTGCCGGTTTTCCCCGAAATGCGGGAACATGACTTTGACCTCAGTTCCGTTGATTTATCTCCGGAAACTCTGGCTAAATATGATGCGGTTGTGCTTCTGACTGATCACGCAGACTTTGATTATAGAATGATTGAGAAACATTCCTCACTTCTTGTCGATACTCGTGGCAAGTACCGCGAAAACCTAGATGTAGACAGGGCTTAAGGAGTATTTTATGACTGAGTATGCCCTAATTGGAGCGCTTCTTTCTTGGATTGAGGAGTGATTCTTGAGGATTTTCTTGGAATGCCCTCTAGTCACAAAACATTCCAGATGGGATAGGGGGGGATACTTTATATTCACATATAAAGTGAATATACCACTTGATGCATTTTAAAAATATAATAATTGCTTTTTTTGCAAATTCAGTTGTAAGCCTTTTTTGCACCCTTGAAAATGGTAATTTCTTTCTATGTTTTTTTGGTATAAAAAGGGTTAAAACATTGGTTGCAAACTTCAATTTCATCATAAAATCCATTTTATTAAAATTATCAAATAAAAAAAAACAAGTTTCTTTAAATTAAAGTAAGGAATTCTTTAATGTTATGATTTTGAGGGTGAAGGACAATTTCAGTAACTTACATTGTTATAAACTAAATTAAATTGCCTCGTTTATTGCTTGAAAACGTCACATTTGATAAAACAAAACAAGAAAACGAAAATTATTTTTAGGTTGTCTTACCGTTTAGAATCTTGTTTCTTGTGTAATAATCTGTATTTTAGAAAATTAAATGTCAACGTCGTGAATTTTCGAAATAGCTAAATAAGTGAAATTAAGCAACAACTAAGTAAAGGTTTAAAAAAAAAACAAGCAAAACAACAGGTTATGCTTGTTTTTCTTTATTTTTTATTTTTTTTTTTTTGCTTTGGGTGTATTCAGTAAAGCGCTAGTTTTCTATAAGGATAGATACATAAAGAAATACTATCAGTTGTTTTAATTGCACTAGTTTTATCGATATGTCAGACAGACTGTGAAGCAATAATTTTTGTTCATTTTAAGTTTCAAATTCACCCTTAGCTTCTTGTGGAAAAACTTTTTTTTTAAGTTTATCTTCGCCCTTTTTAATTGAAATTTAATGTAGAAGCAAAACGTCATGATATGTATTATATTTTTACAGAGGAAGGTAGCCCCTCTCATATGCAGAATAATTTATGTTCGTTTTAAGATTCTATGTTACTCCTTACTTCAAGATGATTCTAAGTGATACCCAACAAACCCATCGTGCAATTAAAACAAAGGTCGTCTTTGGCATTCTTGGGGCGTTATCAATCTAAAAGTCTTGACGAGGGTTAGATAAATCGAAAAATATTTTGTCACTCATACCCTTATGGACCCTTGCGAAGAAGCGATATAATGCAAATAGCAAAATAGCCTATGGTGAAGTGGTTTGTCTTCGTAAACTATTAGCACCTTTGAGTGAATTCCTCAAGTAGTTTGCAATCTGTAGGTAACCAAAATGTAAATGAGTATTTGTGTATGCGTATTTAAATGGGTAATTATTATTAAGGTTAGAAAAGTTACGAGTATTGGATGTTTGGTTGTTTCTATATCTGTCTTTGTGTGTTTGTAGGTTTTTTTGTCTCTCTCTTTCTGACTATGTGTCTAAGTGGGTGTTTGCTTGTCTCTCTCTGTGCCCATGTGCTTGAGTAGGTGTTTGCTTCTTTCTCTGTCTGATTCTGTGTAGGTGTTTTGTTTCTCTCTCTCTCTCTCTCTCTCTCTCTCTCTCTTTCTCAGTGCCTATATGTCTGAGCAGATGTTTTCTTGTCTCTCTCACTATGCCTATGTGTATGAGTGGATGTTTGGTTGTTTCTATATCTGTCTTTGTGTGTTTGTAGTTTTTTTTGTCTCTCTCTTTCTGACAAGTCACGCCAGTTAGCATATCAGAAACCCCCCCTGAGGAGGTTTCAAGCTCATGTCTACAAATATGTGGAATATTGTGTTTTGTTTTTTTTTTGCCAGAAGGAAGATCACGGATGCATGTTTATTCGTTATTTCTTTTCTCAGGGGAGATTGTATCGAGCCAGTGGCCCTAAGAAATCAGAGAAGGGCTATTTCAAAGAAAAGGTACAAGCTGTGGTTCTTTATTTTTAGTGAAAGAAACGATTGGAGGGCAACTAACCCCCCTACCAACCCCCGTATTTCTCAAATGCGTCAAATCAAAATTTTGAGATAGCCATTTTTTCAAAATAGTTAAAACTTTTATGGTCGCCTGTGATTATGGATATGATATAGTAAGATTTCCCTTTCCTCTCTTAACCTCTTTGAAAATGTTGGCATATACAGTCAGGTGAAATATGTATAAGAAACTTTCAACGTAAAAGAGGAAGTAAAAAAAAGCAGAACTAAGGAAATGTCTGCAACGCCTTTTGGCTTAGGCCTAATTATTTGACACTTTTCTAAGCAAAATATTGTTTGATCTTTTGAACCTTATTTCTCTAGAATAAATACCGCTATTCTCCACCCCCCCCCCCGTTATAAACACCTCATAAGTTCCGGTCATTACGGATTCAGTATAGTAAAGTTTGTATTTAAATAATATCTAAACACTATTATATTTGTAGACACTAATTTGTAAATTGTATATTTGAAATCTTCCACATGTCTTCAGCTATTGGTTGAACTTGAAAAAGTTAAACAAAGTTCAACTTTTTTCGAACAACAATAAAGTCAACAAAGGTACGCAAAAAAAAACGGTTTATTAACTTTGTGGATATCTTTATTAACTTTATCGACGTCAAAGGAGCCCCACGTATCGCAAATGCCGTGATGGTACCGGCTGAACTTTTGGTACCGGTTGAGCTACTGTCGCGGGAGTGCAAGTTTTAACCATGGTTTTCATTGTGTTGCGAGAGCAACGAAATATACATTAAGCCAACTACGGCGAAAAATGCAGAACCAAAACAAACAGTACTTACTAAATAAGAAATGTTTACCCCCCCCCCCCCCTGAAACCCTCTAAGAGACGAGAAAATCATTTGTGCTTTTACTGAAGACTAAGTAGAAGCTTAAACAGAGAGTTCTGCTTTTTCAACTATGGGCTGTTTAATTAGAGTAATAAGCTTTTTTAAAATTTCTATAAAACAAACTTCAGTATTAAGAGTGAGGTATTGAGGAGGGGGCAACCACCTAATATACCTAATAATTTCTGTTCGTTTTAAGTTTTAATGTTACTCGTTACTTTCAGTCGACCGCGGGTGTCGATCTAAAAATAACAGGTAATGTTTGCGTGAAATATCCCACAAGCAATATTAACGTGCTGCCAAAGGGTTTGGAATTTCCTCGCAAATCTTGCAATGATCACTCGAGAGCCTCGAGCGATTTTTTGTGCGCCATTGTGCACTCGTCCAAAACAATAAGTTTGCATTGCTGCAATACTTTAAAAATCCCGGAGGATTCGGAAAAGTTGCACGTGGGAGTTTCTGTAGATTGCATATTCAGAGGCAATTTCAAAGCGGAATAAGCAGTTCTTTCACCAGGCAGCAATGTTGCGGCTATTCCGGACGACGCAAGGGAAACACTAATGAGGACAACCTTCCACATGTGCGTATACGGATGGGTTTGTAGAGTCATCTTGTCTGACAACACTCATTGCAGCTAATAAACAAGGGCAAGGGGTTCGTGTCAGAGTTGTAGCTTTTGCTGCAACATAAGTGTCACTAGTTTTTGAAACCTTTGCAGTTTCTGGCTCAGAATACAGACGTAGCCTATCACGCTGATTCTGAGAGTGGGGTGAAGCTTGTCCTGAACTCCCATAAATATTCCTTTCGGGGTATTTTCCAAATGGAGACCGCAAGGAACCATCCTGTAATCGTAGTTTTGTTGGATCACTGTATATTTTTTCTTGGGCGTTGTAGCTCAAGGAAAAAATCAACCAGATTATGTAAAGCTTTACCCAATGGGTCCTGTGGACTCAGTGGAGGGCTTGACATCTTTGACTTCAAATGTCTTATTCCACTTTTTCACTATGACTCCCAGGGGAAGAGAATCTTCATCATTACTTGCTTCTGGCTTGCTGTTTGTTTCTGTTACTCTGTTTGCTTGATTATGGGTTTTGTTGTCACTTGATGACAACTCTCCTGCCATCAAGTTTCTCTGTGATTCAGCATTTAAAACTGGAAGGTCTGGCAGCCAATCATTATCATGACCCTCTGATGACATGTTAAGTTCGAATTATGAATCTGAAGTTTTTTTATTACTTGGGCTATTTTCAACCTTCATTTGCAATTTTTGTGATTGACCGTTCAGAGTAAAGGATTAAGGCAGATGCTATTTTTTAATTAGAAAAGATGGATGCTTTGTGTTTTTAGTCCTGTATTCCAAATCTGGCAAAAGTCACTAAGGAATAGTAAAAGTAAAAAAAATACTTGAGGACAACTTGGTCTTAATATAAGCTTTTGAAACTACGCTTCAGAAGTTTCAGTTTCTCGCTTCTGTTAGATCAAGCGGGACGTTAGGTCAGGGAAAATGGCAGCTTAGTCCTAACTCTTGCCTTATATTCACAGTTATGACTGTTCTGAAGTACCTGAGGGTGTTATCAAAGTGATGGCTGAAGACAGGTTTATTGGCATAGGTGAACGTAATAAACATGGCCACCTAAAAGCCAAACGTGCATTATCAAGTGCACAATAGTTTTGTCAGCGGCGTTAATTACTGATACAATGACGCCGCTTTGTCGCTTTGGCTGAATTAGTGATCGGCTGAAGCATTAAATTTATGTAATTTGGAGTTTATTATGTCACTAAGCAACAAAGAAAAAGCAGAAATCGTAGCTAAATTTGCACGTGTAGAAGGCGACACTGGTTCACCTGAAGTACAAGTAGCACTATTTACTGCTGATATCAACAAACTATAATCTGAAATTATCGCCATACTAAGGTACCCACAGTAAATTCTTCAGGCGAGAGGTAGACAAGGTTTAAAAAAGGCTTCTTGCACAGAGAACTATCATATTTATTTCTGGATTTTAGAAAATCCTCCATTTATTGAAACCTTTGGTCCCTTATTTTTTTGTCCTTTACACTTTATTGAAACCATTGGTTGCGATAGAATTACTGAAATTACCAATATCAGTGGCAATGCATTTTGAAGCGTATGAGGCTCTATGGAAAAACTAACCCAATGGTACAGGAAATTTTTAGCAAACCGTGATCACGACGTGCAAACCTTATGCGTGGTAATTTTCCAAAGATCATATAATAAGGTCTTTGGGGTTGACAGAATCCCTAGAGTCTGGGTGTAAGGGATGTAAGTTTTTCCCCACGTGTATATAAGGTTTTTATGAAGCTAGCCATTTTGTTGCCAACAGTCAAAAAATCATAAAACAATGTTTTAGGGTGAACATAATCCCTCACAGCCCATTGGCAAGGTTTGTAAGTTATGCCTGGGGCGTCTAAGGTTTTAATGGAACAGGTAATCGTATGAACTTCGGATCGGATGGAGTATATTTAGCAAGAAGTTGGAAGTTTTAATGCCCTTTATAAGAGTCAAAAGTGAATACAGTGTAATCAGCCCCCTCTGGATCTCTGGAATATTTTACTTTGTGGTCATTTTTTACCATTTGAGGTGGTTTTATAACAATTGGTCAAAGAAACTCAGCTTTTCTTTCCAGAATCAGATCTGATTTCTGAAGGTCTGTTCACTGAATTTTCAGATGTGGAACTTCATTCTCAAACTCCAAGAAAAACTCCAAAATCGTTATATAAGATTAAAACTGTCCTGCTGAAAATGCTGCGAAAGCATGAGAGCCATCTAGTGATTTTTTTAAAACCCCGTGGGTTTACAGCATATTTGAAAATAAAATGGAAACACTGAGTTTAACACTTTTATTTATATTAAATCTTTTAGCTTGCACTTTTTGCCCTCAAAATTGACTGAAAATTTTAAAAAAACTATTTCTTTTAGAATATTCAAAAGGTCTGTCAATTATACCCCTTGAAAGGCCATCCCAACAAACCCTGGGGGTAAGGAATGCAAATTATTTAGTTCGCCCATTTCTTATATGCAGGATTTATCATTGGGAAAGGGAGGAAATTTGTTTCTGGGTATGTCTGAAAGGCTAAGGTTATTGAGACAGTTTTTCAGGAAATATTAAGCGATATGTTGAAACAAATGAAAAGACACCGTCTGAATGCAGATTATCAAAATGTTATCTGCAGTTTCTTTGGCAAACTTAAGGGGTCTGTAACGAAACTTATTACACAGCTTAGGAAGTTTTCCAATTAGTTTGATTTTTATGCATTTAATTTGTGAAAATTTGATTCTAATTGTGTGTTTGATTTAGATTACAGATTTTGAACATTTTTGAAAAAAGAAACAAATTACACTTAAGACATAAAATATGAATTCCTTAAATATTTTCCGACATCGACAATGTCCATGCTACTATTCCTGAGTTAAATTCATTTCATGAATACTATTTATTACTGGTATAATTTGGATTGTCATTACTGTTGTCTTTGGCAATGCTTCGGTTTTATGTTTTTTTAATTTTTGTTTTCTTATGGATAACCAAAAAACAAGTTTTTCCAACTGAAAATGAGGAGCAGCATTAAAACTTAAAACGGACAGAAATCGTGTTGCGAGAGCAACACTTTGGTTTTGTCGTGTTTTTTTTCCTATCACCCCGATTTCAGCTTATTCTTAGAAAGTGGAAAGGGTCTAACCTCTACGATTTTTACGGAGAGTGTGGACCTTAGACCGGATTGATGAATATGACTTTGCATTTTGGAAAGCTTCGTAGAACTCTGCCTGGGGCCAAAAATCTATTGTTTCTACCCATCTCTGTTCGTGATTTCAGCTGATTTTATCATTCGGTTTTTTACACTTGGGATTACGGTAGAGGGTGCATGTTACAGATGAGAGCCGGCCTTAACCCCCCCCCCCACTTAAAATCCCCCCATGGAAAATTCCCCCCCGCGCAAATGTTCCCCTTTCATTTCGGTATAATACCCAATATTTTTTTTTTTAATTGGAGTAAATGTTTTTTAAACTATATAAAAAAAAATGCATGTCCCTTAAAGCAGATTGTCGTTTATTTTGGTATTTTTCCTAATATTTTTTGTATTTATACTTCATGTCCTTTAAATTATATTAAAAAATAATATTTATTTCTAGCCTATATATATTTTTTTTAGTTATACTACATGATCTTTTAACTTCTGGATCTAAACTCGACAGTTCATGGTAACGAACTGTAGTAAGGAGCCACCCGGCTCAATAGTAAGCAAAACTCTAAAAAATGGAATTTCGATACCAATAGCTACATCAAAAGAATTGCATTTTAATGCTGATTTTCAATCTATTAGTTTCATCAAGTTTAGTCTTACCCATCAAAAGTTACGAGCCTGAGAAAATTTCCCTTGTTTTAGAAAAATAGGGGAAAAAACCCCCTAAATACATAATTTTAAATATTAAATATATGACTCTAATATAAATATATAAAATAATATATATAATAAAATATAAAATTTTAAATATATAAGTTTAATCAAGTTTAGTCTTGCCCGAGCGGGTGCAGGGACCGAACTACTTCTCGGACATGGGCGAGGTGTCGCTGCGCCGGGACGGGGCGGAGGTCGCGAATCTCTATCCTGAAAAGCGCAGCTACCCTGTGGCGGGCATGCCCACCACCGAAGCCGCCATCGACAACGGCTTCCTGCGTGATGTCTACGTGGTGCTGGGGGATGCGCAGGCGGGCGGCGGATGGACCATGCGGGTCTACGTGAAACCACTGGCCAACTGGATTTGGGGCGGGGCGATCCTCATGGCAATCGGCGGCGCTCTTAGCCTGTCGGACCGGCGCTTCCGCGTCGCCGCGGGTGCGCGCAAGGCGGCTCCCATATCTTCTAGGGGACAATAGTCTGTTGTTACATTTACAGGTCTACCATGTATAGAGTGATAGAAGTACTTGCAACCAAAAACAATTTCATAGAGCTTCTTTGATAGCTGAAAGTACTTATGCTTGGCTTTATAGAGTGCACACAAAGCATATGCAATGAAATTTCCTTCTGATGCTGTATTTTCCCCAAGATTATTAAATAGGCTATGGCATCAACCATACAATCAACAGATTAGTATAAGTAATCAAAGCATGCTGGTTTTGGGACAGTTGATTTTTGGTATTTTTTTAAGGCTAGGTTGTTTTCATCAGCCCATTTGCCTCAAGTAGAAAACATGACCTGTTAGTTATAGTTCCAATGTTGATATCCAATCTTGTGGTTGGCCTGTGTTGTTGGAACTGATCGGATTGGCTAGCATCGGGACCTAACAGGCTGGATTGCATTGGGATAACCTCGCACATATAGTTCCGTCACTTGGTGTCGATTAATTTCATGGCTCTGATCCTGTTGGTGGCTTATGTGCTGCATCGGAACTGGTAGAACTGGTACAGATCATACATAGATAGACTGTGCGTGTACCGGCTGTTGATGAACAGTGTGACTCTGTGGGGGATTGTGGATATGGGTTAACTTACAGAGGTATTTTTATGGCCTGCTGGCTTCTATTTAAGTAAATGTCTGTGATTGTCATTTATTTTGTCCTGTGGAGTTTTATTTATTGTGGAGTCGGTATTTCTTATCCTTAAATCTTATTATTATTTCTTATTCTTAAACCTTCTTAAACCGGAATTTCTTATTCCACTATTTCTTTATTAGTCTCTTATTATAGATCCTATTATTATTTGAACTTTGGACTTTTGTGGACTTTAAACTTTGTTTATTTTATCTTCGCTCCCGGTTTTTTTTTTTTTTTTGTTTTTTTTTTTTTTTTATTTTTTTTGGGCTTTTTTCCCTCTATATTCATCTCGTCGGGTCTGTAAATGTTTTTTTTTGCAACGAAGAAAACTCAGAATTATGTCAATATAACTGAAAATCCATGGTCATTTTTTTTTCAGTAAAGCACAAATTATATTCTGGTCTTGAGAAGACATAGGGGCTATTAGCCCTATTTTTAGGGCTAATATTCAGTATATGTCAATTTAGCTGACAATCCACGGTCATTTTTTGTTTTCAGTACAGCGTAAATTGTGTTCTGGTCTTGAGAAGGCATAGGGGCTATCAGCCCTACTCATGTTAATGTTTCCTCGTTTTGAGCTTGACTCGGCTATTTATTGTAATTTCTATTCGTTTTGAATTTCATTTATTTATTGACAGTGACTTGTGGTACATTACAGAAACAGACAAATAAGTCACCATCGACAATTTAATATATACTGACATTTTTTCCTCGTGGTGTCAAGTAGAAAGCTCAGAAAACATTCTAGGGTTTTGAACTAAATCCAAAGATGTTATGTTCATCCCAGTCATTAAAAGAATGTGCTTGCAATATCTGAGGAACGGCTTAAGATAATTATTTAAAACTTGTAGGACTTTTACAGCTGCGACTGAAAATGCGACAGTTGACTGCAACTACCTCAAACTGCCAGTGAGACTACTTGTTTCTGAGGTTGTCACTATCAGTGACGTGACTGCTGCTACTTTTAGCTATGACTGCAAATATCATAAAAAAATTGCTTGAAAATTCAAAATTCTTTTTGTTCACTTTGATCGTAATGCGGAACCCTTTCAATTGCTGTGCCCAATCACAATTTATCCCTGCCTCCCCCTTCAACTGACACTTCTGATCCTTATAATGTGCGCTTCATTAGATATAGATAAAAGTCTTGCCAGCTTGAAAATTATAGATGGCAATGTAGTATTAATCAGTTGTTCGTGTTGAGAGCCGCGGCAACTTCTTTCCAAAGGTGAAGATCTACAAAAAAATTTGAATTCGCCACCTACGGTGCTTCTGGCTAGCCTATGAACAAGAAAGAGTACTGTATCATCAAATCGGCACGACCTGGCACGCCGCCGGGCTGATCGCGCAGTTGCGCGCGACCGCCAACATGACCCGGCTCGCCAAATACAGTCAGGAGCTTTACGGCGCGCTTGAGGATGAAACCGGCGTCGCGACAGGCTTCCGCCGGGTCGGCTCGATCACCGTCGCGCTGACCGATGCGCGCATGGAGGAGCTGCGCCGCGGGGCCTCGATGGCCCGGGCCTTCGATGTCGAGATCGAGGAAATCGGCCCCGCCGAGATCGGCGCGCGCTACGGGCATCTCAATCTCGATGGCGTGGTCGGCGGGGTGTGGCTGCCAAAAGACGTGCAGGGCGACCCCGCCAAGGGCATTAGCTTTTTCAATTTCCAGTCGAATGAGCCCTTTTCGAAGTTTCTACAACAAATCTTTCGATACGAAGTGCCGTGGCCTAAACAAAAGCAAAACAAAAAATAAGTTTATTTTATTAGTATAAAATAGCTGCTTATGATATGGATCCGTTTTATTTGATGTTCACTTGTTGATGACTGAGCTAAAGAGCAATTATTGATATTTAATGAATCAGAGTAAAGTAAAATTTAATTACATAGTGGCACATCTCTACTTGTATTTATTTGTAACCCGCACTATGTTTGTTTGTTTGTTTTTTTTTGTTTTTTTTTTTTTTTAGCGCGTACAATAGGATCTGAACGAGCTCTTCTTTATTTCAGGGGGGGGCAAATTCTAGAGACCCTACAAATCCGCCAAAAGAGGTGAATAATAAAAAAGAAAAACAGGGAGGAAATTGCTACAGGCTCGCCATTTCAGGAGGCGGTAGACATCCCCGTCCCGACTGGGAAATTCCTCAGGTATATATTCCCTGGAGGGCATACAACTCGTGATCTTTATAACTTTCAAGTCACTTTAGCTCTGAATGAGAGATTACATAATTTTGCGGCAATTAAAATTGAAGAAAAAATTTGTAATAGGATTGACACAAAAAGTCCTCTGATAGCTCCTTATGACAAACAAAGACACAAACAAATCATTACTTGCTTAGGTACTCCCACACAATCCAGAATACACTCGAGAAGTGAAGTTAGGTTAACCATAATGAAATATACCAAAACATGATGAAAATATAACACTTTAGTTTATATAATAATATAATTTGGGCTATATAATTGCACAATAGAGGAGGAGGGGGTAAAGTAACATAACCTTACCCCCCTCCCCCAATTTGCAAATATATAGCCCAAATTATAAGTGACAAATGCATTCTGTGACCCGTCATTTGTCTTGGTAGCTATGAAACCGGTTTTCTTAGATCTTGCATTCAACAGACTGATTGAGTGTGTTCTGGCGCGGGGGACGAGTATTGGCACATGATGGAATGGCTGATGTGGCAGATGGGCGGCCTCGGCCCGATGCTGGGCCAGGCGCATCACTTCCTGAAATACAACCCCGGCAAGGCGCTTTATGCCGAAGACCGCTATGCCACCGAGGCGCGGCGTCTCTACAAGGTGCTGAACACCCGGCTCGCGGGGCGCGATTATGTGGTGGGCACGGGCACCGGCAGCTATACGATCGCGGACATGGCTATGTGGCCCTGGGTCTCGCGGCACGATTTCCACCAGGTCGAGCTGTCGGACTATCCCGATGTGCAGCGATGGTATCGCCACATCCGTGACCGCCCGGAAAGATGTTGAATGCCAGAAGGAGAAAGATGGACGGGGCCACAAAGATCCAGGCGATGGCGCGGTCGGACAGGCCCCTGATCCTTCGCGCAACCCTTTTGGGTGTCGCCTTGGCGGCGCGATCCAATGCCGTGTCGAGCACAGGCCCCTCCCATTTGTCATGCTTTGTCATCCGCAGGCCGACGTAAGCCAATCGGCCTGCGGACAGGATGTTTCAGGACGCGCCTTAGAGCAAAGGGCGACAAGTTTGAACCATTTGACCGTGGTGATTTTGGTCTCTGGCTAGGCGGATTGCCCGCCGTGGTGCCAACCCACCACAAGTGCAAGCCAAAAAAGTCTACGTAGGCACATGTTTTCAAAAGACTGAATTCTCTTTTCTTGTTCTTGGTTGAGATGCCATGTTTCAGATACTTGGAGGAGGACAGGCAGGACGATGCTGTTGAAGGGTGAAGCTTATTCCGGGGAGAGAGAGTACTCGACTTCCGATTTTTTTGAGCCTGTTGAAGATACTGCTAGCCTGTCCCATTCGGGCGATGACTTCTTTGGCTCTGGATCCCGTGTTCTCGATGGTGCTGCCAAGATATTTGAAATGAACCACTTGTTTTACGTCCTTGTCATTACATTTGATGTTCATGGGTGAGTCGCTATTTGCCATGCCTTTGATTAGAATGAGCTTTCTTGCGACATTCTAGGACCACTTGGTCGATACGATGACCCCTGGGAAAGAGAAAAAAACAAACAAACAAATAAACACGCACCCGTGATCTGTCTTCTGGCAAAAAAATACGGAATTCCACATTTTTGTAGATAAGACTACTACTACTACTAATAACTCACTGCAGCACCAAGCCGCCTGAGGCCAACGCAGCTACGCACGCTCCCCCTCCAACTTGAAATTTTTGCTATAGGATTCTCTGATATGTTGAATGCGATGGTGTGATTTTCGTTAAGATTCTATGACCTCTAGGGGGTTTTCCCCCTATTTTCCAAAATAAAAGAGCGGGGCGTCGAGGAGGAAAAGCCCCTTTCATATACGGAGTAATTTCTGTTCGTCTTAAGTTTTAATTTTGCTCCTTACTTTCATTTAAAAAAATAAACTTTTTTTTTTTATTTATGCTTTCATGAAAGCATTTTTATGCAATTTTATGAGTAACTGCTACTACTATTCAGGTCAAAACATTAGCAAAATTTACAACTTACGTTTTTGATTGGAACCTTATCCGTTAACAGCTTGTCTGAGTTTGAAAATAACTTCGGTAAAAATATAACTTTTATACCAAAAGTCAGCCTAATTAATAGTAAAATCAATTATGCAAAATTTATTTCCTCCTCCGTTTCCAGACTCTGTATTAACCCTTCAGAAAGATGACCCTTTTGAAGAGTTTTCAAAAATTTTGGTCGAAGAAATGCATGGTGAAACGGCGGATTTGGTATTCCACCTTGACGGAGGAGACTTGAGAGGCCACAAACTTGCTTTATGCCCAAAAAGCCCTTTGATTGCTTCTATTATCAGAAATTTTCCACCTGGGTTTGAATTCCATTTTAGCTGCCCAGATGTCAGGTAATTTTCTTGCTCATTGCTATACAAGTGTATGTTGTCTAGGTAACAAACTTGAGATGAATAGTTTTCAACATTGTTGACTCGTTTAAAGTTCAAAGTAACGGGGGTCGTGGGGCTTGGCGCGGATCGCCTCGTCGAGGCTGGCGATGGCGGAGGCGAGGTCTCCCGTGCCCTCACAGATCGCTGCCCGCCGCCGCCACAGGATGTGCTTGTGCGAGGGGCGGGCCCACTTCAACGCCTGGTCGTAGTCGGCGATCGCGCCGGGGAGATCGCCGAGGTGGCGGCGCACCTCGGCCCGGGCCTCGAACGGGGCGTAGTTCTTGCTGTTGACACGGATGGCCAGGTTCAGGTCCTGGAGGGCGCCCTTCAGGTCCCCTTGCTTCTGGCGAAGCACGCCCCGGGATTGGAGCGCCTCCCAGCTGCGCGGCCAGCATCATCAAAATGAATTCACCCTGCCTAGGTAATTTATTTGATTTTCCTCTGGAATAATTATTCCATTTAGAGTTATTTGTGCATTAAAATTATTTTTCTGATGATGGAATTAGATAATTTTGTGGGTACTATGTATAAGTCAGATTTTTGAGAAAATTTTTCAAATAGAAAAAGGGATAGGCCTATTTGCAACTTTGAGTAAAATTCTAGTTGACTGACTTTTGGCTATCTTGGAAAGAGTTTATGTTAGGAAAATGAAATTTTTAGGAATGAGGCCAAAGTATAACCCAGGAAGTTATTTTGAAGTACCCACATCTACTCCTTCTCCCAGAAAAATGCCTTTTTTTGTAAATTTAATTTCATTTCTCTTTAATTTCAATGCTTCAACCCAGGGTTTAGCTGTAACTAAATATCCTTTCACCGTGTTAATATTCTTCTTTGGTTAAGTGACTACGAGACATCTGGAAAGAATCTGGTAATTAGCTCACTTCTGAAAAATGCAGATGATTGTTGACTGATAAGAGGCATAAATGAAGCTTGGAGAAGCCGAGGGTAAATTTTGTGCTTGGATCTGAAGAGTCATTCATTTCCTTTGGTCGAAGCTTGCAAACTTCCGTGCGGGAGTCAAAGCACAAAGTATATTTTTTTTGGTTCTTTAGTCGGTTATGTCAATCACGTATCTAGGACTTGTGCTTATTTTTCCTACCAAGTTTCACCCCCCAATGTCACCGGATCCAGTCAGGATTTAAATAAGAGCCCTGAGACACGATATTCTCCCAAACTTCAAATTTCATTAAGATCCGATCACTCCTTCGTAAGTTAAAATACCTAATTTTTTTCTAATTTTTAGAATTAACCCCCCTCCCAACTCCCCCAAACAGAGCAGATCCGTCCCGGTTATGTCAATCACGTATCTAATGCTTCTGCTTATTTTTCCCACTAAGTTTCATTCCGATCCCTCCATACTAAGTGTTTTCCAAGATTTTAGGTTCCATGAGTGGGTTCGTCCTCCCGTCAATGCCTCGTTTTTTAAACTAAAGCTTAAATTTTGTCCCGATTCATTAAGAATGACCCCTGAATCACAAAGGCCGTAGATTAAATAATCGAAATTACTAAAATTACTTTTGCTTAAGACTATGTAAGTTTACGTGATCCTTTTTGCTTTAAGCTTTACAAAATTAAAGAAAATAATTTTAATTTTTGATATTTGTTTTTAATTCTGGGAAATCCAGCTCCAACTCCATGGAAAAATCCCCCCTCCGAATGACCATTCTTTTCCTCCTGGACCCAGTATAGGTCGTTTTATACCCGAAACCAAAGTTTCTAATACTTAGTGTTTTCTCTTCAGCTCTTATTAACAGTAGTTCATAGAGATAGTATAAACTGGTTGATGCAGTTACTGACCTGAAAGATGTGCATTGATTAGCGGAATTCTTTTTTTTTTTTTTTGCATTGGAGAAAGATTTTCCTTTCAGAATGTTGAGAGAGCCAAGCCTTCTGTAAAAGTCATCTGCAATAGTAATGTGAGATGTTCTAAAAATGTGGCCACCGTTTGTGACAGGTATAGTGGGATCTTCTATGTGAAAGCTATTGATGAGCCTTGAATTGCATTTCCGAATTGGATATCTTGGTAGGTATGTTGCAAAACAGAAAAAAGTGATCTATCACTCAGATAATTCTTGTACAAGCCCCCTTCTCCTTTCTTTTAAACATAAAGTTTTTTCACTAATATTCCTAGCTGCAGTCCTAACTTTCTTCCTGAGACAACATCAGCAACGTCACAAATTGTTTTTCTAAAATAATTCCGACCATGAAGTCATTAAGGATGACAGATTGCCGAAGATTGTCCTTTTCGCTCAACCTTAAGGACTAAACAGAAAGCTGGTCGTCCTCGTTTGGGGTGGGAGGATGTCACAAAGAAAGATTTACAGGAAATGGGAACTTCCTGGGAGGAAGTAAAGAGGGAGGTTTTGAATAGATTGAGATGGGATACAAAAAAAATATATATATACATATTTATATAAATAAAAATACATAATTTTGCTATGGAGTTGCTACTGGGGTCACCAGTAGTATTAAAATATTATTATTTGTTTTATTAAAATAGCTTTATTAGCTTAAAATAGCCAGTAGCTTTATTTTGTTAAAATAAAGACACTAAAAAAGAAGAAGAAAAAAAATGTCTAAAGTATGTCCCATGTAATGTCCCAAGGGAGCTGCTCTCGACCCGCATAGTAATCAGAAAAAGACTTCTTGATATGTGATTTGAAAAAAAAAAGGAAAAAAAAACGAAAAAGCTCTTAAGGGAGATGCGTGTTATTCAGTACATTGCTACTATGCCATCTTGCTGCATATTCTCGATCTTTGGCAATTTTATCCATGGCCTCTACTTAACACTTCTTTATTTATATTTTGATGCTTTTTCTGCTTTCTTTACATTCTTCTTATTTTCATATGATTTTCACTCAGATGAATTTTTTCAACTGTCTTTACATTTTTTGTTTTGGTATGACATATCACAAACACTAACAACAAGAGGAACGATAGAGAATTCCCCATTGTTGTTGTTGGTATTTGTGATGACAAGGCAGTGTGGTCTTCGTCACTATTTATGACATACCACCCAAATACCTTGCTGCGTTTCTGATTTCCTTTCATTTTTCATTTTTTTGTTAATTAGTTCTTTAAACCGAAGAAAATGTTCTTTGGCCAGTCGATTCAATTCGAGCTTTGCATTCGTAAGCATTCCTTCTAGATCTTCCGGTCGCTCTGTGAGATTGAACGTTGCCACCAATTTATTTAAAGCATTCAACTTTTTAACGTCATTGTTTGCGGTAAACAATGCCCTCAATACTCTAATTTTTTCGGCGTCTTGAATCCCTTCTCTTAACGTTTCAAAACGAATAGAACTTCGATTATTAGGATATACAATATAAGTGTCTCCAGCTGGCCACGCCCTAAAACGAGAATCTAATAAAGGCTTTTATAAAGCTAAGGCAAAAATATCTGGACAAAAACTTAACAGTGGATAAACTGAAATGAATGCTCGTGGAAAACCACAAAAAATGACTTTACACAAAAGCATAAAAATCAAATAATGAAGGTTTTGCACACTGGGGCTACGGAAGCAGCAGAAAAAAAAATGTGGATCTATCAATCTACTCAGATACAGGAAATTTAAATATTCATTTATTTTATGATATTATTTTAAAATGGAGCCCATTCCAAAACTATAATTTCGGTTTGCTAAATTACCAGAGGAGTAAATTGCAAAACTGAAAGAATAGCATCATTGGATGCCAGTTAATTGTGTATATTGGGTAGAGTTGCGTGAGGGTTCAGTTCAATGGGATTGATTTGCACGTGAGTCAAGTTGCACGGGGGTAGAGATTAAATGAGGTTGAGTTGCACAAGTGCTCAGTTGCACTACGGTTCAGTTACACAAGGGTTCAGCTACTCCGGGTTGGAGTTACACGAAGGTTCAGTTAAATAGGGGTTCAGTTGCACCTGCGGTCAGATGCACGATGGTTCAGTTGCAGGGGGTTCAGTTAAACGCACACCTTGATGGATGAGTGAAATTTATTTCCCGTTTTCAAACAATAATTAAAAAACGTAGCAACAATAAATAAAGAAAAAGGAGGAAAAAGAAGGTATCCTTAAGGAATTCTTGATGAAAATTCAATTATTTAGGAAATATTATCCTTTATGAAATTTATGTATTAAATATAAGACATTTAAACAAGTTATTATGTGTAGTTATTGTAATTTACGGACGTTAGTGTAATTGTTGCAATTTATTAGCCGCGATGATATAAGGATAAGACTTCTTATAAGAAAGTGTAATTTCATTATTTTTGCTTCTTGAATTTTAAAGTTTTAGGAGAACTGATTATTAGAAATAAAAATGCACCTTTGGATTCACCATGCTCAACAACTTTAAATCCCGACCTGAATTTGCTAGAGATTTGCTGATTTGCTCTAAAACGCATCCCTCATCTGGCAAAAAAAATACAAATTCCAAAGTTTTACAGAGAGAGGCTTAAAATATCTACAGTAGGGTTTTTTGATAAGCTAAATCTGATGGTGTGATTTTTTTTTTAAGATTCTATGGTTCTCAGGGAGTATTTTCACACTATTTCGAAAATCGGCAAATTCTCTCATGCTCGTAGCCTTTAATGGAGAAGATTAAATTTAATTAAAATTACATATTTGAAATTATTGAGTCGCTCTTTTTTGGAGTTTGTTACCACTAACTGTTTGATTCAATAAAAAAAAAACAAGTTTTTTCATCTGAAAATAATGAACAACGCTATATGAGTGGTGCTGCCTCTTCTTCAGTATTCCACACTTTAATCTGAAGTTTGACCTTTTTTCTCAATTCTTTAAGAACGATTTCTGAAATACACGGCGTTCACTTAGAATAAAAAACTTTTTTAAAAGTACTAAGAGACTTTAGCATGAAGAGTGGGGTATTTAGGGGGAGAAGGCCCCCCTCATATACTGGGTAATTTCTGTTCGTTTTAAGTTTTAATGCGGCTCCTTACTTTCAGTCGAAAAAATTGATTCTGGTAAAATTCTAGTTGATTGACTTTTGGCTATCTCGGAAAAGGGTTAGGCTAGGAAAATGAAACTTTCAGGGATGAGTCAGGATAAGGGCGTTGATTCCCAAGGGAAAACTTTATTTTTCAAAATCTAGGAGGAGGTAATAGTGTCGTTTTCAATGAATGTTTTTCAAAGAAAGTTGTAAGAAAATGTGTTTTTTTTTAAACTAGAGGGCTAAGAATATCTCGGGGGTAATTGTCCTCGATGCCCCTCGCTCTTTTATATATTTATTCTCTGTCACATTTGTGGGGGCGTATTTACTTAGTAGGAGCTTAGATAGATTAGGAGCTTAGATTGACCAGCAATGATTAAAAAAAATTTCACTAATCCCTGCTGAAATTCCGTAATATTTCCCGCTTTTCTCTCTGATCAACTCTCAGAATTCTTTTGGTTCTTTTTTAAGGAGCCATGTTTATGATAACCCCAGCCGTACAATCTTTTTTTTTTTTAATCCTGTCTCATTAGCAATGACCTAGGTATAAAACATGCTGCTCGAAAAGCAATTTAAATTAACTTCAAAATCAAATAAAAAAAAAAAAACAAGTTTATTAACTGAAAGTAAGGAGCGACATTAAAACTTAAAACGAACAGAAATTACTTTGTATATGAAAGAGGCTGTTCCCTCCTCAACGCCCCGTTCTTTACGCTAAAGTTTGACTTTTTTTCTCAACTCTACTTTTTAGAACAGTAAAAACTCTATCGTAAAGGGTGTTGTGTATCAATTCTATTAGATTTCGTCGAAAATTATAGAAATGTATCTTTAAATAACTCTAAACTAGAACCTTTCACTTCTTTTCTGCACCTGGACTAACATGGGAAGCTTTTTTCAAACACTTTAAAGCTGAAATTCCCTTATTTTCTGAAAAGAATATTTACAAATTTATTGAAAGAGGAATAATGGAAAGTGTTTTTCAGTACAGGAATTGATATGCCAAGAAAAATAATAAAAATACGAAAAAATTTGATAAAATAAAACCTTCGAATTATTTAATGTACTTAGATTCTAATAGGTTGTATGGTTGGGCGGTATCTCAAAATTAAAATGCCCCAAGGTGAGATTTGTCAACGGCCCCATATTAAAATATTGAAATCCGTAGTTATGACTTTGGTCAAGTATATTTCTGAAGCGTCGTCTTTGAAAGATGACTCAAGATTTTTTAGACGTTTTCGAGAGCAATAGTAAACGAACACTTTCTGGTACTTTCACGTACCCGCCTAACTGACTGTACTTCAAATTGTAAGTAATACGAAAAATCGGTCTCGCCATTTAGGGCTCTGATGGAACGCAATTTAAGAAGAACCGGCATCTGAGAAAAACATAGTTAGGCCATGGCTTATGGATGAAGGATGCCACATTCCAAGATTTGCCAGAATAGGCAGGTGATAACGCCAAGCCAGCGATGGCTCCAATAAAGCCATCGCTTGGTTGTTTTCCACGCGCGTCGGCTAGTGCCGCCTTTCACGGGCGGCACCAGCGGCTTTTCTTGATGGGTTCTTGCGTCCACCGGCCAGAACTTGATGCGATAGGTGACTTCGCCAGACCTAGGCCTGCCAAGTACGGCGTTGCTGCCATAACTCGTCACCGCATAGACCTCGTCATCGGTCATGGACCCCGGCGCATCGAAAGGCATGGTGCGACGGATATAATCAAAAAGCGGTGGGGCGTATGGCCAATAGCTACCAATGGTCAATGGTGCTCCCCGGAAGGTCCAGAAATTATGTCGTCGAGGATAATAAACCTCTCCCTCCCTCAAAGCCCTCAGGTACGTGTTGTAAGTTATGCCCTGGTGGCATATATGGTTCTCATAGAAAGCGTGGTAGAATAAAATTTCGAAGGGGCTGATTGGATTGTTTATCAGAAACTCTAGTGTCTTTTTTGAGATTCTAAGTGATCAAAGGGCAGCTACCCCCCCCCCCTACGCACACGTAGAATTTTCATTAAATATATCTAATAGAAATTTGGAGATATCCATTTTATTCAAAATGCTCCAAATAACCCCAAAGCCAGGGGGGAATGGTTGTAAGTTATGCCCTGTCTTTACGCTAAATTTTTTACTGTTTTAAAAATTAGAGTTGAGAGAAAGAGTCAAACTTTAGTGTAAAGAGCAAGGCGTTGAAGAGGGAACAGCCCCTTTCATATGCGGGGTAATTTCTACTCGTTATAAGTGTTAATGCCGCTCCTTATTTTCAGTTAAAAAAAACTTGTTTTTTTTATTTAATTCTTTTAAACACTCTGTGACTTTTTTTATTACTTGAGTGGCCAATGAAACTAAAACACTTTTCCTAAAATAAAAAAAAAAAAGTTCGATGTAAAACATTTTTTAAGTTTTGGGCTAGAAAAATGTATGAAAAGAGTTCCAAGAAAATTGACAAATAATTGCCAGAAATTATTTTGCGTATGAATGGGTTGCCCCCTTCCTCAGTACCCTGCTCTTCACCCTAAAGTTTCTAGCACTTTTAAGAACTTCCTATTCTAATTAAACTGCCCTTGTGTTCCAGGAGTCGTTCTTACAAAATTGGGACAAACAATCAAACTTTAAAAACAAACACTATCTATTTACTTTTATGCTAAAAATTTCGAAAACTTTTGAATGTTCAAGTTATAAAAGAAAATGTGCTTAAAGTGTATATTTTTAGTGAAGTGCAAATCATATTCTAGTCTTAGAAGATACGGGGGATTGTCTTCTTTTCTTTGTGGCTAATGAAGATGCTTAAAAATTTGAAGACAAATATACTATTAAAATTTGTTTTTTTGAAATTATTGAAAATAAAGTGCTAAGAGTTAAAATTTCGAAAACTAAGATCAATGGGAAAACTGCTATACATGTAATTTATTTACTCTATTTTAATAATTGTTATGTTTTATTTGCAGAATTAGGTAGATCTCTTACTGCTCAAATAAATGAAAATGGGCATAAGATTCATCAATAAACATTCTATGGCAGACAATTTAATGAATAAGAAAAATTAGAAAAATATAATAAAATACAAAATCGTGAAAATCCTGACATAATTATGCCAAAACCATTATGTTGCATACAACTTGTATTGGTATCTAAGCTGTGCTCCGACTTTTATATTCACACTGCCAGTTTCTTGTCTCCAGCCGCTAGCATTGCTACCGCGCACTGTGTCCCAAAAATAAATCGAGTTTTCATATCTGTATTGGTATCTAAGCTGTGTGTGAGCGCGTCACAAATTCTCGTTTTTTTATATATAACCGATAAGTACAAAATTGTATATTGAAAACAGAAGGTTTATGAATACATTCTATAGCAAAATAATGAATCCCACTCAAGAATTTTGATCCGTAAGATCTGAGAAAAACCAATTTGTCTGTCTCCAGTAGATTATAATTAGCTTAGACCACCACGGTGATGCCCTCGCGCGCGTTCGACGCGCCGCAGAGCCACATTCCGACGACGGGCGGCCACCGCCCGCCCTACGGTCGCCCTAAGCTCATCCAGCGCGCCCTTTCGCATGCGAAGCACGTCCGCCATGCCCTCAACCGGATCAACGGAGGCCTCGCCCATCTCGGCAAGCTCGCGATCCAGATCGTCCAGCGTGACCCGACCGCCAGCGCCCTCGCCATTCAGGCCCGCGACAAAGCGATAGAAGCCTTCGGGCGACGTGATATCGGCGCCGACGCGCCCGGCCGCTTCCGTCAGGGCCTCGACATAGGCCAGCGCATCAATAAATGGTCATGGGCAATATAAAACTGTCAAAGCTTTCAGTAATAAATATGACAAATGCAAAATATGGAAAGATCCATTGAAAAAAAAACAATAAAAAAAAAGAAAAAAAGATTAGTGTTTCAACATCCCTTTGCTCCTAAATTCAACAGCCTGGGATAAAAAAAAACCTTGCATCTACACTTTACGACTTTGATTAAGCCAAGTATAGACGCACCTCGGAGCTCCTGACATTTTTGAATTCGTCATTGAATTTAGTGTAGAGTGCAGAAACGGTTTGTCTCTCACGAAGAACATTTTGCATCCCCTTGTTTCAACTTGGTTAAATTTTTCACCTAAATTTAGAAAAAAAACCCATCAATATGGCTTAAATATCTACTCAAATAACAAGAATTGCATTTTTAAGAGCTAAGACCAGGAAAAAGTAAACTTACAACTGAAGATGAAGATAAAATGTCATTTTGTCCAAATTTGACAGTATATTTATAGCAAACCATATAACTGGCTTTCATATCAAGTGAATATACCACTTGATGCCTTTTTTATGCTTTTTATGAATATAATAATTGCTTCTACTGGAAATTTAGATTTAAGCACCTTTTTTTAGCTCTTAAAAATGACAAATTTTCAAAAAATAATAACAGTTCATATAACTGACTTACCAATACTTGTTTTTTATTTATTTATATTTTATGTGTATATGACCCATGGTTTTTTGAAATACACTTATCTATCTATCTATCTATACTTTGAGATATACTTAGTCATGTTGGTATTTAATAATATAATAGAATAAGAGATAAAATTTGTCATTCTGTTTCAAATGCAATGCTGCTACCTATCATGCTATCACGCTACTTATGCTTTTACCATGATTTATTCCTATTTTCACCAATCGTCGTTTCCTTTCCAATAATTCATTTCGTTGAGTATTTCATAACGATCCATCCGTAATATTTTTGTTTTTCCAGGACTTATTACAATATTTGTTCATAAACGACTAGAATAGGTTCACTGTGTAGTTCAACTGTTGCTGATTTTTAATTGACGTGATCCTTGCACCTTATTGGTGGTAAATCCGAGTCGCTTGGGATGGAAATCCCCAAAAAGTACAAGTAGGATACTTTCCTTTATTTCCACATAGCTTCTTGAGTCTTAGCGAACCTCTTTGTGGTAGTTTTCAATCATGTCTCCATAAAAAAAGGGCTTGCTTACTTACTAATAATCAATTTGTTTGTTTTTTTTAACCATCTTCATAGCAAGAATTTATATCTTCCTCTCTTGCAAAGGTTGAACTGGCCCTTTGGTCCCAAAAATTACAACTAGAAATGATGAAACCCCCTCCCCCTAACCATATTTGAGATAGGGTTTGTGATATCAGAGCTCGATATGAGCCCTAGTCCTAATCATCTTTGGTCTAGCTTTCATTTGGATCCGTTGCTCCATTCGCAAGTTGTACTAAATTAAACAAAAAGCTTGACTTTTTTCAGCACTTAAAACCCACTCCCCCTTGTTCTATTTGAGCTAGGGTTATCATATAAAAACTTGATGCCTGTCATGGTCTTAGGCATCATTGATTCAATCTTCATTGAGATCCGTCACTCCCCTCGCAAGTTACACTGAATTAAATACCCCCTCCCCCTAATTAAGCTAGAGTCTTCATATTTTTTTGCCGGGAAATGGACAGGGAATTTGGTAGATCTCCCGAAAAATCGGTAGAAGTGGAAACACTGACTGGAATAATTTTTTCTAAGAATAAAAAAGAAGGAATAACTTTGGGGTTACCACCAGATAACTAATTTGACAGCGTTTTTTTATTATACCACTAGGATCTCCAAATACATACCGGTATTTTGATAGTGGTTTTGAAAATTACTGTCTGAGCATTAGTAAATTTTTACTCTCTCAGCATTACTTTCTGTATTGCTCGGTAAGAAGATTACTTTCTGAACATTAGTAAATGTTTCCTTGAAATTTCCATGAAACAATTTCGATACGTTCAGAAATTAAATTAAAAAACAAGTTTTTTTAGCTGAAAGTAAGGGGCGACATTAAAACTTAAAACGAACAGAAATTATTTCGTATTTGAAAGGGGCTGCTTCCTCATCAACGCCCGCTCTTTACGCGAAAGTTTTTTACTGTTTTAAAAAGCAGTGTTGAGAGAAAGAGTCAAACTTTAGCGTAAAGACTGGGGTGTTGATGAGGAAGCAGCCCCTTTCATATACGAAGTAATTTCTGTTCGTTTTAAGTTTTAATGTCGCTCCATACTTTCAACTAAAAAAAAACTTGTTTTTTTTGTTTAATTTCTTAATAAAACGATTATTTATCTTTAATTTTTTCTAATAAATTCGTTTATTAAAATGTATTTATTATTTGTGATAGTGCAAGGCAAGAAGTCATTATGAATAGGGCTCAGCAAGCTATGATCCCTACTCCTTTTAATCTCGGAATTCACATTTTGATCCCTTTTTATCTTTTTTTTGCTGTTTCTCATGCCGCCCATCTCCGTCATTGGCTGCCGTAATTAAAATATGTTATATAGTATTTATTAGTAAACGAAACTTTAAAAAATGAGATTTTGATACTAATAGATGCATCAAAAGAATCAAATTTTTATGCTGATTTAAAATATATAAGTTTCATTAAATTTAGTCTTACTACCCATGTAGATGTAGTATATACCCTGTTTAACCAACTGTTAGAGATAGTAGTAACTCAGATGAATTTTACTAACAGCTGCATTAACAAATAAACAGTGTTCCAGGTAGAAATATGATGTTCTTATGAGGAGATTTTGATGCTTGTTCAGTAGAAATATAGATAGATGGTATCCTAGTGTTGGTAAATTTGGTGTCAGAAAAGAAAACAGCAATGGTTACAGATTGCTGGAATGTTGTAGGTATAACAACCAAGTTATAACCAATCCAGTACTTGGTCATTAAATGGCCCATAAGTTAACATGATAATCATATTATGGAGAGACATTTAACCTTCCAAGAAGTATGGTCGGGGATGTGTCTTTATTTGATTTTTGTTTTTCCGAAGTTATCGTTCGGGAGAGGGGTCATTCCAACGGTATTTAAATTTTTAGTACCTTTTTAAAATAACAAAAGAGATCTTGGCATAAAATAGGACCTATTTCTGTCGTTTTGTCCCGCGAAACACCGATTGTGGCCCAAAAAGGGCTAAAGGGCTATCGAGCGTAAGTTGTATAGCTATTTTTGTATAACTTTTGAGTGAATGCTGTTTATTCAGTACCCCAGATTCAGAGGACTTACCGCCAAATGGTGACGCGTTTGTCCCTAAACATACACAGCACTATTAAAGGATTGGCACAACGGTACTTATCTGTTAGCCAGTACACATTCGAGAATTTGGATCTACTGGTACAGGGGGTTGAAAAAACAGAGACACTTGGGAGATAGATAGGATATACATAATTTGGGCTGTATATTTGCAAATTAGGAGGGGCTTAGGTCTTAAGTATAGCGGGCCTGCATGCAAAATGTAACCTAATCAAAATACCAATTAAATATTTATTAAAATATAGCTGAAATGTAGTTTCCCACTGAGCCGAAGCTAATTGTCTCCGAACACAGACAACTATAAACCGGTTGTTGTCTGATTATGTTGACCCCAATTCTCGAGTGTGTACATAAACCCCGATAGAATTTATTGACTGTTTTCCAGACAAATTCGAGGTTTGTATAAGTTACGGCAAAATTGCACTAAGTGGACCTTCTAATATATTCATGACAATATATTCCTTGAGATTTCAAACAGTTGGTGGGAATGAACTGTAGTAAGGAGCGACCCGGCTCAATAGTAACCCAAACTCTAAAAAACAAAATTTTAATACCAATAGTTATATCAAAAGAGTCGTATTTTTAAGCTGATTGTTATGCTGATTTATCAAGTTTAGTGTTGCCCATCAAAAGTTACGAGTCTGAGAAAATTTGACTTATTTTAGAAAATAGGGGGAAAACATACCAGGAGGAACTATTTACTTTTATATCGTTGAGAATGAGGAGGCTATTTACCAGAAGGAACTATTGACTTTTATATAATTGGGAATGAAAAGCTATTTACCAGGAGGAACTATTGACTTTTATTTAATTAAGAATGAAAAGCTATTTATCAGGAGGAGCTATTTACTTTTATATAAATGGGAACGAAAAGCTATTTACCAGGAGGAGCTATTTACTTTTATATCGTTGGATATGAAGAGGCTATTTACCAGGAGGAACTATTTACTTTTATATCGTTGAAAATGAGGAGGCTATTTACCAGAAGGAACTATTTACTTTTATATAATTGGGTAGCTGGTTTTGTACCAGATCCGTTCATCAGGGTTTCATTCTATTCCCATTTATACGGATCATTTTGATAGACTTTGACCTAAGGAACACAGCAAAGGCTATAGGAGAGCACGGAACCAAAAGGGAAAATAAAACCCTCCTAGAACTACGTTACTGCTGATGATTCCAATGTCTTAGATGAAAATGTCAGCAAAATGAATGATTTTTTGGAGATTTTGAGGCTTCGGGGTGCAAGAATAGGTTTAAAACTGATGTTCAGATTAATATGTTGGCCTGAGGCGGCTTAGTGCTTCAGTGAGCAGTTAGTAGTAATAGTAGCATCATTGGTCTATCAATTTTTCCAAATTTACAACCTCCAGCTCCCCCAAAAAGAGGGGATTCAGTCCGGTTATGTCAATCACGTATCTAGAACTTGTGCTTATTCTTCCCGCCAAGTTTCATCCCGATCTCTCAACTCTAAGCGAATCCAAGATTTCCGGTCTCCAAGATTTCTGTTTCCCCCCTGCAACCCCCTATTTCCGTGGATCCGATTCTAAAGCACAAGATCCTTCTAAATAGCAAATTTCATTCAGATCTGATCATCCGTTCGTAAGTTACAAATACCTCATTTTTTCTCATTTTCTAAAGAGAGCCGATCCGGTCCGGTTTTTTCAGTCATGTATCTACCAATTGCAGGACTGATAAGATATACCGGAGGGAGTAAGATATTGTGGTGTCGACTATTACGGAGTAGTAGCTTCGAAGTCAGTCCTCCAAATCAAAAGCCCGAGAACCATCAGTATTCTTCCTATAGGGTATAGTGTTACCTGGTACTAATAATAGTGCGTGTATCTAAAAATCTGCCCGTCTGCGTGTCCATCAATTCGAAATCCGTACGTCGGTCGCACTGCCGGCGCAACTTTGCCTCATTTTTCCGCGCCGGCTAGGTCGATCTTACCGTTTGGAGTGGGAAAAGTTCGTTCTAACTGGGAGAATAGAGGAAAAAAGGGCAAGGGGGGAGAAAATTCGTCCCCTCCTCCCAACCCAAAAATGTATGTATGCATCACAATAACAAATACTATGCGTAAACAATGAGCAAATTTTATAACTTAAAGACCTATCCCCTGGGGCTTTGGGGGCCATGATGTACCCAAAGGCATAGTTATTGGGCCTTTCAACTATGCTGAACAAAATGGCTATCTCAAAATTTGATCGAACGATTTTGGGAATAAGTGGCGGGGGAGTTGGCCTAGTTACCCTCCAATTTTTTGGTCATTTAAAAAGGACACTAGAACTTTTAATTTCTATTCGAATGAGCCCTCTTCCGGTATTCTACGACCACCGGATCGGCTAAAACCGACTTAAATATTTAGATATTATTATCACTATCCATGTTTTCAGAGACTATTCTAAAATTTGAATTTTACATACTCCGATTGCAAACGGATTGTAAAATAGAAGATAAAAGATTATGGAGGACCGTGAAGCAGGATTTTAGTCTCGAATAAAACTGGTTGCAGTTGTTAACGATCACCGAGGTAAAACTGATAGAGTTACTTTCTACTCCTGAAGTGACTTTTGTAAAAGTGTTGTATATTTTGGGATTTTTTTTAGAAGCAATTTGCGTAAAAAGACCGGTATCAATGAGAGAAAAGGGTAAACATTGTGCATGTTTCCACTGACAGTGGTCAAAGTAGATAGGGGCCGTCAAAAGGCACAAATAGGATATTTATTCTTACTTCTGAACAAGCGTAGCTGACATCCAATGCCCTGTTCTTCTAGACACCATGATGATAAGAATTTAGGGGTCATTCCAATTTCTCTCTGTTACCAAGGTCCGATTCCCAAGACGGATATATTTTACATTAGCTCTATTTCCCCACCGATTTTTCTTAAGATCCAACAATCCCTCCTTGTAAATTATCCTAATGGCAAGGGTTTAGGTACTCCCTCCCCAAAGCAGACCAGACATGATCAAATTTGAGAAGCAACCTTTAAGACACATATACTTACCGAAGCTTGGCAACTCTATCGCGTGATAATCTCCGGCCCCATCAATTGTGTTGGTAGCCAGGTTGAAATGACGGGTATGTAAGTCACCAGGATGAGGAAGATGAACATGATCGAAACCCATGGCAAGGCAGCTTTCACGACATCTGTTACCGACATTCGGGCAACGCCCGCCGTGACAAACAGATTTAGCCCCACCGGGGGCGTGATCATGCCGATTTCCATGTTCACCACCATGATGATGCCGAGGTGGATGGGATCGATGCCCAGTTCAATCGCTATCGGGAATACCAGCGGTGCAACGATGATCAGCAACCCGGAAGGTTCCATGAACTGGGTCGCGGTCCTGAAGAAGCTCGTGGAGAGCGCCGACGTCGTCGTCGAGAACTTCCGCCCGGACGTGAAGACCCGGCTCGGCATCGACTACGAGGCGCTGTCGGCGATCAACCCGGGCATCGTCTACGCCTCGATCTCCGGCTTCGGTCAGGACGGCCCGTACGAGAAGCGCCCGGGATTCGACCAGATCGCCCAGGGCATGGGCGGCCTGATGAGCATCACCGGCCTGCCGGGTCAGGGGCCGGTGCGCGTCGGCATTCCGGTCGCCGACCTGACCGCCGGCCTGTTCTGCTCGATCGGCATCCTGGTGGCGCTGCACGAGCGCACCCAGCCAGAAGCTATTTTTTTTTAAATGAACGGGTGTTTTTTTTTTTTTTTTTTTTTTAATCCACTTTGTTTTAAATTTCACCATTTTTTGCGAATGAAAAATTGCCGGGGTTTCTATCATGACTAGTAGGCAAACTTATACTACAGGGGGGGGGGGGGCAAACTTGGCTTAAATAAACATATGAAAAAGTTAGAAAAAATGAAAAATTGAAAAAATGAAAAAAACTACAAAAAAAGTGAAAGAAAACTTACATCTAAGCAAAGTCCAATGTATTATTTCAGTCAATAAATCCCAGTGCACAAGGAAGGATGTCTCTTATCTTAATACCGAAATATCTTCAGATACATCTTCAGCTTCAGAGTTCAGACTGTAAGAAAAAATAGAAATAAATGAAAATTGCATATGTACTATATACCCTAAATGAAATTCCATTTCCAGCACAAAAATATAATTAATTGACACTATTCCTATTCGCATATGTTTAAGCATGGGGTTCTTATAAATTACAAGTTAATGCAATTCCCCCTTTTCCCCTGTTCAAGATTAAAAAAAAGAAGAAAAAAAAGCAAGTACAATTCCTTTACATACACTGTATCTTCTCTACACTTATATATAATACAATATGGCAAAGACTAGAAAAATGATTTAGGCTTCTCTTGAAAACAATCCGCCGAACGCCTCGAAAAGGCGACCGAGCTTTCGGGCGCTGCGGTGGTCGAACCGGTGCGGGTCAAGCAGACCTCGCTGCTCGAGCAGGTCTTTGAAACATCGCGCGTCTTCCTTGCTCAGGTCGCCGTGACCCTCGTTCTCGTCTTGTTCATGCTGGCTTTCTCAGCGCCCCTCCTGCCTACCGCTGTCACCGACAAGATGGGTGACCGTGGACGCAGGCTGCGCGAGAGCCTTGATGAGATTGAGGTGCAGATGTCGCGCTATATGGGCGCCCTGGCGCTGGTCGATCTTGTGCTCGGCCTGCACACCGCCGGCGCCATGGATCCGCTCTACGTTACGTAAATTTGTGTTACGCTTCGAAAAAGTCAACACCTAACAACAAAATGGAATTTCTGGAAGTGCGATTATGAAATAAATTAGTATACTTTCCCTAGAAAGCTTTTAACGCTTAATCAGAGCTTGAATCCCCATCTCCATTCCACATTTTAATTTTTGAATAGTTTGCTTATGATGATTGTGATGTTCATAGACAATGATTAGTATTATTTAAAGGTTTTAAGTGTTAAAGGCTAAACTTAACCACTTAACATAGAAAATTACGTACGTCGTGTGAAAGTCACTTTACTCTTTTCTATGAGCTGCTGCGAAGAGATTTGTTTGTAGTCAGTAACTCTTCCAAGTTAAAAATAATGCCAGAAACAACAAGGTTAGAAGCAGAAGGTTTTTCTGAAAGAAAATGACTAAATCGCGAGAGCCAAGTGAAGGACACATGACTTTCTTATTACGATTGTGTAAGTGAGGTCAAAGTGAGTTTAAGGAAGTGATAAAACTGGCCAATCGGGTTTTTTGCTACCCATACGGTCCATAAAAAGGCTCATCTTGGCTATTAACCAAACAATCAGTTATCGTACCCTTAGCAAAAATAATTTCTTGTTGAGATATATTAAAGATTATATTGAGAAAAAGCACGCAAGAGAACTAAATTATATCTGAGGATCAAACTTCGAATTAGCTCCTTTAGATATTCCCAGAATTAATTTTAAATTTAAATATAAGATCTGAAAGGAATAGAGTCTATCTCTATTACTCATTCGGTTTTCCAAGTTGTCAAAATTACTAAACTAAATGCCAGTCAGTAAGAAAGAAGGAAATTGTTTCAGAAGTTTAATGTCAGAACATATGCTCTTAAGTAGATCGCCGTCAACATCATATATCGTAAATTTACAAAATTTAGGCCATAAAAAAATGTCACTTTTCACTAAGAACTCAAAAACATAAACTAAAACAATAAAGAAGAACTATGGGTGACTAACGATGTGGATTACATCAAACACCTCGAGTGTCTTCCGGATAATACACAAGTAGGCTACTGGGGAATGTTATGGAGGTTTAAACATTGCACAGCAATGTAAGATAGTGAACAAACCCTTCCATCACCTCTTTGACTCCTATAATTCAAACAAGCGCGTCAATGGGGAAGTGTAGATTTGGCCCCTCCTCCTCAGACTCTGAAAATTTTCTTTTTGGGAGCGTTTTTTGTTGAAAAATTCCCTTTTGTTGTGCTCATTATAAAGCGAAATAAATATCGAAAGTCTTCCCCCCCCAGATTTGACATGCCACTGAATTCAGCAGGTTGTATGCAACTTTTTTGGCATAGGTTGAGAGATTGTACATCAAATAATAAACTAGACGATAAATGGTTCGATTCTGTTGTTTAGTTAGTATTATGAGAGAAAATTTAGTTAGATTAGAGTCATGTTCTACAGATGATGGCTGAAAATCGTTCTTTTGACTATTCAGTAAAACACAAAAAAAAAATGATTTGAAGGAAGTAGGAAATTAGTGAGATGGCGCAACGACCTGAGGTCTAAAGAGGGTGGATATAGGCGGAGCGTGTGTAGCTGTGTTGCCCTCAGGTGGCTTGATGTTGTAATGGGAGGTCGATGGTTTAGCAGTCAATGGTTTAGGTCAAAAAGGTCAGTGGTTTAGGTTCTAGTGCCCTTTTTAAATTACCAAAAAATTGGAGGGGACCTAGGCCCCCTCCCACCCTAATTTTTGCCAAAGTCAACGGATCAAAATTTTGCCATTTTATTCACCATAGTCCAAAAACCCAATAACTATGTCTTTGGGGGTGACTTACTCCCCCGCAGTCTCCGTGGGACGGTCTGCAAGTTATAAACTTTGACTCGTGTTTAAATATAGTAATGGTTAGTGGGAAGTGTGCGAATGGTTTGAGGGGGATTTTTTTGGTTTGGGGGGATATTTGAGGGGGGAGGGTTACAGGGGAGGATCTTTCCATGGAGGAACTTCTCATGGGGGAAGACTAAAATTTAACTCTGTCACAACTCTATTTTTTTAAACAATAAAAAAAATTTGCCTAAAGAGCGAGGCATTACGAGGGGGGGGGGGCAATCCCTTTCATATACGGAGTAAGTTCTGTTTGTTTTAAGTTTTAATGTCGCTCCTCACTTGCAGTTAAAAACTTGTTTTTTTTTAATTTCTGAACGTTTTTGAATTAATACATGTTTTGGTTTTGACTCGCCGCACATGAATAATTAAAACGAAATGTGCATATTAATTTTTTTTTTGCTAAATGGCTTTATCATATTTTTGATCGAATGATTTTGATAAAAAAAGGGGCGGGGAAGGAGGCCGAACGTTTTTGTTAGTAATAAAGTTACGTACCTTACGAATTAATTCATGGAACAAAATTCTATATTTCTGTATTTATATGACGTATATGAGGGGGTTCGCCCCTTCGTCAATACCTCGCTCTTTACACTAAAGCTTGAATTTTGTCCTAAATATTTAAGAATGACCCCTGAATCGCAAAGACCGTCGAATAAATAGTTGAAATTACTAAAATTACTTTAGCGTAAAGAGCAAGGTATTGTGGAGGGGACGAACCCCCTTATATACGTAATGTTTTCTGTTTGTTTTAAACTTTAATGCTGGTCATTACTTCCAGTTAATTTTTTTTTTATTTGGGCTGACAACTCCCATGCCTTCTCAAGACAAGAGACATAATTTGTACTTAACTAAACAAAAACAAATAACAATGGATTGGCAGTTTAATATACATATACTGATATTTATTCCTTAAAGTCTTAATAATTCTTTATTTATTAAAGCACTTAAATTTCTATACTGAGGTCCTTTGATCTTTTTTTTTTGTAAATTGGAAGGGAAGAAAATACCTCAAAGGGTACATTTTAATGCCAAAACATCCCAGCTCTCATTGAACCATCAAATAAATGCAGAATTAGATTTAGAAGTGAAACGAGGGAGATTGAAGGTTGAAATTGATGTATAATCCCCCAGTGGCCACCATATGCTCCGGGGGGCTTCTTCTGTGTAAATGTTAAGTGTCCAAGTGTTTTTCGTAAATGTTTTATGTTGAAGAAAATATGTATTTTATTTATGTGTTTTAAAATTTATTCTACAGATTGAGGTTAGGTTAGGGTAGTTGTATTTTGAAAGCGTGAAGCGTAACATGTATAAATTTATAACTCCATTTCTCATTTCTTTGTATTTTTTAAAGGATGAAGAACAATATGTATCAGTTTGAAACTCATTTCTTTGCTGGCCTCCATTGTCTGGTCAAGCACCACTCTTAACAAAACTAACTCATAATCATAATAAAATTTCTTATATCTGACGTCTCTAACTGTTTTCGATGAAGTATATCTTCGGACATTTTTGACTTATATTTTTCCCATAACTCTGAAGGAGCTGATGGAGAGCAAGTTGTTAAAAGGATGCCAAACATTGCACGAATTTGACTTGGGGTTGATGTTTCGCACGCGTCATTGATGCAGTTACCCCAGTGTTGGCCATTCTCCAATAAATTCAGAGCTTGGCATGCACTACGGTAATTGTCATGTATAGTACCGTTTACAGTTCTCAGATACTCAAAGGATGTCGGACCGAGTACATTCACCAAAAGCAGGCGTAGAAAGAAGCATTCATGTTGATTTGGGTGGGGCAAATATCTTGCTAGAGGTTGAACAATATTGCCACTCTGTTCTTGACTTTTCTTAAAGACAATGCCCTGTCTCACTGGGTCCTCACCTCTGTTTCCAAACCAAACCATGAAAAATAATATGTGGAAACTAATTCAGTAAATTTAATAATGCTTTTTGCACTTAAAGATTCAAAGATGTTGAAAAAATGGCAATAAAATATTTAAAGACTTGTCTTGAGTTTTCCATGATGCAATATGTCATATTTATTCTTCATGAGCTAGTCTAATTGTTTATCTTGTATCTATTGCTTGTCAAAACTGGATGTCAACATATCTTTGTTACACTTGAACTTAATCCAGAATTTTAGCTTAAATTGCTGATTTTTTTTTCTTATCTAGCTAAACTACTTTCCAACACAGTAAAATGACCATTGTCTAAGGCCTTTTTTGCTAGTTGGACAGCAAAGCTGGCTTAGCCTTACATTAACTATTTTCATTAGTCACAGCTAGCTGAAAGCTGCCAGACAATTATTGCCAAGAAGACAAAAACTGAATAGACATGGAAAGCCAATACAGAATTGTAGTGATTTCAAATTATTACACTTATGACTTTAATAGAACTTGTAATTTTGACTTTTTTCACTTCAAGAAATGAATAGCATTTTTGAAAATTTTGCAAGATAAACTGGAATTTGAAAAAAAAATGTAAAATTATAAAAAAGCACTTGAAAAAAAAAAAACATTTGTACAATTTATAAAAAGGAGTAGAATGAAGGAAATGCTTGAATCATTTGTGGCTCTTTCATCAAACAGTTGAAGTTCATTTTGGCTAAATGATCCCGAGTTTTGTACTTTTAGCGTTTGTTTTGGAAAGGAGCGTTCTAGGATAAACATTTAATCTGGCAACCTTGTTATCTATAGGAAATAATGACGAAACAGTTTTTTAGAAGAAGCGCAGAAAGTAAAACTACAATAAAATTATCTCTGCTCATCCTAGAGTTACAGGTTGATTTGTTCTAGCGCTCTAATGAGAGAAAGGTTGAGATGGCTAGGGCACGTTCAGAGGATGAAGGATGTCAGACTGCCGAATATTGTCCGTTTCGGCAGATTGTTTAGGGTTAAACGGAAAGCACTTCCTCTGCGGTTTGGGTGGGAGGATGTCATAAAGAAAGATTTAAAGGATATTGAAACTTCTTGGGAGGGTGTAAATGGGGAGGCTTCGAATAGGCTTGGATAGAGGAGGATCGTGCGTAGCTGTGTTGGCCACAGGTGGCTTGGTGCTGCAGTGAATTGCTAGTAGTAGTAGTAGTTACTTTCCCCCTAAATATATGGAAAAGCTTTTCTTGATATCGAATGAGAATATTTACCCTCTTCTGCAAAATTTCCAAAACGTTTTGAAAATGTCTCAGAACTCCTTTAGTTTGGTGTATTTTATTTGAAGTTTACTGTATTGAATTTTAATTGGCCCTTAGGCTCTTAGTAAAACTTTATTAAATTGATTTCAAAATTTCAAATGATGCCTTTTCTGGGCTTTAGGTGGTTTTTTAGTGACTGTTTCTTGGAATTTGTGGTAACTTCGTTGGCTCTGGATAGTTCTAGGGGTTTGACCCTGTCTGCAGGTCTATGGTCTTTGTTTACGAGAAGTATCTGAACCTTCTATAAAGAATTCTTGTATGTTTTACGTGATTGGTTTCCGCAACTACGCGGCCAGCGCCATGGGCATGGCATTGCGGAGCGATGAAGGTTTCGTCAAGTTACTGGTAGATCGCCAGAGCCGCGCCATCTTGGGTGCCCACATCATCGGCCACGAAGCCAGTGTCTTATTGCACCAGGTCATTACCTTGATGCAAATGAAAGGCTCATTGGACGATTTGCTGGCAACGACCTTTATTCATCCGGCGCTCAATGAGATTGTGAGAAATGCAGCCAGGGACGCCAGATCGAAATTGAACTAGGCCAAGGCTTTGGCAAAGACCTCATCAATATCGCTGACCAAAACGATCTCCAGCTCCGTCAGCGAGTGGCGCATCACCAACCCCAAGGAGCTCGCGTGCGGCCTCTTCATCTTCGGCAAAGCGGTTCACGGACTCAGACAGCAGCTCGGAGAGGATCCGCAATTCACCGGGACGAGGTTTTCGCGAGACCGCCTCCTGAAAAGCCCAACGAATCCGCGCTTTCGTGTCTGACTCGGAGCAACTCGCGATCCGTTCGGCAAAGACCCGAGCCGCCTCGACATAGCTGGGATCATTGAGCAAAGCGAGGCTTTGGAGCGGAGTATTGGAACGTGTCCGCTCGGCCGTGCATTCCTCGCGGCTCGGGGCATCAAAGGCCTTCAAGCTCGGTATGTGTACACTGTATTCAAACATTTGAACTCTATTGTAGATGTCAGATTGGCTTCAGCCTCGTAGAAGATGAAAAATTACGTAGGATTTCCATTCACATGAACAGTTAATATCCACCTGAAATTCTTTAGTAACAATAATAATAAGAGCTTGTTCAACGAAACTTCTGTTCATCGAAAATTTTGACGAAATATTAAAGTTTCGACCAAATTAGAATCCAATATTTGAACCGTAAAGCAGAAAAAATGGAAAAGTGTTACGCTACCAATCAGTTTTCAGTTACATAGAATCGATAAATAAAATTTAGCAGCAAGAAATCGTGGGCTGATGGGACACGCATCATATATTGAGATGCATGGCTGCCGCAGAGCCCATGTATCAACGTGACAATTCGATCACCCGCTTTCCAGCACTCCGGCGTGTTTTCCCGAACAACAATCGTGTCCTGATCCTGGGTGAGTATTTTTCTTGCCTCTCCTTTGGGAGGTTTAAATCTGGTACGGAGGCAAAGAGACAGCACCGTTTGCATGTGCGAGTTGCGGCAAAGCGGATGCGGTTTGAAGCTCGGAAATTCAAATCTCATCGAATCTGGCGCAGGAAAGCGGCACTAGAGAAAGTCAAGTTGTCGACAACGAGACCGGAACCATCTCATTCTACTCGACTTTGGATTGTATTTGATGACGGTGCAATCTCAACAACTCCTGAGATTACAGTTACAGGTCTTAACAATGGACAAGAATACTCATTCCGTGCTATTGCAGTAAATGGAGTTGGCCCTGGTGATGAATCAGAACCAGTTACAGAAACACCTGCCGCACTATCTACTAATCCAACTGAATTAGTTGCAACCCGTGGCAATGCACAAGCATCATTGACGTGGAAGGCACCAGGAATTACTGGAGGTGTACCAGTTACATCATACATTGTCGAATACACTGATGATGAAAATGGAGTGTTTGGTGAAAACCCATTATCTCAAACTGTAACAAGTGACACATGGAGTTTGAGCCCCTCACCCCTGAATTTTGTTTGACTCGTCAGAAGTAATATGAATGCATGAAAACTGGTTTTTGATGCACTTTCAAAGTTATTTTTTTGTAAACCCACCCCTTTCAAAAAAATAACACCCAAGAAAAAAACCTGGATACAGCCCTTACGCAAGCAAACATAATTTTATGGGAGTGATACAAATAAAAAGAGGTGATTGTAACACGCAATACAAAATTACAAAATACCAAATTATGAGAGGAACCGTAAAAATTATGCGACTTCAAAGTTAATTAGTAGGGGGAGAAGATAATTCCCACCTAGAGTTTTAAAAATGCCTTTTACCTTTCTCCTGAGGCCATTGGCTCGAGGCGCCACCGACTTCCATAACGCATAATCGGCAACCTCGAGATAACGAGAAACCATGACATGTGAAAAGTCGAGCGCACCCGCACTTTTTGGAAATCCATTCGCCAAGCCATCGGGCGGCAACATCTCTTCGAGTTCAAGGTGAGGTTGGTCGAGAATATCCTTCAGCGAGTTGGCAAATTCAGCTCGACTCAATCGTCGCAATTCACTTCGGCCATACTTCGCCTGCCGCTTGCGATCGGCTTCAACAAGCCTCTCCTTCAAAACCTCTAACACTTTCGAACGGACTTCCGGATCGGGTTGATGCCCTCGAAGCAGGCAGGACCACCGTGTGGTACAAGAACATGCTCATTGGCCTAGAAGAGCATATGACGCCTCTGATCTACGCCTCGCTAACCATTGATCACATCGCATACACCGACGACGATGAATCGGTGCTAGAAGTCCACATCACGAACACGTCGGATGTCGCCTATGTGCTTGACAACCAATCCGACTATACCTTCCATGCGCATGCCGACCTCGTCATGGTGCCGCCGCATGAAACCGTTCCACTCCAGATTAAAACGGTAGATCGGGTGAATGACCTGAGCCTGCCCTTCGAAGTCCTCAATGCCCTCATCGCACCCAACACCCAAAAAGACACAACCCTATAGACACCAAGTGGCGTCGGCTGTTGGATTGGGGGTGGGGGTTGGGGTGGGGGTGGTGGGGGGAGGGGGGGGGGGGGGGGAATGGTCCAGGTCTCGACTCAGTTTTGTGAGTCTGCCCATAATAGTTATAACTGAAAATGTGCTATTAAGTTATAAAGTTATGGGAAATGTTATAGAACTGACACTTTGGAAGTGAAGGAAGACTTATTCAGTGAGCTTTCTAGCGCTACTAAGAGGTTAAAAAATAATAAGGCCCCAAGTGCTGAAAGTAGGGTAAATGAGCTTTTTATATCAGAGAAGTTAAAGATAAATCACATTAGTTGAGAGCAATAAAATATGTGTAATTAGTTTATTGGGTATAAATTTTGTTACTTTTATCGATTTCTTTTAGTTTTACTGCTGATGATGGACACTGTATATGTGTCCAAAATATTAGGTTAAAATTTTATATTTGTTTCACTGTCGATTAAAAGGTTTATCTCTATTTTGAACTGTTATATTTTCGTCATGGAAAGGCAGTGTGGTCTTCGAAGTTGTATGCTACATATTGAGTTGGACCTTATTTGCTGCCTTTCCCTGAATATGCAAATTACTACAGTTCAACCTAAGTCAATTTGAAAATTGGCTAGAAATGAAATTTGTTTTATGGCGGGTGTACATCGCGGCGTCTCCGTGCAGGTTGCGCGGATTATAAAGGGGTTGGCGGCGCAGGGTGGATGACGCTGTCCTCATCCACCGTTACAGGCGCCAGGTACGCCCATGCCTTCGGGCACTGGCGCGCCGCACAGGCGCTTGCTGGCAGACGCGGCACGGGCTTGCGGCCTACGCTTCGAGACCCGCCGCCTGCCAGAACGCCGGCAGGAAGACTTCGGCCACCAGCACGCCGAGCGCTGCGCGGCTGAAGCAGGAGCGCCGCGCCCACAGGCGCTCTTCACGCACCGCCGGCGGCAACCAGGCGGCCGGATAGCGACAGGCCTGCACCCAACAGGTGAGGGCCATTTGCCCTCACTACTAGATACAATTATAAACAATAATACTAACACTATAATTAAACTGAATACTAACAACACAAAATAAAACACTAGGATATTAGTGAACACTGTGATACCTTCTAAAATTGACTGAGACTAGCATTGGAAACAAGATATTATTTTTCCTTGCCTAAGAGATAGTCAAGGATCTATGGGATGAGACAAGGGTGTTATCTCTCTTCCCAGCTTCTTATTAAGAAATCCAGGAGCATAGTCTCACAATAACACAAGGCAGAAATAGAATTGATAACCTAATCTTGAAAAATGCTAGCTAACATGCCTTTTTTTCTTTAATCGAAAAATCCTCTTAACCTCCTGACTAGCCCTCATTTTTTGGCCACTTATCTTGAAACCAGCTTTGGCATCCGGTTTGCCCTTCTATGAATAGTGAGTGTCACGACATAATTATTGAAAGCTGGTCAACCATCAGGCCAGGTAGGGCTGTAACGTCGCTGTTTTCACCATGATCCGGAACAAGGCTGAAAGAACTTGCCCAACGCTACCCCACCCCTTGAACCGCAACCCGGAGAGACATTTGTCCTTTCCTGGCCCGGCTGGCGTACCCTGGTGACCTCTCCGGTTCTTTACTCCATGATTATCCCTTTGGTATTTTAATTTTTTGTTTTTGTTTCTTTTTTTATCTCTTCTGCCTTTATCCCTTTTTCATGCTTCGTTTACATCCTTTTCTCTTGCCTTTGTCTGCTTAAAAAAGACATTAAAGTCTTTAAAGGAATATTTTTACCTTAAGTTGATTTTATAGTCGAACTTACACTTGTAGGTCGTTGGTGGAGGTGAATTGGAAAAGGATTAACTCAAAAAATAGCTTCTTCTAAACCAACGTGACTTGTTCCATTGTCACGAGTCATGAGGATTAATTCATCTTCGATCTAGAAGAAGGGATTAAGATGAAAAGGTTCCCTTCATTTTTCAGATAGAACGAAGGGTTAATATCTTCTTGGGTAAACTGGATCACTTCGCTCTGTGGTGAAGAAGCATGAATAAAATACCCATGCTCATGACGGCGATACGTATTCGCTATTGTAAATGTTAGCTCTGCTGGATCACCTGAACCACCTGTGGCTAGCAACTCCGAAGACCTGACTTGATGGCGTTTATTACGCTTTATCTTAATTTTATGATTTACCAGGGATAGTGAGCTTAAACCACTACCAACCTTAGCCTTTGGTTTAACTAAGGCTGTATCTGATGATACCATTTTTTGATTAACAGGCTGATTTTTCTTATGTGCCATTAATAATAACTGTTTTCTATCGTGCAATACACAATAATGATGCCTTTACTAAAGCTTTTTTATCAGCTGATGAGGTTTGACGATTTAGACGCTTCTCAATTATTAGTCTAAGCGTAGAAGAGTAGCTAAACCATACTTTTTCCTCAAAAAAATAAACAGAACAAAAAAACACAATATTCTTCTCTTAATATGTTATCTAAAACATCCCTTAGTCTAATCAGTATAGTCCAACTAAGGAATATGATTGTAACAGAAATCAACCTAATGCCTCTATAATTACTACACGTACTATCATCACCTTCCTCACTAAAATGAGTTAAATCAATTGGTACTTCTCCTTATAGGTGCTCACTCCTGGCCAGGGTCCGGGTAGAGTCGCAAGGAACGTTGAGGACGCGCTGAGCCAGATCTCGGACCTCAGCCCATGGAGCGAGGTCGAGCAATCGGCCCCGGCGCAAAGAGATGCGAGCGGGCTTGCCTGCCCCCACCCCCGAAGGGGGGACGACCTCGCCGCTCGTCACGTCGACGATGCGATAACCGCGCGCTCGCGCCAGATAGTCGAGGAAGAGGTCGCAGACGAGCTCGGTGACTCCCAAGTCGGTCTGCAGCTGCGTCGCGACCCCGTCCTCGCCCGTCCATTCCACCTCGTTGTGGTCAGCTCGTTTGAGGACATCTCGAAGGAAGCGGCTTGCCATTTTCGATATTGACCTTTCTGCTTTTGCTTGTTCCCGTTGAGTTCAAAGTTCGATTACATAAGTATATTCTTTGTTTTCGATTGTGAATTGCTTTTATAGTATTGTGTGCTCTTTTTTTATTCTTAGAGCCTATCACTCAATACTGAATACGCCGCCCCAATTTATAGATTATTTAATGTTATGTATTTTACACATATTTGCGGGCTGTCACTTTTGGATAAAGATAAAAAAGAAAGAAGAGGCGGATGACGTGGAAGTCATTTTACTGTGGAAGGTAAATATAATAGACGTCTTCTATATTGCATTGGTTTTCATCGCTAACGTATATTTTTATCTGATTTTTTGCTGCTCGGTTAGAACGGAAACAATATAATTTAGCAGTATTTGTTTTACCAGACGGTAATTTTAGGGTAGGATTTGTGACGAAGCATTGAAAGTTTGAAATTTTTTTTTTTTCAAAAAAAAAGTATTTGAATACTTCGAGTGAAAAAGGAAAAACTATTATATAACTTAAAGCGATGCCTAAAAATCGTTTTGCGAGCTTCAGCGTTCGCTGACCGTCTCAAAGACATAGAATACATCTGCAAATTCTCCCAGGGTTTGACAGTGAAATTTAACTGAAAAAGACGCTGAATTTTCTCTTCTCTTTCTTTGACGGGAGGTAGATCTAGCTGACATTGTTATGGAGGGTGTCGCCAAAGCCAAACAAGAGGGATACGATACCGGTAAGTCTTCTTGTCGTAGACTTCCTACGGTGGCAGGCGCTGTTCTTACGTCACGACGAATGTCTATCTTGCTATCGTTCAACAGTCATTGTAGATACAGCTGGGCGTCAAGTCATTGACGCAGATCTTATGAGCGAGTTGAAACGAATGAAATCCGTTGCAAATCCGTCGGAAACGCTCTTGATTGTTGATGCTATGACCGGTCAAGAGGCTGCCTCGTTAACTGCTGCTTTTGACGACGCGGTGGGTCTCACGGGAGCTATTGCCCGGATAGCTGGAATGCCGGACGTGGCCCGGCCGTTTCAAACCCGTCAGGCCCGCGGCGGTGGGGGCTCTGCAGATGTGCTGATCGAGCTGCCGCAGGTCGCCTCCGGGAGGCCGCCTGCCAGCGCCTCGGTCGGTGGAAGGCAGAGGTCATGCAGAGTGGGTGTTTCGGCGTTGGCACAGCAGGCCGAGGCTTGCGCACAAACCCCGTCCGAATGCGACAGTCTCCCGCTCTCCGTTTCGCAGCACGCGCTGGCATGCGTCAGCGGCGAAGGACTTCCGGCCAGGGCCGAGATCGGCACGGCGAAGAACGCCGCGAGCAGAGTGATGAGAAAGGTGCGTTAATTTACACTTCATAATCATTCAGTCTATTCTTGGACAGTATTTATGCTCTACTGTCAAGGGCGCATCCAGTATTTTCTTCGATGGGGGGGGTGTTTTTTATGAGGTTGCCCAAAAAACTTCATAAAATTCGCAGAAAAATTTGTTTATATGTATTTTTACATTTTACTTAGTTGGACAAAATTTCAGGAGAGAGGGGGGTGGTAAATCCATCCCCCCCCCAGTACACGGCCTTGCCAACAGTAGTTATTATATCTATAATTTGGCATACCTGGATTCAGAAAGTGTTTTTTATTTTCTGAAAAATAGTTGATTGACATAGTGGTATGTATGGAATGTATGGTATGTATGGAATGTATGGTATGTATGGTATGTATGGTATGTATGGTATGTATGGTATGTATGGTATGTACGATATGTATGGCATGTATGGTATGTATGGAATGGATGATATGTATAGCATGTATGGTATGTATGATATGTATGGTATGTATGGTATGTATGGTATGTATGATATGTATGGTATGTATGGTATGTATGTTATGTATGCCATGTATGGTATGTATACCATGTATGGTATATATGGTATTATGGTATGTATGGTGTGTATGTTATATATGGTATTATGGTATGTATGGTGTGTATGGTATGTATTGTCGTAAAGAAAAATTTAAAGGAAATGAGAACTTTTTGGGAGAGTGTAAAAAGGGTGGCTTTAAACAAATTGGATGGAGGAGGAGGAGGAGCGTGAGTTGTTAGTAGTAGTATTAGTTTCCTTTTATGAACCTCGGGTTTATTAAAGCCACAATGCAGTTTGGGCGTACAAATAAATCCTATAGGAGAATGAAAGAACTTAAGACGTCCAATTGTAAATTTAAGACAGGTCAGGTTGATCATCTTATCAAAAGATAAAAAATCTAAATAAAAAAAATATTTAACTAGTGAAATTAAAAAAATAATGAAACGGGATGTCGTAAAGAAACATTCAATTATAAGCACTAACTAAAGAGAGTTAGGCGGCCGCCGTAGATCAGGCGTGCCAGCATGTCCCGCCCCTGCTCGTCGGTGCCCAGCAGATGACCCTCGGTACCGAGCGGCTTCAGACGGGCGATCATCGAGCCCTTGTAGGGATCGGGCAGGCCGAGGTAGGGCGCGAAGAGCGCCGAGAGGATCAGCAGCAGCACCACGCCAAGGCAGATCATCGAGACCGGGTCGCGCACCACGCGCGATCCCACGCCGGACCAGTAGCCCTGCGGCTTCTCGACCTTGGCGCCCTGCATGGTGTCGGATTCAGCAAGCGCCATGGGTCAGGTCCTCTCCGGTGAAGATTGCCGTCGACATCGTCCGCCCGCACATGAACGGGCTGGTCAACTTCAAGAGCGCCTACCACCGGCGCGCTAACGGGCCGGAACTGGACGCCGATTACGTCGTGCATTGGACGACCCATGACCACGGCGGCTACAACTGGCGCGAACTGGTGAGCGAACTGCACCGCGCCGGGGTCGAAGGCACCTTCTGCATGCCTGTTGAATACAGCGAGCAGGCCGGCCGCAAGGGCCAGCGCATGGGCGACGACGTGATCCCCTTCCTGCAAAAGGATATCGCGCATCTCAAGGCACTGATCGCCGAATTCTACGGCGAAGAGGATTGGGTGTATTCACAAATTTGCGAAAACACCTCCTTTACAATCTTCCTCCTTTCAAAAAACAGCATATACCTTGTCTAGTAACTTTAAATAGCTACTAATAATTAATTTTGGAGCGCCCCTCCCCCTTTCCCAAAAGATGAACCATTGGAGGGTTCACTATACAAGTGGAAAAAACTCCATATTATGAAATAGTTAAAATATTGTGCACTGACAAAGACATTACAGCAGCAACTGAAGAGCTATGAAAGCATTTATTTTTCCTTTTACAGCAAAGAAAACAAAATCTACCTTCTGTCCCAGTTTATCCCTCTTGATAGGCAAATGGCTTACAATGTCGCTCAGATGATGGTTGGCGCAATCTCGAGCATGACGTACCAGGACGTCTTGTCCGTCGAAGGCGAAAACGGTTGGGTACGGAAATCTCTTTCGGACTGGAAGATTCACCAACTGGTTCGACAGGTCGTTCAGAAAGCCAGAGACACCGAGGCCCCGGTGGGTGATGACACGTTGCTGCTAGGAAACCATATCTTCAGCAGTACCTACACTGTGCTGGGTGTCAGCCAACACATTGAAGATATTGTTGATCACCAACTTCAGTCCGATAAGACAGACGATTCCGAACTTAAAGAATCAATTGGCGGTGGGGTAGAGGCGTTCGGCCGTGCCTATTAAGTTTCGGTTTCACTCGTTTAAGATTTATTTATTCATTAATGTTTTTTTTTTATTATTGTTTAATTAATTTTTGTTCGTTTTGGATTTCGCTTATACTTTAATATCAAAGCATTTAGGTTTGTTTTAAGCTTGATTTGCATATTAAAATTAAGCTTTACTCTTCTTAAAATTTATTTATTCGTTTATATTAGTACCTGTTGTATGTTTGTTTGCTAAGATTGTTTATTTAATTTCTGTTCATTTTGGGTTTCATTTATTCTTTAGCAGTAATTTTTGGCCTTTTTATTTTTGGTTATTACAGGTTTCTTTTTCTTCTGATCTCAAGTCATTTCCGTTAGAATTAGCCCTCTCGCAAGATTCTAGGACCACTGAGTCGATACGATCACCCCTGGGGAAAAAAAAAACAAATAAATAAACACGCATCCGTGATCTGCCTTCTGGCAAAAAATACAAAATTCGACATTTTTTAGATAGGAGCTTGAAACTTCTCCAACAGTGTTCCTCTGATACGCTGAATCTGATGATGGATGTGAATTTCGTTAAGATTCTATGGCTTTTGGGGGTTGTTTCCCCCTATTTTCTAAAATAAAACAAATTTTCTCAGGCTCGTAACTTTTGATGGTTAAGATTAAACTTGATGAAACTTATATACTTAAAAAGTCGCGTCTTGGTTGCACTGGCCTGTCAATTAACCCTTCTAAATGTGAGTCGATTTGTTTCAATAGCCTATACCAAATGACCACTTTAAATTGGCTTGATTGGTTAGCGTCGACACTGACTGGAGATGGAGGCAAGTTGCCCTCTTTTTGTGCATATACGTCTTAGTTAGTTCATCTCGTGAGGTCATCTCCGTAGTTTGTTAGTAGATTAGTGAAGGTCTAGTGGTCTAGTGGAGGAATACGGGACAGGTTAAGGGCAGTTAAATGTTTAAATTGAGGAATCTAGTCGAATCTGGAATTGTAATATCTAAAGTCTAGACACATACTATGTCCCTGTAGGCTGAAGTAACCCTTATACCTCACTTAAAAGGATAATTTGAACAATATTTATTATTTATAATAACATCAACATCAAAGATAATTTCTTATGTTAAGATAAATAGAAGTAGGCTCGAGGTCTATTCCTGATATTCTTATTTAACTACTTTTCGAGGTGTTAAAATACTGGTAAACTGTTCAAATCATTGATTATAGTTAAACAAAAACAATATTATCTAATTATAATTATTTTAACCTAGAGCATACGTAATTTTTTTAAATAAATGAACTATTTCATTTTGCCAGACTTCAATAACAAACCAACAAGTAACCGAATCCCTGCTGGGGTCGAAGGAGTGGTAGTCCCACTCCGCGTTCCGAAGGTCGGCGAAGATTCGCCAGCGGTACTCCTCGTCTCCCGCTCGATCGTACAGCGCCGCGAGTTGGCCGACTCGGTCCGACTTGCCTCCGGGGAAGCCCGACTGAACGGAGGCCGTTGCGAGCTTCTGCAGTTGGACTCGGTTCCTTCCCACGAATTCCGGAATGAGCTCTTCGCGGATGATGGGGGACAGAGCCTTCCGTAGTTTCGGCCCGAGGAGTTTCGGGTCTGCGTTCAGGAAGAACTCCTTGTGCGGGAGGATCTGCTGCGGGTACCGCTTTCGCGCGACGTCGTAGAGGGAGAGTTTTTCTCCAATATTTTCTTGCATCCAAAACAGTATAGCATACGATAGTTAACAAAATAAACAAAGCTAGTCTTTTTCGCCCAATGTCATAGCAAATTCTATGTTCACTTGGCACAAAGCCACACACAGGTAAATCAGTTTTCATGCGAGTGACATATTAAATATGATTCAATCTTTACACTTCAAGAACAAAGTAATATTCTGAAAAGGTTGTTTTTTTTTTGTTCGTCCGCACTGAATGGAAGCTAGTTAAACACTTTATCTGCCAAGAAAGCCCTGATCCTGGAGAGAGAAAAAAGTCAGAGAAGTGAAAAGGCTAAAAAGCCATTTGCAATTTGACTCTCTTTATGAACATAATGCTTATTTCTGCCAGAAATCTCATTATTTTTTTTAAGTATTGCGTTCTAATCTATGTGAATTGTAATAAATTTTGCTTACTAGCAACGGTTTATTATACTATATACACTACTACTACTACTACTACTACTAAATCAGTTCAGCACCAAGCCGCCTGAGGCCAACCCAGTTACACACACACTACAAAATATATTTCAAACAATTTCTATTTAAAAATATCAATAAATCAAAAGCCACTGACACGTCACGGAACGAATATCAATTATGTATTAAATATTAAACATAATATACTAAGCACTATTATGTCATCAGTCGTCCCAAGATCTTCTCTAAAACCCGTCTGGCCCTTATCCAAAACATCCCTATTCTCTATCCACCTCCATAGTCCAAAGTCTATCACCTTACAAAAAAGATTCGGTAAACTATTCCCTAAATGAATTCCTTTATAATTATTATGATGAGACCTATCCCCCTTCTTAAATAATAGTATCGTAACTGACAAACCCGACTCTTCAGGCCACTTACACGAACTTACCAAAGCTGAAAATAAACTAACCAAAATTGCAGAAAAATTTGTTTTTCCCCACTTCAGAAATGCTCCCGGTGCATATCCCCCCTCCATAGACTTCAGGGGTGATGTTAAGTTAAAAGTTAGCGTGCCTACATGTATTGTAATGAATGTAGTTCATAAAACTTCAATTGCCTCCTGCTGACCATACTGTCCTCACTGTTCAGGAAAAGGTTAAAGCCTTGGTATTTCCGTTGAAACTGGCCTGACGTGATACTCCCACGTGACGATCGCAGTTAAGAAATAATGTATAGTTAATGCATAGCTGTTAAATGCGTACAAAGTTAATTCTTAGTATCAATTCGCAATTCCTTCCAAGTAACTAAGGTATATTTCTTACATTTACATTAGGCTAATTTTGGAATGCGATTGTCCTTATATGGAAACCTGACTTCATGGTAATAAAAAGAGGAGCGTTGTCTAAATAGCTGACTTAAACGGTAAATTTCCATCAACGAATATTAAGATAGCTATTAAACGTAAAAACCGTTGGAAACAGAATCCAAATATAACATTCATTTGCATTTTATCTTTTGTTTAAAAATAGCTTAGAAAATATTTTTTAGCAAATATCTCAGAAGTATCTGAAACAAGCTTTAGGCGTACCAACGACGATATGCTAATACATATTTAAGTCATTAAAAGACTCGGCAAATACATACATAATGTCAAATACCTCAGATTGTTCAATGAGGAAATGAAAAGTAATTTACGGTTTAAAAGGATTCAGGCCTTCTTCTTAGCCGCCTTCTTCTTGGCCACCTTCTTGGTGGCCTTCTTCTTCTTGGAGGTCAGGACGTTCCTCTGGAAAGAAGAAAGGCCCCGCTTCGCGGGGCCCAGTTGGAGGTGAGGGGACTTGAACCCCTGACCTTCTGAATGCCATTCAGACGCTCTCCCAACTGAGCTACACCCCCTTGGGAGCGCGAATGATACGCCCGGCCCCGGGGAGCGTCAAGAATCAGGCTTCCGGAACACGAACAGCGGATACTGCCCCCAGCGCCCGGCGCGGGCGGGGGCCAGCTCCTCCAGCAGGTAGACCAGCCGCAGGAGGGAGCGCCCGCCGCTCGTTGCGAGGCGGACCTAATTGATCTGGCGGTGGAAAGGGTGGAAGGTCCGGGTTGTTTGAGTAGGTTGCACGCAAGTAAGGAAGCAATAGATCAGCCCCTGATACATCGCAAAAGATATTCGCAGCATCAGTGGAAAACTGCCGTGAAATAAAGACGTGAAGCGATCTATAAAATGCGTCGCTATCCAGTTCAAAGAGGTTTTCACCTGTCAAAACACCGACGATATATCGAGCCTCGGCCAAATGCCCTCCAAGCCATGCGGTTTCTCTCAGCGCACAATGATCGTTGGAAAGCGGATCGGAGTCGAAGTAAGCGGCAGAATCGTTTATTTGACAGGCTGACATCTTTAAATTCTTGTTTATCCATTTTATTTATCTGCTCTTATTTACCAGTTTTATTTTTCGACGGGTAACCTTCACCTACGATCAAGTTCAACAGGCTGACACCTGTCAGCCTGTTGAACTATTTGAACTGTTGAACTATATAACTTTGAGTTCAATTAATACGCTTATTATACTTATAACGCTCAATTATTATTATAACGCTCAATTATAATTTTCAATTAATACGAGGGACAGCCTGTCGTGTGTATTTACAAGATTTAACGTAAGTTTTTTTATTTCCAGATTTAGACTTCTTCGCCCAAGCAAGGATTTTTGTGGTGGTCACCAACCCTACTATGTGGCGTCTTTTGTTCGCCGATATCACTACCAGCTTTGCATCAACAGCCGCCGGTGCTCTGTATATCTTTTTTGCGACATACGTTTTTGAACTGAAGGAACATGCAAGTCTTGCACTGTTGTTTTATTTCTTAGCTGGGTTTATTGCCATGCCCCTGTGGCTGAAGCTGGCGTACCAGGTAGGCAAAGAGCAAGCGATAAAAATTGCCTTGGTTTATGGCGTCACTCTTAAGGTTGCGCTGTTCATCTTTATCGAACCCGGCAACGTCATCATGTTTTGGGGCTACACTTTGCTCTACGGCGTTGCCTTTTATTTCATCCTAAAATATTTTTGTGGTTTTTGAAGGTTTAATTTTGAAAATTCTGCATGTTTAATGGTAGTATCATATTTTCGCCAGAGTTGCCGTGTTGAACCTTAAGAGCAAATAAGCAAAATTAAGAAGTTAAATTCTTAAACGCTTTTCATCCCTAAGAATTCAAACATTAGTGAATCTGTTGATTCGGAAAAAAACTAGACCCTCAAAAGAAAGCAACTTAAGAGGTTCTTAGGTAGCTTAAGCGTTCTTAAGCTGTTATGTGCAGTGTATTTTAGTTTTTATGGCCCTTGGCATTTACCAAGTGGCATATAGCGATCACAAATTCGTGAGCTGAGGGTGGTCTTGACCGAACGGGTTAACTCAAGCAGCAGTCGATCCATATCCCCCAATGTCCCGGCGCCGTCGATCCGGAGCGCCTTGCCTCCGTAAGTGAGTTCGGACGTGTGGCAAGCGGCACAGGTGAAGCCGAGTTGGTCCTCATCGCCATCCTTTACAAAGCCGATTGGAAGTCGCTGCTGGTCTTCCGCGGCGTTCGGGTCGAATCCGCGGGGAAGGAAGCCGAGATCTTTGATGTTTTCGTCGGCAAGAAATCGAACGGCGTCTTCCGGTCGTTCCAGCGCAAGAGCCCAAGAGTAGGGGACCAGTTGGGAACCCTGCATTGTTACTTTTCTTATTTAGTTTCTGTCCTAGGGTCTACCACCACCCCCTCCAAAAGTCACTGACCTTTGATGAACCTGAACACAACTTTTTCTACAAAAGGGAAACTTTCAGAATTGATCAAGGCTACAGCACAAATGATGTTCAAAGAAGGTGTTTTCTGACTTGTCACATGTTGGACACTTTATTGCTTTGAGACATAAATTCTTTAAAATCCTGTAAGTAGGGATTTAGCAAGAGTATAAGGCTCACAAATTCATTGAAGATCAGTGTCTATTATAGAAAGATGGGACAGAAATAGGCATAGATGTCAGCAGGGGTGCAATCCCCCTGCCAGCGAGCGTTTGACCTGGCTGAATACGTTCGACATCTTGCGAACAGGGTCCAGTGTTCCCGCCAGCAGTGCGTACAGCGCTGTCAGCTGAGCAACACTCATGGGGCTGGGTGACAGTTTGATGCCCCAGATTTCTTCTGTGTTTTTGAGCACAAGGTAAGCGCCCGGTGTCAGTGCCAGCACGACGGCAATCATGCCCAGAACTTCAGTGGACGGCCGCGTCAGCGAGGCAATGCGGACGATCTTCATGGACCGTTTGTAGAAGCGGTCGTTGGATTCGGCGAACTGCTGCCGCTGGTGCTGCTGCTGTCCGAACGCGGTCACAATGCGTTGGTTGTATCAACAATAGAGGATAACCAAGGTGCATATAAACAATTACGAGGCGAACGTTTTATTCCATTTGACTTTAAAAATTACACTTTAGAAGGATTGAATGGAATTATTCATCTGGAAGAAGACTATGTTTGTCTGAACGACCATAAAGGCTTGCTATTTCAGAGCCATTCAGGAGAAACCTTATTTCGTTTTAGTGATTTTGAGAATTATGACCAGAACGGCAGATTACCGGTTAGAGGAAGTTTCGTCGACCGACAAAATACGCTTTGGATTACTACTGAAGATGGAGTGTTGAAAATCACCCGAAAGAAAAACTCTTTTAAGATGTAGTAAGCTTGTCTATTTCTTTAGAGCAAAACCTGGGGCCTTTTGCCTGATCTACAAACAAAAATTTTGGCAAATGTATTGTGTTAACTACAAATTATTTAGCAGAAATATTGTCCCATTCAATTCCTAATTCTATACCCAGTAATTCCAACACACCCCAGCCTAATGTCTGGATATAGCCCAGGCCAAATGGAAACTTTTCCAGATTTACATTATAAAGAAACTGCTGGTGAGAAGTAATCTTCAAAAAGTACAAATAAACGAAACCTTCAATTTTTTTATATAGCTCAGGGCTGCATCCAGGCATTAGAAGGAAGGGAGAAGGGCTGGTTACAATACAAAATACAATTCAAAATGGGATTACAATACACTTATTCCCCCTCGAAAGGCTCCATGGCCAGGGATACAAGGGGGGTCGTTTGCTTTTTCAGAGCGTCGTTTGCTCTTTACTAAAAACAAAATATGTTTTAAATGTTTCTCTTTTATAACATTAGTGGTAAGGAGGGCAATACTCCTGTGGTACTAGAGAAAGTTAAGTCCTGTAGTCCTAGAAAGTGTGGTCCTAGGAAAGTTATATCCTATCGTCCTTGCTCATATACTCCGGTACTCCGATGGCAAACTTCTACCAAGCCTTGACACACTTCCGCCACACATGGCACGCAGACTTGGCATATGCGCTTGCTTATGAAGATTAAGCTGATCTTTCTCCTGGGAGTATTGATTTTTATCAGTTTGACGTCGGTAGCGGGATGGTTAGAGAAATCTATGCTGAGGCATGTGTTATTACAAATTCCTTTGCTTATATTAATAGGGTATTCAATTGGTCGTTTGATTCCGGATGATTTGGAAATTATTAACCGGTTTAATGATAAAGGTGTGGCAGGTATTCTGTTGGTGATTGCCATGTCACTCTATTGGATGTTGCCTCGTGCCCTGGATGCTTCTTTAGTAGTACCGGCCATGGCAATTGCGAAGTACATGAGCCTGCCGTTTTTATTCGGAACGGGAAAAGTTATTTTATTTGTTTCGACAGCAGACCGTGATTGGAATGATTTTCCAATTCAGCCTACCTTTTTACCTTGGATTCAAAGATGGGTTAAATATGCCGCACATGACCTCAATACATTTTCCCAAGGCAATCTTTTACCAGGAGCGCCTTTTTATTTGAAGGGAAATCTAGACCAAAATTATTGGATACAATCACCTGACAACAAAACGCATTATTTAAAAAATCCCGAAAATGGTTTTTTGAATACTTTTCGACCTGGAGTTTATCGAATTTTCGCAAATCAAAAATCCACCATATCTCAAAAAGCTTTGTCAAATTGTAAATTAATACAGCCTAAAAAACGTAAAGTAGCAATACTGCAAGGTAACGGTCAACTGGAGAATAAAAATATTGCAGATTTTATAACAACGCTTAGAGATTACTACTTTATTGCTCCTTTTACTTTAGATAGCGTAGCATCCAATCCACAGAAAACACTTGATGAGCTTCAAGAATTCGATCTTGTCGTTTCTGCTAAACCTACTCAAGCATTTTCCGAGCAAGAAAAATATGTTCTCGACCAATACAGCATGAACGGAGGTAAAAGCTGATGGATGGAAGAACATGTGGCCATGGACAAGGACAGTTTATATAATGATTCCGGAAAAAGTCCTTACACAATCATTTTGTGTATATTAAAAAAAAAAAAACAATGCAGGTATTCACGTATTATTTTGATTAGTTAAGCATACTCAATGCCCTGATGTTTTAAAAGAAAGCGAGTAGAGTGTGCATAGTAGCCTACGTACGTCTACATATAGCATCGCCTTGCATTGATATCGGGGATTTCCCTAGAATAAAAGAATTACTTTGCAGACAAACTTTCTTTGATATATTCAAGAAAGTAGTAGAGGTAAGTGAATAAAACTTTCAGTGATCATATTTAATAGCAATTATTCTAAATTTCGGAAAATTGTATTTGCCAAGCTCTCTTTCTTTAAAGTGGGACTCAATACGCCTCTCCAGCTATTTCAATCTGTAGTACTTCAAGCCGCTTGGCTAGTCCCGTACCGTGACGATCTCTTCTGGATGATTCCTGCTGCGACCATCATCCTCTTGATTCCCTATTTCTTTGCGTCGGTTTACGCGGAGCGTGTGACATTATTTTGGGTTTGGACCGATCAGCCTCCTGAGTCGATAAGACGATTTACCTGGATAGCCAATCTGACCACTTACGCAGCATTGTTCTTCGTAACGGTAGGCTGGCTTTCCTTTAGTTTGATGAAAGGCGAATAAAACGGCTGCCGAAGGCCGTTATACTAATCGCAATTGGCGGTCAACTTTTTATGGAGGGTGCAGTCACACTTGCTGCAGACTCTTGAATGACTTGTAGAATATACAGTGTCAGGAATAACAAAGTCAAGTCTGTGGTAGGTCTTTCCATTTTCTCAGAATTCCTTTTTCATTGAACTTCTACGAAAACATCTTAGGGTCTAAGAAATCACCCAGGAGAGTTCAAAATTGAACATTCAATATAAAAATTAATTTAGAATAATGTATTGAATAATAAAGAAATTGAATATTGAATAAGGAAATATAGTTAAAAGATAAACATTTTACAGCTTGAAAATTACAAAAGCAATAAAAGTAAAACATACCAATCAATTTACACTCCACACATCAACAACTTTATTTGAAGCAGCGGGAAATCTATATTTCAAAACCTGAAGAGAGTCAGGATTTGAAGATTACAAGCTGTGGTTTTCAACCATTATAAAGTCAGGGATTTAGATTTCTACAGTACAACGTAACTTCACTCTTATTGCATCTCTTTGTGAAGTCAATGATATTTTTCATTGATATTGTAAAATTCAGGTGTTTTAATTTGCTTATTTGAAGCAATATCCCATACAGTGTTTTCAAAAGGAAAAGTACTTTCTCTAACAGCCAAATATAAATCGATAGGCTTATAATCATAGTAGCCATTGTCTTCACAGAGTGGTACGACCACTAACTCTCACAGGTTTTCCTTTAGTGCGAAAGTTTTGTTTATTTTATTTAAATATTTGTGTTAAATGTGTTAAATATTTGTTAAAATGAAAAAGTTAAAGTTGAATCGGCAAAATGTTATGTTAATAACTTAGTACCAAAGTTCAGCAAACAAATTATGCTTCTAAATTCCATTTTACAGATAAAAATGAGTAAATAAGGATCCTCAAGGAACATTGAAGCCATCTAGTGGATTCTAAGTGCGTTGTTTTAAAGTATTTGGTTCTTGTAGATCAGATACGTTTGGTAAGTCACATGAGGTGCTTTAATACCTTCTTTGTTCCTTTTTTCACATGAGATACCTTCTAAATTATATTTACTGCTTAAAGCAGGGATGCTTAAAGTCGTGAATGTTTAGACTGTTGCCCCAGCTGAAGCCAAGCGCTATAGACAAAACAAAGTTCTGCAAAGAGTTCAATTACTTAATAAATACCTGACAGTCAAACTTTTATCCCATCTAGCTTATGCCCACCGCTTAAATTGCGGATGCTTAAAGGCGTGAAATGGTTAGACTGTTTCTCTAGTGGTAATTGCATTACCCATGTTCACCACTTAAAGCATTGATGCCTTTAGGCCGTTGCTATTCAGTGTTGGTCTAGCGGTAATCCTGCACTCATGACCTCAAAATTTTGAAAGATAAATACTGCAAGATTCAGACTTGGTTTAAATCCAGAGAATACAAAGTTGTTCTTTTCAATTGGCGATTCCTTTTTATTTCTTTCCAAAGTCTGGACAGTTCTCTTATCAAACCCACACATAAATTAAATACTTGGCTACTGATAAAGATCCTCCAGAGCCATTGCTGGCGCATAGGGCGTCGAATCGACGTTTCAGTTTCTGGGGGCTCTTACAGGAACAAGTAGCAAGCTTGTCGCCCAACTTGGCTACTACAATTGGCCTATCTAACAGCTATAGCCTAAATAGCGTAAAATTAGAGTCTCCTACGTGCGGGAACTTGCCAAAATTCTGATACAAGATTATCTTTATGTCTTGCTTTCTCTTTTCTGTCTGAATTTTACACGAGGAGCGGTTTAAGAGTTGTTGTCCAGGGTAAATTTTCGCCGGGTTTGAATTGTCTAGAGGACATTTCCATAGTAAAGGGGTTCCTCGGTGGAGGTGGGGTCAGATTTCCTGTGATCATTTAAAAACGATCAGAAACTAAATAAAAAAAAAAGTGTTCTACTGAAAGTAAGACTTGACTTACTTGACTTGACGCTCTTGCTCAGCAGGGTCGCCAGCGTGGAGGGAACTGGTTGACAACGCCTTAATCAAAGTAAGTTGTGAGTTATTTAAGGTGCTTTTTATTCATGTCTCATAAGGGTAATCTTTTCATGGGATTTTATTCCACGAAAAGGCTAATATACCCTTTTTGACAAAGGTGATTTTTACGATGCGAGAACTTCAAGAACTATTTGAAAATAACCGCCGTTGGGCCGAAAAGAAAACCCAGAAAGATCCCGAGGTTTTCCAGAAGCTTTCAAAAGGACAGACTCCTAAATACCTTTGGATTGGGTGTTCCGATAGTCGAATTCCTGCCAATGAAATTTTGGGTCTCCAGCCAGGAGATGTTTTTGTACATCGCAATGTGGCAAACTTATTTCCCCATACCGGGGTCGCGTAGGTCTGGAGCTCGCGCACGTTGCCGGGCCACCCATAGCGGGCCAGGCGCTCGTGGAGCTCGGGGGTCAGCTCGGGTGGAGTCAGCTCGCTGGCGGCCGCCGACTGAGCCATGAAATGCTGCAGGAGGACGGGGATGTCGCCGGTGCGGTCGCGCAGGGGGGGGACCCGAACGCGGAGCACACTGAGCCGGTAGAACAGGTCTTCGCGGAAGGTTCCCTCCCGAACCATGGCCTTGAGGTCGCGGTGGGTGGCCGCGACGACGCGCACGTCGACGCGGACCGAGGCGGTGGCGCCAACGGGCCGCACCTCTCGCTCTTCGAGCGAGATTTTAACGCCCTGGTCGGTAGAAATAAGGATAGATGGTATCCTACCCTAGGTAAATTTGGTGTAGGAAAAGAAAACAGTAATGACTACAAACTTTTGCAATTTTGTAGGTATAACAATCTAGTCATAATTAATGCAATATTTGGTCATAAAATGACCCATAAGTTAACACGGTATTTGCGTGATGGTAAGGCAGCAAACCTTATTGATTATGTTAAAGTAAACCGAAAACTGGCAGGATGAATACAAAATAATAGGATATATAAGAGGGCTGTTATTAATATTAAAAGTATAGATCTCCATCTAGTACTGTCTAGGGTTAATTTGAAGCGCTCTGATCGTGACCGCATTGGCTTGGACAATGCGAACATAAGCTGGCGCGGAATCAAGATCCGGTGGCACCGGCAGAGCCATGAATGCCGTTCTCATCCGCTTGTCCGCACCCGGTATCGTGTCCCCGGTCAGGATCCTGTTCCACTTGCCATCGCCCGGCGACCGGGTGAACAGGGTCACCTCATCCAGAACAGGTGTGAGTTGCAGGATCGCACCGCGGGTCAATTGCTCGAATTTCAGCCAAACAACCGGTTCACCGTACCGAACGCGAACGCCCGACAGACCCGCCGGAGTGAAATTGGATGCATCGCAGCATATGTCCTCGATGGGGATCGAGCGATCGCTCAATGAACAGTAATGCGCCCCAACCGAGCACGCACAACACAAGCATACCCAGTATCGCGATTTGCGCCGGTCCGATACGCGGCTTGTCGAGGCGGGTACGTGTGACGGGTTCGAAAGGCGGGGTGAGCGCATGCTCGCCGGTGACATCGATGTCCGGCCGGGCGGTCATATCGGCCTTCGACATAATTGAACCGGCCTTGCGCAATCCGGCGACGAAGTGCAACAACGCTTCCGCATCGCGAAACCGCTCCTTGCGGTTCTTTGCCATCATCAGGTCCAGCAGTTCCTGGTAATTTTCGAACCCCGCCGGCAGACGACATGGGGGGGAGGGGGTATTTTGCGAAGGGTATTTTCTACGGGGGGATATTTTCCGTGGGGTGTATTTTCCCGGGGGTATTTTTTGTGGAGGGGTGTTTTCCGGGGGGAGAGTGTTTCCTGGGGGTGGTTTTTTTCTGCGGGACGTATTTTCCGCTGGATTAGACGCTGGCCACCATTTTAGTCAAACAGTTCGTGGTAACGAACTGTAGTAAGTAGCGACCCGGCTCAATAGTTAACGAAACTCTAAAAAACGGAACTTCGATGCTAAGAGATATATCAAAAGAATTGAATTTTTATTTTGATTTTGAATATATAAGTTTCATTAAATTTGGCCGATCAGGTGGTGTCGCGTGCGGCCATCGAGGCGTTCTGCGCGCGTGAACCCATGGCTGAACTCATGACGCTGCCCGGCGCCTTGCATGAGCCGTTCCTTGACGCGCCGGAGGCCCGCGACGCAGCCTGGGCCGCGGTCGACCGGTTTCTCCTGCGGGTCTGGCGACACACGCCCGGGGCGGCCTGATCGTCGGCGCATGGGCGGCCCCGTGAGGCGTATATTCCTGTTCTTCCCCGATTCCATTTGACAAGAATGGGGGTTTATGAGAACAAAAGCAAGGAAAAACGCGTAAGGCTACATGCGGCGCTCCACCATCATCTTCTTGATCTTTCTGAATTAACCGTCCCCCCACTCCCCCCTAGATGGTCGAATCAGGGAACTGACTATTTCTAACTTTATCTGGTCTGTTCCCTGATACGCATGCCAAATTTCATCGTCCTAGCTTATCCCGAAGTGGCCAAACTAGCAAAACCGGGACAGACAGACAGACCGACAGAAATTGCGATCGCTATGTCACTTGGTAAATACCAAGTGCCATAAAAAGCGGAACTTAAGACGAGCTGAAATAAATCACATAATAATTCAAACCTAAAAGGTATAAAAAACTATTCTTAACCCTAAAAATGAACATGTTTGGTTTTCTAGTTTGTTCAAAACGCAGCCGAGCCTGGTAACCGGTGGCATGGAAGGCGCCGCCGATGGCCATCTTGTCGGCCAGGTTGCGGCGAGCGACCAGGATTCGGGCGGGACGTTTACCTACAGCCTGGTCGATGACGCCGACGGCCTGTTCGCCATCGATGCGACAACCGGCGAGATCACGATCGCCGACAACACGCGGGTCGACTACGACCAGGAGCAGAGCCATCAATTCACGGTGCAAGTCACCGACAGCGGTGGCGCCAGTTACCAGGAAACCTATTCGCTGTCAGTGCAGGACGACGGCGCCGAGAGTACATCGGACTCGTACGAGGCCGCGGTGATGGGCCATGATCTTACAGGGCTACTAGCTGAAAAGTTTAGTTCCTAGAGTTTTTAACTTTAGAAACCATCTTCCAGAAGATGTTTTATGTTCAGAAGGTTTTGTAAAACTTAAGAGCTAATTACCTAGTTGTGATATTTACCAGCGCGAGTATGATGATCCCAGGTTTACTTCTAGAATATGCAGCATTGGTCTATCTTTGTTGCATTAATATTTGATGCTATTATCACAAGCTACTTTGGCTACCAGGTACTAAAATCATTTTAATTACTCCACAAACTTTATTATTGGTGTGCGCTACAAGCAAAATCTTCCTGCGTTGAGGTAAGCTGATGTAACGTTTTTGAAGCCCCTTTCAAATCCTAATACGGACATAAAATGATTAATTAATAAAGGTTCCATGAGAAAAACGACTTGAAGGAAAAAACGCCTTGAAAGGAAATGAAATTGTGAAGAAAAAACCTTTGAAAAAAAAAGAAATCCCGAAGAAAATGAAACCTCTTAAAGTATTTTGTAACATCCCACGTGTACCTCGTCATTACGTAGCACCCACGTGTGCACCGCCATTACGTAACATCAACATGTGCGCCGTCATTACGCAGCCTCCAAAGTCATAACGTAAAACCCCAAGTTTACGCTGCCATTACATAGCACCCACGTCTGCACCGTCATCACATCTTCGAAAAGGGCTCATTTGATTAGAAACTTTGAGGGCTAGTGCTCTTTTTTCGGTCAAAAGTGATTGATAGGAAATGGACTGCAATTATTAATCAGGAAAACGCTAAACGAAGATGGGCTTGGAGAATCCATTGTGAGGATTCTCCACTGGAGGATCCATCACCACATCGGTCTTTACCTGGAAGCAGGATTATGATTGCGCAGTCTTTCTGCGTAATATTAGTGTTTTAAATTATTTTGCAGTTCAGTACCTTTCGCCAAAGAAAATATCTTGAAATATTAAATTTAGAATTAAGAAAATTGAAACCTAATGTAACTGCCTGGATTGATGAGTCTTAAGGAAAATGTTTGGTAAACGATCATGGCGGAATAAACGCTAAAAGTTCCCAAAGTAAATAGCATTGCCATGACTAAACCGGGAGAAAGGCCGGAAATCATCAATGCCTGGGCTAGCATTAAATCGAAAGCGATAGGAAGAGGAAGGAATGTTCCCATCAGCGACAGAGCCGCTAAGTTTTTCCAATTGGGATCCAGGCCGATCAAACGATCAAAATCGGACAATTGGCTAAAAGCGGCGCCTAAAAATCCGGCTAAAAGCATAAAAGGTACAGTTTTGATAAAAATATAACTAAAACTTTTCCAGTATTCGCCAAAGGTTCCTTTACCGTCTCGGGGTTGGAGTTGACCATGACCGACTCCATGCCGATCTCGCGCGCTGCGAACGCGGCGTGCACACAGCAGTAGTCGAACTCGATGCCCTGGCCGATGCGGTTCGGACCGCCGCCGAGGATCATGATCTTCGGAGCGTTCGAGGTGCGCACCTCGCACTCGTCCTCCCAGGTGGAGTAGTAGTACGGGGTGTGGGCCTCGAACTCGGCGGCGCACGTGTCGACCAGCTTGTAGGTCGCGTGGATGCCGTACTCCTCGCGCAGGGCACAGATGGCCTCGGGCGTCGTGCCGCCGGCCACCGCGATCTGCCGGTCCGAGAAGCCGAGGCATTGACGGCATTGCCGTCAACCTGCTGGATGCGACGGGTACAAGCGTACTGGCCACGCGGACCACGGAGACCGGCGGACAGTACTTCTTCACGGGACTGGCGGCCGGCAGTTATGTCGTGGAATTCGAAACACCACCGGGATACAGCTTCACTCTGCAGGCTCAGGGAAGCGACGATGCCATCGACAGTGATCCTGATCCGGGCACAGGCCGCGTGGCTGTGACCCTGGCCGCCGGACAGGATCTGGACACGGTCGACGCCGGCATGTCGTTCAATCCGAACACCGGAACAATCGGTGATCGTGTCTGGAATGACTACGACAGTGACGGTCTTTTCCTTACCCAACGTCACCTTTTCATCTTCACTTATTCTTGGCCTTAGTGACATAATCTTCTTAACGTTAATTTTCAAACCTATTCTAACACCCTGAACTCGCAAAACCTCTTGAAATTCATTCATTTTGCTCATACTTTCATCTAGGACGCTTAAATAATCAGCACAATCTAGCCAGGAGAATTTTTCCTCCCCATTTGATTCTGTGGTCTCCCATTGCCTTTTCTGTGCTCCTTAAGACAAAGTCCATCAAACTGATCCGTATAAAGGCGAGTAGAACGCAATCTACTTAACTCTTGATTTAATACAAAACCAGCAGCTAACCTCACTGAGCATTAATTGTTATCAAGACAAAGACATCTACGAAGTAATATTCGCTTTCTATGTTTGGTATTTGAATTCACCCATATACAGCTTATTGTTATTACCAAACTGAGTTAAGACCCAGACCACCAACGCCTTTTACCTCCACATGCAAAAACAAAACTACTTATTGGTGGTGGAAAGGGAGGAGGGATATTTAGTTTCACATCTATACCATATATTTTGCAAACTGTCGGGCGTTGCCATCACTAACTATATCATCCAGCTGAACATTCAGTTGATAAAATATCTCCAACTGGCATCTAATGCCGATTCTCTCATCAGATGCCTTTTTGTTTTGACTTCAGAAGTTGAGACAGTGTTTTTAGAGCGGAGGGACAAAAATCATGGGCGTCTGGGAAGGGGGGGTCCTTCTTGGGAAACAAGAAAAAATAAAGCTTCTGGTAGTGCTTACTCTGTTCCTCTGAGAAATTTGCTGGTGGCACTCATAGGAATGCTGGTTGGATTATATGCGTAAAGTTGAGAGTTTATAACTTAAAAATTTTAAAAAGTTGCTTTGTTCACCGGAAACGTTAGTATTATAATTTTAGCAATTTGAAGGAAATAATTTTTTTTTTCGAAAATTGATATGGTGAGAGCATAAACTCCCATAAACTTGTAATGAAAGATATAAAAATTATTGTAGTTAGCTGATTATACCACGTTTTGAATTACTAGTGCTAATTACAATTCTTTGGAAGTTGGATAGTTTTGCAGTTAGAAGCTAAGCCGACTGAAAATTACTACTGCAAACTGAAAATTACTACAGCCAACTAAATGTACATACTTTTAAATTACTGCTGCAAACACGAACTTGTATAGTTCTACTGGATGGTGAGAGTGAGTTCCAGGTGTTTTTCTGTAAGAATATTAAAATATATATCTAATGAAAGTAAGAATTCCTCTTTGAAGCTAGACAATTAGGTTTTAGCATACCAATTCAGTTAAGTCTAATTTAATTTGCACCTGATGCTGTTTCCCGAGCAGCGCATCTCTGTCGCCTGCCTGTGCAATCTGCCAACCGATACCTCGGGGCTGGCACGCGAAGTCGCGGATATTTTTATCGAAGACCTGGCAGAGCCGGATAGCGCTCCATACCAGCGTCACGAACTGCCGGCACAACCGGTGGCGATACCAGCAGACCTGCGGCGCTCGAGAGCGGGCTTGTACCGGCATGCGGAGTCGGGTGACTTTCTCGATATTGTCAGTGTTGACGATCGTTTGACCGTACACAACTGGAGCATGGAGCTGGCACTGCACCCGATCACGCAAGACTTATTCCGGGTCGGGCCCTCGAGTCAAAAATGAAAATGAAGATCAAAGACACGCGGTTAGAAGACATGCAACACCGAGCATGTGAGCGAGTCAAATAAAATGAGAAGCAAAAAACACATGGTTAGAAGAACAGTTGCGGCGTATCAAAAATGAAAATGAAGAGCAAAGACACTGGCGGTTAGAAGACATGTGACATCAATCATGTGCGTGGGTAAATTAAAATCAACCTGGACAGCAAGAATCAAAACGTCTCAAAATTGAAAATGATAGCGATTATGATTGGGTTTGGGATTTTGACATGGATAAGGTCATCGATGCCTACAGTACCTTTGTTAAAAAAAAATGATTCGGTAACTATAAATAAAAACAATGAAAAAATGAACATGAAAAAGTTTTTTCAATTGAAAGTAAGGAGTAGCATTAAAACTTAAAATGAACGGCGATTATTACGCATTTGAGGGGCTCTAAAAATACTTTAGTAGGAGATCCTGGCAATTCTTTGGCCAAAAACAGTTCCATCTGCATTAATTTTATACAAAATACGGAGTAGAATTCATCTTATACGGCTAGATTCTCTAATTTCTACTGATTTCTAATCTTTCTTTATGTCACGAAACGTTTTTCTTGGATGGAGATGTCAAATATTTTAGTCAAACTGTAAAATTATAAAGACTTAATATGCTCCTGTCTCACCAAACCCAATAGAATAGGAATCAAACACTTGAGCCCGGTTATTCTTTCCCTGTTTAAAGCTGAAACGAGAATATATTGGGAAATGATCGGAGATATCATTAACTAAAATTGAATTTTCCTTCAAGCTAAGCGTACAGAACATATTGTCAATCAAATAAGCTGTAACATTAGTTACTCGTCTGGGGATGGATGTAGTTGGTAGAGCTCCTGCAGCAAGTATGGTTAAAAGAAAACCAACTGAAGCCGAAGAATTTGAATCCATCAAATTTATATTAAGGTCACTCATTATGATTAGCTGATATGGACGTTTCAGTATTATGTCGTGGGAGTAGTCTCATATCCTAATTACTCCTTGGATAGCACGAGGAGCACTTCCTGTTTAAACAGGCTGTTATTTCAGTGCCTATTGAGGCAGCGCTGATCACCTATTTTAGTTTGACCGCAAAGCCGAACTTGTTATTTTAAAAAAATGCCAAAATAAATATAAAAGTGATATTTCGTCTTCAGTAAACGCTTCTGGTTGGATAATAAATGCGTCTGTAGCTTTAGACCTTATACATAACATTTTGAAGGTATATGCAACATCTTCTGGATAAGACTTGAGTTGCCTAGACAAGACTTGAGTTGTGGTAGAAAATCTGCTTTCCCAACCGGGGCAAATGCGACCAGTCCGTATCGGCTGACTCTGCCGTATGTCGGCTTGAGTCCTACCACGCCGCAGAAGCCCGCGGGCTGCCGGATAGATCCACCGGTGTCCGTCCCAATCGAAAGCGGTGCCATGGAGGCTGCCACGCAGGCGGCCGCGCCACCGCTGGAGCCACCAGGAACACGGTCGAGATCCCAGGGATTCCGGGTCACACCCAGGGCGGAGTTCTCGCAGGAACTCCCCATCGCGAACTCGTCCATGTTCGTTTTGCCGATGAGGACCGCGTCTGCCTCCCGCAGTTTGGCAATCACTGTCGCATCGTAGGGGGGGACAAAGTGCTCGCGCCAGTCGGACGACCCGGCCTCCCAGTCCTCCATCCGCAGGAAATACGGCAGCACATCCGCATAGGCCCAGCCATCGGCGCCCGATTCCGCCCAATGGTCGAAATCCCCCGCATGGCCGCGCACATAGACCATGCCGTTGATCGAGCTCGACCCGCCGATCACCTTGCCGCGCGGCGCCGCCAGCCGCCGGCCGTTCAGATTCGGCTCGGGCTCCGTGCGATAGCCCCAGTCGTAGCGCGCCATGTTCATCGGATAGGACAGGGCGCCGGGCATCTGGATGAACGGGCCGAAATCCGCGCCGCCATGCTCCAGCACGATCACCGAGGCCGGTGACGACGCCCTTTTGCAATCGAGTCCGCCAGCTATATCGTCCTGTCATCACTCCGTATCGTGTCGGCGAGCAAACCGAAGATCCCGAATGAGCATCGGTAAAGATCATGCCCTCACGAGCGAGCTGGTCCGCGCTGGGCGTTGGAATTTTTCCTGTCTCCGGTGCAAGACAATGGACGTCTCCGTAGCCAAGATCATCACAGATGATATAGACGATATTCGGCGGTTGGGCTGCCCGCGATGTTGATGCGCAAGCGACGAGCAAGAGCAATAGTGTGGTGGATCTGTTCATGTTTTCTTAGGCGTATTCGGGACTCGAAAAATGGCTTCAAGAGTACTTTGCATAATTTCTTTTTTAACTTCGAATAATATAAATAAAACAGTAAATAGAAAATTTGATTATATAAAAGAATATTAAGAAAAGCTAGATTTTAATCAGGCTCAGAACAAAGCCAATTACTCAGGTTCAGGACAAACAAAAACAAATTACTGGCTATTAAAAGAAAAAGCAAAAAAAACAAACAACAACAACAAGTCAATGCTTTCCCTAAGAGTGGGCTCTATTTTTCACTGATTAACTGACCATTTTTCACTGATTCACAGATAATTCCCAATATTATGTAGAAGTTCCAACTGTTTCCAAGGTACTATAGGATGCTCTTACCTTAAACATCAATTTACTAGAGGTCCTTAAAATCCACCTTTATTTTTTAATAATGCGTTATTTTTAGTTGACCATTTAAACACCTTTTTGCGTTCTCACGTAAACCCTAACCAAAAGTATTGTAAGTCTTAACACACAGGGAAGTTAAATTAATTGAAGATTTATTTCTGACACATAGCTGAAAGATTTGACTTTATATTCCTACTTGAAAAAATTAATTTGTTATACGCAAATACATTAAGTAGGTTATTCTCCACTATGTTCAATTTGGGTATGTTCAGTTAATCATAGAAACCAGCCAACTTTTCCGTATGAGATATATTTACAGTGTTACCCGCTGCGGCGAGGATGCGCTTTATGAGGGCGGCCTGTCCATCCGAACAACGCTCGACCCGCGCCTTCAGCGCATGGCCCGCAAGGCTTTGCAGAAGGGGCTCATTCAGTACGACATCAAGCAGGGCTACCGGGGTCCGATTTCAACCGTACAATTGGGTGACGATTGGGGCCTGGACGTTGTCGAGGTTGCGCCACTGCATGACCTGCCAGAATGGCGCCTTGCGGTCGTGCTTGAAGCTGGCGAGGAAACAGCGACCGTCGGATTGCGGCCGAACCGTTCGGCTTCCGGCAAGGTCGATGAAGCACGCGACACCGTCACACTGGCTTTTTTCCAAGACGTATACGTCTTTTAATATTCGTGATGATACTTTCAGAGAATATTTGGATATATCATTTGTAAATTTTTGGGGCTCGTCGTGGAATCTTGTGTTAGGAATAGTTTACTTATTAGTATTTTTAATTGTTCTTTATAAAGCGTCTCCAAATAGTTGATAGGAGTTTTTTTGTGTTAATATTTAAACATACATTAATTTGAATAGTAAAATAATTTCAAAAATTATGCATTAACTGCTTCTTAGATCAATATTTTTCATAACGATCTCCCTCAGTGGGTGTTCTCAGAATTTGTAAATTTAAGAGGCTCGTGATAAAATCTTGTGAGTACTAATGAGCAATAAAGGATATACACAAAAACAAAAGCCTATATAAAAATGGTATCAAACAGTTCATGGTAACTAACTGTAATAAGGAGCGACCCGGCTCAATAGTAAAAGGAACTCTAAAAACGGAATTTTGATACTAATAGATACATAAAAAGAATCGGATTTTTGTGCTCATCTATATATAAATATATATATATGAATAATTTTAAATATATAAGTTTCATCAAAGTTAGTCTTACCCTCAAAAGCTATAGGCCTGAGAAAAAAGTGGAAACAACCCCTAAAAGTCATATAATCTTAACGATAATCATAACATCACATTCAGCGTGCCGTTACTCCGTCACTTTTTCCTATTATTTAAATGTAAACGCACCAGACATCAAATGCATACGACCGAATTAATGTGACAAGTTACCGTCTGAAAGCACATTTTGTTGGACAATAATGTCACTTTATAAACAAGCTTTATTTACTATCCTTTAAATCTTTTGAACACCTTTTTGCAACGATAATTTTATGGCATGTGTTTTTAATATTCTAAGGTGCACATTAGTCAAACCTTTGATAAGAGACTTGTCAGTAAAGTTTGGTTTTGTCACTTCTTTGGCACTAGCAAAAATTCCCTGTTTTTTTTTTTTAGGCTAACTGGAAATCCCATTCACATGAAGAAAAGGAGAAAGGTATATGAAATAAAAAAAAAAAAAAACAATACTAAAACAAACCCAACAACCAGCGACGAGGTGACACTCCGTTTCTTACAGCTTACATTGCCGATTAGTCAGTTTCTCAGTAATACGTGGTAGACGAAATGTTTTGATTATTTATTGATTTTGATGTGAACGCGGAAATTTAGATAAATGGAAATAGGAAGATTGAATACCAGTGATATCTTTTTCCATAAACTAGGGTAAAAGCCGGGAAGTTGAGAAGAGAATAATCAAAAAAGTATAATAAGCCTCCCAAAAGCAATATCATTGTGTCTACTCCCTATTGGGGAGAGGAATTTTACGTAGGAGAAAATTTCCACGAAAAATGTTTCCCCGAGGGAGGGAATTTTTCATGGGAGGTGTGCCAGATTAAACGGCATTATTTGAAAAATGATCAGAAGTTACCCCCCAAAAAAAGTTTATTTTAAGTGATAGTCAGGAACCACATTAAAACTCAAAATGAACAGAAATTATTCTGTATACGAAGGATTCGTGTAAAAGGATTCCCTTTTCAAGATTCGTGTAAATCTATCTTATGTTATTCATCTTATTAAAAGTAATGGCCAGTTAATGTGAACATAAATTGAATATAGTCAGGGGCGTAATATGCTATGGGGTACACTTAACGAGTATTCTCAATGTTTAAGTACAAAACCAAGTACATAGATGGGACCACGCAACTTCTAAAGGTAGTAGGTGCTCAGAACCTGGTGCCGAAGCTTCTCTCAGAGAAACTTCAAATTGACATGGGTAAGGACGGAATCCCCGCTTTAATACCCATAATATGTGTCACAAAAACATTCAAAACTAAATCTTAAACAGGATAAACCAAACAATTGCAAATAAGATAGTCGCTTAATATTGATAATGTATATCTGCTTTCTTTGAAGGAACAACCATGTATTTATTTATGTATTTATATATTCTGTTGGGCCAACCTGACTGTTATTCCTGGGGTATTTCCCAATAATTCAGGGTTTTATTTGATGCATACAGATTCTGACTAAATTGATAATTCTGACAAAGATATTCAGAAAGCCAGAAATTATCTGGTGCAACAATTGAATAATCTTTGTACCAAATTTCCTCAAGTATCGAGAATGCACCAAATTTATCCGGCATCACAGCAACCTTGTACCTAGCTTTAATTTCACTTTTTGCCCTAATTCGGAAGCTTTGAAATTCAAAGCAATATATCCTCCATTTACCGCCACAATTATGCGATTTCGCTCGCAAATGGAAACCACTAGCCCTGCGCAAAAAGGATGGATTTCGCACTGTGTAGTGATGTCAACCCTGGAGTTTTAGTTATCTGATCTTTGAAATAATTTAACAAAACATCTATTGACAATTTTAATCAGAATTATTTGGATGGAAAGGGCTGGGGGAAGGGGGGGTGTGCTAGTTGCCTTCTGATAGCTTTTGGATCTTAAAAATGGCACTGGAACTTCCGATTTCCTACTGAAAGAGCCCATTGCGAAGTTTATACAACCACCTCTTCCATATGAAGTGTCTCTGGGGACAAAGAGAATAAAAAATTGAAGCCTTATGGTCTTTACTACTGTCAATGTTATTGTGTTGCCTCTGACAATACTGGGAATCTGGTTACAAGTCGAATATTCTCGACGGTCATCTGAAAGTCCTCTCGGACAATGTCGGCAAAGGCAAAAAATTTCGATACGGATATACAATCAATACCAAAGAGAAGACTGTTTCCATCAAAGGCAGAGTCGTCGTTAAATCTGAAGTTCTCCAGATTGCAGGACACAAAATTCAAAGCCAACCTCGAGAGCATTGCGAAAGCAAACGTCGAGAGTGAGCCGGTCTGTATCCTGGCTCTGGGCCGCAATTCGGATGTCGGCATTCAATTCGTCGGCGACGGCAAGGTGAAAGCCAAGGAATGTGTCATCTGGTCTGATGCGGATGGCGCACAATCAATAAAGTTTGACATCCTGGTCAACGGCCACAAGACCGTCTTTGTCGAGCGCGGCGGCGTGCTCGAGCGCACCGCCGTGCGGTTCCGCGATGAAAAGCACCTGCTCCGGATCATCGACAAGGTGGTCTCCCGCGTCGGGCGGCGGGTGGACGAAAGCACCCCCTGGGTCGATGCCCGCTTGGAGGACGGCAGCCGGGTCAACGCGATCATCCGGCCCTGCGCCATCGACGGGCCCTCGCTGTCGATCCGCAAGTTCTCCCGCGAGCCGCTGACGCTGGAAAAGCTGGTGGAGGGCAAGGCGCTGAACGGCCAGGCGGCGGCCTTCCTGCGGGCGCTGGTGGTTCTGGAACGCCTGTTGGAAATCAGCCGCGCGCGCCGCGAGGAGTTGGCGCAGGCGATCAGCACCGAGATGGGCGCGCCGATCACCATGGCGCGCGATGCCCAGGCTGACGCGGCAATCGGGCACCTCGAAGGCATCCTTGCCGCGATGGACGCGCAGAACCTGCGCGAGACGCTGCCTAATGGCGATATCCTCGTGCGCGAGCCGATTGGGGTCTGCGGGCTGATCACGCCCTGGAACTGGCCGGTCAACCAGATTGCGCTCAAGGTGCTGCCCGCGCTCGCCGCCGGGGCCACCTGCGTGCTGAAACCCTCCGAGCACACTCCGCTTTCGCGTTTAACATGTTTTTCATTTTTTTTTTTCATATCTGAAAGGAAGCAAGCGTTGCATTCAACTTCAAGATGATAAAGTTTGAAGTTGATAGCTTTAATTAAAAGGTATCACATTTTTTACTTTAGTAAACACACCCTGTTCTGTCTCCTGACTGGGTGATCCATTTTACACTTCCAGGATTGTGTTTGTGTGTGTGAGGGGGTGGGAGAAACTTACAGTTTTGTATTTGAGGGAATGGGGCAGCATGTATTTCTCTAGTCTTCGCAAAAGGATATAAGCAACTTTATTTTTCATGCTCCGTGTCCGACAGTATCTTTGCGAAGCTGTTAATGGTCCTAGCGTACCTGGAAGTGCCTAAAGTAGCAAAACCGGGACGGACAGACCAACCGACAGACAGACTGACAGAATTGGCGATTGCTATTTGTCACTTGGTTAATACCAAGTGCCATAAAAACTATAAAAACCATGAAAATTTAAATACCATCAAAAACCATGGACAAAATTTAAAAACCATCAAAAACCATGAACATTTAAAAACCATAAAAAACCATGAAAATTTAAAAACAATCAAAAACATCAGTAAAATTTAAAAACCATCAAAAACCATCAATAAAATTTAAAAACCAACAAAAACCATGAATACTTAAAAACTATCAAAAACCGTTCCGAGCAACTCGCCGCTGTAGAAGAGTGGGCCGTGAGCCGATGCAAATGGGAAGGGGGATGGGATGGGAGGGATGGGGAGGCGGACCTGAACAGCGCCCTCTCAATCTTCCGTCTCTCCTTCGGAAGATATCCGGCACGATAGCCCTATCCTCCGCCGTGAGAGCCAATCGGAAGAATAAATCATCCTCGACGGTCGCACCTGGATCAGCATGCCCTCCTCCGCACGTTTGTGGCGATGGCTGGGAAGCTCTGCCCGCACAAGCTACAAGTGGAGGACGATGAAGAGGACAGATGATGAGCGGCTGGAGACGACAAAGAGGGGGGGGGGGATTCTTCAACATCCCCATCAGCGTGTAAAACACACGCTGAAAGTTTCAGCTTGATACATACCATCAACCATCCTGAAACATTTCTGATGCGTCCACTTGACAAGTTGTGTGGGCATAGTGAGTCACTATTTAGTTTCATACCGTTTCTATATATCCCAAATTTATCGCCTTAATAACCGTAGTTTAGATAGTAGTAGTAGTTGCTGCGGAATTAATTGTAGTAGTCTAAGCTTTAGTGGCAATAGCCCCTTCAATTTCCAATCGAATGATCCTTTTTCGAAGGTTCTACAACAGCAAATGGCCATATCAAACTTTCTATAATTTCTATTGTAGTTCATGATACTTACTATGTAGTAGCTCATTTTCATTATGTCCTCTCTATGGGGGCAGTATTTGCTATATTTGGGGTTAAAGAGTTTAATGGATTTTGACTGAATTGGCTAGGTTTGAGTTAACTGGTTCCATTTTTGATGATAATAGGTTAGATAAAGGTTTCCTAACTAGTGGATTTACAGTAGCACCAAGTTCCTTGAGCATTTTATAAAATAGCTAACAAAGCATACAAAAAGAAAGAGATATGATTCAAAGATAGAATATGATTACAGAAAAGAAAATAGGGTCCTTAAAATTTTGTTGGGAGGTGAAAACTTGATGTTGGCAAAAAGGCCGTGGTGACCGATTTCGATTTGGAAGAAGATGCCGTGTTATACTACCATCCGGTGCATGAAGACGCCCCTGATCTGGCCGTCAGAACTGTGGAAAACGACAGTGGAGGGCTGGATTCCATCCTCTTGGCAAATGGCACTGAAGTCCTGCAGATCGAGGATACCGGCGGCTGGTTCAGCGCGGATCTGCACGTCCGTCTGGTCGCATCTCACGCGTGAAGTGACTTTGTGCGCCCCGCACCGCTAAGGCGCGGAGCGCAGGTCCTCAGCGCCCCTCGAATTTCGCGGGGCGCTTTTCCATGAAGGCGGTGACGCCTTCCATGAAGTCGCGGTCGAAGTTCGCCAGCATCCGTGCGGCGACCTGAGCCGGGTCACCGGCCCCTGGCCTCTGTCCCTGGGGGCGCTGGCGTTGCCTTTGTTCACCTTGCGAACGTGCCCGCTACCCCCCATACTCATGACGGTGCCTTGGTAGCCACTATTCTCACCCATGGCATGCACATCGATGGCTTCCAGATGCGTGTCAAGAAGTTCAGGGCGCTGCGACTCGATTTCCCGGGGTGTTGTTTCAGATGAATCTTCAAAGGAGTCGTCCGAAAGTTCCACACCAGGTGTTACGGTTCCACGGGACTCTTCTAAGTACGAATGCGTTACATTGGCATGTTCCAAGGTTCTCCCAAATACAATTTATGCAGTTTGCTCTGGCCTTAATGAGATTGGGCTTCAAGTCACCCCCTCTAAAACTGAGCTTCACGTCAATGATTCGTCTCAACAACCTTCCGTTACTATCAATGTTGGCCCAGAAACTATTTCTGCATCGTCCTCTCTAAATTATTTAGGTCTCCCGTTTGGGTAAAATCTTAAAACTACTAAAACACTCGTTATCTTTGCGTTGAAAGAAAAGCTTAGAAAATCGTATGGGCTGATTTCTTGAGTTAAAGGCCAGTTTCTTAAAATAACCCTGGGCAGACTTTGCAACGCTTTCTTTGAACAGCATGTGCGCACCACACGCCCGAAGCCATGCCGGACCTGATCGTCCTGGCGAAAGGCATCGGCGCCGGATACACGCCACTCGGCATTCTTCTCGCCCCCGCATCCATGGTGGACAGGCTGGCCAAGATGACGGGCTACCCCTACGGGCACACGGCCGCCGCCAATCCGCTCAGTTGTGCCGTCGGGCTCGCGGCCCTCGAAGAGACGCTCGATCGCGATCTGATCGGCAACGCGGCGCGGGTCGGCGCCTATCTGCAGGACCGTCTCTTCTCGCTTGCCGACGAGAGTCCGGTGGTCGGTGATGTGAGGGGCAGGGGCCTGCTTCTCGCCACCGAGATTGGGTGGTGTTATTTATTGGTCTTATATACAATTACTACAACTCAAAACTTACTTCTACATCAAATTGCCTAATTCCAACAAATGCGTTCCAGCTGGTTCCAGCTGTATATGTTCTTCCTCCGCCCAATCTATTTGATGGTTTACTCTTTACATTTTCATTCGCTGCCCAGCAGTTTACTGATTTTTTTTTTCTGTTGGAGATATACATTGAGTTGTTTATTATGTGCAGAAATGAAGCAAATCTTTATTTCGTATAATAAAAGAAAAACAATTAAAAAAGCAACTGAAACGAGTAACCAAAAATGAAACTAAATGGTTCTACTATACTCCCGTCCCACCACCTTACAGTGTGGGATTGTCTACGTTTCCGAACGAATCTGGGGGGGAAAATCCCCCTGAAAACGTCTGTACACTTCCCAATAGCCATTTACTGTATGTAAGCACTGATCAAAGTTTGTAACTTGCAGCTCCTCCCCTGGGGACTGTGGGAGAGTAAGTCGTCCCAATGACGTAGTTATTGTGTCTTTCGACTATGCTGAGCAAAACGGCTATCTCAAAATTTTTATCCGTTGACTTTGGGAAAAATAGAGCGTAGGAGGGTGCCTAGATGCCCTCCAATTTTTTGGTTGCTTAAAAAGAGCACTAGAACTTTTAATTTCCGTTGGTTAGTGTCTTTCAGCCGGTAACTCGTGCATACGCCCTTCGCTTAAGGCGTACACCCGATCTGCGGTTTTAATGGTTTCCGGCCGATGAGCAATAATCACTCTGGTCATGTTCAGTTGCTTGATATGGGCATTAATCCTGGATTCGTTGTCTACATCCAGATGACTGGTGGCCTCATCCATAAACAGGATTTTGGGATGGCGATAAAAGGCTCTGGCTAGCAATATCCGCTGTTTCTGGCCACCGCTGAGGCTGGCTCCCATATCGCCCACCAGGGTGTTGTATTGCATCGCGGTTTGCATAACTTCTTCGTGAATACAGGCCAATTGCGCTCAAATCTTTGAAGTTAGTGTGTATCTCAATGTTTTGGTCTGCTATTTAAGTATGTTAGCAACTGGTTATAAAGGAGATCGAATTTATCCTCCTGTAGGATCAGGCAAAGCTCTAAATATTTCATTTTTATGGTTTATATGAAAATATTAACGTTGGCAATGTTGGCCTAACATTTGAACGATTGTTAAAGGGCCTATCTATCTACAATCGATAGGCCTAAATAAGGAGGGAAGATGCTAAAACTTCGGGAAACTTTTGATTATAAAGGGTCTCAATCTTTAAAGTTGGGGGTTCAATGTTATAGATTATAGTTTTAAAACCAGTTTTGGGGTTGAAAATATGGAATTCTAGTATTTTTACAGATATGGAAAAGTGTAATACATCAAAGGGAAAATTCGCCCTCAGATATACCACTAACTTCACAAAAACAGAAACCAGTGCTCCTGATTTTATGCTTCATATCGGTCCATCTCTCTTTTATCCTGGACGGATAAATACGTTAGAAAGTATTTTGACAAAATATTCCTACAGATCCCTATATTAGGATCTTATTCAGGAGTAAACATTCAGTGTAAAGTTTTTATAATTATAGTTAATCAACGTTGATTTTTTGGACGGGGGCAGGTCTAATTTTCCTTGGGGATTGAATTTCCTATAAGGGAGTTTGGTCGGAATGGATTACGTTTTGTGAACTATAAAATATAACATCATAGTAGAATAATATGGCATGGAAAAATTGATAAAATGATAAAATTATAGACGGTAAAAAAAACAATGAAATATTGTTATGATAGTATTGGTCTAACAACCCTGATATGTGCACCTTACTTGTAATCAATCGACGACTATGAATGAAATTTTGTGATCTGCAAAGCGTCGCTGTAACAAAATTAAGCAAAAAAAAGACATTGAAATTTTCCCACTTGAGGAGTGGCGCCCCTCGAGGAAAGTACAGTCTAGTAAACGACGTAGCATTCGCACGGGATTCTGATTAACCCCTCTCAGCTGCCTTAGTAAGTAAAAATTTAGAAACATAACAGTTTACAAAATAAATACCTAATAAAGACGTTTCTTCGTTTTTATTACCGCAAAAATAACTGAATTTTGTATCTGCAGCTTCTGAAATCTATTGGTGCACACATCTCATGGGACAGTCTATAAGAGGGATGAAACAAAACAAATCATGCTCTTTTCTTTAGTTTTATCGTCCAGGTTACAAAAAGATCCCTTGTGAAGGGTATTGTGTATATTTCAGATATCTGAAAACAACCGAATTTTTCCTAAAGAACTTTTCTTAGAAACTGTTCTTACGAAAATAAAGAGACATGAGACTAAAATGTTAGCCCATTACAGTCATTTCAGGGCCTAAATTTGAGGTTAGCTGCCATTCTAAGCTAGAGGTGTAAATCAGGGATATATTAAAGGGAAATCCTAAAAATAAATGGAGGGAACTACGTTAAAAAGATCATAAATGCTTACTCATCAAATTCCTAAAGGCATACTGCTTTACTCTAGCCCCCTTCTGCTTGACATCCCGCTTTATATATTTTCACTATATTCTACGGTAACAAGCCATGAATCCTAATATTTTACAGAAGAAAAGTTTGTTTAGCCAGCGAAGAAGTACTATTGTAAAACGTAATGGAATGTATAAAGTAGGTAACCGACCAGAATGTTCAGCCCAATCGCCGCAATGGCGTAGATCAGGAAGGGCATGAACACCGCATTCACCCAGTAATCATTGATCACAAAGGGCACGACCAGGAAGGCAAACAGCAGAACAGCATAATACCGGTACCGATCAAACTTGATCGGGAAGGTCTGGTTGTCATCGACATAGGTGGTCTTGAAATCACCCGCTTCACGATAAAACATTGTGCCTTACCCTTCCTGCTGCGCAGGGCCTGCGGCCCGCGCGGTGTTGTTATTGCTCTGTGGTTTGGACAGGGCCCGCATGGCCCCAATCCCGGTCAGCATGCCCGTCTCAACAGTGTAAGACAATGGAGGAACTTCTAAGTAACAATTGGCTGTTATGCCTAAGTCAACTTTACGATGAGGGGTAGGCATCTGTTGCTAGTTGTTATGCCTAGTATTGGTTCCGGAAAGGCCATTTAGGCAAATATGAGTAAATAGTCTACATTTATATGTTTCCGATGCAATTGAGGGTAAATAAATTTGTCTCTATGCTATTTTGCAGCAGTTATAATTGAAAAAACATCACAATGGCTTGACTTCGCCATTGTCATGTAAGGAGTAGCTGCAGTAACACGTTTGAAAAGTTAGGTATATATTTTGAGTTTTAATCCATAACGACACCAACGTCTTAGCAGATGGTTTTGTTTTGAATCAAGAGTTTAACAAAGTTGTGTTCTGTACCCTTTTATAGTGATCATTTTGAGGGACTTTGTCTTAAGGAACATAGGAAAAGCAATGGGTGACCACGGTACGAGTTGAGTAGGTAATTTTTTCTGGAATTAGAAAATACTGATGATTTAAGCATTCTAGATTCAAGTGTGAGCAAAACGAATGAGCTTTTAGAGGTTTTGCGAGTTCAGGGTGATTGAATAGGTTTGAATATCAATGGTAAAAACACTAAGTCATTAAGGCTGGTAAAAATTGAAGATCGAAATGTTACGTTTGGTAACGAAAGGATTGTTATCTGGTACTAGGTAATTATCCATGTTGTCTGCTATCATCATTTTTGTTTTCTTTCCTAAGCACTACCACCCTTTTTCGCTAAAGTTGTATATGACGGCACAACCGATTTTTTGCTTAGGTTACATTACGTTAACTAATTTTCAGTTAGGTTCGTTTGGGTACAGTAAGTGTGAACGCACACTTACTGAGTCAAAACGAACCAAACTCAAAATCAGTTAACATAATGTAACCTTAGCAAAAATTAAGGCTGTCTTAGGATGTATTGTTTCACTGACAATATGAATAATTATGCAATACCAGATAAAGAAACATTCTTGAAATTCTCTGATTATTGATATATAGACAATAAAAATATGTTGCCACTAGCAAACCCATTCATTATTAGTCTTCAAATTTCCACCTCCTTGGATCACAGGGAAAAAAAATCACTTCTTAATTTCTAATTTGATTAGAGATAAAAGTATATTTGAAGTTTCTTTTATATATTTAGAGTTGCAAAAATGTTTTGCCAAATATTTTTTGTGGGATTGAGCCAAATATGTTAGGAAAGTTAAATCTATATGTCAACGCTGCTCAAAGTCAAGGTAAAGTCAGGTAAAACTAGATTTTTTTTATGCCATACTTGGCCAATTTAAATTCTTCTCGATTTTCTCAGAGCAGTTGCGGAAGATGATCGTGGCGCCGTCTTTTTCGCAGATGAGATCCTCTTCCTTTTTTACTGCGGTAAAGTCGCGCAGTGCCTGGGGAACATCACTTGCGACCGTGGTGGCCAGGAACCGTGAACAGCAGCCGGAGTAGAAGCGGTAGGGCAATGTGTACTCCAAGATATTGGCGGGGTTGACCTGGTCGCGAGCAGCGACTTTGATGGCGGCAAAGCTGGTAATGCCGGCCAGCTCGATCTCGGACGGTCCCACTGTTCCGGTGAGCGGCAAGAACCCTTCGTAGGCCAAGTCATCTAGTTGCGTCTCCGCCAGCGTCGCCAGGGTTCTACCCGGAACCGACAAAGAAAACTATGGCCAAGTGACTAGTATTTTTGAGAAATATTAGAAATATTAACTACCATTTTAGTATCCTGCAAACCTAATGGAAAGATGAAGAATTGGCCGATGATCTACTAAAGTTGATATCAGAAGTACCTGTCCTAGTTAACTCGGGTGTAAAAAAAAAGAGTTATGACAATTTTTCTTCATTTCTCAAATCATACTTCATTTACCCTCTCATAAACTCTAACTGAAAAACAAAAGTTATAACTTCATTATTGCTACTACTACTACCATCTCACCGCTGCACAAAGCTGTCTGAGACCAACACAGCTGCGCACGATCTTGGATCGCGGTTCGGCGGCCAAAATCGCTTCACGATTATCCAACCATATTTTGCCTTCGCCGGTGAGCAACCAGCGCGCATTTAAATGTGGATAAGCTTTTGCTATAGCTTCCAGCGTATCGCTTCTTACCGAGGCAGTTTCCGCATTGATGATTCTTGAGATGACCGCATTATGGACGCCGGTTTTTTCGCTTAGTTTGGTTTGCGATCCCACAAAATTGACTAAAGTCTTAAAACGTTCAGAAATAGACATTTAGGCATTATGATTAAATAGTTATTCAAATTTATGTAATTTATTTTTGCTTTTATTTGATTAAAGTTGTTTGTATTTTTTTCATCCTCCTCCTCCCAAAAAATAAATCCCGGGTACCTGCCTGTAGTGAAAGCACACCTGCTATGTCGAAAACTACGTTGAAGCAGATGCTTATAACATCAGTGTGTATAAATGAGTTGTTGAGGGTGAACTATATTAAAGTCTAATATCTTGAGCAGGAAGGAGAATACCTTTTTTCCCATGGGGAGCATGTCTTCCTTTTTTCCTCCTCTTTTTTTTATTTTCCTCTTCCCTTTTTTACTTGCCATTAGTTGGGAAATGAAGCATCATGGAGTTTAAGGGCGCATATGATAGGAAATTACTATATCTTTGATTTTTGTAAGCAGTAGTGTATATCTGTTTTGCAGTGGTTATTTTTTCCATGTTTTTTTATTACTATGTTGTTGTTTTTAATTACGTCATTTATTTACTCCGCTTCATTTTATGTATTTGTAACGGAAAAAACAAACTTTACATACTTTACGTCAAAATACTGTTTATATATATTTGTACTGTGTCTCTGGGGGACTCTCTATGGAAGACTGCACAGACCTCCAATCAATTCAGTTTCCAATCAAATGAGCTACCTCCGAAGTTTATGCGACAACCCCTTACATAAAAACCTTATACGCCCCTGAGGCATAACTTAAACACTGGCCACTGGGCTCTGGGAGTTGTGTAGCTAAACTGGAAACTATGCTGCAAAGCAGCATAGCTCCCATACTATAGCACTTAGAAATGCTAATTCTAGAAATGCATCCATTTCTGGTTGACCCTCCTCCTCTATGAGGCAAATTGAAAATGCATAAATTAGGCTTGCTTACAGGTAACATTACCTATAGAGCAAAGAGGATTAGTCCATGAGTCCAGCAGGCAGCAGGGCAAGGTCTGTATTGCATATTTATTAAGACCCTCCTCCTCTATGAGGCAAATTGAAAATGCATAAAGTAGGCTTGCTTACACATTGCTAATAACCAGTAATTGTTTATTTTCATCACAAGCTGTCTAAACTGGTTTGTAGTGAAAACATTTTTCATTAAAAATTATTTTTATTAAATTTTTGCCAAGTTTGGGAGGGTGGAATTTTTTTACGAAAATACCAAAAAAAGTACTAATTCGAAGGAAAGGCAATTTCCCCCCTCTGTTCTCCTTAATTGACGCCTGTGACGAAGGTCCAGTAAAATTGGTTGGGAAATTCCCAAATCACGTGGAAATAGAAAGTATCGAATTGAATGATGTCTAATTTCTTGCTGTTGTGCTAGCATAGAGTGAAGAAATCCCTCTCCTAGATAAGTCAACTATAGTCAGTAAAGTTTTTGATTAAGTCCTCTATGGGAGTCATTGTCCTTTTTAAAACTTCCTAGTTTATATGAAAAGCCCAACTCGAACATTCAATGATTCATATTTGTGTCAAATGGAGATAACTGCTGTTTTGAACCTTCTTTTGTTAAATTCAAATACTTTTCGAAACTATCAAGCTCAAACTTCAGGCACTCTTAAACTGTTCCAACCTGTTAATTGGACTTGAAATTAAGAAGGATATTAGGAATTAACCTGTTACACGCAGTTGTTTATGCTCAAAAGTAATAATGATTTTATATTAGCTTTCATGGGTTGATGTAGCTTTGGTTTAATAAATCGGGATAAGAAAATGATTCTATTAAATTTCAAATTCTGTAAATAATAACACATCATTGCTACCATAGTGGCGTTATTTCGTCAAAATCCATGAGAAGGGGGGATTTGGAGCAGATTTTACCAAGTCAAGTGAAAATGACCGTGAAAAATGAGCCATTTAGTAGGCTTATCACTAAGGCAAAGGTATGCTAGAGAAAACTTATCTGTTTCTGTGGATGCTTGAATTATGTAGGCCTATCTTAGCTTTGACGAGATTTTTGAAGATGCTAAATTCTGTTTTATAGCAAATTACGCTCCTGATACAGGTGATTTTCCTTGTTGTTTAATCCAGGCGTCATGGTTGTTGACAATATCGATTTCAATTTTGTAGGCGGATAGCTTATTAACAAAAACAAGATTTATCACATCTTTCAACAACCATCTGAGAGAATCATTAGTTTGTTGCTGATTATTGTTTCCACCCTTGTAATCAACTATGTATTCAAAACCTCACTTTTAAACAAAACAAAAACTACATAATCTAAATCATTATCAACTTCCCAGAAGTTCAACCTAGTCTTCAACTGGATAGTATTTTCTGCCAATCTTACGCTCTCTGGTGGAGAATCCCACATATGCAATCGGTCCTGCAAAACGTGGAAACAAAGATGCTTGTTGAGTACTCCGTGCCTCAGGCACTATTCCCTAAGAATTCCTAATTTCATTGGCACGCCACAACGAAGTAGTTCTAGTGCACGTAGCAGATCCGTTGGATGAAAACTTACCCCCGGCAAACTACTATGCGGTTACTGACGGCAGTCGCAGACTGAAGTTCTTTACCGGCGAAAGTAATTTGCGCGAGCGGTACCAATCAAGGTTTGCCCAGCGCACGGCTGATCTACAAACGTTAGCCAGTCACGATGCTATGTCATATCGTTGCGTATTCACCGCAACCACTCAACTTGATGGCATGGTGTGGATTTAATATGTTCTGCGCAATGCCAAGCACCATGAAATCTGTGTGGCGGCACCAGTAGATGCAGTCAGATCCGCTTCATGCAACTCTGGTGGTATTCTGCCTCTGCTTTTTTCTCGCCACCGCCATTAATCTCTCAAAGAAAGGCAGACCGGATGTGGATGTCGCAGCAATTCAGGGATTTGCCGGAGCCTATGGCAACATCGGCTATATGGGTCCGCCGCTGGTACTGGTAGCATTCGGCCCTGCGGGTATTGCACCTGCGGCCCTGATATTCAGCTTTGATAATGCCTTGCATTTTATTCTGGCACCCATGCTGATGTCCCTCAATGATCAGGGCAAGAAAGGCGGCAAAGTCAGTATCCTGCCGATGGCAGGCCAGATTGCCTGGAAGATAATCAGCCACCCCTTCAGTCAGCATGTGAGAAATTCTTTGCAAAATTGATGTTAAAAGTGCTGAGTAATGAACATAAACAAAAAGGAGTTGACCTCTGCTGTGAGATGGTGAAGGTTGTGAAAGCTAAAGTAGGCTTTTAGACGCTGTAACAACTGGTGACGAGGCATGGGTCTTTCAATATGACCCTGAGACCAAATGTTAAAGTTCTGAGTTGCACAAAAGGGAGTCTTCGCGGTCTTAGAAGGCGAAAATGGCGAGTCTAAGGTAAAGATGATGTTCATTGTCTTTTTTGACAACCGTGTGCTGATACACAGCGAGTTTAAGCCTCAGGTATAGACTGTTTACTCCAGTAATTATGATAGTAATGAAGAATAGGAAATGAAGATTAAGATGCAACTTCTATATTCATAGAAAATGTATTAAACATCAAGTATTAGTTCTTTTAGGGGTAGAACAAAGTGACAGAAACATCTAGAAAAAATTTTAAACAGGGGATTTAAGCACAGATAATAAAGAATTAAATAGTCACTTTCTTTTTAAAAATAACACTTTAATAAACGGTGCAAACTTTGACAAAATATCATAATTTACTAATCAAAATTCCACTTTTCATAACAATGTAGCATATCTTTCCACCTTTTAAAGTTTGGTATATTTTGCATAAATTACAGAATTCATAGTTCGGATGAAGAGTTTGAAATTTCGAAAAAAAATTATCAAAAAGGCTCGTCCATTTTATCCGATACGGTATTTTTAGTGAAAACTTCGATGACTAAAACGTCGTTTATTTCTGATTTACACCAGCTGGAAAATGGGAGGAAACAAGATTTGTTGGTTTTTTCGGTCGATGCAAACGACACGGTTCAAGAAATTAACTTGTTTGGGACTCCAAAAAGGTGTAAGATTTTGCTTTCAAAATTTGGCGGCTGGATTGGCGGCGACGAGAGTGTCAGCATGTTTTGGGGTGTTAGTGATAAAATCCCGAAAGAAAACGATTTGTTTGAGGCATTAGTATGTGTTCGAAATATCCAGTTAAATAATTTTATATGTATTCACTATCAATAAAAAGGTTTCATCCCGATTTTGAACTGTTTTACTTTTTAATACAGATAATAGAATAGCCAAATCAGCTTCATGAGTTAAATACTTTATTGGCTTCATGCAAACCTGAATTGTGCAATGGAGCTGTGACAGAGCTGCTGCACCTGTTCTACAGTTGCTGGTGAATCTATAAAATAAAAATAATAGTTAAATATATAATACTAGGAGCTAGTTACAAAAATTATTTAAAATAAAAATTAAAATTCTTAAATACAGACAATCTGACACTTTTTTGTCATATATTGCCGAACCGTGTCTTCAGGCTCATCACCCGTGCCTCGCGCAAACTGTCGATCGGCGGGTTGGTGACCTGGCTGAAATTCTGCCGGAAATAGTGGCTCAGCGGCCGGTAGCCCTTGGACAAAACGGCCGAAGGCGTGTCATCACCCATGCTGGCAATCGCCTCTTTACCGTCCTCGCCCATGGGTGCCAGAATCTGTTCCAGCTCCTCGATCGTGTAGCCAGCGGCGATCTGACGGCGGCGCAGCTCGGTACCTTCGTGCAACGCGACCTCGGTCACACCCGCCAGTTCCTCGTCAAGCTCGTTGATCTTGCCGACCCAGTCGCCAAAGGGCTGGGGGCCCGTTAACTCGGAAACAATAGATAAATGGAGTATTTTTAACTTAACGGTTTATAAGATCTCAATGAAATTTGATGTTTGGAGGGATATCGTGTCTCAGAGCTGTTATTTTAAATCCCGACCGGATCTGGTGACATTTCGGGAGGGGGGAGTTGGGAGGGGGATACATTAAATGTTGGAAAACACAGAGTGGAGGGATCGGGATGAAACTTGGTGGGAAAACAAGCACAAGTCCTAGATACACGATTGACATAACCGGAACGGATCCGCTATCTTTGGGGTAGCTGGGAGGGAGGGGGGGTAATTCTAAAAAATTAGAAAAAATGATATCAAGTCAAACGAGCACGAATCGTCTTTGGAACGAGGAAGATATGCAACAGGCACTGGATGCTTTACGGACTGGCAGAATATCGGCCAATCGCGCATCTAAAGAATATGGAGTGCCCAGCAGTACCCTTTACAAAATGGCTAAGAAGGTAATTAACATTTATATCCTACTTAACTCTTACAGAAGGCATTCAAACGTTGTAAGCATTAATAGGTGAGGTCCAAAGTTAAGAAACATTGGGGCCTGTTTTTTTGTTGTGGGGGGGGGGAGCTTGGTGTCTTAAAAAAGGGTGTAATAAGTAATTTCTATTTCTGTTGTATTTCTGTATTATTACCCTCTTGTCCTGATGGTTTATCACTTGACCTTAAAACAGCAAACAGATCTATTGCCATCATCAACTATGGAGCATCACAGTTCTTGCAACTAATTCACCCTGAAGTGCAACTAATTCGCTCTGAAGTGCAAATTAAGCTAATTGAGGAAATTCATCTTACTGTAATAGCTTATAGTTGTGGTAAAGAAACCCACTTGTTACCAATTACAAGGGTCAAGGCTATATGTTTATGCTGAATGGTTTTTGATTGTATTGTAGGAAGATTTAAGAAGCATGTGTTGTCTCATACCAACTGGGAGTCAGAAATTTTGCATTTCAATTTCTTCAGCTTGAGGATTCTTAATGGCAAATCCTGAGCCTTGAAGACTGTCAACATAGTCCACTTCTGCACCACTCAAGAGAGGGGCGCTTTGAGAATCGACAATAACTTTCACGTCACCTTTTTCAATCATGGTATCGTCATCACCAATTTTGTCTTCAAAGGACATTCCATATTGATAACCGCTACATCCGCCACCTTTCACGTAAATACGCAACCCAACAGCACTCTCTTCTTCTTTTATCATTTCCTTAATCTTTTGCTCGGCAATCTCAGTGATAGTGACCATTATCTATCCCTCCACCTCTATAAGTTAATGAAACTAGAAGGAAAATCTTGTTCATTTAAAAAAGTAGGATGTAAATTAAAGTTTACACATTTTAATTCCAATAAAGGACTTGAAAATAATATCTAACAACAGGATTGACTTAATGGTGTTCATCTCTAGATTCCCTGAGTTTCTTCTCTTTGAATTCCAGAGTGTCTTCTTCAGTATGAGGCCAAAATGATTTGGGATTTTCTGGATTAAGTGCCTGAAAAAAACAGACACTATAAGCTGTTCTACATTTTTATTTATTGCAGTTAACAGTGGTTTCGCGTTGGCTGTGGGTTTACTTAAGAATTTAGAATTGTTTCTGGCTGGTGGATTATTTTTAGCTGACCAATAAAAGACTTCAAGATTTAAATGAATGGAATTTAACAGGCAGATGCATCTATTTGAGCAATAGAAATGAGGCATTTTCATTAAGACTTCTCAGAAATGTCTCTTAATATGGCTTAAATTTACCTTTAATAACAACCCTACAGCTCTGGAATTGCTTTCTGAGGGTGGTCCGGCGACATATCGTACCTTTGGCGTGAGAATGTATAATCTTCTCTCGAAAAAGCTTGGCGTTTTCATTAAAACCTCTCAGAAATAACCGAGTGCAAAAACGTGTCTCCCTTTTCTTCGTTTGCGAGCTTCATTTTTTTAAATTTGATTTTGGTTATATTAAGATTTAAATTCCGTATCAAAGAAAAAGTCCGCTAGACGGCGTTTTTTCATTCCTGACAAATCGGGCGTGTGCCATTAGTGTACGCGCCCGTTTTTTGTGCGCGTGGGTTTTTTACCTGCCTGTCGAATGAGATGGATCAGTGGACCGACTGAGAAGTTTGTTTGAGAAGAGAGAGCCAGCTTGCTAGGTTGGGAGAGAGAGGGAGGGGAGAGACACCTAGCAAGCTGGTAGATAGTTTGGGAGAGACGACCAATCTATCTGGATGCTCCAATCTACCTAGGGGACATTGGCATACTGCATTGAAGCTCGCTGTATATAATGCAGACCGCGTGCCAACTTTCCTTTTTTGTGGCCGCACACGCCGCGAATTTTTGTGGCAGACCGGCGCAGGGTTCACCGGAGTCGGACTCACCGGCCTCCTGAGTCAGGACGGGTTTCTCGCGCAGCAGTCTGTTGCCGCCGATGGCCGGACGGCATGGAAAAACCCGCTGGCTGCCCGGGCTCCTCATTTTCCTGGCAAAGCCAAACAGGTCATCTTCCTGTACATGTACGGTGGTCCAAGCCATATGGACACCTTCGACTACAAACCATCCATGAAGGGCATGGACGGGAAGACCGTCGACGTGAAGACGTTCGGTCGCGGCGGGCATCGCAGCAAGGGGCGCATCGTCGAACGGGACGCCGGCTCTTTGCCCAACATCCTATTCATTCTGACGGATGATCTCGGATGGCGGGATCTCAGTTGCTACGGGAGTGATTTTTACGAAACGCCGAATATCGACCGACTCGCTGCTCAAGGGATGCGGTTTACCGATGCCTACGCTGCCGCGAATGTCTGCTCGCCCACCCGGGCTGCCGTTTTGACGGGCAAGAGTCCGGCACGCTTGCATTTGACCGACTTTGTCAGCGGTTTGGTTTTTCCCTACGCGGCTCTGCGGTCACCCGATTGGTCTCGTCACTTTCTCCCGCACGAGGAGGTGACTCTTGCTGAAATGTTGAGTCCGGCTCTTGTAAAAGCAATACTTTAAATAAAAGATAACATTTAAAGTGTAATTAATAGTATGTAGCATTTAAAGGTAAACTTTATATCTGTTTGAAAGATTTGAAATGTTACACCACTGAGTAGTAGAAGATTTGGGTAGTAGAAGATTGGGTAGTAGAAGATTAGAAAATGATAATAACATTATAAATTTCTTTTTTTTTTCTTTTCTAATTACATACTTGGGGCGGTACTAAACATGAAAGGAGGATTTGTTGCTACCTTTAGCCTCTGTTCTTTTGACCAGAATTGGAAAAACTTGAAAATACAGGCTTAAAAGGGAATTTGTTAAGTCTTTCGTGATCAACAGGCCACCGAAGACAGCAAATCGGAGATTGGCTGGGGTAGCCAGATTCGCTCCTACGTTCTGGACCAGTCGCGCATTAAGGACTTGCGCACGGGCCATGAGGTAGGCAATACGCAAGCCGTCCTGGACGGCGACCTGGACGGCTTTATCGAAGCCAGTCTGAAGCAAGGACTATGAACGAAGAAACCAACTATGGCGCCAACCCTGCGGACGCCGAACAAGACAATAAGCTGGTTGCTGAGCGTCGAGCCAAGTTAGCGGCGCTGCGTGAGGAAGGGATAGCCTTTCCCAACGGCTTTGCGCCCACACACTTTTGTGGCGACCTTAGAATCTTGCGAGAGGGCTCATTCTAAAGGAAATGAAAAGTTCTAGTGCCCTTTTCAAGTGACCAAAAAATTGGAGGGCACCAAGGCCCCCACCTACGCTAATTTTTTTCCCAAAGTCACCGGATCAAAATTTTGAGATAGCGATTTTGTTCAGCATAGTCGAAAACCATAATAACTATGTCTTTGGGATGACTTACTCCCCCACAGTTCCCGGAGGAGGGGCTGTAAGTTACAAACTTAGACCAGTGTTTAAATACAGTAATGGTTATTTGGAAATGTACAGACATTTTTTCTTTGGAGGACTATGTCATGGGGGCAGAGAAATTCAATGTTCTATCAGGAATTCAACCATCGGGGAATCTTCATATTGGAAATTATTTTGGTATGATGGCTCCGGCCATTGGTCTACAGGCGAAAGGGGAGACTTTCTTGTTTATCGCTGATTTCCACGCACTCACCCAAATCCCGCGTTCCGACGAGCTGCAGGATCGCATCACGAACGTCGCTGTCGATTTTATTTCGTGTGGGCTAGATCCGCAAAAAACCGTTTTTTATCGTCACTCTGATGTACCCGAGGTAACCGAATTGACATGGATTTTAGGATGTATAACGCCGATGGGGCTCCTCGAACGATGTCACAGTTTCAAAGACAAAATTAATCATGAGACCGAACTTAATGAAACTTAAATATTTGGAAGCAGACATTGAGCCAATTCTTTTGATATATCCTTTGATATCAAAATTCCGATATGAAAAGCTGGGTAACTGTAAGGAGCGATCCTTACAATTCCTTACCACAAACTGTTTGGGTACCTATCAAACAGTTCGTGGTAACGAACTGTAGTAAGGAGCGACCCGGCTCAAACGAAACTCTAAAAAACGGAATTTTCATGCTAAAAGATACATCAAAGGAATCGAATTTTCGTGCTGATTCTAAATATATAAATTTCATTAAATTTAGTCTTTGTCATCAAAAGTTACGAGCCTGAGAAAAGGTCATCTGTAGGACCTTTTATGGTTTTAAATAATTAGAATAATGTATAATAAGTCATCTGTAGGACTTTATTCATATTTGCTCTATAATAGTATAAAGTCATCTGTTAGACTTTATTTATGTTTGCTCTATAATAGCACCAGGTATAAAAAGTCATCTGTATGACTTTATTTATGTTTGCTTGGTAAAAGAATGAGGCAGAAAAAGTCATCTGTGCGACTTTTTATGATTCTAAATAATTCAAATTATATAAAAAGTCATTTTTAGTACTTCATTCATGTTTGCTCTATAACAATACAAGGTATAAATTTCCGATTACATTTAGTGCTACTTCTTGGTGACCAGCGGCTGACCCAAAATGGGTTGCACATTTTGCCAAACACCAGCTTCTTCATAATACGCCGTGAAGATTCGCACAGCTTCCCAGTTGGATGAGTTGGAATCGGTTATATCGATGCGATACAAGTTGCCAAGCCGATCTCCAACATAAACGTAGTCAATGGTACCGTCGGAATCTCCATCCACACCGGCAGGCGAGCCAAGGTAGTTGGAATAACCTTCCAGCGGTTCTCCGGGGAGCGGTACACCCACGTCCGTGCTGATTTTGACAAAGTCGCCGCTATCCCAGCCATCTAAGCCTTTGTCCATAAACAAGATGAACAATGGTGCAGTCGGTTGAAGGAGAGGGCTCAACTTTTTCGGTCTATGTCCCTTTTGTGAGTGAACAGTCTGTTGGCGGGACAGATGAAGCACACGTGTCATCGCCGTTAGCAACGTCGGATCGCCTCAGCATCCTATTTATCGAAGATGATCCAACGGTAGCCGAGGCCACTGAAATGTTGCTGGCTATGGCAGACATGGACACACACCACTTCCCATCCGGTGCCCTTGCGCTTGCCGCGCTGCAAGGATCTCTACATGTGGATGTGATTGTCTCCGACTATCGGCTGCCTGGGGACAACGGGGTTGAGGTGGTGCGAAAAGTTCGCTCTGCACTGCTTTGTCGCGAAGGGACGCGATGGTGAGACGGACATCTACGGTGTGATTTATCGGCCGTCAAACTTCCGTCCGGACCGGACTTATCCGGTGATCGAACACATTTACGCGGGACCGCATGGTTCGCACGTTCCCAAGGATTTTCGCGCCTTTCGCTCGTCTCAAACCACGGCGGAACTCGGATTCATCGTGGTGCGAATCGATGGAATGGGAACCTCGAATCGTTCCAAGGCCTTTCATGACGTGTGCTGGCAGAATCTGAAGGATGCCGGATTCCCGGATCGGATTGCTTGGATGCGTGCGGCGGCGACTCAATATGAGTCTATGGATCTGTCTCTGTTGGAAGTGAAGTGGGCTGATGGTCCAAGGGGAAGACACCGCCCTGGCGTGGCGTAAATCCGAGTTCGAATCTCGGTCAGTCCATTGATACGGAAGGTAACCGAACTGGCTTAGGAAACTGGTTGCTAACCAGTCGCCCTGGAGACGGGGTTGGAGGGTTCAATTCCCCCACCTTCCGCTTACGGCTCGATGGTGAAACGGACATCATGTCTCGCTTCTAACGAGGTGTTCCAGGTTCAAATCCTGGTCGAGCTACTGATAGATAATAAACGGAAGGGCAACCCGATTGGCGACGGGGTCCGGTTGGAAGCCGGTTGAGCATCTTCGTTTCGGAACGCTACAGAAGGTATGATGCGGAGCGGAAGGCTCATTCGGAAGCGATTGCACGTCAAAAGGATGCTCAAGCGGTGAACCGATTCACGCGCCACGAAATCAAGAACGGATTACTTGCAGGTGAGTGTGGCTTATGCTTCCGTGCTGGTTACTGCTCGAACACATCGAACCTCATTCTCGATTGTTTTCTCTCGAACCTGAAATTGAACAGGAATTGAAATGTGCGATTTCTTGAGGAATTCACTTCGTGAAATGGAACAGAATCTGGAAGATCCTGAAGGACAGGCCCGCTGGCAGTCGCTTCATCAAGAAGTCGCGGCCAAGCTATTCTTCTCAACAAATCACAGCAGTCAATGATAAATCATTTTCTCCATTACTTTTCCAAGAACAGGAGTAATCATTATATGCCTACAAAACTCAGGGTCATATTTGGGTTTATTTTCCTTTAATATTAGTAGAAGAGATGAACAGTCCCAAACATTGGGGGATATGGCCCATGCATGGTTATAGCAATTTAGGAGTTCATGTTTGTAAGAAGGTGTGATATTCTTTATCCATGTAGGGTGTATATTATTGCAGCTACAAGTAGCATTAGTCCTAATATGTTGTATTATATTATTCAGCTCATGAATTGAGAATAGACAGGTTATATATTTTAGTCTCTATCATTAATAAACAGCAGGGGAACCGGGTAAATATAAAAGAACTCCGTAACCTGGATGGTTAAAATATAGCTTTCCGGTTCGCCTAAAATTCCTAATTCTACACGATTGAACAATAATAAATTTTGCAGGCGATTTTGAATAACCTGGAGGTCTTCCATATCAAGTTCTGCCGGAAAATCGAAAGGAATCTCGCGCAGAATTACTTCTTCACGAGTTCTTTCGTTGCCGAAAACCAATACATCAGTAATTCGAATAGGGAATTGGGACTCATCCTGGGCGAGCAGCGACACCCCATAAAAAAAGAGAGTAAAAACGTTGTACGGTTTGCTAAAAACGAAAATTTTGTTAGAATAATAAATCAGCCAGTGTCAACATAACTTGAGTTTACTGCTAATTTCATTTTAGGTTTGGATCCATTCATGTTTCGCTTATATTATTCATTTTTGCTATTTCAGACTATATTTCCTTGAGCTCTTAGATATTTAGAACCAAGACCAATTCAGTCAAAGCTGAAATGAATGTCACAATTGACCCTTCTTGGAAGAAAACACTTAACAATAAAACTTGTACCAATCACCATCTTTGAAAAACAAAAGAGAGAATACACAAAAAAATGCATATTATAGGGAAAAATGCAAAATCATAAAAATACAAGAGTCGTGGTTGTAGGTCGGCCAGTCGGCCGCGGACGTACCCGGGATGTCCTGCGACCCGGCGGGAGCGGCCACGGCGAGAGCGACCGCGATCGAGAACAGGTTGCAGCGGAGCGCCATCCCGACAGCCTACAGCTCGGGTGGGCCGTGGCATCGTTTCGCGAGCGTCGCTTTCTCGTGGCCGCGACCGTACGGTAAGGGCGATGCGCCTCACCATTCCCGACCCGAAGCAGAGCCGGCAGCTCGCGACCGACGCCCCGTGGTTGTTCTGGCGCGACGCGGAAACGGGCGGCCGCGAGGGCCTCGCCGTCGGCGCGCTGACTTGCGTCGACCCCGAATAGAATGGCTATCTCAGAATTTTGATCCGATGACATTTGGGATGAAATGAGCGTAGGAGGGGGCCTAGTTGTCCTCCAAGGGAGAGTGCTAGGTGCTTTTTCAGGAATGGAAAATTCTAATCGATCAGAGACACAAAGGTACAATTCATGTGTAGCCCCTTAAATCCCCCTTTCAATTCCCCTCCAAGTAATTTTTTGAAAGTTTCAAGCTGAGTGGATGGAAAAAAAGTTTTTTTGATACTTTTATTTGGCTAACTAGTATATTTTCCTGTTTTTTCTCTTTTTACGATCTCCTCAGCATGTAAGAGCTCACATGTAAGTTTCAGTCTTGGTATTCTTGATTCTAATCATTTTTCTATTGAACTGCCATTACAATACGTTACGAAGTAAAGAATCAGAAACGGATGTGGTTTTTTCGTAATAAATCCTTTCTTTTCTTAATACTCGACATCAGAATATCACACCTTCTGGAAATTTAGATTGTATTTTTACTTTAAAACATGAGCAAGTGAAGGGACTTCACCTTGAACATCATTCAAGGGAACGAAGGCTTTATAAACCACTTGATCAAAATGCAAGAACTTCGAACTGAAAATTTTATGAAGAAAGGCAAAACTGAAGTGAACAGAGATCGTATTTTATTTTATTGAGCGTGTTAGTGCGAGGATCTACTCCATCAAAAACGGTTCGAAACATCAGATATGACCTTTGATTTTACATCAGAAATTTATAACTTCACTTCAGTTATTAATGAAGATTTATGCGTATATATGGCAAACAAAGCTCTTGAGGATTGGGGAATGCCTTCACCTAATCGCAACGCTGCTGTTTCGACATGTGTAGAATTGGCTCGTGAACAAAGTTACAACACGAACGATCTATTGTCGTATGTACAAAATGGTATTTCTAAGTTAACGTCTGAGTAAAAAGACATTTATGATAAGGTAATGTATTGTGTAGATAACAACGTTGGAGAAATCTTCTTTTTGGATGCCTTTCTCAATCCAATTTCTGCTTAGAATATGCCAGTCATATCTCTTCCAACGATTATTACATGATCTACTTTCTCACACTTCTTCTCTATTCAAGCTATAAATATTTTTTTATCAAACCCGTATGCTTCCATTATTAAAAACAGCGTAATTCTTCTAATCTTGTCAAAAACTTTCTTATATCATGACTTGTTATTTGAAATTTAGCTTTTATGCTTTTCTTCTGTTTATGCGAAAGTATTATGAGGTCTCTAACCGTGTGCAGTACATCGGATGTTTTACGGTTTTCCAGTCCTTCTCTCTGGCTCTTGCTCAGCATCTCTTGCAACACTTCACTTACTGCTTTTCACGACGTCGTAATGAATAATAGTACAGGATGAGGACGACGACTGACTACGATCGCTGTTTTCTTTTGTTTCTTTTTGTAGAGACTGGAGCAAATCATTCCATAGAGTACAGTATATAGAGAGACTAAATAACAACCACAAACAAGCAAAATATATAGATTCGATACAAAGGGAGTTATTGTATAATAGAGAGAACAACAACAACATCGGATGATAAGATGTCTTGTGTTCTCACGTGCGCAACGCAAAGCGGCACACGGGCTAACATTCCGTGCACAGTGTTTTTTTTTTGTTTCAATTCGTTTTGTGGGTGTTCGTAATGTTCAGCTGAACATTTCTAACGGGTGACGAAAAGATCAGTGATAAGCACTTCTCCAGTATGGGGTAATTAATTTTACCACTGCAACTATTTATACCAACAATACTCTTCTAAGTATTCAACTGAGAGGAATTCAACTTGAGCTCAGTGCCATCAGTCATTGCCTCTGACCTCATTCCATGTCCGTTTTCTAGAGGAAATATTAAAAATAACCTCAGAGCTTTTAGCGTATATTTTTCTTGTTTTTCTTGGTTAAATTAAAGCTAATATGCAATCAATTTCGTCTTCAAACTTTAACAAGTCTTTCATTGGCACTATAAACTATTTTTAAGCCCCTCGCCCGGGGTCGTATGTTCGCCGGGATGAAGCTGCTCTACCTCTCGCGCGCCGACGTCGAGCGCGTGGCCCTGCCGATGCCCGAGATCGTGACCGCGCTCGAGGAGATGTTCGTCGAGAAGGGACACGGACGCATCGAGATGCCGCCCAAGCCCGGCGTCCACCCTCTGCCCGACGCCTTCATCCACGCGATGCCGGCGCACATCCCCGCACTCGGCGCCACCGGCCTCAAGTGGATCTCCGGGTATCCGCAGAACCAGGACCGCGGTCTGCCCTACATCACCGGTCTGCTGATCCTGAACGACCCGGACACCGGCATCCCGGTCGGAAATGTCAATATGCCAGTTAAGAACAGAAAACTATGCAGCCGATTTTGGCTTGTATATTTTGATTTTCGGTGTAAGTAGCAATCTCCAAATGAGTCATATTTGTTTGCTACTTTTTCCTCGGGAAAATGGAGGGCTTCCTAGGGAATGCATGAAACTTTGAAGGTTCCCAATGACTTATATTCAACAATTGCGAAGTATATGGCATCGTTGTAGGTTTGTAATGGGTTTTGTGCCATATCTTGTTGGCGTCAAAGATTATAATGGCGTTGTTGTTCTAACTTAATATTTCTTTCTTCTTCACTTTCATTTTGACTCGTTCTGATTTTTACTGGACGCAGTCTTTGATTCAGCGCTGGGGCGGCGGGAAGGAATCCAAAACGGGCGCTGGGTTGACGCGAGCGGATTATGAGTGGCTGAGTTGGTTGGTGGAACGCGACCTCATCCCTCCCGCGGCCGACGAGGCAAAGACCCCGACGCTTGCCATGGTCCGTTCTAAATATGTCGATGCGGTTGGCTCCATTCCTGCCCCTGTGTTGGTGCCGTCCATGACGGACGGTTCCGGGGTGGATCAAGTGGTCTTTGTCCGAGGCAATCCGAGAATGCGGGGGGCGCGGGTGGAGCGCGGCTTTTTGGAGGCACTCGGGCCGCGGGCATCGCGCAGTTACCCCGAAGAAACATTTCATGGAACGGTCGATGAAGTAGGGGTCTCCTCACCAGGAAATACGACGTTTCCCGTGACAGTTACCTTAAATCAGCAAGATGAACGGCTGCGCGCAGGTATGGCTGTCAAAGCGCGTATGGAAAAACCTCACATCCCCGCCTCGAACATGATTTGGGTCTCACTTGAAGCCATTGGGCATGACGATTCAGGGCATTTCGTTTACCTCTTTGATGAGGGTGTCGCCCATAAAACACCGGTCACACTTGGCAAACTTTCTTCAGAAGGAATTGAAGTGACGAGCGGTCTCGTCCCCGGACAAAAAGTGATTGTTGCTGAGGAAAATTTCCAGCCTGACGATATCGCGGCCTGCCGTGACGAGTTCTATGAGTTGCTCGAAAAACTCGATCCGGTTGCCGCAGCGGCCGATGTTTATATCGTCTTCTTCGATTGGGATCGGTCCGACATCACCGATGCCGCCATGGAAATCCTGAACGACGTTGCGGCTGATTACGCTGCCGGCGGCGTTGGCGGCGTTGACGTGGTTGGCCACGCTGACCGTTCCGGTGCGGATGCCTACAACATGGCACTATCGCTGCGTCGGGCCGAAGCCGTGAAATCGACGTTGGCCGGTCTGGGTGTTCCCGACGGCTCGATCAGCACGGATGTTGGTACAGAAAAAACATTAACCTTTACTTGTTTTTTCTTTTGTTTATGTAAATTAAACTACTTTGTTTTATCGCTTTTTAGTCTTTGTATTTTATTTTTAATTTGTTTTATTTTTAATTTTAGTGTTAAATGGATATATAACACTTACATGAAAAATACCCTGTTTTCAATTATTATTTCAAGTTATTCAATTTATGTAGAAATGTAACGTCTAGAATGAAAGCCATAAAACGATTGCCACGTTGTCCACGTTGGTCCAGAATTAGAAACTCAGGCTAGTCACTGGGGAATATTGAACTCAACTTTTACGTCAGCACCGAATTTTTCATGCAGTAGATCCTGAGCTTCGTCACGAGGTTGATTTCTCTTCTAGTCCAAAATAATTTGTGGAGCTGGCCGAAGACGGAACAAGCTTTGCTAATCCTTCCTTGAATCTCACCAGTGGCTCCATCTTTAGCATCTTTCGCTTACCCTAGGCATTTGAAATCCTCCACCCTCTCAATAGGTTCTCCACTGATGTATATAGAAGTGTTCTCTTTGGTTGAAATATACTTTGTTTTAGGGATACTGATCGCAAGTCCTTTCTCTCTTGCCGTTTTCACTACTCTTTGTATCGTAATTTGTGCTTTCTGGTTTTTGAGCAGAGTCTGCGTTTAGAGTACCGGCAATTGGAAAGTCATGTCCCAAGCTGAGTCTTCTCGTCGCGTTCGCCGTGACTTGCGAGCAGGCAACCGTCTCTTTGCGGTACTGGATACTGCAATGGACCGAGCGCTCTCATACAGTCGCTTCGAGGTGTCCTATCGAAAGAGCGCTCTCGCCTTTGAAACGCAATCTTACTGGAAGCAATGGAAGCAAAGAATCGTCCATGACGGAGGCAGCCTCGCAATGAAGACAGAAGGTCCCACTGAAGATGCGGACGGCCGAGAAAGAATACTATGGATGTCCCCCATGCGCACCCCCATTACGAAAAGTCCTAGATTAACCAGGTTCATTCCACGAACCCTACCGATTTCTAGTCTTTTGTGATGATTTATCCTTCGATCGGGACGACCCTGGTTTTAAGAGCCTTAAAAGTGCTTTGGAGGGATCGATTTTCCGTACCGCTGGTAATGTGCTGTTTTATGCAACATCGAACCGACGTCACCTGGTACCAGAATTTCAAAGCGACAACGCACAAAGTCATATTCAGGATGGTGAACTACATCATGGGGAAGCTGTAGAGGAGAAGATCTCTTTATCCGATCGGTTTGGCTTGTGGCTGTCGTTTTATCCGTTTAAGCAAGATGCTTACCTGGAAGTTGTGTATCACTGGGTGAGTTTCTTGTGTAAAAAAGAAGTTTTCACACTGAAAGTAAAGTGGAACATTTAAACTCAAAACAAACAGAAATTAGTGAATATACGAGGAGAGAGCTGCACTCTCCTCAACCTCCTGCACTTTACGCTAAAGTTTCACTTTGCTATAAATATGCTTCTTGTTCCGATTCAACGATCCTGGTGCTAAATCAGTGGTTTTAAAGGAATATATACAAAAAGTCAAGATTTATTGTAAAAAGCGGAGGGCTGAGGAAAGATAAGCCCCACTCACATACGGAATAGCTTCTATTTGTTTTTTTTTTAATCTTTTTCAACCAACCCACCCCCCCAGCACTAACACTGCACCTTGGGGGGCTAGTTGCCCTCTAATCTCTTTTGACTCTTAAATAGTGAACTAGAACTTTCAATTTCAAATCAAAGCCCCCTCTAAAGTTTATACGATAATCTTTCATAAGAACCATATACGCCTCTAGGACATAGCTTAAAACGTTGCACCCCCCCCCCCCTAGGGGGTTGTGTCGACACCGCAGTTTCTGTAATTAAAATTTTTGAACTATTTAAAAAAAATATATTATCTCAGAATTTGTATCGGATGGGTTTCGGGGGAAAGGGCGAGGGAGGCTAATCGTCCTCTGATCGCTTTTGATTCTTAAAAAGTGAACCAGAACTTTCAATTTACTAAACTTGATGAAAATTATATATTTAAAATCAGCAAAAAAATCTGACTCTTTTGGTGTATCTATTGCTATCAAAATTACGTTTTTTAGATTTGTGTTACTATTGAGCCGGGTCGCTCTTTACTTAGAGTTCGTTACCACAAACTGTTTGTTATCCGCTAAGATTCAAGATTTTGGTTTTCTGTTTTAAGGTTTTTGGATTGTTTTAATCCCTTGTTAAAATGTATACAAATATATTTTTATTTACTAGTTTTTTTGTCCTTTATGCAATTTAATGCTTTTCACATTGATCTTTCAAAGATATTTGGTCAGTACAGCAAGTCCAAATTCTACTCCAGTATTTTGGGTAACTTAAAAAGGGCACTAGAACTTTTGATTTCTGATTAATTTGCCCTCTCCCGGTCTTTTAGGATCACTCGTTTGATACGACCACCCCTAAAAAACAAACAAAAAAAACCCAAATAGACATGCATTTGTGATCTTTCTTTTGGCAAAAAATTCATATATTGCACATTTATGTATATAGGCGCTTAAAATCACTACAGTAGGGTTCTCTGGTGTGCTGAATTTTCTGTTGTGGTTTTGATTAATATCACTTGATGCTTTAGGGGTGTTGCTCCCCTTTTTAAAAAATTGGGCGAATTTTCTCAGTCTCGTAATTTTTATTTGCTTAATCTTCATCTGCATATTTTGCTACTGGCTGACAAAATCCTCGTTTTTCCACCTATTTGATTTTTCTCTCTCCATTTATTATTTTCTTCCTTGTTTTCATAAGTTGGGTTAGGTTATATCAGGTTGGCTGTTAATTTAATGCGTTCTGTGCAGTCCCCTACCATAATTCTTTGTTGTAGTTTCCATAGTTTTGTTGATAAAGTATTACATTTTCATCATTTTTTGGTATATTTCATTATTATTAACCTAACTTTACCTCGAGTTTGTACTGGATAATATGCAAGTATTGTATCTAATAAAAAGCGTTCTGGGTGGCCTGCTTTCAGAAGGACCTCGTGACTCAGAGCTCTTATTTTAAATCCCGTCCGGCATTAAGGCTCTGATTTTCCTTTTAAAGCAATCTATTGATTCTTAGAATATTGCTAGAGCTCATACCGTATGAGCTCTTGGCTCTTCCGAGCTCGTCACAAGTGCCATATGAGCTCTTAGCTCTTGTTTCCTTCTCCACAGCTAGCATGGTACTGAAACATCATAGACAGCAGTTCAATGGCTCATTTTTAAAGGAAATTGCTGTATATGGAGCTTTTGTAATTAACATAACATGATATTTGAAATAAAATCATTCGGTAACAAACTGGTTTTTATGGCACTTGGCACGCGCCAAGTCGCTAAGCCAAATGTATTTCTTGCCAAGTGTCTTCTTCTTTCGTGTCAGTTTTATACAAAGCAATACGCGTGTTGGATAAAAATTGATAATTCTGCACAAGAACCTTAGGGAAGCTAGAAAAAATTATTAGACCCAAAGCCGATTGGCTTTCCCATAGTTCCAATCGGTTTCTGAATGTTTTCCATGCGTCTGAACAAGCTATAAATGAAAAGACAAACCTTCCAAACAAAAAATCCGAGCCATCCTCCAAAATGAACAGTAAAAAAAAAAGGTAAAAGCGACTTTTTTTCTTGACTTTTTTTTTTTGGGGGGGGGAGGGTGCAGATAGAACTCGATAAACTGTTTCACTTCCGTACGTTTCAGCGAATCTGTCCTGACGTACAGATACAATGGGCGAGACAGCGGCGAGTAGGATCCATCGCGGACGGTTTCTTCTGAGGGCTGAACCGGCCCCTTTCCTTCGTCCACACCCAGAAGCTTCAGTTTGTCCTGGTTCTCTGCGTAGTATGCGTAGCCAAAGTAGCCGAGGGCGTGTTTGTCTTCCTGGACACCGGTGACGAGGACGTTGTCGTCTTCGCTGGCGGTGTAGTCCGCACGGCTGGCTCCTTCTTCTCCCACGATCGACCTGGTGAAGGAGTCAAAGGTGCCGGAATGGAGTAACTTGCCAGGTAGTGATAGAATCCCTTCTACTACGTACACAAATTATTAGGACCCCTATTGCCAATTCTCTTAAGTCTGTTCAATGCAGTCCTAGTTTAGTGCAGATGGCCAGCAGCGTAGAATAGGTCAGTTTTAAAACCGCTATTTAAAAAGGGTTGACAGCATGATGCATAGTAATTAAAGCCAAATAAGCTTAGTGTTAACTATTAGAAAATTTTTGGGAAAGATTTTGGATGCTAGATTGAGGTGCTGGCTCAATAGGGGTAATATTATAAGCGGGACGCAAGGTAGATGGCGAAAGGGGTTTTCAACAATTGACCGGGTTCCGGATTTGAACCCCCCACCCCTCCTACATTTCCTTGAATTGACTCCTGTGGAATAGGCTATAAAAATAAATTTGTTTTACTCTTAATTTGAGCTGCAAAGGGTTTAAGCTGAGACTAACTTGAAACTGAACAAAATATAGGCCTAGGCCTGCTGATTTCTTCAGCTGTTAGGAAAAGCTTACTTTTTAGCAAAGTCTTTTTTTGTATTTCATTTCGCAACCATACTTAGAAATAGGCTTTGATGCTGTTTAAGTTTTTAGTTGTCTAAATGAGGACAGGAAAAAACGACTCCTCCACAATTTCTTTGGCGCTCTCTCCCCACCAAGAAAAACTCTCTCGCTCTTTTTTTTCTCAAAATTTTCCGATTAAAACTATGAAAAAGCCTTTAACCCCAAAAAATAATATGCAAATTTTGTTTTAATTATTTATGCGCGGAGAGCCAAGATAAAAAAATGCATTAATTCAAAAACGTCCAGAAATGAAATAAAAAAAAGTTTTTTAAATAAAAGTAAGGAGCAACATTAAAACTTAAAACGAACAGAAATTACTCCGTATATGAAAGGGGCTTTTCCTCCTGAACACCCCGCTCTTTACGCTAAAGTTTTTTTTTACTGTTTTCCTTCATTTTCTCCAGAGATGTCAGAAAAACGTTAATTACCTTAGCATAAAAACACAAACACAAAAAACTGTGGGATTTATTTTTGAAAAGAAGTTATAAGGCATTTGGGTAAAGATAGAACGCACTAATTATCTCCAGACCACAATGAGATGTGTACCTCCACCTGGTATACATATCAGAATGCCACGTGTGCCGTAGAGTCCCACCACGTTTGGCACAATTCCGCCAATCCCGGCATGCACCAGCTGGTGTTCTTGATTCCTCGAACACAGTTCCTCGAACACAGAAAACGTGGAAAACAGTGCTTCCACTACTTACGAATTTTTCAGGGTCTCCAAGAATTTTCTATAAAGGAAATTAGGTTCTTCATATTTCTCTATCTCGAGGAGACTTACTATCACCGCATCAACCCGGACCAGGGCTTTGGCATCCAGCGCGTCTATACAGAAGACGGTTCACTGGATGAAACCATGGCGGTGAGCGATGGGGATGTGGTGCTGGTACCCAAGGGTCACCATCCCTGTGGTGCCCCTTACGGGTTTGACATGTACTATCTGAACGTCATGGCTGGCCCCCTGCGCAAATGGCGATTCATCCCGGATCCGGCAAGCGAATGGATCATGGAACGGGATGGTTAAATAAAGCCGGCTGGTTCATCATGCATGTGCCGGTGTTTCAAATACGGCCGGGAGATAACAAGTATGGCAGATTTGTAACAGAAGAAAAAACAAATTTTCACAAAGAAATTGAGCAAAAGTGGGAGGGAGATTTTAATATCAAAATAATAACAAAAAGGAATGTGCTAGAGACTTTCCTTCAGAGAAAGGCATGCAGAAAAACGTTGTTTAATTAAACCTCAAAAAGCTGTTAATTAAACCGCAATTTTTCCTGGTTTTGGGAAATCCTTCCTCTCCTGCACATTTGTTATTGTGACAGTTGACTCTTCCTTAGAAGCCTGAACAATGTACGTTCTGCAAGAAACAGTTTAGCTATATTTGGTTGTCACTACCACCTTTACTGACGATAATAGAATGTTTTGTCTTAGCCGACCCAGCGACCTCGATCCAGGACAGGACCCATGCGCCTCACATCGCTCCTCGCCGCCATCGCCCTGGCCGCGCCAGCTCTCGCCGACGCCGCCTCCCCCATCCAGAACGCCCGCCAGCTCACCTTCGAAGGCAAACGCGCGGGCGAAGGCTATTTCGCTGGCGACGGCTCGAAGATGATCTTCCAGAGCGAGCGCGAACTCGGCAATCCCTTCTATCAGATCTACCTGATGGACATGGAGACCGGCGACATCGACCGGGTCTCGCCCGGCTTCGGCAAAACCACCTGCGCCTGGATTCATCCCACCGGCGAGCGTGCGCTCTTCCCTAGGTTGCCCCTGAAAACGCCAGGACCTGGGAAAAGGTCGAGGAGGCGATGACGATCAGCAGGATCATGCAGGTCACTTTCACGGTCCCCCGCAGCGATTTGAAGATCGCCTCGAAGGTCAGGCCGCCAAAGGCATAGGCGACGATCAGGACGCCCAGCACGCCGAAAGCCGCCGATTCCGTCGGCGTTGCTATGCCGAGCAGAATAAGCCCGACCACCATGAAGATGATCACCGACAACGGCAGAATATGGGTCACGATGACGCGCAGTTGCGTGCGCCAGGGATGATCCACCGGTTCCGCGTCGGGCACGCTGCTCGGATCAAGCCGGTGCTATAACACTGAAATAACGTAATACCGTAACGTGCTTAATAATACCATATTACGGAGTAGCTCTATTTTTAGTTAAACATATCTATATAATCCTAAATTTTTGTTACTCCCAGCCAATCGCTACTTAGAAAACACTTATATTTTGTAGTTTTATGGCGATGGTCCCAGAGGCTCTGCTGTTAATTAAGCCTTTGAACTTTGACCTAGGCTATTATTTTCAGGAATGAAAGGAAACAATGCTCTATGGTATACTACTGACTAGCTCCTTTTCTATGAAATCTGCCTGCATAATCGGTATTGCCAGTAACCGCCAATCGTTAGTGAGAAAAGATTATCAAAATTTTTTCCCAACCTCCTTGTCATAATTAGTAATCCCTCCTGTTAACCAAAATTTATTAAATATCTTCCTCGTCTATTTATTTTCCAAGACCGGTCCCTATTTTTTTCTAATAGGAAAGACATACTCACATTCATTCTACAACCAGACATTTTGACGTAGTTTGTTCACAAGGGGCTCAACATCCTTCAACTCATCCTCTTTGCCAGGAAATGCATTGGATCCCCCAGAAAAAAACAAATCACAACAATGATGCATTCTACCCGTGGTTCTTTTTTAGTTATTTCCCATGTCTCTTCACGACCTTTAGAACTATTTTTGGAGAGTTTTTGAAAGTTGTTTTTTGTTGAAATAAAGCAGAGGGCGAAGTTAATAAATGAAAACAACTGATAAATCATTTATTAATTAATAAATTAAAATAAATTAAAAAATAAATAGTTAAATAATAATAATAATAATAACAAAAATAACTAAATAATTTAATCATCTAAATGAACCACCACTAGTGTGATTTGACTACGAACAGCTCCAGCAAAAGAACGCAAGGGGCTGCCATTCTGCCATTCACCAAACGAAAAAAAAAATCTTGAAATATTTATATAAAATACAAAAATTCTAATTTTAGTAAGACTTTAACAAAACTTAAGAGTGCCAATCCATAAAAGTATTTCTCAAAAAAGTATCGGGAGGTAAAATATAAGTTTTACAATCTAGGAGGGAGGGGCAATTTGTTTGTTTTAACCTTTTTTATTTCTATGAAATTACCAACAGAACGGATTTCAAAATATAGGGGGACAGAAGATCAAGGAGTAATCGTCTCTCCTATTTCCTTAATTGATGTGTTTCTAGTTATAACCTATTGCACAAGATATGATAATCAAAAGTGTAACGTAATTAAACCTCGCAGTATTCTGCTATATCTAAATGGATCCTTCTCCCCTGAAGTTCAAGGGAACATGACATGCCTCAACTTAAGACCTAATAGCAATGTCTCAAAATTAAAATCAGATGCGTTTTGGGAAATTACGAGATTTGTGGGGGGGGGTATCCACACTCTGATGACTCTGAATCTTAGAAAGAGCGATAGAACTTCTGATTACCATTCCAAAGTGCCCCCTCCAAAGGTTATACGATCACTTTTTCTATATATACCTAATATATCCCTAGGCATAACTTACAGCCCTTGCCTTGAGGGCTTTGGGGGTTGTTATCCTCAAAGACATATGTTCCAGACCTTTCAATTACGTTGAGCAACATGACTATTTCAAGATTTTTATTGGAGGTGTTTGGGGAAATGGTGTGCTTGGGAGGGGGGTTAGTTATAGAGGGTTTGGCCGGTGGCGCGCGCATAAGCTTCGTAATCGGCGTCGCTATGACATTCGTCGCCCGGCGACAGTTCGAAACGGCGGAAGGGATCGAAGGGCGCGGCCTCGACGATGCGGCGGCCGATCTTAAGACCGTCGACCAGACATTGCACGTCGCCCGGCTCGGACAGGAAGTTGCAGCGGATCGCTGGCGGCGTTTTCGGGTCGGACGATTTGATGTGGATCGTGCCCTGGCTCTCCGGGCGCATCTGGCACACCGCCAGAGTCATGCCGGGCTCGCGCTCCAGCTCTCGCGTCGCCGGGTCGGTATAGGAGGCGTGCGCCAGATGGCAAAAAATACAAAATTCCACATTTTTTTAGATAAGATCTTGGAACTTGAACAATGAGGTTCTCTGATACGCTGAATCTGATGGTGTGATTTTCATTAAGATTCTGTGACTTTTAGGGGGTGTTTCACCCTATTTTCTAAGATAGGGCAGATTTTCTCAGGCTCTTAACTTTTGATAGGTAAGACCAAACTTGATGAGACTTATATATTTAAAATCAGCATTAAAATGCGATTCTTTGATGTAACTATTGGTACCAAAATTCTGTTTTTTAGAGTTTTGGTTACTATTGAGCTGGGTCGCTCCTTACTACAGTTCGTTACCACGAACTGTTATACCCCCTGAAAACTAAGCCAAAGCAAAGTGTCATGCTCAATAAACAATACAAACATACATATTTTCATCTTAGATCAGAGACAGCAACCATAAAGACAAAAAAAAAATATATTCAAAAATCAAATTTTCTAAAGGGACCAAACAAGTAACCAGAATCATACCAAAACGTAAACCAGAAATGCAAGGAAAACGTAAGTAATTCAATTACTGACATTGTATTTCACCACTTTCCTTTAAAAGAAGAAGAGAAAATTCAGGGCCGTATTCAGGGAGTGAATATTGTTTTGCGAAAAATATTTTTAAAGATGTAAAAATCATTGTTTAACCAAGTTTGGCTAAATGGCTTTCTCTTATAAAGTTTAAAAATGTTTTACTTATTAAAGTAAAAAGTGTGAAAACGTTTGAACCGCATTTTTGTTCTCAGTAAAGTGCAAATTATCTTCTGGTCTTGAGAAGGCATGTGGGATGTCGGCACTTCTTATGTTGATATTTGCTTGTTTTGAGTTTGACTCGCTTACTTATTATAATTTCTATTCGTTTTGAGTTTATTTTATTTACTGATGGTGATTTGTTGTAGTTTTATCCGCGGGAGATTATTTGACTTTATTTCTGCTCATATTTGACCTAATGGAGCTCTTTACTTTTCCTTGAAAAGCTTGTTTGACGCCGAGACCCTGCTCGATGACTCAACCCGCCTGGCCGACAAGATGAAGGCCGCCGGCGTCGAGGTGGAACTGGAGGTCTGGGATCGGATGATCCATGTCTGGCAACTCTTCGCGCCGATCCTCTCCGAGGGACGCGAGGCGGTCGCCAAGGCCGGCGCCTTCGTTGCCGCGAAGACTGGGTAAGGCCTGAATGACCGATCGGAGTGAGCTGACGGCGCTGTCCGCCCGAGAGGCCGTGCGGCGTCTCGCGGCGCGGGAGATCTCTCCGCTGGAGCTTATCGACGCGGCCCTGGCGCGGATCGCCGCGGTGGAGCCCGCGATCAATGCCCGTATGTTTATTTTCATTATTTTTTCCCCAGGGGGGATTGTATCGAACTAATGGGAGAGGATTTTACGAGCGGAAATCTAAAGTTCTAGTGCCCTTTTTAAGTGAGCAAAAAGAATGGAGGGCGACTGGATCCCCTCCAACGCCCATGTTTTCCCCAAAATTATCTGGTAAAAATTTGGAGATATCCACTTTGTCCAGTATAGTTGAAAGATCGAATAATTATGTCTTTAGGTCTAAAATGAAACCTACGGTCCTTGTTAAGGGGCCTGTAAGTTATGAAATTCCACCATTGTTTACTTATATTTGTTATAGGGAAGCACTCATTTTCTGGGGCGATGCACGGGTGTTGCGGTGCGACACTAAGTTGTGCTGCTAAATATAAGTTGTGCTGCAATAATCTTATAAACGATAAAGTACACATACTACGATGCACGGGTGTTGCGGTGCGACACTAAGTTGTGCTGCAACTTGTCATTTTAAAACCATCAAAGGAATCTGTCAATATATGAACAATAAAATAATTCTCAGTAGATGTGAAACTCTTGCCCCTCACCTTTTATTGGAAAGTTATATCTGCACGACTGGTTTCTATATAAATATACCTCATTGGTCCAGTAATTATTTCTACTAAAGACTACTAAAGAAATTTCAAGAGACTCTTAGAAGGGGAACATACGAGATAGAGAGAAAAAGAAGGGCGAGAAAGAAAGGAAAAGAGAGAAGGGGGGGGGGGGGCCTTACCTGAAATTAACACCTGTTCCCCAAGCTCAATTTGTCGATGTGTTTTGACAACATCAAATGGAAGCGTCACCACAGCAGCAAACGAACCCGCCAATGCCCCACACAAAAAACTCAAACCTAACCGATTCGGGTCAGGCATATACTTCTTTTTCAAAGACTCATAACCAAGCCAATAGATTGCTGAAATGGAACAATGTAAAAAAGAAAACAAAGCAATAAATGAAGAAAAGGGACAAGAAAATGAATAAATGAGGACATCTTAATGAAATTTGATATTTAAAAGGACCTTATGCCTCAAGAGCTCTTGTGTTAAATCCTGACTGGATCCGGTGACATTGGGGGGAGTTGGAGAGGGAAACCGAAAATCTTAGAAATCACTTAGAGTGTAGAATCGGGATGAAATTTAGTGGGAAGAATAAGCACAAGTCCTAAATACGTTATTGGCATAACCGGAACGAATCCACTCTCTTTGGGGAGGTGGGTGGGGGAATGGAATTAGTAGAAAAGCCTATCAGACGACAGGCATAAGAAAGAAAAAGACAGTAGCTCACACCCTTTTGTGAGGAACAGAGAAATTTTATTTCGCCCTGACTTTGCTGGTAACTCTGCACCAACTGTTCAAAGAACTGTGACTATTATTGGCCCTGATACTGTCCCTCCTACTATTTCTCTGAATGGACTTTCTATTGTGGATGTTCCTCAAGGTGATTCCTATTTTGAATCTGGAGCAACTTGTTTTGATGATATAGATGGAGCAACCCATGGAAATGTCGTCATTGGTGGTGATACCATTGATACATCTGCACCTATCTCTACTGTATTTACAATAAACTATGATTGTGCTGACTTTGCTGGTAACTCTGCACCAACTGTTCAAAGAACTGTGACTATTATTGGCCCTGATACTGTCCCTCCTACTAATCAAAAGTTACGAGCCTGAGAAAATTTGCCTTATTTTAGAAAAACAGGGGGAAACACCCCCTAAAAGTCAAAGTATCTTAACGAAAATCACACCATCAGATTCAGCGTATCACAGAACACTACTGTAGAAGTTTCAAGCTCCTATCTACAAAAATGTGGAATTTTGTATTTTTACACAGAAGACAGATCACGGATGTGTGTTTATTTGTTGTTTTTTTCCCAGGGGTGATCGTATCGATCCATTGGTCCTAGAATTTCGTGAGAAGGCTCATTCTAACGGAAATCAAAAGTTCTAGTGCCCTTTTTAAGTGACCAAAAGATAGAGGGCACCGGGCAGGTGGCCACTACATGCCTATTTTACATATTTTTTTTTTTCAAAAAAATCTGTTTTATTTGCGTTCGATATGATTTTTGATTCTTTGTCTTAAAAAAAAAGAAATAAAATCTTGATCAGAATTTAAGGAAGAAAAAATAATGCTTGACACAGTGAAAACAGATTTTTTTTTACATTTTAGAATGACATTTACTTTGGTCACTACTTTGTCCTTTTAATTAAGTTGCATTCAAAAGTAAAAAAAAAATGTTTTTAGCTAAACAAAACTTTTAAAATGACAACTGTTGGAGTTTTCATGAGCTAATATGACGCTCTAAATTAAATGGTGGAGAGATCAGAGGGTAATTATCTCAATTCTAGTTCTTCTTCCATTTATATTTGAAAATAAACTTTAAATAAAATTCTGTGGATCCATTCCCTTAAATCTTCTTTTTATATAATCTACACACAAATGACAACAATTTACATTGTTAAAATTTTGGAGTTGAGTAAAATGATAGGCAATTCGCTTATTTGAATTCATTAAGTAGTTGACGATATCATTTCCAAGTTGAATTCCAAAAGAATCATAGATTTCCACAAATTAGTACTTGGGATCATTGAAGTAACAAGTCCAATGCGTCCTAGATGATCCTATACAGTTATAATTGATTACACTACATCCAAGATAGATTACAATCAAGCTGGAACCCCAAATAACGCACTTCACGCACATGTGACAAAGGCTTGCCGTTAAAAAATATCTTTTTATCAACACATGGAGGCTTACCAACTCTCCTATAAATCATAAAATTAGTTTTATCAAGGTTCACTGACAAAAGGCTCAAACTTGTAAATACAAAAAATGCCTTTAATACCCTATTTACTTTCATTCTGAAATAACCAAAAGAAACTATCTGCATAATACCATCACACAGTGGTACTACTACTTCTACAACTTGCGACTGCTATTACCGCTTGCGACTACTATTGTTACTTTTAACTACTACTGCCGTCAGCGGCCTATGCGGCGATCGACCAATCCACAACGGTGGGTCAGGACCAGATCGACCGGTTCAACGACGCGATCGACGATTACAACGCCCGCTGCACCAGCTTCTCCTACATGTCGGCCGATCCGAGCCCAATCGAGGCCGCGATCACCTCCCGGAACCCGCACATCGACCTGGTCGGCCTGGGGCACTATGGCATGGGCCCTGTCTATCATGTGCTGAGCGAGAGCCTGCGCCTGCACGAGGGCCCCGGCGAAAATCACGGCATTCTCGGTCTCGCCCGGAAGTATCAGAACCTGCGTCTCACCGCACCTTCGCAGAACGGCTGGCAAGGTATTAATAATTAAATACTAATTGCTCATTTTATGACTAAAAAGTTCACGGTATCAGTTATAGTAGTATTAAATTAAAAAAAAACAAGTTTTTAACTGCAAGTAAAGAGCGACATTAAAATATAAAACGAAAATAATTTATTCTGTATATGAAAGGGATTGTCCCCACCTCAACGCCTCGCTCTTTACGCTAAATTTCGGCTCTTTATCACAGCTCTTCTTTTTAAAACAATAAAAAAAATTAGCGTAAAGGGCGAGGTGTTTAGGAGGGGACAACCCCTTTCATATACGGAATAATTTCTGTTCATTTTGAGTTTTAGTGCCGCTCCTTACCTCGAATTCCTTTGTTGGATTGAATGATATGTTGAATTCGTACGTATGCTCACACTTCTAAAGAGTTTTTGTTTCAAGCTATTAAAATTTTAAGTCTTCACTGATTTCATATTGTGCTTCTACCCCTTGCTCTTCTCCCATTTCTGTTTCCCTTCTTTCTCTTTTTCTATCTCTAAATCACTCTCTATTTCTCTTTTTTTTCTCTGCTACTGAGAGAGGGATTCTCGAAACGTACAATTTTAAACGGATTGGTATTTCTTATTAGATTTTTTTTTGGAATTCAATATAATACTATCGAGTGTTTCTAATGGCAACTACTAACTGTTTATTTTGTCTAATTTTTTTTTGGATAGAGTTATTTTTGTGGCCCTTTTTTGGGCCATAAAAATGTCCTTTGAAATTTGATGTAGGATCTTGGTTTTTTGTTTTTTTTTCTAATAACTGGTGGAATACCGCTATCCAAAAAACACCGAACGTCTGTTAAGAACTGTTTTTCGTGAAATTCTTAGTGAGTTTTCAGAAAATTTAAAGACACTAAAATAATTGTATTTCTATTATAAGAAGAATATAAAGCAATGCTAGTTGTTATTATTGTTGTAAATATTCTGCCACGAACTTGCAAATTACGTAAAACTTCTCATCAGAAAGTACTTTTTCTTTCATGTCTTGAAAAGTAAGCCAGAATTACCAATTTCCTATCAAATGAGCCCTTTCTAAAGTTAACACGGGCATCCCTTTCATAATAATCATATAAATTCCCAGGACGTAACTTGCAACGCCTGTCCCCGGGCCCTGATGGGATTGCGTCGACACTCATTCGATTATCTCGGAGGGGATGAGGGGAGGGGAAATCGTGAAAATTGAGGTATTTTTATCTTAAAAATGGGTGATTTGATCTTAATGAAACTTGGTATATAGAAAGGTCTCATGTCTCAGATGCTGTATTTTCAGTTCGGATCAGATCTGGAGACATTGGGGGGTGGAGAGGGGAAACAGGAATGCAAGAAACCACAGGAATTCAAATATTTGAAGCACATCGCGGAAATAAAAAGATCATTAAACTTGGGAAGCCATTTTCATGGTTTGCCATATCAGTACACAACAAGTGAATATGGCCTTTCCCCCCTAAAATAACGAATTATAATTTTAATCGAGCAAGACGACTTAATATAAACCGGATAACCTAGGAAAGTGGTGAGGCACATATGTTTGGCGATTTTAACGTACCCTCTACTAGATTGGAAACAATAATGCAGCGTAGGATTGCCAACTGGACACGTTTCATGCCAAAAGGGCACAATGACAATAAAGGGCAAAAATTTGACACCTTTTCGGCGCTACGTTCAAAAGTATGCCAATATCGCTAGGACTCCTTAAGAAATCTGGAAATTTCAAATGTCCTCCAGCAGCAGGAGAAGCTCTTTCAAGGCTGAAACAGGAAGTGTTAAAGCTTCCAAACCTTTCTCATGATTTTGCTTACAAACGGATTCATCGTCTGTAGGCATAAGAGCCGTGCTCTACAATATCAATGCTAATGAAAAGTAGTCACCTACCATTTGTTGCATTCGCTATAAATACCGCCTATTCTGATTCTTTAGGAGATACACCGTTTTTCCTACAGCACTTGCGGGATCCCAGGATTTGTTTGGTGTGTATAGGTAACTTCGGTGGAACCTCTTCCCCTTCGGTCAGACCAATTGCTCCCCTTCGGTGGGACCCCTCCGGAGGAACTTCGGTGACAAAGTATTCCGTGCAGTAGCCAGATGGGGCGCATTTGCACCATTTCGGCACTTTTTTTCAACGGTTGCGCATTAAAAGCTTTCAAATCGGCATAGTTTTTGCAGGGAAAATCGCTCATTCGACAAAATTTCATCAGAAAAATATGGCTTCTGCGCAATTTCGCTTTTACTGCGCTGCAACTTTAAACCAGACCTCTGGTAACACTGTTTTAGTATTGTTCAATTTCAAGACCAGCCAAATCTAACGAATTGCACCTCGGGGCAGCCAGACCGGCAGACGCATCACACGCAAGCAGTGCTGTCCACGTCATCGTGTCCAGGTCCAACACCTCCAGCGCCTACATTGAACAACGTTTGTCGGGGCGCACAGGGCCGTGAGCGGCGTGATCGGGCCACATATCTGATAGTGCCCTGACTCACCAGGTTGGTCGCGGTGATTGCACTGAGAGGGTTCGTCGCAACCCCCGCCGCGTCCACGTTGGGGAACCCCCCTGACACGAACACCTTGTTGTCCAACACGCACGCGGAGTGGCCAAAGCGCTGGAGTGGTAGCTGGGGGCCCGAACCGAGGACCGCCAAGCTGTCGTGTCTACCTTCCGGAAAATATGACGGACGATTGCTCTGAGATTGCTTTTTTTTATTTTGTGACTATGTCGTTGGTCATTTAGTTGATTTATTGCTGTACCACTTATGAGCGAGTCTTCAATCAGTGTTTTACTTGATTACTGAGGGAGCACTGGTTTTCGCAAAAAGAAGTCAACTCATGCTCCATTTTAGCTATGCGAGCCTGTCGAAGGGCAATTTTCGACTGAAGTCGGGAAGATTCATGGTTTGGTCACTTTCTGATAGGAAGTTCTCGACTCAGCTGAGATTTTTTTTTTTTTTTTTAGTTCATCTTCAATGTTTGAAGCTTTTGACTCAAAGAATACCAAAAATAATTTGATTTGCTATTTATAGACTTATTTAGTTTCTTCTAGAAAATATAGTTTCTTCTAGTTTCTTCTATAAAACAGGTAAAAGTGTACATGCGAGGTGAAAATATGTCGAATATACGTTCAGTGTTTCAGCAATTTTTTCCTCACAAAATCTTAAAGCTTTCAATAGAAACGTCTGTAAAAATTATGCAAAACTAAAAATCGAATAATTTATTGCTATTGAATAATAAGAGCTAAATTTAGAATTGAAAGACTTTTGAAATGCAGTCACGAAATCAAATTATAGCACCATTTTTAAATATTTTTCTTCTTTTCTTCAACTCCGTTTCTTCCTCAGAGCTCAATTGTCTTGTAAACTCATCAAAGTCTCTTACTTCTCTCAATAAGTGTTGAATTTTTTGAATTAACAACTGTCCATCACGAGTCAAAGTCGGTCGATAAGTATTTCGATCAAAAATTTCAATACCGTAATACTCTTCAACCTTTTTTACAGAGTAGGAAATGGCAGAGCGCGCCTTATAAAGCCGCTCACTGGCCCTACTAAAGCTTCCTTCTTGATTAATGACGTTAATTACGGTTATGAGTACTAACGGTATCATGATATTATTTTATGAACATATTGTTCAATTATCTATTCTTATTTTGAATTCGGCGCACAAGGGCGAAGTCGTCAACGTGATGAGCTACGGTGCGTTTGTGAAGTTGGAACCGGGCATCGAAGGGTTGGTTCACATCAGCGAAATGAGCTGGACCAAACGCGTCAATCACCCCAGCGAGTTGGTCAACATCGGCGTCGAAATCGACGTCAAGATTTTGGGTGTCGATCCCGAAGGCCAACAGCTTTCACTGGGCATGAAGCAAACCCAAAAGAATCCTTGGGACGAAGTCATCGAACGATACCCCGAGGGCAGCGATGTCACTGGAAAAGTTCGCAACCTGACCAACTATGGAGCCTTCATCGAACTGGAAGAAGGGATCCTTAGTAAATGATTCTACATTCTTTATCTGATTGCCTGAAGTTTTTGTTTAGCTTTATAACCTAGCCCAAAGCCTAGTAGATTACCCTCACTAATATATTCATAGACGATTATCCTTGTTACAGCAACCGTATTATATTTTAAACTTTTCATAAAAAGGAAAAAAATTATTATGGCTATATTCTTCTTCAATGATCATTTTCTTTGGATATGATTGAAAAAAAAGCCTGGGATTTGTTAAAGATTTCCCTTTGGGCTTAAAACTTTTCTTTTTTGTCTAGCAGTGTGTCGACACTGTTGATACAAGTTAGAAAAAACTTTTGAAACAAGATGATTTAGTGCTGCTTAAGGCGTAGCACAATGAGCATCATTAAGTCTGAGCATTCAGTCCTCTCTTTGCCCCCCCCAAAAAAAAAAAGTAAGTGCGCATTCTTTTTCACTATTGATTTGTGTTTAATTAGTCATTTTGTGCTTTTTAAGTCCCCATAAATACAATTTTCGGAGTAAAAATTCATTCTTATTTATGGGATTAATCAAAATAAATTTTTCAACAAGCGATATTTTGAAAATTTAATTTTAGTTTTAAAACTTTAAGTTTTAAACAAAATTTGAATCGCTATTAATTAATAAGTGAAACCCAAAACGAACATATTAGATGTTGTATTAATTCGGAAAGATTGATTAGCAAATTCCGATAAATCCTGAACAAAATTTTGAATATCCACAATTTTTGAAATTTGGGAGGAAGCTTAGCAAACGGTCCTCCCCGGGATTGAATCTCCAAACTCCCACTTTCAGTATCGCCAATAGAATTTTGCGACATGAAATCATTCCTTAGTTTTAAATTCTCCTCTAAAACTCCTTCAATATGGCACAAATAAGGCGCTACAGTAATTTATCAATTAAAACTACCGCTTTATTTTTAATGATTCAAAACACATCGACATCTGTCCCCGGGATTTAATTAAACAGTCTTGATCGGCGAATTAGCGATCATAATTCTATCCGTCATTTTCCAACAAATCTAATATTTTTGGTAAATTCTTAATTTATACCCAGTCTTTAAAATTTCATCCAGCCTGAAATCAGATTCTTCAACCATACTGATCTCATCCGAAATTAATCTAAAAGTATTAATCAAAATATCAAAATAAAGAGGAAAGCTAAAACATAAATAAAAAAGAAATGACCATAAATAATAAGGGACTAAGTTGAGTATTAAAGAGTGATGGACACTGGATTTGCTATTATTTTTCTTTTATGTTTTCATTTTCAATTTTTAATTCAGTTATTTTTTGCAATATATGGGTTATAGTTTATTAATTTCTGGAGAAAATTTGCCGCATTTTAGAAAATAGGGGGAAACAGCCCATGAAAGTCATAGAATCTTAACGAAAATCACATCATCAGATTCAGCGTATCAGAGAACACTAATGTAGAAGTTTCAAGCTCCTATCTACAGAAATGTGAAATTTTTTATTTTTTGCCGGAAGGCAGATCACGGATGCATATTTTTTTGTTTTTGTTTTGTTTTTTTTCCCAGGGGTGATCGTATCGACCTAGTGGTCCTAGAATCTCACAAGAAGGCTCATTCTAAAGGAAATGAAAAGTTCTAGTGCCCTTTTTAAGTGACCCAAAAAATTGGAGGGTAACTAGGCCCCCACGCACTTTAATTTCTAAGAAGATCTATTTCAAGACGACAGAAATAAATGAAAATATGAATGGCATATAGTTTGGAACAACTTAATTATATCCTTAAACGTGCTAACCAGATTTTATTTATGTCATCTGATTTCTTCAGAAACTTGCGTTTTAGTTTTTTTTTTTACAACGGCCTCTGTTGAAGCCAAAAACTTTATTTTTAGTCAGAATACGGCTTATAAAACCAAGAATCATCAGGGGAAGTTTAATAGTTTTTATATGTATTTTTAAGCAAGATAATGACTTATTTTACTACATAAGAAAGTTATATGTGTCTATTTTGTTTTTTTCAAAATAGAACGAAGTAGACGAGAGAACGAGGATTTTTTTAGCCAGTAGCAAAATATTAAGGCAAAACCTAAGCTAGTATTTTGAAATGGACATCCGCTAAGTCGTCATCATTGCTAAAAAAAGAAAAAAGCAAAAAACAATAACCAAATCTCACCTTTCAAATCAAACCTTTTCTTTTCTTGTTCAATTCACTTTGAAAGGTTGATTTGATTTCATTTATTATATCTTTTCTGTTTTGGTTTCATAGGTCATAGATCGGGACGGAAGAAGAGCTTGCATAACTGTTTTGGCCTAAGGCGGCTTGATGATTTGGTGAGTCGCTATTAGTATATCCAAGTAGACCCGGAAGCGCTCGTCGCCCATGTCGACCTCGCCGAGCCTGTTCGAGAACCGCTCGTAGGAACTCTCGAGGAGCGCTGCTGCGTCGACGCAGACGCGCTTGCCGATGTCGGATTGGACTACGTAGTGCTCGGACAGAGCCTCGTGCACCTGCGGCCAGTCCGGTCCTCGCTTTGCACGCAGAATCAGGCCATTGAGCTCGTGCAGTTCCTTGGTGTAGGTCCAACTGTCCACGGCATCACGCAGGCTCTCGAGCGCCTCGCCCTGGCGGGCGCGCTCCAGCAGCAGGTTCACGCGCTCGTACCGTACGTCGGCCCGCCGCGGGTGATTCTTTCAAAGGGATTCGTGGCAATACGAAAAAAAAAATATCCGGCCAAAAAAAGAAGAAATTTACTTAGTCTAGTCTGTGGAACAGAGATGCTTCCTTTCTGGAAAGGTTCTTTTGTTGGTCCTACAACAGCTCCTATATAGCCCCTGGCCCCGTATTGCCCAGCAAATTTCAATCCTTTCTGCCACTACATGTTAAATAGAAATTACAGAGGTTTAGTGAAATGTTTGTAATAAGAGAGTGAAAGAAACAGATACTGAAGAGAAGGAAAACTAGAAGGAGATTGAGAGACAAGAGAAAACTGAATGAAAACCACAAAATCACCAAATGCACGGTCGCCGCATGAACGTCGAGCGCTTGGCACGCCAAGGAGCCACCTACGTGGGCCTGCATGACAAAGATTTTCTCCGCACGACCGACCCTTGGTTTCGAGGTATCGAGATGGTTTACGGTCCGGACGGAGGTGTGTTCATCGCGGACTGGTCGGACATTGGCGAGTGTCATGAGAACGATGGAATTCATCGCACGAGTGGGCGGCTGTACAAAGTCACCCATGGAGACGTACCGCGGCGAGCCCCCGATCTCAAGGCACTCTCCTCTCGCCAGCTCGTCGAACGACTCACCCATGGGAACGAATGGTATGTGCGTCATGCGCGACGCCTAGGTCGGCGATACGCGCGCCCCAGATCCGCGACAACACTGGCAGAGACAACAGCACCAACAGGAATCCGATCAACACCGGGACAAGCGATTCCGCCGCGCCTTCGCGATTGCCGCTCAACAGAACGTAAACTTCGACGATGAGACGCTGTACGATCAACAGCGCCGCCAGCATCAAGACAGAAGCCAAGGGCGGGAACATCAGGGAATGCGCCAATGTGGCATATCCGATGGCCGCCAGAACCGGTGATAACACGGCCAGCGCCGCCAGCACCAACGCCAGAATCCGTGTGATCCGGGTGCGCAGGGTTTGCTCTCCGCCCTCAGCCACTTCAGTAACTTAGTCTTCTTAACACTAATTTTCAAACTTTTTCTTGTATCCTGAGCTTTTAAAAGCTCAATAACTTCATTCACTTCGCATACATATTTATCTAATACACTCAAATCATCTGCATAATTGGATTCTAGGAGAATTTTGCCTTGCCATTTGATACAGTGCTTTGCCATAGCCTTTACTGTGATTATTCAGACCAAATCCATCAGAATAATCCGTATGATCCTCATAACAGCACAAACTTCTTTACTCCATACAAACCTTATATGCCCAAAGGGCATAACTGGCAATTCTTGCCTTGAGGGCTCTGGGGATGGGGGGGGCTGTCATCCCAAACCCGAAACTCCCTCTCAAGTTCTTCTTCAACTTTGACTGTGTAGTTCTCGAAGTTCGCGTAGCTTAGGTGGCTGAGCTGATCATGTGGAAATGCTTTCTAGAAAAGGCCGGTAGTTGTTGGCATGGTGTTCGTGTTGGGTTTCGTAAAACCGAGCTCTACTGCTTCCTAGAGCTAGTAGAAGGTACTCGCGAGTACGGAGGATTATAGCAGCGAGAAGCTCTTTCGCTTCTCATCGTGTCTCCCCAACGAGTTATAATGGAGCGATATTCTCCTATCTACCTCTTTGTAGAGTAGCTTTCTAGAGGTCGATCGTCTTCAATTTGTTATCAATCTTTTCTAATTCATATTTTCAGTAGGCATTGATTAAAAACATTCAATCAACTTAACAATTAATCAATCTTATAGTACCCCCATTTTGGCAAATATTTAACACTGCTTTGCTTTCTTTTTTAATGGATTTTTCAACCCATCAAAACCATTAGTCCAATAGCCTATCTGATTGTAAAAGCATTTAAAATCAGTTGAATTTTGAATAGGCAATTTTTCAAAAAACATTTTGTGGTAGCCCTAAAATCCTAGTTTAGCTACTTTTTGTTATCTTGGAAAGGGTTTAGGCTAGGAAAATCAAACTTTTAGGGATGGGTCTACAGGCTAAAGTATGGGTTGTCGGATGTCGCAAAGAAATATTTAAGGGGAAACGGGAACTTCCTGGGACGGTCTAAAGAGGGAGGCTTTCAGTATATTAGGATGGAGGGGGATCGTGTGTAGCGTGTGAGGATCGAGGTCGTCTGCGGTTTGGGTTGTCGGATGTCGCAAAGAAATATTTAAGGGGAAACGGGAACTTCCTGGGAGGGTCTAAAGAGGGAGGCTTTCAGTATATTAGGATGGAGGAGGATCGTGTATAGCTGTGTTGGCCTCGGGCGGCTTGGTGCTGCTGTGAGTTATTAAGTAGTAGTATTAATTGAGCAGGTTATATTTCGACGGACTGACGATCGGCTGCGGCGTGGCGATCCGCACGGCGCTGGTCAACCGGCTGCGGGGGTACGACCCGAGTTTCCACTACTACGTCGAGGAGTACGACCTCGCGGCGAAGATGCTGCTGGCGGGGTATCGCGTCGCGTTCAGTCGGGCGTTCGGGGTGCTGCATCGCAAGGACGAGAGCAACCGAAACATGGACGCGATCCTGCGGAGCCTCGTGCGCAACAACGCGTGGGTCGCGCAGCGCTACGCGCCGGACGGCGTGCTGGAGTGGTTGCTCGACGAGACCGTGACCCGTTACCGCGCGATCGCGGAGCGCGAAGGGGCGATGTCGGGGTACGAGACGGCCAAGGGAGGCTATTGAAACTATATAAGAACTAATAGCATAAATAGAGACACGGGAAATTTAAATATTGACCTAATTTATGATAACCTTTTTAAAAATGAACCAATAGTCAATAAACGAATTAAAATTTTACAGAATAACAAGGGGACAAGATTTCATACTAGACCAACAAGAATTACCTCAAGAATAGCTTATAAAAGGATTATTTAGCAACAGAGTAATTAAATTCATTTCAATTCTTACACATTATACTTAGTTAGTTTTGGTGCTCTCAGCGAGGTAATTCTAATAACTTCTGTTCCCTACGTGGATCGGTTACGACAATTATATTTTGAAACTGATCTTGTTCATTTAACTTAATACGTGCTGATTCTGTTCATGATACTTGCTGCGTGCCGTTTTTGTTCGTGAAACTTATTGCACGTTGATTTTTCTCTTCGTGAAACCTGTACATTGATTTTTTCTCCTTGTGAAACTGATTTTGTATTTGGAACTCTTTGCATGCTGATTTTTCTTATTCGTGGAACTTGCTGTGTCCTCATTTTCGTTCATGAAACTTGTTGCATGTTGATTTTTCCTCCTCGTGAAACTTGTACATTGATTTTTCTCATCACAAAACTGATTTTGTTCATGGAACTTGTTGCGGGCTAAGTTTTCTTCGTGAAGAAAATAGAAAAGGACAACAAATAAAACATATTGTAGCCAGCCCAAAAGAGAGCGGATCCAGTCTGGTTATGTCAATAACGTATCTAGGACTTCTACTTATTCTTCCCGCTAAGTTTTATCCCAATCTCTCCACTCTAAGCGTTTTCCAAGATTTCCGGTTTCTCCCTCCAACTCCCCCAGATGGCACCAGATCTGGTCAGAACTTAAAATAAGAGCTCTGAGACACGAAGTCCTTCTAAACATCAAATTTCATTAAGATCCAATCACCCTTTGGTAAGTTAAAAATACGTCTTTTTTTCTAATTTTTCCGAATCATGCCCCCCCCAACTTAATCAAAGAAGGTGAAAATTGAAGCTTAGTTCAAATCGTTATACGAAATTGGGCTAGCTTAAATAATCAAATATCTTTGAACAAAAATCTGTACGAAAAAACATTGAATTGTGTAAAGAGCAAAGATATTTGCGTGTATTTTAACAAGGCGTCAAAACAATTCAAAAGCTTTAAAACAGAAAACCAAAAGTTTCAAGCTTAGTAGAAATCATTGTTAGAAATCGGACGCCGGGTGCCCAGTCCCAGGGCCTGATGGCTGGTAATTACAAAAATAGGTATACTTTAACAACGGGATTATTTGACCAGGTTGCCATATCAAAAAAACACTACAGAGATACATAAAATCCGGATATTGTTGCCTGTAATGCTTTTTCATGTGCCCTCTCCCTGCAGTAATCTTTTACAAAAATTTCTTTCCTTCTACAAAAAGTACGCCTAATTTTCGTCTTTCAGTATTAAACTTGTATATTATCTTTATTTGTATGAGAAAATCCTGGGACGAAATTTCTTCTTTTGAAAAAAGATTGGAGTAAACAAGCGAAGTTGAATATTAAAGTACATATTTAAGCTCCGTGTGCCCTAAATTTAGGATCAAAACTCTATTTGAATCCTCATTTTAAAAGTTCACGTTGATTGCACATCTTGCTATTAGATAACCCATGTGTCGCTCCTTACTTTTAGTTAAAAAAAACTTGTTTTTGTTTATTTAATTTTTACTAGGACTAGCTGGCTACTACTAGATTGGAGATAAATATCTATTGACCTAATTAAAAGCTGCCGTCTCTTACGCACTCGTTATCACGAATCCTCCTTGAAGTGTTGGAAGGCATTTTTTGTGCCATTTTTGGATTGGAAAGGATGTAAAGCATCACGGGGGTACTATTGTAGTCTCCATGGTGGAAGATCCTTAACTGGAGGTTAATAATGTTCCTCTTATATACTCCTTCCATTTCCTTAGTGAATGTAAACTAAAAAAATCAATTCCCAACAAAAATGATCCAGAAGGATCCAAAGGCGGCGATCGATTGATCATGGGTTGAGTAACCGCCAGTCGCCACCGTGGTCATGGCGTGATTGACGGCATCGAAACCGCTCATGCCGGCGAACCAATAGGCGGTTGCGCAGACGGCGGTCAACGACAGGTAGATGATGGATATCCAGGCGCCGATCTGGGCGGCGCGGGGCAGCGTTTTCTCAACCCGCTCGGCAAACTCCATGCGGAACAACTGCATCCCACCAGCCTGCAGCATGGGCAGGACCGACACCGCCATGACAATGAACCCGATATCGCGGAGGCACTGCAACAGGGAGCGCCAGAGCAGGCTTCATAGGAAAAAACCCTTACCGTGCTTCCGCTTGACGTAGCGGTAATGGCGTTTATTCTCTGCCGATCTTAATGTGCACAGGCCCATCTCACGATGTATCTCCTCATCGATAATGACGACAGCTTCACATTCAATTTGTGGCATTACATGCGCGAACTCGGCCCCGAGGTTGAAGTGCGCCGCAATGATGAGGTCACAGTCGATGAGGCGATGGCACTCAATCCCGAAGGTATTGTGATTTCGCCCGGTCCCTGTGATCCGGAGCGCGCTGGCATCTGCCTTGATCTGATCAAGGCGTCTGTGGGCAAGGTCAAACTTCTGGGTGTTTGCCTTGATTCCGTCCCTGTTCAACTTAGTTCGGTAATGATATAAAACTTCCTACTGCATAAACTAGAATTAGTTTTTTTTTTTCTCCTAATAACGCAGGCCTACAAACCTTCAGTAAAATTGTTACCAAATACCGAGAAATAAACTGAATATACAGAATAAACTGAAACACACACTGGACATTAATGCTGGAACCTAAGATAGTCATTTTAAAGCCTGTCCCTAACCCTACCAAAGACCTAGCCCTAACCAAAGAGGTTCTCTTACCAAACGTTTGGATGTATGAATTATATTTTCTAGCGTGAAACTGCGGAGAAACAAACAGTGTTAGGGATAATGATAGGGAACTATAACTTTCAATTTCCAATCAAATGAACCCTTTCTGGAGTTTCTTCGAATATCCCTTCCATAAGAACCATATATGCCCCTAGGGCATAGCTTATAACGCCTACTTCCAGGCCTTGGGGGGTTGTGTCGACACCGGAGGCTTAGTTATCTGACCTATGAACTATTTTTAACAAAATGGCTATCTCAAAATTTTTATTTAATGCATTCGGGAAAAAGGGCGTGGGGGGGGGCTAATTGCTCTTAGATCCCCAGTGGCTCTCAAAAAGGGCACTAAAACTTACGATTTCCAATCAAATGGGCCCCCCTCCGAAGTTCATACGACCAGTCCTATTTACGGAACAAGAAAGATCGTGTAAAATTGATAATAGAAAAGACATAGGTGTCGTAATCTGGTGGGCGGGGCCCCAAATCTTTTAGCTTGTTATTAAACTCTTTCTCTCCCTCTTTCTTTCTATCTCTCTGTCCCTCTCTCTCTCTTCCCTCTCTCTTTCTCTCGCTCTCTTTCTCTCTCTCTCTCTGTCTCTCTCTCTTTCTCTCTGACCGTCTTTTTCCATTCTTCGGTAACTATTCATTTGTAAGAAAAACATTGTCATTTGATCCAGGCTCGGTCGTGTCTATTATTTTTTTTTTTATCAAAAAATGAGGGAAAAATTGACTTAACTAGGGATTCGTTTGGTCACCTTAGCACAATCAGGAGTAACTTCTATTAACCCTCCCAAATAAGGTCCTCAATTTACTTTGTTTGGCTGAGGGAATGGGTTCTTGTTTCACTCTTAACGTAATTATCGTTCTTTAATTAGAATTAGTCCTCTAGTCAATTCCAGGCGTAAAAAAGGATCGCAGGTAAGTGAAAGGGCTAAGATTTATGACACTGTTCTGGGTTGAAGGCTGTATAAAACTTTTTTCATTGATGATACTCGAATTTTTTACTTTCTGCCTAACGCATTTATTATACGTGGAATCTACAATTTATCATGGTCCCCATTTCTTGTTTTTCTTATTGACTCGATTGGATAAATTCTCGAAAAACCTAATTAATGGCTAAATTTAATTTCCATTGACCTTCAAAAAGCATTTGACCTTGTTAACCCCAATATTTTGGCTGAGAAGTTTGTAACTATTTCAATATTGATCTTTTCCTCGTTAAATTGCCTCCTTTTTATCAAATAGATATAGTCAAATATCAGAATCATTATTCCAGTCCCCTCCCTGTCCACAATGGAGTACCCCAAGGTACTCTCCTATGTCTCATCATTTTTTCTGTTATGATAAATAACCTCGCTAAGGAATTTCCCGTCAGATGGAAAAGTGTGGATGACAACATTCTACTATGGTGAACAAAATGGTTGGCTCAAAATTTTGACTGGATGTGTTTGAAAAAGGAAATGTCTTGATAGACGGGCTGATTGTCTTCCAATCTACCTGCCCTCCGATAAATTTGACTCTTAAAAGGGCACTCAAACTTTCGATTTCTACTCCAATGAGCCTGCTTCGAACTTTATAAGACCATACTTTCCATAAGAACCTGATGTTACCTCGGGGCATAGCTTACTAACCTTGCCCTAGGGGCTCTGGGGAGGGGGGGGTCTCAGCCTGAAAGACATAATTTCTGGACTTTTAAGCTACGTAAAACAAAATAGCTATCTCAAAAAATAGCAAACTCTGTGCGAAAGTAGTGACAGAAAAGAGTTGTTAGAGAAACCAACCAACCCTTTTTGTAACCAGCAATACAGGTTTAAAGGAGTTGCTGAATTCCGCTTCAGTAAAGTTAAACATGCCTATGTTCCAGCAGCAATTTGACGGAGTGAAGGGTAACGAGCCCGTTTTAACACTTTCATGCAATATAGCAAAATCATTGACATAAGAAAACAGAAGAAAGGGACGAAATCAGTTTTTCTCCAGCCAGTTGCACTATTAAACCTAACTGATACCAAAAATTAATACTGATTTAAACATACGGAGCACAGTTATGCTTATGTATATAGATCCATCGCCACCCGGCCAATCCGCTCGATTTCCGGGGTGGTGTAGAGGTTGGTGGCATAGCCTTTCTTGGTCCCATCGGGCAGGTCCTCGATACCCCTGGGCTCGGCGAAATAGATGCCGCCGGTCAACTCGCGCAGGATCAGAATGTCGAGACCCGACACCAATTCCGGCTTGAGGCTGGAGGAATCAGCCATGGCGTCGAACACCATCGCCGGGCGTAGATTGGCGAACAGATCCATTTCCTTGCGCAAGCGGAGCAGACCACGCTCGGGCTTCAGCTCGAAGGGAAGATCATCATATTGCGGACCGCCGACCGAGCCGAACAAAACATCCAAGGAGCCCATTCCGAAGTTTCAACGGCCACCCTTTCTGTACAAACTATATGCCCCCAGGGCATAACTTACAACTCTTGCCCTGAGGTTTGTGGGGGGTTGTCATCTTCAATGACATAATTTCCGGACATTTTAACTACGCTGAACAAACTGGCTATATTAGTTTTGATTGGATGTGTTTGGGGAAAGGATGGCCATAATAGAGGGGTTAGTTGCCGTCTAATCACTTTTGAATATGAATAGGACCCCTAGTAAATTCAATCTGCAATCTCTAAAGCCCTTTTAGAAGTTTCTACGACAACAAATGGCCATCTAAATATTAGTATCAGCGCATTTGTGTTGTTTACTGTAAAACCATTACTCAAGTCTTCTTCCGCTTCCGGTAATGCTCCTGGACCAGGCACACGGACACACCCGGGTTGTACTTGGTTCACCAATGTCGTAGAACGTACAAGTCTTGTTTCTTCGACGGCATCATGATTTGGTTCACTGGAAGGATGAATAAGTGATGGTGATGGTGGTCCTTTGTTGACTGTTATCGTTGTTGTTGTTGCCGAGTCGTTCTGCAGATTCTTTTGCACCATCCCCTCTTGAAAGGCTTGATGTCGTTGTTGAGATGATGGTGATGTGGCAACGGCTTCATCAACAGCACTTCGATCATCGGTTTTTCACCTGTGTGCGATCTTTGGTGCATATTCAAATGGCTTGATTGAGAAAAGCCTTTGTCACATACGTCACATTTAAACGGTTTTTCACCTTTGTGCAATCTTTGGTGCACATTTAAATTGCTTGATTGAGAAAAGGCTTTGTTACATACGTCACATTTAAACGGCTTTTCACCTGTGTGTGATCTTTGGTGCATATTCAAATTGCTTGATTGAGAAAAGCCTTTGTCACATACGTCACATTTAAATGGCTTTTCACCAGTATGCAATCTCTGGTGCCCAATCAAACTGCTTGATTGAGAAAAGCCTTTGTTACATACGCCACACTGAATTGGCACCACAGCTCCTTTTCCACTAATTCAAGCATGGAGACGAGTACTCTTTCAAACAACATCCCTGCTTAAAACAACATCCTAGAAGTACAAAATTACTACCGTTTCGAAAGAACAGATATGAAAGCCTAAGGAACCATGTCGTATCTACAGCGCGAAAGCTTTGTATTTTTATGTTGAAAACCTCTACTCCGTGAAAGGCCGTATCAAGGGTGGGAGTTACCTGTTTAAACCCCCTTCACCTACAAAATTTTTATTCGACTCATAAAAATGTAAAAAAATACCTTTAAATTTGTTATGCGTTTTTAAAAGTTTATTTTTAAATCCCAACAGTCGAATTTAGCGCAAAGAGCAAGGTATTTAGGAGGGGGCAACCCTTCGTAAGCGGAAAAGTTTCTGTTCGTTTTGAATTTCAATTTTGGTCCTTACTTTCAGTAATTTGTTTTTTTAATTTGATTTCTGTTCATTTTTCAAGTAATACAGGTAAATGTGGCTCATCCTCCATGCAATATACCCCCGCCCCCCTCACATGAAAGTTCTCCATGAAAATTTTATCTTAATTTAAATTGAGCCGATTTGACTAAACTACAAAATGCAGTTAACAATTTTTTTATTTTATCGTATCTGTTCCAGAACAATTGCTTGGATTTCGGAAAGGAAAGTTATGGGAGAAATATAAATTGAAAATGGCCGAGGATATACTCCATCGAAAACGGTTGGAGACGTCAGATATGACCTTTGCTTTTATATCAGAAATTTATAACTATACTTTCGTTATTATTGAAGACTAGCCGTTGGAGTGGCGCTTCACGCCACACCAACACCTAGTTGGTGGGGGCACTTTCCGCAGCCCCCCGCGCGCATAAGTCGTTACGGGCCATATTAGTTACGCGCCATTGTAGTTGTGTCCCTGTGTCCCACCTATGAAAATAGATAGATATATATATGTTTTTACCTACGTAAAACTTGCGAATATACAACATTCTTCGCTGTTTTCGTACTCTCACCAGCTCGTTCCCTCCATCAATCTATTACTTTAGAAATTTACAGATTCCACCTGTCGAAGAGACTGTCTCTTTCATTGAAAGCGCACAATTGTTCCAGGTGCATTCAGTGCGGCGGTGAGAGATGCGAAAACAACGATTTGGGATTTGGGCACAATCATGGTGGATGATGATTTAAACAAGATACCGACGAGTCCCGAGTCAGCTGTAAACACATTATCGGTCATAGAACTACGAGTACTTTGTACTCCGGAGTAACAATTTTTCGGAATTACGAATTACATTACTGATACACCCTACTCTACGTACCCTGGGTTCTGCATGAAATTCACCCGCTGTTTTCTGCTTGGTAACATTTTCCCTCAAAAGAGCTGAGCCACGTTTTTGCCCACATCTGAGCCACGTTTGTGATCACAACGAGGGTTGTCAGAATTCGTAAGATCCCTTAAAAAACTGAGCTCGATACTTGTATAATAAACGCCAACCGCTCAAGTTGTTCATTCATTGACACATTATAGAACCTTTTTCCTTAGTTTCTTTCAGCTTAGCCTAAGATAAGACAAAGAGCAGTGACAAAATAGATTAAAGATATATAATTTGGGCTATATATTTAGACATTAGGGGGGGGGTGCTGGTAAAGTATTTGGACAGTGAGCACGCAAAAAAGAGATCAATGCCAAATCCAACCAATAGCAAAAACAGTCTCGCGGGCAAAGAGCTTTACTGGAAAACACCCTGGCTTCTGTTCAAAAGCAAATCAAATGGAATGGAGATTATGGCTTGGAAGGAGTGAATGTAGAACGGGCTAAGAATAAGCGACAAGGAAGTGCGACGGACATTAATATGTACCTCTATCATTTATTGAAGGAAGGAGGCATAGAAGCATACCCGGTTATTTTGAGTACCCGCGATCACGGCGTGGTCAGTTCCCGCTATGCAAGTCTGGCTCAGTTTAACCCTGCGATCGTTCTTGCTATAATTGATCTTCCAGGAGTTCTTCTGATGAACCTCCGAGCGAGCTTGTACTTTCCTACTTACTGATATAAGATATAGGGAGGCAAAGCTGTATTATTTAAAAATAACAGTTGGGCCCTACTTTCAAATGTTATTATATATGCCTCTATGCTGTGTGCTCTGTCTTGCATTAAATCTGTCAATTATTCTGGTACTATTAGGTTCACTTGTGGAGCAGCAGGTTGATCAGCATTATTTAGTTTGACAATATCTACTAAATTTGGCGCTTCTTTTTGTTAATATTGCATTGCTTAGCGTATTCTCTTTCTTGCTTGCTTGCTTTGATGTCCATGTCCGTTCTGATTAGCACAAACAAATGTAACATTACTGTAGGCCTATCTCAAACCCTTCAAAAGACCTGAGTTTTACTTTGGCTTTACAGAAATAAAATTAATAGTTTAAATTGAGAGTTTTAATTAACTTTCTGATTTTCAGAACATCTGAAAGGAATAGATTTAATTAGCTCTGAAAGGAACTGATTTAATTAGGAACTGGTTAGCCCCTAACCCCTTTTGCAACTCCTGACTGAAGGACCACGAAACGGATATCAGCACGACTGACCCGGACTATGAAGTCTAGTGCCGTTTCTTCATCTTTCATTTAATTGATTATATAGAAATTAACGAAATTTTATAAAACAAAACAAAAAAAAAAACTCGGCATGCTGATAAAGGGATTTGTCCTTTTTCATGACAATACAAGACCCTTGACTTCAGAACAGACCCGCAATTCATTGTACAGTTTTGGCTGGTAATAGATCTATCTTATCATATTATATTATTATGGGTGAGGTTTAAGAAGGGAGCTTTTTATCATAGAATCCAGGTTATTCTGGCACAAAGTTTGCCAAACTTTCCTCCAAAACACATTATACCTATTCTAAAAACAACAATCATGATGTTTATACTCAAAAACAACGCAATAAAAGAGATTGAGTGTCAAACACTCAAACTCTAAGAAAGGTCATTACTACAGTTCGTTACCACGAACTTTTTGATAAATTTCCAAACATTGACAAAATTCAGCCTTGATTTTCCAAAACATAGACAAAACACAGTCTTGATTCTACTTCAAAACTAAAAATCAGGGTAGTAGACATAATAAGAAAAAGAAAACACAACAATAGGTTTATTCGAGATTCCTTGAACAATAAAATTTTAATTTTAGACAGAGACTAGTAGTAATAATAAACCGATAAAAAAGTAAAACGTTCAACGGTTAATTCACCATTATATCAAACTTAAAGAAAAAGTGTTCTAAGTTCACAAGTTTCTGTCTTAGTCTTGCATTGGGGACATTATAGGAGCTACAGCCACTAGAGGTTCAAGGGAAAATACGCGCCGACCGCTGCAAATCTGGTAGCCTTGCGCATGAATTTGATGTCATGGGGTGAGAAAATTGGGATCTTTGTGATGGCTGCCCGCGGACGACCTGAACTCGAGTATTCAATAGTCGGAGATCCAAGGCCGGATAATGTTCGATGAAGGCGTTTATTACTGTCTAACGACTGTCTAGTGGGCAGATCCTCTGGATGCGGGCTCCACTGTGCTTTTTGGGAATGGCGCGAATTTTGTAAGAATAATTTCGAAATGATACCGGTTGCCGGTCGCTCGACATATGGCATCATGCGCTCTATGTTTATTCTGCAAAAGCCAAAGGCCCCCTCCATGATTTAATTTTCTCAAGGAAATCCAAAGGTTTAAATATTATTAAATAATAATTATGATACTAATTTTTAAATATCAAATATTATACTCGAAACCTGGGTCTTTAAATTTTGGCTTTAAACCTACGCAAATCTGTTTTCATTTTCTGAATAATCTGCAGAACAATTTTAGAATCCTACGAAATCAAGATTGAAGAACTGGTTAAAATCAAAAGGTGCTTCGAAGTTATAGTTAAGAATGTGTATTAACTGCTTTTAAGCATTTTTGGGTGGGACTGGCGGTAACTTTTTGGGTGTGGAGGGTGGGGGAGTTATGATTGACCTCCTCTCGGAGAATTCCTCCATAAAACGAAGTAAATTTGTTTTTCTAAGGCATTCAAATTGCCCACTCCCATCTCGCTGAGGTGAAAAAAAGGAATAAAATTTTACAGAATATATATTTTTCATATTGCAGAATAACGGATTATGCTAATCATGAAACATTCAGCTACAGTAACACATTAATAAGACTAAAATGATGGCTATAAAAGTTGAAAGCGAGATAAATTTAACAAACTGGATTTTATGGTTTACATTTAGGAAAACTCATAGTGGGATATTTGTGGCTGTTTGGTAGAAAAAAGAAATTGTGATGAATGTCGCTACTGGTTTAAATTATTAGTAGGTTAATATTTCTAGATTCTTATCAACCTAATTCAGTTTTAATCTTTTTTTTCTCTTAAGATTAAGCAGAGATTACTTGACTGAAGAAGGACTGGTGAATTTAACCCCCCCTGCTTTGCCTCCAAAGAAGCGCCTTTCATGTCCCCCGCCTGGCTCTAATATTTCTGTTGAGGAAAAGACTGACGAATTAAAAGAAAATACGCCGTTACCAGTTAGTGACAAAGTAGAGTTTGAAGTGCCGTCAAATGTACCAATTATAGTCAATACCGAAGATAAAAATAGGTATTTCTGTCTCATCTTGGGCCGATTGGCGGAGTGGCACTACATGATTGGCAACGCGGATCTTGCGGACTTCAGTTCGAACCTGCCGATCGTGGTGGTAGATACTCAGGGGCCGCGGGTCTCGGCTACCACGCCAACGCGCACGGTGCTGCATTTGTACGATCGCGGGGAGAATGGGCGGGCGCGTTTGGAACGGGAGCCGGACTTGACTGGGCTGGCGACGTTGAAGGTACGGGGCTCCAGTACGGAGGGGCGACCGAAGAAAGCGTTTAACGTGGAGTTTCAGGATGCGTATGGGGAGGACCAGGATCGGGCGGTTTTGGGGATGCCGGAGGATTCGGATTGGACACGATCACGCCGATCATGATTGCCATGGGTATGGCCGTCGACCTGGGCAACCAAAGCCGCGTGCAGCAGCGCTTGGCGGGTGTCTCCGATGCGGTGGCGCTTGCTGCGGCGCAGGAGACCGGCAACGACCAGGCCATGCAGGATCTTGCCAACGCCTATATGGCGGCCAACGGCATGTCGGACCTCGGCAACGGTGTGACGCTGACCGACGTCAGCGTCGTGTTCGATCCGGCCACCAATCGGGTCACAGTCGACCTCACCGCCAGCGTCGAAACCATCATGATGAATATCGCCGGCATTGAGCACACAACAGTGACCGCACGCACGGTTAGCACGTGGCTCCTCCCTATCCTGAAATAAACAAATAGGATAAGACAACCACCGTCAAAAGCCTTTTTCCAGCTACCAATACTGCTATTACCACTACTAATAACCCACTGTTGCACCAAACCACCTCGGACCAACACAGTTGCACAAAACTCCTCCTCCCAGTCTATTCAAAGCTTCACTCTTTCCCCCTTCCCATTTAGATCAAGTTTCCTTTAAATCCTTCCTTACGACCTCCTTACGGACCAGCTTTTCATTTGGCCCTAAGTGAATGGTCAAAAGTACAAACTTTGGCAATATGTCATCCTTCATCGGTAAAATACGGCCTAGCTATCTGGCGCAATGGTACCCGAAACTCTAAAAATCGGAATTTTCATACCAAAAGATATATCAAAAGAATTGGCTTATTATGCTGATTCTACATTAGATTAAGCGTCACCATCAGTGTAAATCACACCATCTGCTTAAGAGTGTCAGAGAACCCTGCTTTAGAGTTTTCAAGTTTCTATCTGCAAAAATGTGTAATTCTGTATTTTTTTGCCAGAAGAAATGTTTATTTGTTTCCTTTTTGTCTTCCCAGGGCTGATCGTATTGAATCAGTGGTCCTAGAATACCGGAAGAGGGTTCATTCGAATGTAAATTAAAAGTTATAGTTTCCTTTTTAAGTGGCAAACCATTTTCTTTGTTAGTTTCTTTCAGCTTAGCACAAGACAAGACAAAGACAAGTAACAGAATAGATGGGAAATATATAATTTAGGCTATATATTTGCACATAAGGGGAGGGGGGCTAAAGTACACAAGGTCTGCATGCAAAATATCTTAGGTACAATTATTCTGCATATTATGAAGTGAGAATTGTTTTCTAACTTCACACTGTCCAAATACTTTACCCCCACCCCCTTAATAAGGAAATATATAGCAAATTATATTTCTCCTATCTATTCTGTCACTTGTCTTTGTCATGTCTCATGCTAAGCTGAAAGAAACTAACAAATGAAACGCCCCTCATCAGTACCTCGCTCTTTACGCTAAAGCTTGCATTTTGTTCCAATTCTTTAAGAATGCACCCTGAATCCCAAAAGCCGTCTAATTAGAATAAATAGCTCTTTTGAAATTACTAAAAATACTTGTAAAGAGCGTAAATAGTGTAAAGAACGAAATATTGACCAGCGGGTTAACCCCCTCATATACTAGTAATTTCTGTTCGTCTTAAGTTTTAATGTTGCTCCTTACTTTCAGTTGAAAAAAACTTGTTTAAAAAAATATTTTTGATTGATTTTAAGTAATGCTGGGAAATCCCGCGCCTCCTTCATAGAAGTTCTCTTTCCCCATGAGTGCATTATAGGCCATACTTTTCTTCTTTTCCACGGGAATGTGGAGGGAATTTGTAAAACTGGATTCCCCCATGTTTTCCCTGCAACACGGATACTTAATTTACTCTTTAGTTTCATCAGATTTACTGTTGCGAGAGAAATATGAAATGAGCTAAAGAAAAAAAATCTAAAAACTATAAACCCAGTTCCCGTTTGACAAAAAAAAATTCGTTATTTTAGTGCTTATTTAGGTATTGTGGCACTTTAAAATCCTGTCACATGTACCCTGACGTGGGCGAAGAACAAGCGCGCTTCGATCTGCTGGCAGCGGTTGCCCAGGTTCTGATCGCCAGAAGGATTTCAAACCACATGTTTTAGACTAGGCGTTAACCTCCGGTGCTCCCACAGCCAATCAGCGCGGAAAGGTCTTAGCTCTATTTCGGGAGTGGCTATATTCCGCCAATCAGCGCGGAACGATCTTGGCTCTATTCTGGGTGTGGCTCTATTCCGCCAATCAGCACAGAACGATCTTTGCTCTATTCCGGGAGTGGCTCTATTCCGCCAATCAGCGTGGAAGATCTTGGCTCTATCGTCGATGTCGCGACGATAGCTATGTCTTGATTTTGAAAAATGTTTGCGCAACTGGTGTCTATGTAGGCTGTGCTCCAAAGTAGAATTAATCCGACAAAAAAATTCAAAGATTTATGACCGACCATGTTCACAGGATTTGCAAGCAACTGGCCGGATGTGATTTCTAATTAACAACGTTTTTAATTAAAAACAGGCAAAGATTAACATAAAACGAAATTTTTCTGTGAGAAGTAAACAGCTAAGTTGACAGCTCAAACGAACAAATTTGTTACTTCACAGCCTATCTAACATAGACCTTATATTAGTCACAGCTATGCAGCAATGACATCACAGCTACTGGATAAAACAAACCATCTGGTGGTGTTTCCCTGTTTGTAGGATTAGAGAAAATTAGCGCTTTTTATTGTTGTTACATGAAAAAAAGGGAAGGCAAGTGTTTAAGTTATGACCTTGGGACATATATGAATAGTGGTGGGTGAAAAGGTCCAGAAGGACCAATCGCTCAGGGCATTTTAACCTCGTTTACATAAGCCAGGAGGAATATAATTAGCATAACCGGTTTACCTGACCACCGGATCCAGTCAAGAACCCTCCCTAGGAACCAGATTACCAGATTCTCTCGCTACCAGATCTCATTTGTATAATTCCATGAGTTGTTCATTTGCATACTTACATGAGTACTTAATATTTTTTAAACCCATGATAAATCTATGAATAAATTTTATTCAGGTTGAATGAAACCGGTTTACATTTGTAGCACCCGATTATACCAGCGGTTTAAAAACATCAAAAAGTCATAGCCTTTATCGCCAATCCAAGCTTCTAAAGCACCGAAACACACTTGCTGATCGAATATATCACCGTGCAACAACAACAGTTTTTTACCATCTGCAGTGGTGTGAATGTATTCCCGATGAATCTCTACTTCACCAAATAGCATGCCATCATACTTTTGCGCTGGTTCGTCGTGATTACCAGGAAGGTAGATCACTTTGGTATTTTGATGTGGAAGATTGAGAATAAAGTGAAACAAATCGTTGTGTGCTTTTGGCCATAAAAACTGCTTACTCATTGCCCACATATCAACTAAACAAACTTTTTTTTTTCTAATTCCTTGGATAATATCCTAAGTATTAAATACAGATGACTCTAGGACAACTGATAGAAATTTCAGAAGGGAATACAATTTAAACTCTGTTTTCCACTATAAGCATTTCAGGGATCGGTTTCCTTTTATCTTTCTACACTTTAGCCAATAACAATTAATTAATGATTTGTAATGTCATCTAGCGGTGTATCTCGACCTGGAACATATTTATCTTCTGGCTGCCGTAGCACTATTAGTACGTAGATGGTGTTGTAATTATTTTTTCAAAATTTTGAATTTAATTTTGTATCCGAGGTGGCTTTTGAATATTCACTTTAGCACCAAATTCTGCTAACTTCAAAACTTTTTTAAGTCCCTTCTACTCACTGATAATTATTCCTCACTACAGTTTCATCTGCTGAATTGATGATGGTACCTCTTTAACAAAAAAATGGACAATCTGACGGAATTTACCGATCTTATACGAATTTACTTAATTCGATTATGCCTAGTATAGTTAATTTTCTTGTGAATATAATTAATCTCTGTTTCAAAAATGGTGTCTTTCCATCTATCAAGAAGACCACCCAACAAGAAGTACACTACATTAAGGGGGAGATATGAATGGTCCGTATAACTATAGACCTATATCTAAAAATCTACTGTCCTTTACATCCAAGGTGTCAAATTTTCACTTTCCTCTATATCTTTTCCTGTAACTCTATCTCAGTTTAGCACATTCTCAATATGTTCTGCCCATCTCTCTATAACTCTTTCCTTCCCGTTGCCCCACCCCTATTTTTAATTGGGACGGATTTAGATTGACTATTTTATCTTTATTTATCAACATTCTAGTTCAATATTTTATTATTGTGGCCGTTTAGCTGCATCTTTGAGATCCTCGGCAATTTTATCTCGGGCCTCAATTTCGCTCCTCCTTAGTTTACTTAGTTTGCTCCACTTCTTTACATTCTGCTTATTTTAATATGATCTATCACAGCTCGCTGAGCCCAGCAGTGCAAACCTCTATTCGCTTCAGGCCGGTCGTATCGATTTCATACCCTATCAGTTTCGACCAGTGCTCAAGTTCATTCGTGCAGATCGCCCGCGGATGCTCGTTGCCGACGAGGTCGGCGTTGGCAAGACGATCGAAGCTGGTCTCTTGTTGCGTGAACTGCAAGCACGACGGCCGCTGCGCTCTGTGTTGATCGTTTGCTCCAAGGCGCTTGTGGTTGAATAAAAATGGCATCGCGAGATGCGTGGCTTCGAGGAGGAGTTCGTCTCGCTAGGAAGCGACGAGTTGCGCTATTGTCTCGACCAGAGCGATCTGAAAAGAAATAATTTCATTCTCTGTCAAGATAAATTTGGGCCATTTTTTTCTTTTCTAGGCGTAATTTTCGAGATTTATTTGCATAAAAGAACATAGAAATTTTTTTATATATGAGGGGGTTTGCTATACCCTTTAGCCCTCCTCCCCGCTGAAAAAACTTAAGTTCAGCACGTGTTTTCCGAAAAAGAGTTTAGAATCCAATATTTAGCCAGTTGGCAGTCAAAAGTGTTGTATCCAAACAAAACTACTTGTTTAAATGGTCAAATACAATAATTTCAACGGTTTCAGTGGTCAAATACAATATTTTTATCACATAACTATCAGAAACAACTTTCAAGAGAACAAAAATGCATCCCCGAAAAAAGAATTTCTTATCACTTAGAAATTAAAGCCTTTTAATCTATTGTTCTCTGTGCATTTTCTTTTCATTCTTCCTTGAGTCGTTGCTTGTCCGCTAATGAGAAAAGTTGAGACTCTTTTCCTGTAAAGGGAAATAATTATTGCATTCTATGCCCAATTGATCGCAAAGATACTTCTTATATTTTTCAACTCAACAGTGAAATGTGCTATATAGTCTTTTACATAGCAGAACTTTTAGGGAGTACAATTACAGATAAGAACATCGGCAACTTTGCTTAATGCATTGTAAGAATACTTCCGTATGTGTTAAAAAGAGAAAAATAAAATAATTAAAAATTATGAATAGTTTGTTGATTTTGAATTAGTTTCTGATTAAATGCTGGTAATTAGCAATTTTCAATTTACTTTTAATATAATCTGTATTGTATGTATGTCTTTTTTGGTATCTGAAAATAGGTCTTTTTTAATCTGAAAAGCATAAGTTAAAAAGACGTTAATGAGATACTTAAGTTAAAATTTATGGATAGCTTGATGAAGAATTGGTTCTGCTGAATACACGGGAAGGACAATATAAGACTTAAGTCTGTATTGCTCAAGGCTCGTTGACACCGAAAGCTATTGAGCGTTAAAAAGACGGGAGCAAAATCCTGATGTGTGAAAGGTATCGTGTTTCGGATCTGAACCTGGCTATATAGTAAATGATTCAGAAGTTTTAGCCTAGTCTAGTAAAGGAATGGCCTTTTGTTATTTATATTTATTAGTGGTTTTCTTTAGGATTAATTCTGTTGTTTTTATTACTCCACTTTGGGATTTAATATTCTTAAAGTGGCTACTAAAGTGATTCATTATTTAATTTTGCCCGGCGGTTCCTTGATAAAAAGTATGGTGAGTATTGTATAATGTAAGAATGTATATCAAACTATTTCATCGGGGTTGAGCACATTTGTAAAAACTGAAAAAAAAAAATGAACAGGGATTCTATGACGAGAATCCGGGCACCGAGATCGCCGGCATGCAGATGACCGGCAAGGCGCCCACCAGCAACTCCAAGGGCCTGCGGCTCGGGTCGTTCGACCAGATCCGCGGCATCATCGACGAGGAGTTGGAAGCGGTCTGGTCCGGCGACAAGACCGCGCAGGCGGCGCTTGATTCGGCGGTCGAGCGCGGCAATGCGCTGCTGCGCCGGTTCGAACGCGCCAACCGCTGACGATGGACGCGGCCCCGGGGCGACCGGGGCCGCATTGTCATGCAAAAGCGCGTCGTCTTTCATAACCGCTGGCTGCCCTATGCGCTGGTGGCATCCAGAGTGGTTAATTGACCAAACTTTTTGAAAAAGAAGAAAAAAGTTTCTAGAGATTTCTAAGGAAGACTTGGAAGCAACTCAAGAGAAGGATATTTTTTTTTACCAAGTGCCAGGGCTAAGTAAAAACTAAAAAGAATTAAAAAAAAGTAATGGTTAAAAGGTAGATTTAAAGAGTAGAAATACTTTGGATAGATTTTAAATTTCTAGGAAGGATCGAACTTCATTGGAGCAGCAAAGTGGGGTCTATCATATCCCATGTACTTGCGGAAGCTCATATGTGGGACGTACTAACCAGAATTTGGAAATGAGATTACTACAGCATAAAGACGACGAGTTCTTTTTAGTTGTGTACTTTAGGAGCCAATGCCAAACAGAGGCAGAAAGAGATATGTACTTTGGAACAGTTGCTAAAACTCCTACACATAACCAATTTTTATTACACGGAAGCATGAAACTTGGCAGTAGTTTCAATATCAAGACAGTTTTTTTTTTTCAAATTTCATAAAAACAAAATCAGTTTTTGAACACGGAAATCCAAGATTCAGACAGATCTGGAAAGCTCCAAGAAGACTCCACGTATTTTCAGGTAAGGGGGAGGAGGGGTGCCAAAGAGCGGGGGGCTTCTTTGGCCCTTTTACTATCTTGCGATTTTCAGAAAATAAGCCCAAAAAACATCCAACTACCAAAAAAAAAGACGGTCGAGACTTTTTTTTTCTCCCCACACGTCCAACGGTGCGTGTGCCCGCCACTGAAGACCGACCCGGACATGATATACAGCGCAACCAAAAACACGCACATAAAGTTTGTCAGTTGATTTTGAAATGGATTTTCATTGTTGTTGCTCTCTTCTATATGGCTGTCAAATACTATATCCGACGTAGAGTCCACAACAAAGTCTTCCAGAAAACCATTTTTTTCTTCTTCTTTTGCTTTCACAAAATACTGTACCGACGGATGGAACGTTTTATTCCAAACCGACACAATAAGCCCACATATGTTAATTTTAATTAAATCAATGTGACGCTTAAAAGACGAGTTTTCATCAACAAGAATGCCCCAAAAATGATCATATCGATCATTAGATTTATGAATTATCCCGTTTGGTTGATGAATTTCTGCTTGGGATAAATCTGAGAAACATTCGAAAATATAAAAAAACTGGACTTGGAATAATTTAGGATAAGATAATTAGCATCAAGCCATAAAATTACTCTCTCAAACAAGTATTCCAAATTTAATCGAAGCTCGGATTCACAGTTTCCCGAAGTACCAAGTCTGCTATCATCAGCAAAACAAACAAGGACATCAGAAGATGGCGAACTATCCAAGAGACGGTCCTAACTGACATTTGACGCTGCTCTAACCAGGAAACCAAATGACACTGAATAAAATTGTTTCTAATCAAAATGGATGATGGAAGACTCCTAACGGAAAAAGGAAATTTTGAATTATCGTAATAGTACTGCCAATCTTGATATTTAATTTTGGCAATGCTTTATTTTTTGTGACGCAGTCTATGTTTTATTTTATTACCTAGTTATCGAAAGATCACAACATCTCATTAGATCAATCATATTTACTCACAAAGCATTTTATGAGCTACATAGAAATTGAATGTATATTTGTCAGACATTTTTCACACGTTAAAAGAATAAGATGTCGAAAGGGGAGGTTGTTACCTGCCCTCCGACACTTTGACTCTTAAAAAGGACACTAGAACTTCTGATTTACAATCTAATCAGCCCCCTCGAAAGCTTATGTAATCAATCTTTGCATAAAATATTATATACCTCCGGGGTATAACCTACAGCCCTTGCCCAGAAAGCTGTTGGGATGATGTCATCTTCACAGACATAATTACTGGGCCTTTTAACTGCGCTGAACAAAATGGGTATCTGAAAATTTTGATTGGATGTATTTGGGGAAATAATAGATGTGGGGGAGTTTGGTTGCCCTCCAATAAATTTGGACTGTTAAAAAGGGCAATAGCATAAATAATCAAAACAAAATTTGCACATTAATTTTACTTTTTTGGCTAAATGGCTTGCTCAAAACTTTGATCGGACGACTTTGAGAAAAAACGGATGGGGGATTGGGCTTACCCCTTACTAATTTCTGTTCGTTCTAAGTTTTAATGTTGCTCCTTACTTTCAGTTGAAAAAATTTGTTTTTTTTTGTTTAATTTATGATCGTTTTCTTAGATAATTAAATAAAAAATAAGGTTTTTTAGATGAAAGTATGGAGCAACATTAAAACTTAAAACGAACAGAGATTATTCCGTATATGAAAGGGGCTTTTCCTCCACAACGCCCCGCTCTTTATACAAGAGATTAAAGTCCAAACATGTCAAATTTGTTTTCCTGTGCATAAATAGACCGGTGTCTATAATATACCAGACCTGGATTCATTCAGTCCCTATAATTTATCTTTGGTAGAGGATGGGGGTATGCACAGGACAAATTCAAAACAAAATTTTATGCCAACGGTTTAAAGGTCCCTAAGATTCATAGAGCCCTCCAATTTGATTAAAAGCCATATATGAAGACATTTATTGATACCTTTGACAGTAAGTAACCTGAGGCAAAGACGAAGGTTGAAAGGAAATCTTTAAACTTATTTTAACTTAAGCCTTCGGTAGGACGTGCGAGAGTGTGATAATAAGTTCACAACTTTGCTCGCCCGCAATCAGTTGTATTCGCCAGCAGTTACAGTGTATAAATCTCCGACACAGTACCCTAGATATATATATATATTACGTTGTACAGTAGTACTCCGTACACGGAGTACGAAGGTCAGTCACGTGACTGCGTAGAGTGCGCATACCCCGTTCTACCAGGTTTCGGCTCGCGCGCTTTTCGTCATGGACGTACTGTATAAATTGTGAATAGAGGGAATGAAGAGAATAAAGCGCATGGGTACAAGACAGACACTAGGTACTGGTGTAGTGTTTGCTTTCTTTCTCGCGTACTCGAGCGTTGTGTTTGCGATCCTGCAAGAAGAATAAAAGCTTTTGTTCCTAGAAAATCAATAGACGTCTAGACTGTAAAACGGTTCATCCTTCTGCTCCTGGAAATAGTGGAAAGATCCTCTGTTTGTCAAGAAAAAAGGCTCTGCGTGTGTGTGAAGCATGAAAATATTGGATTATGATCAATTTGATCTATGTTCCTGCTTGGGAGGGCCCCCTGAAGGTTTTTCCTGGCCCTTGCAGGTTTTTTAAATAATCGAAGAAACTATGATTTAATGTTTAGTTTTGTATCTTGATTTGGCAGGGCCCTGCAGGCCCCCCTCTACGCCACTAGGTTTTTAACAATCCAAGAACTTAGTTTATGATAATTTACAGAGGTCAAATAAAGTAAATATTACTTCACCTAAGAGCTATGACCTATATTCACCTGACATGTCAGATAGATCTAATTTGATAGTAATAATTTGAGGGGGAGTTGGAGGGTGGAGTGGAACCCAAGTTTTGACTTGGACAGGAGGGGAAGAGGTAAATTGAAAGAAACAATGCATCCAGGTTGTTAATTGGTACATCTTTGACAACTTGGCCGACAGGTGGCGAATAAACCGAAACTGTTGGAGTACTGATGGGAAACAGAAGGCAAGGGGACTCATGTTTTGTCTTTCGAGGAATCTTTGTTCGGTGAGTAATTAATAATTTGTCACTAATTAGTAATAAAGTCAGCAGTAAGGGCATATAAGTCTGAGCATAATGGGATGTTTTCTTTTGAAAATTTCTTTTGGGGAAAATATTAAAGGTAAGCAAGTATACACGAAAAAAATAAAATTTACTTTGTTATTCTTTTAAGAATACTCATCATTCAGAATTAAGTTTCCCATTTGCAGTGTATTGGTACCCCAAGCAGTTGTTGTACATTTGTAATAATATTGTAACTGGCTCTATGGTGGATGCAGAGCAAAACCGAATATGAGTTGGGAATTCCTCGGGCTTTACTAGGAAATGTTAGACGGCGTTAGCTTGATTGGACAAATTCAGGTCTTAAATGATAAAAATAACTTATATCATCAACCGCCAGCACTAGAGGTTTATCCATTTTGAACAATAGTTCCCTTCTTGTCAGTGAACCACCAAAAAGGTTTAGAAGCTTATTAATTTCATTTATTTTGACTATTTTTAAAAGTGCAGCTGTCACCATGAGATTCTCCCCTGGGAAGCGAAAGTCAAACTTGTTTTTCACATTTTCTTTCAGAAGCAAAATACAGCTACTATCATTAGGTTGCTCCTCAAGGTGACCTTTCAGGACGCCCTGATAGAGCAGAGCAACATTTAGGGTAAGAAGAGTTCTCCCTCGTTGTTAAGGGTAACTGCCCTGGGTAAACTTTCTTGGTATTGACTTGTCTAAGGGATATATCCATAGGGAGGGTGTTTCTCCGTGAGGGGGGGCCAGATTTCCTGGGATTACTCAAAAGACTATCAACAATTAAATTGAAAAGAAAACAAGTTTTTTCAACTGAAAGTAAGGAGCAAAATCAAAACTTAAAACGAACAGAAATTATTGCGTATTTGATAGGAGTTGTCCTTTATACAAACCCTTGCTGTTGAAGCTAAAGTTTCCACTTTTTTCCCCAATTCTTCAAGAACGATTACTAAAACACAATGGCTGTTTAATAAGAATAATAAGCTAAGAATATAGTAGGTCGTTGCGTGATTTAATTCGTAAGTTACGTATATTTTTTACTAGAAAAATGTTCGTAAAAAGTTAAAAGTTCTGCTTATTCATTTGCTTGTCAACTCCTTCACGGAAAGAATTTTATTTCAGGTGACGTGTAGTGTTTCTTTGCAAGTTAACAACTGTTCCCAATAGAAACGAAGTCTAATACACTATTACTGTTAACCACTCATATCTCAAAAATGCGTACTGGGGTGGCGCTTCGCGCCACCCCAACACCTAGTTGGTGGGGGCACTTCGTGCCCCCCCCCCCCCCCCCCCCCCCCCCCAAGTCGTTACGCGCCAGCAATTAAGTAAAATGAGGTTTAGTATTCAGAAATAAGAATACACACGGTCCAAATAGATCTGACTTTATTAATAATACTTGATATTTCAAGAAACTTGAGGTTCAGTTTTCGTAAGAAGTAACGCATAAAAATAAAATAAATCTTATCCTATCATAAAATATTTGAGCATTTAAGAAACATAATTTTAGTTTTTAGAAATAGAAACGCACATATTTAAAATACATCTGATTTTATTAATAATATATGATCATCTAAGAAGCTAGGGATATAGCTTTTGTAGAAAAAACATACTTTGTTAAAATTCATCGTATTTTATTAAAAATATTTGAAGTTCATTTTTTACTAGATTACTTTCAGGGGCTGCGGGGGGGGGGTACGTATTAAATAAGTCAGAGAGTCTCTCATTTATTGAGGGTAGCACTGACAGAATTTTAACCAAGATTTGTCCTGTATGATTTACCCAAGAATTACCACCATAGTAGGAACTCAATTCTGAGAGTTATTAGCTCCTTTTTTTTTGGGGGGGGGGGGAAGGGTTAGAAGTGTATTTTTTGAAACATTTTATGCATAACGAAAACGGCACACGGCTTTCCCTATATATAATAATCTTTAAAATAGCTAAGTTTATAAGGTCGGATTTTTAGAGGGATGGAGTCGCATTCTTTCATTGAATAATTTGACAACTTTTGAAGTTTCCTATTGTGCCTTGATTGGAATCTGAACTGCCTTGATTGAAATCTTTGCAGACACATGATGTACATTATTTATCCTGTACGTACATTGATTAGACAGTGTTTTGTTTAACAATTAGCAAGAGATTATAAGTTTCCTTTTTTAAACTAGCCTCTTGTTAGATTTTTGAACTGCTGACACATTAAAGATCCCCTATCAATCTACACCAAAATCGCTTTGGAAGCTCCCTATGGTTCTGAGAAAATTTGCTAATGGGCCCTTTTTTTTTAAGACTGTCACCGGACGCTAAGACCCGTAAAATGACCGCTCTTACGTCATTTACAAACAATTATCACCAGTTATCCTTCGATCAATAAACATATTACAAGTTTTGTCCATAAACAAAGCTTGGTAAAGACAAAGCTATTTCACTATCAGTCATGCTTAAAATTCAGCTAGTGCAAGGAACGAGGATGATTTTAATACCTGGCTTCAGTATCCCCCTCTCCTAGCTGAAATTTAATATCTTCAAAAATCTTGTCAAAACTAAGATAGATCAACAGAATTCAAGCATACACAGAAAAAGATCCGTTTTTTCAAATATACCTTTGTCTCTTTGGTACTATATTGTTCATTTTTAATTGTCATTTTCAACCCTCTTAATACTCCACTCTTTACGCTAAAGTTTGACTCTGTCACAACTCTTTAACAAAGGCCCCTGAAATATAAAGGCCGTTCAATAAGGCTAAGAAGCTTTTCAAAGTGATAAAAAAATTAGCGAGTCATTGAGGAGGGGGTAGCCCCTTTCATATACGGAAAATTTCTGCTCGTTTGAAGTTTTAATGTTGCTCTTCACTTTCAGTGAAAAAAAACTTGTTTTAATTTTTTTTAACATCTATATGGAAGTCGGCTCTATATGTGGGTCGTGAGGATTTCAGCGTCAAAACTCGACCTAAACTGACAACAACAACATTTAATTTTGTTACTTAATCCTAACTAAACTTCATTTTCCTTTTTCACACAGCAGACACTTTTAACAGTTCACGATGCGGTGACAGATGCCTGGTCTCCGCAGATGTGGGCAGTAATTGGTTTGAACGCCATGCTTTCACCGCGAAAGACCAAAAATTTAGTTAACATCAATAGTTAAGAAAAAAATTATTAAAAAAAATAAAAAAAAATAAAATAGTGAAGAAAATGAATTCTTTTGAAGGTTAGTTAGCATTATTTGGTATAAAAATAGCGCATACTTCTAAAGCCGGCATTTAACTTGGGGAAGTTAAAATACTTAGGAAAGTAGATCCCCAGAAAGTTGTGGACATCGTCGCCATGCGTGATTTCGGTGTGGTCCTTGCGATTGGCTGTCCTAGGACAGGACGCCGGGCCCGCAAATAGCGTATTCTCCTCCATCCTTGTTGCTGGTCGTGACCCAGATCATGATGACGTTATCAAGAAGATTGATGCGCATGCGATCGGTGAAATTCGAATGCTCCAAACGAGGCATCAGGTGAATGGTTCGATTTCTTGGAATTCTCGTTTTGGCCGTCGGTATCGGCGGGGCCGTCGTGCACCGCTTCGCTGATCTCCATCGCTATGCCAATGACGCGGTCCGCTATTTTTGGGGACCAAGCGCAACTGAGACATTCGGTTAGTGGCTGGGAAGACTGACAGGCGACGCCAGAGTGTTACCATTCGTGCGCTTTAGTCACGGATCCCGGTTAGATGTTCGAACAACTTAGCGCCATTCATTCTTCATTGCCGCCCGTCGCAGGCATGCTCGCCTTGCTGTTGGGCGCAATCATTATCAACCTGGTTGCCAAGCGAATTTTGGTCGGCGCGGCGCGCGCGTTCGCGGAACGGTCCAGCGTGACCTGGGATAACGTGCTCGTCGAGCACAACGTGTTTGGGCGCACAGCACAGGTCGTGCCTGCGTTGATTATTTTCGTTGGCCTGCCTTTTGTGCCGGACCTTCCGGACAACATCAGTTTCAACTTAATACTCTTAGATGTTCCTATGACACTGCAGATGCCCCCTTTTGGCAACCTGGATGCATATAATGTCTTTTGATTTAGTTCGAAATCCTCCTCAATACGCCCTGAAAGCTTCACCTTTTCACCCTTAGGCTTTTTGGTTACATTGGATCAAATATATGCTCGTACTCCTCTTTTCCCAACAATAAAATCTATATACAAACAATGGGTAACTTGCATAATTTGTAGCCCTTGCTCCAGATGTTGTAAAGATTATCCCATCCCCACAAGCATAGTTATTTAACATTTCGACTATTTTGAATAAAAAAAAGACTATCTAAAATTAAAAATAGTACTTTGTTTCACTCGATAATTTTTTTCTTCACTCAGCAGTTTTTTCACCATTTTTAAACTATTGATTACTATGGACCGTCGACGATTCTTTATTAGGTTCCGGCTAAGTTTTCACCAAAAACAGTTTTTTTTTTTACCATTTTTAAACTATTGATTACTATGGACTGTTGACAATTTTTGCTCGGTTTCTGCTATTGTTGCAGTCATGAAAACCTATTCAAGCAGAAGCAAGCCTTCGGCCAGAAAAGATAAGGCTGACTTGCATTTCAGGTTCGATTTCCCAGTTCAGAATAGAAAGGTAATGCTACAAGGTTCGAACACTATGTTCGTTTGTATTTTAAAATGTTTTATTTTTCTTGATTATCATCATGAGGTGGGTCATTTGGTCAAAAACTTTTAACATTTACTTGGCTTTTTTTTTATTTTGTTTTATCAGAATATCTAAATTTTGCAGATGCAAAACTTAGGAGAGAGTGACAATTTTTTTGTGTTTTTTTTTAAGGAAAATACCCAAAAACCTTTTTTAAAAGCAAAAAATGAGCTAAAAGATATTGCACCAACAAGTTTGGAAATCAGCAGATTGTTGATTTTAAAATTTGTACAGACGAAAGGCTTTGTCAAATCTAACTAATTAGCTTTTATTTTATTTTCACGAACAGAGGCTTAAAGTGCCAAAGCTTTTAGTTGGATTTGAGAAAAAATATGTTAAATCCTCTTCAGTATATCTTAAAAGTTTTCAAAATTCTAGAAATCCAGGAAAATACCATGTATTGGTTTATTTGAGCGAATTGCATAGATAGATGTTGTATAGACCGTGAAACAATAATTTTTGTTCATTTTAAGATTCGATTTTACTTTTTACTTCCACCAGAACAACTTTTTTTTAATAGATTTCTACCCGTTTCATTTTACTTTTCTCTACTAAAAACATAAGTCAGCATTTTTTTTTTTTGCAAAGTATAGGCACTGATAAAAAAAAGTTCAACCCAAAAGAGGTTCGTTGATACCCACTTGGCCAATTTGTTGAAGAAGTTTTTTTTATGGCTGCAGAAAAGCATTTCATGTTTGTAACTTCTTCCCCAATAAAGTATGGAGCCCCTCAGATAGCAAAATACTAGCTGTAGTCCTGTATTGGGAGTATTTTGTTTCATTGTTATTGGTTATAACTGAAGTAGAATCCAAAAGTGTCCCTTAAGTGGATTTATTTTATGTTATTTTTAGAGACTCAATATGCATCCCATTTGTTTATTTTCATTATGCTTGGCCTGGGCCTTCCATTGTGGTGGAAAACAACAGAAGTTTACCGACAAGAACTTCCAAGTGTAGAAATTCATCTCTAATTTCCCTTCATTCCCGGGAATAGTTTAGGACTAATTGTGTAATTGGGGGCGTTGTGCTATGATAGCGTCGCTCTTCTTGTAGAAAAACATGACTTTGTGATACAAAAGATTACATTCATATATACACCGGCACAAAAGATGGAGAGTGGGGAGGGAGCATCAAGAGCGGTTCCGGGATATATCCAGGGTGATCGAAGTGTTGAAGTGTTGTCGAAGTGGCTTTATTTTACTCATATTTGAGTGGGAACATTGTCATTTTATTTATATGCATTTTTCGATGTCTTATTTTGTCCCAGGGAAAATTTTTCCCTTCATCTACCAGAAAAGTACTTCTAATCACTCCCATGTACTCTTTACCCATAAATTTTTTCAAACCCCATACCCCAAATGATTTTGAAATATCTTTGTCTACATCTGCTAATAGTGGAAATTTAATTCCCATTTTGTCACAGAATTTTTTGTGTGATTCTACATCATCTGGACTAACTCCAACAATTTCAATCCCTTCTTTTTGAAATTTTTTGTAGTCTTTTGCAAATTCATCTGCTTCAGTTGTACATCCTGGAGTGAAATCTTTTGGGTAAAAATAGATGACATGTTTTTTTCCTTTAAAATCTGATGATTTTACTTTATTTCCATTTGAGAAAATGGGACATCCTGCCTGCAACTACCAATGCTGTCAAGTCCCATAACAGGATTCCTAAGCTGGGCTGCAAGACCATTGCTGCAGCTCTTAAATGATATTATGGGATTGACCAAACATGCACTGTGAAATATATTGCTGCAAGACATGGCGTTGGTTTAAAGTATCCCATCAAACACTGCAAGAAACCAGGCAAATTGTCAACTCTGTCTGATTGGAGGGATGAAGTTTCTTACCAAGACGTTGGTTTTACTGCTAACATCAATGGGGATGAAGATTTTGTGGGAAGATTTATTATAGTGAACATGGTAGGTGTCAAGGGCACTACAGTGAGTGTTGGTTTTGAGTGTTGGTTTTTAAAGTTATTTTTGTCCCATTTTGATTGCCAAAGTTATAATTTTGGTTAATATAGTTAGTACTTTTCCAATTTTCACGTTTTATGCTTAAGAATTTGAACATTCTATTCTATTTTAAATTTCAAGTTGCATAAAGTAATCTGAGTGTTGGCTTTGATTTAATTCAGTGTATTACATGTATGGTGTCAGAAGACATCTGTTGAAGGTGATTTAAAGTGTTTTTCTAACCGTTCACTGTGGGTTGCTCTTGACGGGAGCTGATGATCTCCCAATTAAAAATACCACGTGTACATCCCACCTTCATTTTTCATAGCCTTTCTGGGGGTTTCATAGTTGTTGTTTTTTATTGTGTTTTTTTTTTCTGGAGGGTGTTTTGTGTAAATTTTATAGGCCGAACAGTTAATTCAATGGGTCGAAAATTAGTCGCTTTAACCTCGGGCAAGGTTCAGATTTTGCTCACATTTATTACTATCCCTCATTTCTTTGGAATATTAGGTTAAGTTACGAAGTAAAATACTTACCAACAAAACCGCGTGCTGCAATAAGAAAAAAGGGGGGAAAGTGATAAGCATGCAATGAGGACCCCCCTCCATTTCATCCTTAGAAAGTTATTTCGTACCCTACGCCAATTGGCACAATTGGGTCCCATGTTTCCCTCCATGGGCCTCAATGTTAATAAATTTCATGCTAGCGAACATTTGCCTCATATGAATCAATTCAAAACATAAAATACTTCTTACAAAACAAAAAATAATTCTTACCAAACAAAAACGCATCCTAAAAAATTGCAAATTGTTCTTACAAATTATAAAATACTTCATAGAAAATATAAAATCCATACAAAACAAAAATAATTCTTACAAAACAAAAATACAACTTAAAAAAAAACACAATTTCTTTTTACAAAATACAAACTACTTCTTCCAAAACAAAAATAATTCTTACAAAACAAAACTAAATCCTTAAAAATCAGGTTCGTAAAAAAAAAATTCTAGTTGCATTTTTAAGTAACCAAAAATTCGAGGGCAACTAGGCCTCTTCCTCCGCCCTTCGTTTTATCAAAATCGTCCGATCAAAACTATGAGAAAGCTATTTAGCGAAAAAAAAAACTAACGTGCAAATTTCATTTTAATTATTCATGTGTGGTGAGCCAAAATCAAAAAACGCATTGATTCAAAAACGCTCAGAAATTAAATAAAAAAAAAAAACGTTTTTTTTTTAACTGCAAGCAAGGAGCGACATTAAAACTAAAACGAGTAGAAATTATTCCGTATATGAAAGGGATTGTCCTTTCCTCAACGCCGACAAACATGACGTCAGTCGACAAAGAACTTTAGGATGACATACAACTCAATCCTTATAATGACATCAGTCGACAAACATGACGTCAGTCAACAGACACACACAAACAAACAACTTATTTTTATATATATAGATAGATACAAATAACTACAATAATTGTCATATACACCCGAAAATCAGTCGACAAGTCAAAATTAACATACACAAAATTATAATCTTTACAATTCACCAAAATTATCCAGATTGAAAATTTGACCCGGCATTAAACAACTTAACAAACGAGGGCACAAAATTAAGCTCATAACGAGCATGTGACACAAGCACATGTTGATGTGTGAAGTTAGAAAAGAGTTCTTACTACATAATATGCAGAATGATTGTATCTAACACAGTAGGTATGCAGACCCTCAATAATTTATCCTCCCCCCCCCCTCTAATTTACAAATATTTAACCCGATTTTGTTTCTAAAGTAATACATTTTATCATACGCGGGTATGTTTCCTTAGAATTGAGCGTCAGAAAAACATATTAGAAGAACATTAAGTAGGGCGTAGATCATAAAATACCAAATTTGGTATTATGTGCATTTAAAAAAGGCAGTTAAAGGGACATATAAAAAAGGGGGGACGAAGCCAGCCAAGGAAATACAAACTTCGGTAACATCCATTATCAATTTCAGTAAATTGATTAAATAAATGGTCTATTCTGACCATATATTCAATCAATAATTTTATAGGCTGAGCCTGGTAAAAAATAATCAGGATATACTTTCAACTTTTTTTAGCACATTTATTTTAGCAGTTTTCAGCACATTTTTTATTTTAAGCACATTTATTTTATTTACACATTTATTTATTTATTGCTGCATATCGATTGCTGAAATTTTTGCTGCATACTTATTTATTTTGTTGATTGCTGTCATTATCAATTTCAGTAAATTGATTAAATAAATGGTCTATTCTGACCATATATTCAATCAATAATTTTATAGGCTGACTCCAACGGGGACTGCGGGGGAATAAGTTGTCCCTAAAGACACAGTTATTAAGTTTTTCGACTATGGTGAATAAAATGGCGGTCTCAGAATTTTGATCCGGTGACTTCTGGGAAAAGATGAGCGTGGGAGGGGGCCTAGTTCCCTCCGATTTTTTGTTCGCTTAAAAAGGGCACTACAACTTTTAATTTCCGTTAGAATGAGCCCTCTCGCGATATTCTAGGACCACTTAGTCGATACGATTATCCCTGGGGAAAAAATACAACAAAAAAACAAATAAACACGCATCCGGGATCTGTCTTCTGGCAAAAAAGCGAAATTCCACATTTTTGTAAAATCGGTGGTTCTAAGCCTTGCCAGGTGGGAGAGTGGTTGCATTATTTAACACTATTGTGGTTTATTTCCTAGAAAAAAAACATGAATAAATTCAAACACGGCTCCGTCTATCTACATTCAATTTGACTTGAAGTGAAAAACATAACTTAAACAAAAGAAGAGTCAAAACTATTAGTGACAATAACCAGCTTAGTGTGGGATAGTGTATATACAATATAATGTAGGTATATTTCGATTAATTGTTTTAGTGGGTATTTTGGTTAGGTTAGAAACCATTTAATATAATAAACTCTAAGGGGCCTGATTTCCATAATTCTCTGCTGTATTTTCCCTTAAGAACCATACAGGCCCCCAGGACAGTGGGGGTTGTGTCGATCCTTGAGTTTTTGTTACCTGATCTTTGAACCATTTTTAACAAAATGGCTTCTCAAAATTTTTATCAGATACATTTGGGGAAGATAGAGCAGGAGGGTTAGTTTTCCTCCGATGCTTTTGACTCTTCAAAAGTGTCACTAGAACTTCCACTTTCAAATCTAATGAGCCCCTTCCGAAATTTATGCGACCGCTCCTTCCATTGGAATTGCCTCTGGGGAACAAATATAACATTTGACCCATATGGCCTTTACTATAGGCAACGCTATAGCGTTATTTTTGATTATGAACATACGGTCACATCACCATTAACGAGACAAGGAACCTTGCCGGTTGGAGAGAATTCGCGAAATTTGGGGTTGCCTGCAGCCATCTCGAACGGAACCAACACTTCTTCGAAGTCAATTCCGGCTGTTTTGAGCGCGATCCACGGTCTGAACGACCATGAAGAGTAGTTTTTGTTACCGATATAGAGCTTCACGACTTGTTCCTCCGAATTGGTGTTTCAGAGGAACAAGTACCGTGCTCTTTTACGCAGGGAAATCAATTCTTTCTTATTGCCACCATAGCGATTGGGTATCAGTGGTTAGGCAATCAGGCGCCAATTGCGGCCGCACCAAATACCGACGCCAACCCCAAATACACCCGGTAGGCCAACCCGTGTCTGGCCCCAGGAGAACACCCAGGGGATCGCGCGCAGATTCTGGATGCCACTCTTGGAGCGCCGTGCTGTGGGTCGCGAGCCGATGGCCAGGCGGCCAATTACGTCGATGGGCGTGGCCTGGCGAAAATACGGCTCAAAATCCGGATTGTCATAAACCATCGCGCGATAGTGGTCGCGGGCCACATCAGCAATCAGGGTCATCACCTCGCCCCAGCGTTCCAGGTCTTTGGGCGGATTGCGTAATGAAGCGGCCAGCGTGGCACCCGTCATCTGCTCCAAATTGCGCAGGGTCGAGCGGTGAGCGCGAGCGCGGCCGCCTGGGCGGAGTCGGCGGCGACATGATGCATGGTGCGCAGGAAATCGACGGCGAAGTAGTCGGACACCACGACTCCGTCGAACCCCCAGCGTCCGCGCAGCACCTCATCGAGGTAGTACGGATCCGCGGCGACCGGCACGCCGTCGATATCGCTGTAGGAGTTCATGACGCTGCGCACACCGCCTTCCCGCACCGCCATCTCGAACGGCGGAAGGAGCACGTCCTCCACCTCGCGACGACCGGCGGACACCGGAGCGTGGTTGCGGCCGGCGCGAGAGGCGGAGTACCCCACGAAATGCTTGAGCGTTAAAATGAAACTCTTATAACCAACACCTCGCTCTCAAAATCCTTTGGTGATCACATTGGGGATATTTAGACAATACAAAAGGAATGTTACTCACTTCCTGCTATGCTTGATATTGATCTCGAGAAGAACTACTCGAATTGAGGAGTTGGTATTTAAAGATAAGTATACATTTTCCCGTTTTGGCTTATAAGTCTTCAGCAAAATGCCTGTAAATACCCTTCCGTATGAGAAAATAACCAGTTTAAATTAAATTAAAATTTCCACAAATAAAAAAATATAATAAAAGAGAAACTGTAGACTACAAATCTTTTGTCCTATATTACTAAACTTCCGTGACCACGACGCCCTGCGCAATGACCGCGCGAGTCGTCTCGTCGGGTATGCCGTTGTCCCAGATGGAAGCATCAAACCAGTTGCCCGAAGCGATCGCCGTCGTCAACGTTCGCTGTGGACGCGCGACAAGGCGTGTGTAAATGTCAGGTGTGCGGAAGCTATCGTTCGGATCAACATGCAAGCGTACCAACAGGTCGCCATCAGCCGGATGGAAGTACGATGTTTCGGTCGCTGATCGCAATGCGGTTTCCGAGTAGACTCTGCTGCCACCGTCCACGGTGATGGTTGATTCGACACCCGGGAATATCAGCACCGATGATGCAAAACCGGATGGGGCGCGGCCCGCGACAGGCCCTTGACGATCGCATCGAGGTCACGGCCCCCCAGCGGCAGGAAAAACACCGTGGCGTTCTTCAGGTCGGGGCTGATCCGCACCTCGGTCACGGTGATCGACGTGTTGGCCAGCGCCGGATCGCGAAAGTCGCCGCGCAGCAGGATGTCAGCCAGGGCGTGGCGAATGGCTTCGGCCACCCGCAATTGGCGCTGCGATGGCCCGGTGTCGTGGGGGCTGTTCATGACAATACGTTGCTTCCGGATAAATTGGCCTATCGATGACCGCTCGATTTGGGATGTCGCGAGGGAGGCGATTGCGCTGCTGTTCGGGCTCGAACGAGATCGGGCGGAAGGGTTTTCGGGCCGGCGAATGCAGTGAACGTGTTGCCGAACGGCACGAGAGTGTCCACATTGTCGAGATCGTGTTTGCTGGAGTCCGTTGTGCTCATGTTCGCTCGTCACCCACAGCGTGACGTCGGGAAGCAGGCGTGCCGTCTCGAGGGAGAACTCCATCGGGACGTAGACGTCGTTGACGTAGACCGCGGCGGCGCCCGTCGCTCCGGATGAGGCGATCGCGTCTGCATCGTAGATGCTCGGCCACTCGTGCTCCGCGAGCGCGAGGGTGACATCGCGCCACGGCTGGAAAGCGGGCACAGTCTCGCGATATAAAAGTGAAACCTTGAAAAATAGATCTACAGCTCAAATGGTGTTTTGAACCTTATTCTATGATTAGATGTAAGGTTCAAAATGTTAGATGTATTTTAAGCCTTTAAGTGGCTTAAAACAATGACAGACAATAGTTTTGTTTTTTTAACCAGAGCCAATGAAAAAGAGACCAAAAACCCAGCATAAAGGTACTACTGCTAACAACTCACTTCAGCATCAAGTTGCCCAGGGCAAATACAGCTGCACATGCTCCTCCTCCATCCCAATCTATTCAAAGCCTCCCTCTTTACACCCTCATTAGAAGTTCCAATTTCCCTTGAATCTTTCCTACCACAATGGGAGGTAAAAAATTTGAATCAATGGAATCTTTTGTTACCTTAGTAGTTGGTTTTTCTTCTGCTTTTTATTTTTATTTATAAAAAAATCAAATTTAATTTTGCTACAGTAAAACTTAATTTTACGACAATGGGAGGCCATTAAAATGAATCAATAGGTTCCCTAGTTACTTAGTAGTTGTTTACTATCCTGTTTTTTTCTTTTCATATAAAAAAAAACTCAAATTAATTTTTAATACAGTAAACTGTATTTTATCACAACGGGAGGCCATTAATATGGATCAAGGCAGTCCTTATTTAACTAAGTAGTTGTTTTATTTTCTGGTTGGTTTTTGGCGGGAGGGATGTTTGTATGTGGTGGTTTTTGGTGTTTTTTGGGGGTGGGGGGATTAGAAAGGAGTTGGGTGGAGGGGGGGGGTTACAAAATAACACGAAAAACGCATCAAAAATTTATTTATATTTAATTATTGCCACGTTTTTACGAATCGGACCAACATTTTGGTGGGGGGGGGAATGACTCACCAGTTGTGCTGATTGATGACGTGGCATAAAAATTACTATAAGCAGCCGGAGGCACACATTTGGAATAATTTCTCATCTAATTTCTATTCTTTACAAGTCTTATCATTGGTCATTCTTTTGTAAGTGATTTAAGAGTTTTTTTTTGGTTTTGGGGGGGGGGTGGAGGGGGGGGGGCTATGTGGGAGGATCTTTCCTTGGAGAAATATGTCATAAGGGAACAGAAATTCAATGAAAAGGGCGCAGAATTTTCTAAAATTACTATAAAAAAAACAATGAAAAAAAAACATGGAAAAGTTTTTTCAATTGAAAGTAAAGAGTAGCATTAAAACTTAAAACGAACAGAGATTATTACACATATGAGGGGTTCTAAAAATACTTTAGCATAAAGAGTGCTGTATTTAGGAGGAGATAAATACCTCGCTCTTTATGCTATAGTATTTTTAGTAATTTCAACTATTTATTCTACTTAACAACTCCACGGGTAAGATTGAGACGGAAAAGAGAAATCAAGACATATAAAAAGAATTTTGTATGGGAATTCTGGCAAATTCCCTCAGTGTATAATTTCTCCTGACAATTTCATCCCCTGGAAACTTCCCTCCACATAAAAAATTCCCCATGGATTAACCCCCAGCAGAAAATTCGTCCCCCCGCTCCCCAAAAATATATATATGCTTCCCAATAACAAATGCTATGCGTAAGCAATGGGCAAATTTTTAAACTTGAAGACCTTTCCCCTGAGGCAGTGGGGAGGGGGTCGTGTTATATCCAAAGGCATAGTTATTAGGCCTTTCAACTCTGTGTAGGAAGTTACCTATCGATAGGTAGGTATATTCGGTTCTTTCTGGATTTGCAATCGAAGACGGTTCGTTCGCCTAGCTCGATGACGCGTCATGTCGATCATGGTCGTTGCACAAAACTGTCGACCACCTTCTTGCGGCCGGCCTTTTCGAAATCGATCGTTAGCTTGTTTCCATCGACCTGAAAGATTTCGCCATAACCGAACTTCATATGAAAAACGCGTTCCCCGGTCTTATAACCGGCCCCTTGATTGGTGCTCGATGCGACAAGCTCGCCTTCAATGAGAAGAGGGTCGCGGCGCTTCGGCCGGTCTGACGCGTTTGCCTGCTCCTGCCTAATACTAAGGGATTATGTGACTGGTTTATGCTTTTATTATGTCTAGTAGTGTCTTGGTCATAACTTTGACAGGTTTGCTTGTCAGGCTGATTGGTTGGTAATTGTGACATTCGGATTTGGACCCATTCTCATGGAGAGGAATTATGGTAGCGGAACAGAACGTTTTCGGGAATTATTTCTTGTGTCCAGCAGGTGTAGCAATTCGGTGGTAGAGGTCTGTTACGACTTCTGAGTCGAAATTCAGGAATTCTACTTGCAATCTATCTTGTCCAGGTGATTTATTTGATTTGGGTGACTTCTAGGCAGCTTCAACCTCGCTTATGAGATAGTGCTTGGGGGTACCAAATGAAACCCAAATTATCTGGTTACGGTATGAGGCCATCTTGTGGTGAAACATTCCGAAAAAAAAATAACGCTTGATTTTGCAGATGGGTGTCATCTTGTATACAGTGGGACAGAAATATAAGGTACACTCTTGGATATTTCTCAACATGTACCAGATGACAACCATCTACAAAATCAGGGGAAATTTTATTTTTCAAAAGGGTTTAAGTACATCCAGCTTGTCAAAGGAACATAGATACGATATCTCAGTGACAGAGTAGGTATTAAGTTTCAACTTTCAGGGAAACTAGAAGGGAGTAAAATTAAAGCAAAAGTGGATAAAAATCAGTTTTATTTCAATCGCATGGGACTGGAATATTTGCAGTCACTCAAAAACAAAAGGAACTACAGGAATTTGCATACTTTTGATCTTGCCAGATCAAAATACTAATAGATTCGTTGCACTCAAAAAACGGGGCCTTGGGCTCGAAAACTTGTGGTTCCGATCGGTTCAAGAATTAAATCCTTAAGTCTCTGGACCAATTGAATCCCACTACAGAGGAAATTAGAGACTAAATTTGGCTTTATATATTTGTGTCACCAAAAATGGGCTAACTGTTTTTGCCCCTGGTGGGCTTGAAACTAGCGGCGTTTGAGACCGGCCCAAAATATCCCGAGTAATTCGTCTGGAAAACATTTAACATATTTCCCTCTACCTTTGGTAGTGTCTATGTTTCAGAGTCATACTTGGAAGCTGTTAGTACTGTGATGCCTACTATTCTAGTCTTAGTTCCTAGACTTATTTTTGTATTCTTCCATTATTTTTTCAATCTAAAATAGTTATCTTGCACCTTCGCTTTTCCACCTTTTACATCTCTACCACATATTCCAACCTTACTAGTAGGATCTTTGTATTTCAGTGAGTATAAACATTCTTAGCGATTTTTTCTTGAGTGATCTCTCATTTGTTTTGTTTTTTGTCTTTTTTGTATATAGGGGTCTCGCCGATGCAGCCGTTCACGCCGCGAATGTACGTGCCGAACGGGAGCTGAGGCGCGAAGCGACCGTCGCTGGTGGTGAAGATGTCGTTCACCACGCCGACGACGCGATTCATCGCGAGCCGGCTCAGGCACATGTCGCCCGTGGTATCGACACACGTCGCTTGCGCCGACACACCGGCCGGGAGCAAGAGGGTCAACAAGGCGAGGCTCAAGGCAAGGCGGCGCGTCATGGCTGGTGCCATCGTACCGCAGCCGCCCGAGCGCTGCCGTGGGGGCGGGCCCTAACGGGCGCCTTAACGCGCGCCGGCGACCGCGAACGCGTGCAGCGATGGGGACCCAGAAAATATTAAATATGTGTTGCAAGATAAAAGATTCACAGTTAATTTTAGCAAAAAAGTCGTCTTGCTAAATCCTACTTAACACAGAATAGGATAGAAACCGATCATAGTCGGCAGTAAAGTTAAACTGCCCTAATAGGGGTCCTTGGTCCCGAATCCAAAACGTGCCCTATTTGATAAGAAGCCTCGTGGTCACCAGTCTTTGATCTTTAACGCCACGCCTATGCCGTTGGCGGTGCCTCTGGAGTAGTACGATATAGTAGTATCATCGAGGGATTACAAGGGCTCTACAATTTCTTTCTGCACTGATATTACAACCAATAACTCTTCCTCGCTCTCCCCCTCTTCCGCCATGCGGTAGTGGTAGGGCTGCGTGACGTAGCGGAAGCCGTCGAAGGGCAGGCCGAAACCGTCGTGGAAGCGGGTCTTGGCGGTCAGGCAGGAGGTCAGAGTGCCGGTGCCGTGGTAGGCCTCGCGACGTGAGATGATCTTACGGCGGCCCGGCTGGCCCTGGCTGTGCCAGTAGTACCAGACCAGCTTGATCGCGGTGTCGTTCGCTTCGGTTCCCGAGGACTGCAACAGGATCTTGTCCATCCCTTCGGGTGCGATGGATGCGAGCTTGGCCGAGAGCCGCGCCGCCTGCGGTGTGCCCGAGATCTAGAGTAAAATCATGGGGGGGATTTGACAAGGGCGCCAATAAGCAAAGTCTTGGGGGGTGTAATGTGACAGATGCACCAATAATTGACCAAATTGGCAAATTTATTTTTAAGAAAAAGTAAAAATTGGAAAAAAAAGGAATGAGAGCACCAGAAAAATCCATGGAGGCTATGGGTCCCCAGCCCCTGGTATCACCACTAACTATTGTGCTAGTCTATAAACATACGTTTAATTCACATTATCATAGACCATTCTGCAGTTGAGCTGAAGTTGAAGTCGAACAGAGTCGAATAGTCTCATAGTCTTATAGACCTTCTACAGTGTGTCTTCAAAAATCATGAGATACGCTGTTTTGACAACCTTAGTGCACATAGTGCCTTTTGATTTAGTTCACATTTGCCCTCAATATTCTCTCAAACTTTCACCTTCATAGGCTTAGTCTTAATAGTTCTAGTTTCATAGTAGTTGTGGCGGTAGCGAGAGAAGTAGTAGTATCAGTATTAGTGTTGTACTAGTAGTTGTAACAGTAGCAGTAATAGCAGCAGTATTAATAACAGTAGTAGCAGGTATATGTTGCCTTTTAGTCAGTTGAATATCCCCCTCATGATGCCCTGGAATTTTTACCTTGATATAATAAGCCGTTCCAAAAATATTGCTGATGAGGGGTTTAAAGAATGTCTCGACAAAATCATCCAGTGAGCCCACAAATGTGAACACAAAAGCTAAATCTCCAAGGTGTTGACACACGGCGGTGCCAACCTGAAACTCCTACCTTCCCCATCTTGAAACACCCTCTTTCCCCCTTAGCCGCGTCCCTGACTGAAAATCAGGGGTTTAACCGACTGAATCTTGGACATTTCACCCACAAAAGTTAACATTCTTTAAACAGAAATGTATGGTTTATTGTATTCCTCTTACTTGTTTTAGCAGAGGATGGTATGATTTTGGTGAGCTCTATGACAAGATGAGAGATGGAGTTGAGAATTATTTGTCCTTAAGGGAAGAAAAGAGGTCTTGGACTTGCTGGAGAACATTTCAGATAACCATAAAATGGATTGCAATGAACTACAAAGGGATATGGAAAATGTGAGAGATATTGAATGTAATGAATTACAAAGGGATATGAAATGGTTGAGCGATATTGAATGCCGGGTTGGATTGAAAAAGCTGGGGAAGGAATCTTAGATTACCCCTATCAACCCAAAGAACGTATTGGTCTTTCTTGAGGGGAAGGTATCCCCTACGAAAAATCCCTGCTGGATGTCGTTAATGACTGGTAATTTCAACAGCATATAGCCTGAGGGCCAATTATGATTCTTTTACAGAACGCTTGGCGGACAAATGAGTGCCAAAATAAATGGAGAACAAAAAAAAAGCATGAAGAACATATCTGAAAAAACCGTCTCTTGCTACATATTTAAATAAATTACAAGCAGAGGCTAATCTCAATAGGTCGATAATAAATACTAAATATGATTACTGGAAAAATTTTGCAAATAGTCCTTCCAGAGAAACACGCGAGCCAACTATACATAAAGTCATGGGTCACATCTCTGGGGATAAAAATATCCTCCAATCCACTCCAGTATGAGCTATTATATAATAATACCCCTTATGATAATGACAATGAAAAGGCAAACTTATTTGCAACTCGTTCTTATACTGATTCAATATATGTAAAATTCACTAAGTTTAAATAGACACAAATAGTTCAACAGTCTTGAAGAACATTAATTTAAAAAGAAAATTTTCTCATGGAAGTAAAAAGTGAAGTTGGAATTTGAAACGAACAAAAATTACTGCGTTGCAATTTATCTATTATGTGTCTGCTAAGTTGATTAAAAAAAAAAAAAAATACTAATTAATGGCTATTCCCCATATTTGAAAAATTCCAGAACAAAGTACTTTACTAAAAGCACGAAATTAACACAGCAAAACCGTATTAAGAGTAAAAAAAAACCCTTAATCAGCCTGAAGAAAATAAAATACGGCAGAAGGCAGTCCTCAGTTCGGCGTGATTCACCTGGGCAAGCTGTATTTGTTTGTCAGCGAAGAGGCGATGCAAACGTTCTTGGCCGATCCGATTCCCTTCACCCCGGTGCTGAACGAAATCGACGTGGTTCGATTTTTCGAAGAACGAAAGATTGTTCCTGGCAAACGTGAATGGGGTGTGAAGGATCCGATTCACAACCGAATGTTCTTCTTTGCCGACGAAGCCGCACGAAACCATTTTGAAAACACTTATGAACGCTACACCGATGCTGCGATCAAAGTGATGGATACGGCGGTCAAAGATGCGAATCCCGGATCTTAAGCGAGCTGTAACCAAAAAATTGGAGGGCAACTAGGCCTCCTGCCCCGCTCCTTTTTTCTCATAATCATTTGATCAGAACTACGAGAAAGCCAATTAACAAAAAAAAAAATATACAAAATTTCGTTTGAATTATTCATCTGCGGAGAACCAAAATCAAAACATGCATTGATTCAAAACGTAAAGAAATTAAATAAAAAACAAGTTTTTTTAACGGAAAGTAAGGAGCGACATTGAAACTTAAAATGGACAGAAATTACTTCGTATATGAAAGGGGCTTCTTCCTCATGAACACCCCGCTCTTTACGATAAAGTTTTTACTGTTTAATAAAGTAGAATTGAATGGGAAGCAGCTCGGTGAAAAGGTCATTAAATAAATAAGTAATACATACAACTTACTCCGCTCTTTACTTAGGCAGTTGTATTGCGCCACCAGGACCATAGAAAATAACCTCATAGGTTTGTCCAAAATGTCAGTCCCTACATCCCTCCCTACCTTTCTCATCCAAGTTGAGGCAAAGATGAAGATCAAGGACCAGAAAAAAATCTGAGTAAGTGGGGCCATGAGAATTCAAATTCTAGCAGAAGCTTAAATCATGTTAGCAGTCTTTCAGGGCTGCCAAAACTTTCTGGGAGAAAGTATCAATTTTACCAAAGACAATCCCTGGAGCCATATTGGGAACATCCCCTCCAGATACAGGGCCAGATTGAAAGCTTTGACGTTTCTAGGCCCAAGCGTTTTTGCGAAATTTTCGGGGAAATCCCCGGAAATTTGGGGATTTTGGAAGAACTGACCAGAACGAAACTGATGAGCTAAAAATAATGACAGAGAGGTGATACTGAACTCTTAGCTTCCATTTTCGGAAGACATTTGGCTGTTTATACCACAGAATTCCTGCGTTACGCAGCAACAGCTTTGAATAGGCAGCGCAGCAGTATATTGCATTTGGAACTTTGACAATAAATCACTTACAAAAAGAAAATCACTCAGTGATAATTTATTGCAACGGCAGGTTTTCTTAGCGGCTCTTTTGCTTTGGGCGGCTGGGAGATTTTGCTGCCTATCGTCATGATCGCCAATTATCTCACTTATTATTTTTGGTCGGATAGTCAGGTGAAAAGATATGAAACGGAGCACCTCGCTCTGGGCTATTACGCCAACGATAAAAAATCCATTCCCTCGGATCAACTTCATAAATACCACAAGCTGAAATTTGAATACCTGCTAAACGTCTTGAAAAATACCGTTGTGATCGCTCTTTTATGCGGCGGCCTGGTATTAGCCGGACAAGGTCTGGCAAAAGGCGCCTGGCTGTGGTTGCTATTTCTGCCTTTGCTAAGGCCGGCTTGCCGGAGTGACGCGGCGGGAGAGCGATTTCACGCATTGGTTGGTGATGCCAACGAGCGTCCAATGTCGCTTTTTGGTTATTTTACGCCGCGCGAGCGTGACCGAACCGCGACCGATCTACCCCGCTAACCCGACTCATCGCCGCTGCTCCATAAGCCAATAGGCCAGGCCCACGGCCAAAGCGACCGCCACCACGCCGTGCTGCAGCTCGGCCGAGGCGAAGGCGAGCAGGAAGCCGGTCGCCAGCGGGCCGCAGGCAGCACCCAGGTCGCGCCAGGCCTGCATGCGGGCGAGCGGGCCGATCGCCTGCTCGTCGGCGGCGGCCTGCACATCGACGACGGTGAGATTGATGGCACCGACATCGGCGGCCTCAATGTGGGTCTGTTGCTCGACATTCCAGGTCTGATGTCACGCGGTAACTGCATGATGGCGGGGTACATGGACGAACGGGCCAGGGACTGGGTCTATGACGGCCTGGTTTAAGTGCTCACGGGCCGGGCCGGAGGCACAACGTTTGTGTTCAATCTGCTGGTCAGCGACATACTTGGCTTCGAACGCGCACCCGTTGAGTACATCGTCGATGGCGCGAAACGGCACGTGCAGATCGGCAAACAGATCTCGGGCGAAGTTGAACCCATCACCGGGCACGATCCACAACGCTGAGAAATTCAGCACCCCCTTCATGGAAATTCTTTTCCCCTATGATAAATTCCTCCATAGAAATATCCTCTCACGCAAGGAGGGGCCTAGCTGCCCTAAAATTTTTTTGATCACTCAAAAAGGGCACTAGAACTCCTAATTTTCATTAAAATGAGCCCTGTCACGACATTTTAGGACCAAAGGGTCGAGCCGACCACTCCTGGGAAAAACAACAACAAAAAACCAAATAAACACGCATCCGTGATCTTTCTTCTGGCAAAAAATACAAACTTCCACATTTTTTCAGATTAGAGCTTGAAACCTTCACAGAAGGGTTGTCTGATAGGGGCCTGGCTGACTCCGTGATCAGTCGCCATGTCGTGATTGGCTGCGTGCTGTCGTTTTTATTGATTGATCGTTCAATTTAAATAAAATAGGCTGTTCTCAAGCAGATGACCGAATCCAGAGGACAGCCCATGCCCCGTTTCGCCGAACAGCAGCTCTACATCGGTGGCCAGTACGTCGCCGCCAGCAGTGGAGAAACCTTCGACAGCATCAACCCGGCCACCGGCGAGGTGCTGGCCAAGGTGCAACGTGCCAGTCAGGCGGATGTCGACCGGGCCGTGGCCTGCGCAGCCGAGGGCCAGAAGGTGTGGGCGGCGATGACCGCCATGCAGCGTTCCTCTTTTTTAAGATGTTGCACCCTGTCATCTATACTGGGCGTATACTGTGCTGTATATTCGTAATTCCCAAGCTTGCATAAAGAAACCACCTTGAAACCATCCCAAATCCACTAATCCATCTTATTTTTAATTAACTACATGCGCATATAATACGGCCCTAACGGTACAAGCGATTCTAAAACCTAAAATTAGAGGACCTGGGCACGGGTCCAAGAACGATTTCGTTCTTGCCACCTCAAGATGTTGAACAACAGAGTTTAATATAAAAGGGACAAACTTTTCGTTCAAATACAAAAGCACAACAGCTTTGTATAAAATGGAAAACAAAGAAAAAAATGAGGTTTTTTTTTATCTTACGAATGGGTGATCGGTTCTCAATGAAATTTGATATATAAAAGGACCTCCTGTCTCAGAGCTCTTTTTTTTAATTCCGGCCAGATCTGATGACATTGGGGGAGATGGAGGGGGTAGCAAGAAATCTTGGAAAACGTTTAGAGTGGAGAGATCGGGATGAAACTTAGTAAAAAGAATAAGCACAAGTTCTAGATACGTAATTGACATAACCGGATCGGATCCGCTCTCTTTGGGGAGCTTGGGGGGGGATTCCCAGTGCTTTGGTGAGTTCGGTGCTTCTGGACGTGCTAAGACGATGAAAATTGGCCCGGATGGTCGCATTCGTTGTCGTAGGCAAAGACGCAATCGTTGGCGCCGAGCGCGTAGTTGCGTCCGCAGTCATAGCTGTCGGTGCCGAACGCGCAATAGGCCGGGTCGACGAGGCCAAGCTCGTCGCACTCGCCGTCATAGGCGTACTCGCATGTGTTGGACTGGGCCGCGGCCGGCACCGCCGCGAACGCCAGCGCGACAGTCGACAGCGCCGCCGCCACGATCCAGTTGGTCGGAACAGACATTTCGCTCATCCGCCTTGTGTCGAGATCAGGCCGCGTCCGGCACGCTCATCGGCCGGCTCTCCGCCGCCGCGTATGTGCCCATCCCAACGCGAGAATCGTTTGTTTGATGCAGTCAACTCAGGAAGCGATATAATTAGGTCAAAAGGGCCAAGGACCGAACAGAATGCTTCCTGTTCTTCAGAAGAAGTGATTGAGCATGAGATATGTTATGTGGTCCAAGCTGCTTGAGGTAAAGCTTAATTGTAACAACAGCATTAGCTCGTCAACTTTCAGAGACGGGTACTCATTCTGAAGCACGTGAAATAGTCCTGGATCAAAGAACTTGAAAGACCTGGGTTAAAAGCCCAAAGCGACTGCAACAAAGAGTCAGCTCTAGCTCCCCCAGCATGGTGTACCTACATTGATTTTCCTATAGCAAAGTACTCTCGGGTGCATAATACAAGGGGGGTGCTTATTAATTTTCTAAAAATGTTACCACACCCGGCCCTTATTAAGACCCCTCTCCCGTTTATTGATTTTGGCAAAACAGTGTCCAAGGCTCCATACGATTTTTATACGAAATTCAAGATGATGATAGTGAAGAAGAAGATGATAACTCATTCGAAGAGATGGAAGTAGACGATGGAGATGGTGATAGAAATATCTTCCTTATCATCAGTAATGCCATGTCTGTTGACTAGTTAACAAAATTATGTATATGTATTTTCAGTTTAATGCTGAACAACATTACTTTTCAAAAAAAGTTCCTCAATGAAAACAGCTAAAGTTCATTTGGAAAACGTTGGAATTTAGTTCAAATTTCTTGTACTTTGTAACTCATTTAGCGCTATACTGATAACACAGGATTTAAACTGAAATGAATTGCAAACAACTTTAACAGAAACAAAATCATATATTTGAAATGAAACATATTTTTAGCCTTCTTGATCTTTACAATTAAATTAACCTTATTGACTTTGTATTTGCTGGATTTTTTTTTTAAATTACCTGCATTGCAATGTTTTTTATCTCGTTGATATGTGCGTGCACAAGCGTAATATACCAACTGTAGTTCTCAGAGGTTGCAACAAATTTACCCTGCTCTGAATACTATAAGTCATTCCAAAAATATTGCTCATACACCCATATTTCAGTGTCTATGCCCTTAGTATGTTTTTAATTTAGCTCAAATTTCCCCTCAATGTTTCATTAGATGTTTGTTTCAACATCCTTAACCTATGCAGTACTCGTTACAGAAGTAATAGTTAATGATAGAAGTGGTTGTAGTAGTAGTAGTTGGGCTAGCAGCATATTTTAACCCTCAGTCATCAGTCATTCCTAAGCTACTTTCTTTTGGCAGCACATATACAAATAACATTTTTTGATTTAGTTCAACACATAATATCTTCATTTTTCCAACATACGTAGCTATTATGAATACCCTTGTGGTGGCTGAGTGGATAAAGGGGCGTCTTCAAATCGTGGGTGTCGCGTTTCGATTCCTGGCTACTGTGTGGGGGATATATAATTAAAAACAACAAGGAAAAATTTGATTTTAAACAGATCGTATAAAAAAAAACAAAAGTGAAGAAAAGCTTGTTCCTACATTAGCAATTTTTTTAATTAAAGCGACGTTTAAAATTGAAATGATTAGTAAATATTCAATGTCTGGGAAGCAACCCTCTTCCTAGCCCATTGAACCGAACACTGACATATTGTGTTAAATACTAATGATACTCTCAATGAAGAATATGCTAAATTATAAAGCACACTTCTTAAGCATAAAGACATCCATAAATAAACATTTTCGTCCCCAGACAAAATGACAAAAAAACAGTTTGACCACATGCTTATAAGCAGAAAATGCGAACAAATCTTAGGAATGCTCGCTAATTCAGAGGGACATATATAAGCTCTGATCATTCACTTATGACAGCAATGATCAAAATTAAGTCAAAATTCCCAAAAGAGAAGATGCCTTTGCCAAAACCACAATTTGACTTTGAAAAACTGTCAGATTGGAACATCAAAAATGAGTTCATCACAGAGCTATCTAAAAGATTTATTCCTACGAGTTCTGAAGTCAATTGAAGAAATAGATAAAGCAGTGACACTTTACGAAAAAGCGCTTACAGAGGCCATTGTTTTATTCGTCTCATCAAAAACAGTAAAAGTCTCATCTCGAGATAAGCCTTGGTTCAATGCTGGTTGTAGAAAGGCAACCGGGGCCAGAAAAAAAAGTTCACAAGAAATGGTGTCCGACTGAATCTGACGAGGACCGTGCTGCTTTTATTAGCGCTCGAAATTAGTCTGTTAAAGCTGAGCGTCAAGCTGGAGCCGATTACAGACACAAGTTTGTAGACAATATGAAAAGAGCCCTTGTAAAGCGGTGATGGAGGGTCGTCAAAGAAGCTCTGCCTTCGCTTCTTGCCCAGAATTTTAAAGTCTCCAGTTATAAGGGCAAAACCGGTCCTGTTGCATAAAGAGTTGTCCTAGTCTACTATTTCTAAGTTTCAGCAATTTCGAGTAAACCCTTGAAATTACGGAGTGAAAAAAGTGGTACCACCAGGGGGGATCATGCCCACAATATTTTCCTCGTGCCCTCATTTGTTTGTTTATAAAAATAAATTCGTCAATTTTGTCGTCAATTATTGGCACCCTTGTCACATCCTTCAAAGATTTTGTTCTAGTTCCGCCTTTAGCCACCACTATAACAAATAACTGAAGTCACGCGGATTTTCAATCTGCATGATTGCAGTCTGGGGAATTCGCAGCGAGGATACAACTGTCCAAGGATATTTTCCCGGCAGAAGAATTTTCCATGAGAGGAACTTTCTATGGCGGAATTTTTCATGGGGGGATATTCCACAGTGGAGGGTGGACTTCCTTGGATTATTTGAAAAACGATTAGAAAATAAATAAAGGACATTTTTTCTACTGAAAGTAAGGAGCAACATTAAAACTAATAATGTACAAAAATTATTCTGTGTAAGAGGGGGGCTTCCCACTCCTCAACACTCCACTCTTTACGCTAAAGTTCGACCTTTTGTCTCAATTCTTTAAGAACAATTCCTGAAACACAAAGTATTGACGTGCGCACAAGGTCTCGCAGATATCGAAGTCTCTGGGCTACCCGGTTACCTGTCTCGGTGTCCCCAAAACGGTCGACAATGACCTGCCGATTACTGACACCTGCCCGGGATTCGGCTCTGTCGCCAAATACTTCGCGGTCCCGGCGCAGGAAGCCGCAATGGATGTCCTGTCGATGGCCAAGACTTCGACCAAGGTCTTCATACTGGAAGTCATGGGCCGGCACGCAGGCTGGATTGCCGCAGCCGGTGGCCTGGCCGGCAAGAATCCCGGCGACGCGCCACACATCATCCTGTTCCCGGAAGTGCCGTTCAAAAAACGCCCCTTCCTGAAGCTGGAAAGATCCTCCTACGTAACCCCCTCCCCAATCCATCCCCTCTACCAGAAACAATCCCCCGTGAAAACATCCGTATATTTTGCAATAACCTATACCATATGTAAACAATGGGGAGAGTTCACAACTTGCAGTCCTTCCTCTGGGGACTATGGGGGTTAAGTCATTCTCAAAGACACAGCTATTAGATTTTTTGACTATGCTGAACAATTTGGCTACCTCAAATTTTGATCGGGTGATTTAGGGGAAAATGAGCGTGGGAGGGAGCTTTTTGCCCTCTAATTTTTTGGTCACTTCAAAATAGCACTAGAACTTTTAATTTCCACTCGAATGCTAACGAAAAACTCGGATAAAAAACGGATATGATAAACGGATGTTGTTCGTTGGTATCCGTCGATGGCTGTTCATATTTGTTTGTATTTTTTGCAAATCATGGATATTGACCAACAACTCTTTATTGTTCTTAGGTATTTTGATTTTAATTCTTCAGATTTTTTGTCTTTTATTAAATTTTATTTAATTTTTGGGCGGTTTTCTTATTGGTTTTGTTGTACTTTCCGCATATGTTTTTCTCGTTTTGCTTTTTCCTTTATACTATTATTTTGTTGACGCTGAAGAAGAGATGCGGTAGTTCGCTCAAGATTTTCGCTTTCTGTGTTTTCTTCAAGTAAGACTGACACTTTAAGTCAATTTCTATCTTGTTAAAAAATATAGGTTGTTGGCATCGTTAACCTCAGATGCTTTGTGCCTCTAACATAAAATATAGCAGAAACATAATACGCTACGTTCAGACACTGCAAAAGTAGGAAGAACATAGATTGGAACTTACTTTTTAATCCTAAACTTTTCATCTGTTTATTTTCCCTTCTTTTTGCTAATTTTGTTTCTATTCATAAATCTGTGTTTTTTCAAAATTCAATATAAATTTTGTAATTTTTGTAAATATTACTGTTATAAGATCTTTATCAAATGATTTTATAAAGCTATAATTGTTGTTAACAAAATTAGTTTTAATAGACGTATTAATGGTAGTTACATTAGTAGCAGTATGCACATAGTGTTTTTTTATTTTCTTCCACATCCATCTCAATATACCCTGAAAGTTATAAGTTGATACCGTAAGCAGCTACTGGGACGTTGTTGGTACGTCATTTGACAACCTGCATGTACATATTGTTTTTGGTTTAGTTCAGCAATCCCTCAACGTTCCCTGAAAATTTCTCCTCATTTGCTTTAGTGCTAGCTGTAGTAGGAGTAGCAGTAGCAGTAGAAGTAGTAGTAGTCGCGTGCAAACATTACCGTTTAGTTAGTTCAACAACCTCCACAATAGAGGTCGAGGAACTCGCCATGGAAGTCGACGCGCTCGCCGTTCAGGAGCGCGCGCAGGACGTGCATGATCTCCAGCGACCGGCGATAGCGTGGCGCGGACTCGAGGGGCGCACCGGGGAGATCGGACGAGATGATGTTTATCGTGAGCCGGCCACCCAGCATGCGGTCGAGGGTCGCGAGCTGGCGTGCGAGCTGCGGCACCCAGAGCTCGCCGCAGCGCACCGCCACGAGCAGTCGGATCTGCTCCAGCAGGGGCGCGACCCCACTTGCGAACGCGATCGAATCGATTCCGAGCTGATAGCCCGAGGGCAGCAGGCTGGTGACGTAGCAGTAGTTTTCAAAAAAAGGGGGAAACACCCTCAAAAAGTCAAGTGATCTTAACGAAAATCACACCATCAGATTCAGTACATTAGAGAATCCTACAGTAGAGGCTTCAGGCTCTTATATACAAAAAGTGGAATTTTGCAATTTTTTTCCTTCCCAGAAGAAAGATCACTAGCGCATGTTCATTTGTTGTTATTTTTTTTTCCCCATGGTATGATCATATCGGACCAGTGATCCAAAAAGATCGAGAGAGGAGACACTTGATCAGAAATCAAAAGTTTTAGTGCCCTTTTTAAGTACCCCAAAAGTTTGGAAGGAAACTAGTCCCTCTCCCACTCGACAGTCGAGACATCGCCAAAGAAAGCAAGGCGCTCTTCGTCCGTAGCTTCCATCTCAAAAACCTTCACCATGTGCTCGCGGAGCAGCATCCAGTGGGCTTGGTCTTTGGCATCGTTTGCGTTTTGCTTGCGGAAGTTGTCTTCGTCGAAGCCTTCGGGCAGCTTGTTTTCGTTGCGGCGGCGGACGTCTTCGATGTAGGCATCCAGGTAAAACTCCACCACCGACTCAGGGATGGGTAGCGGATGCAACTCCTTCATACGCTCGATGAGCTTGCCTTGCAAGTAGTTTTGCGAGCGGTCCGTCCATGAGTCGGTGAGTCCTTTGCGAATGTGTAACGATGACGACGACGACGACGACTACGAGTAGACAAAGACACAGCAGCAGCGATGGTGGTGGCGGCTGCAATGGCGTCAAGAAACGATCGACATGATTGCATTGTTTTGATGATGGTCAGCTCAGCAGATGAAGAAGTCGTGTTGGTGGCGGCTGTCGATGATCTTTTTGTTGTTTATGACCATGACGACAAACATCTTTGGTCACGCAACTGATGATGATGACGATGCTGTGGCTCGATAGCAGCAGCAGTGTATGACATGATCTGTACATCTGCTTGTGTGTGCTTGTGTGTGTGTGTGTGTGTGTGTGTGTGTGTTTGTGTGTGTGTGCACATAGTAACATGCACAGAGATACAGCACATATGGAAACTTTTGACTCAGAAAGAGAAAATGACAGAACATGTACACCAGTACTAAAAAAATAGTACCTCAAAATTATATCCTAGATGAATATCACTGAAAATAATTGGCTAAAGAATACCATTATGATTTAGTAGTTGTAGGAGGAGGACCAGCTGGTTCTTCAGCAGCGTATGCAGCTGTAAAAAATGGGATTAGAGTAGCACTAATAGAAAAAGAAAGTAGCATAGCAGAAACAGTAAGAACTAGTGGTGTAACATGGATTCAAAATATTAAAGAATTTGGAATTCCGGAAGATTGTTGCAAGAGGATTACTCAAACCCCAGGTCCTATAAAATTATAACTCTAACCTCCTTTCAATTGAAAGTGATGGAAAAATTGATTTATTGGTTTCTGATAAGTAATCCAGAAACCAAGAACATGATATCTGATAAACAAATCGGATTTGAGATAGGAGACTCTATAGATGCAGCGGTTCACCAATTGGCTGGCAAGTAGAGCAGGCCTTAGAATCTAAAGAATATGCCTTGGGCATATTCCTCGACATAAAAGGGACCTTTGAAAGGCTCTCTGTAAATCAACGAATCGAAAGTGAATAAAAACATCGAAGATTCTTCATTAAGGATATCCACAGAACCTATAGCTATGCTTTCTAAAAAGTAAAAAAGAAAACAATGGTGCTATGAAAACGTACTTGGCCTAACCACCTGTAAATTTTTGGACAAGATATATTTTTTCAGTTCAACTTAATGAAACATAGAATAAAATTAATCATTTTCCAGTTTTATTCTCATTTAATTTTGAAAAAGGCCCCAGTTCTCCCCTCTTTCCGCCTGAAATTCGGTTTCTCCGAAAATTTTGTCAAAACTAAGATAATCCTCCATAATCCAAACATTCTTAATGATGGGTTAGTTTTCTTTTTTTTCTTTTTTGTGACTATAAGGTTCAATTTCAGTTTCCTCTGTCGACACCGTTCGTTTCAGTCTCTCGACATTCCGCCGCAACGCGTTCTCCCGACTGCGGGCCACGCTCACTTCGTTCTCGAGAGCATCAACGATCTTGCGCGCCTGTACGCTGATCTTTTCGACAATCTCAGCCATTTCGGAACGGGCGTTGATAATTTTCGGATGCTTCTCTCCGTACCGATTGCTTAACTCTGAAAGTTTCCGGCGAAGCGATAGCTCCTCGGCCCTCAGGTTCTGGATAACCACGGAGTTTAGTATCTCCGAGAAAGCCGATTCATTGCCGGCCGTCTTGATTTGAGCCCTGGCCTGCCTCAACCGCGCTTCGGCCTCCGTGGGCGAATCAGGGCATTGAGGCAGGGGCGCAGCTTAGGGGGGATGGGGGACTTTTATATATGGTGTAGAATGTAATTTTTACAATCAAGACACTTATTAAGAAAACGAGACATCTGGACAACCAAAAAATTGACTTGAATTTTTATTTTCGTATTCCTTTGTGCCATATTTTTAGTTTTAAACAGCATAATTACACCTTATATGTCCGCATTTGTTGGCACACTGGACGATTTTGTTGGTACACTCTTTATATCCCCCTCCAAACTCTAGATGCACCCCTGCAAGGGGGTGTACATTACATAGAAGTTTTTTGGGTGCGAATCAGGGCATTGTCATCAATGCAATATTCATCCACACTTACCATTGAATGGATCTCTTTGCATATCTGTTCAAAATTGAATGATAGCTTTTTGAGTTGATCAAAGCTATCTATCTCCCACATCACTTGATTGTGATACATCTTGAGAGTAGAACAGACGACACATTTGCCCACAGTGTGCTGAAGCTTGCAAGTATATTTCACAATATTGTGGTTCTGCAGTATGGTACCATTTTATACCCATCTGATAGTTTGTCACATATATTTTTTGACATTATGCGATGGGTGACAGAAGACATAAAGTTTGCTTATGATTACTTTATCACTCTTGGATCTTCTGCATACCTCAGATCAACGATTCTAAGTTAAGATCATTTTTAACAAGCCGAGAGAAAAAATTATATTCTTGAACTCTTGTAACCGAGGCCATGTTTTGGTTAATTTGTTTTATTGCTCACTTTTCAACTTTGATGAAAAAAGATGAAAATTAATTGGGTCGAAGTAATGCAAAAGCAGTTTGAAAAGCAAATAACTTATTTTAGGTCAGGAAAAAATTTTACTCTCTCAGTTTGAATTTGGCCGATTCGGAGAAACTATGAAAATGCATGTTATCGAATTTGTCATTTTACCATATTTGTTCCAGAAAATTCACTTGAATTTTTAAAAAAAAGAGAGGAAGGACCCTTGACTTTCCACACCAATTATTTCTCATCTGCTTTATATGTTCAGTGAAGTTTTGACAGAGTCACCTATATTTTGACAGGGCCTGTTGCTGTCTGTCAAAAATTTTGACAAGGTTACTACAAGATATTCTCAAAAGAAATGAATCTCATAATAGAAGCAAATGTCTACATTTGAATTTGGCTGAAGGAATATTTTTAGTTGGTCTGGTATTTCACTACATCAGACAAGAATTTTCAACACTTGGGCCCTGGTTTTGTCAACATAATACTAGCTGCCATTTTAACTTAATTTTATCAATAAAAAGCATATATGGCTACTTTTTAGGCATGGAAAGATCCTCCCATGTAATCCCCTCCCCCAGCCCCCCCACCAGAAAATATCCCCCCCGAATGCTTCCCAATAACCAATACTATGTTCAAACAATGGGCAAAGTTCATAACTGGCAGCCCTTCCCTCGGGAACTATGGGTGATTAAGTCGTCCTCAAAGACAAAGTAATTAAATATTTTGACTATGCTGAACAAAATGGCTATCAAAAAAATTTTATCCGGTGACTTTGGGAAAAAATGAGCGTGAGAGGGGTTCTAGTTGCCCTACAGTTTTTTGGTCTCTTAAGAAAGGCACTCCTTTTTCCGCACAGAGCCTGCGTTTTCGGCAACTTCATAGAAATTTTCTTCCTCCATGACAAATCCCTCTAAGGTAAGATCCTCCATGCAAACCCCTCCCCTCAACCCCTCCTCCTCCAAACCAAAAAAATCCCCCTGAAAACGTCTGTACACTACCCAATAACCAATAACCAGTAGTATATGAAAACACTGGCCAAAGTTTGTAACTTGCAGCCCCCCCCCCACGGGGACTTTGGGGGAGTAAGGCGTCCCCAAAGACATAGTTATTAGGTTTTTCAACTCAGTTGAATAAAAATGGCTACCTCAGAATTTTGATCCAGTGACTTTGGGAAAAAATGAGAATTGGAGGGGGCCTAGGTGCCCTAGGAAAAACAATCTTGCTTGAGAGTCAGCATTGAGTTTTTAGGACGTTCCGATGGTTTTACATTATTGCATTTTCGCGTGTGACTTTTCTGCTGATTCCGGGTTTTTTAATGCAACACGCGGTACAAAAGAAAAAGGCGGGCATATATTTTTCGCGTTAGGGAAGAAATTTACCCAGACACAAAAAATATCGGCAGGAGACATCGCAGCCATAGGAAAGCTCAAAGACACACAGACGGGTGATACCTTATGTGAAGAGAAACATCCGATTCAGTTTTCTTCCCCACATTTCATACGTCCAGTGATGTCTTTTGCGCTCGAACCTAAAAGTAACTAAAAATTAAAAAAGCAAATAAGAAAAATAAGCAATTTTACGTACGGCATCAGTCTTTAGAACAGACCTGATAACAGACAAAATGCTACAAATACTATTATTGGAAACTCATCTCAGCCCTAGGCTACCTCAGGCTTATAGCTAAAAGTACTCTTCCTCCAGCCCAAATAATGCTGAGCTTATGATCTCACCTCATTCAATTAGAAGACGGTCTGAGTCAAGACTGGCCATAGATGGATTAAAAACATGATTTTGGCCTGCAATCATCCTTCACTCGTGGAACCTGTCATACCTGTTCAAACTATTCTTTCACTCTAGCATAAAAATTGGGCTTTAAACATCAGAGGTATAGGAGTAAAATCTTCGAATGTCAAGTGAGCCAAAGGATAAAAATACTGGAAACCTTACAGTTGGGGCGAGTGTCGTGACCTTTTTTTGTATTATTTCTCTGAATTTGTGTAGATATATTGATATTTTCGCCTCAAAATATACTAAACACTTAAGAGTTAGAATTATACCTCCTGTAAGTTTAGCCGTAACTCTGACTGCCAAATAAATCAGGGTGAAAACATACCAATATTTAAATAGTCGAGGTTGGCATCGTGAATTTTGACACTTCGGATTCAAAACCGACCAAAGAATGTACTAGTCAGAGTGGTGCCTGCCGATGAATTCGCCCGGCGGCACCAGCCCCTGCTGCGGATGACGCCAGCGCACCAGCGCCTCGGCGGCGTTGAGCTGATCGTCGGCGAGGTTCAGCTTGGGCTGGTAGAACACCTCCAGCTGGCCCTCGTCGATCGCCTTGCGCAGCTGGTTTTCCAGCTGCAGGCGCCCCAGGGTGCAGGCCTGCAGGTTGTCGGTGAAGAACTGGAAGGTGTTGCCGCCCAGGTGCTTGGCATGCTGCACGGCCATGTTCGACTGGCTGATCAGCGTGCCGACCTCGCGGGCATAGTCCGGCATCAGGCTGATCCCCAGCGACGCGCTGACCACCAGCTGAGGGGGGGGGGTGGTAGTAGTGAAACAAAACATTTTTAAAAAAAGAGTATAACGGATGTTTATTAAATATTTTTACATATATATTTAAATATATATTTACGATGATATATTTGCAAATATATTTAAAAGCTATACAGCTACAAAGACAAGTTTTGTCAGCCCATAAAGAACAGGATGACACTAACAAAATATACAATTAAAAAGACAAATTCTACTTAATATGGTTAATAGGCAAGTAACGACACAAGTCAAAGTGGTATAGAGACATATTCAATTAGTAGTGACTAATTGTTATTACAAGTTAGCTTATTATTTATTAATTATTTCTTGCCCCAGGAGTGATCGTATCAACCAGGTGGTCCAAGAATGAGGCGAGAGGTCTAATTTTAACGAAAATTAAAAGTACTAGAGCCCTGTTTAAGTGACCAAAAAAATTGGAGGGCAACTAGGCCCCTTCTCACGCTCATTTTTTCCCAAAGTCACCGGATCAAAACGTTGAGTTAGCCATTTGGCTCAGCATAGTTGATTTATCTAATAACTGTGTCTCTGAGGACGACCCCCCACAGTCCTCGGAGGAAGGGCTCCAAGTTTTAACTCTGCCCATTGTTTACATATAGTATTGGTTATTGGGAAGTAAATAAACGTTTTCGGAGGGATTTCTTTGAAAGTAAGGAGCGACATTAAAACTTAAACCAACAGAAATTACTTTGTGTATGAAAGGGGCTGTTCCCTTCTGAACCCCCTGCTCTTTACGCTAAATTTTGTTACTGTTTAATAAAGTAGAATTGAGAGAAAGAGTCAAACTTTAGCGTATAGAGCTGGGCGTTGAGAAGGGAACAGTCCCTTTCATACACGGAGTAATTTCTGTTCGTCTTAAGTTTTAATGTCGCTCCTTACTTTCAGTTAAAAAAATTAGTTTTTTTATTTAATTTCTGAACGTATTTAAATTAATGCATGATTGATTTTGGCTCTCCGCACATAAATTATTAAAATGAGTTCAGAAAATAACGTCATCTCAGGCTCTTCAACTGAACATGATCTGGACTCCTTCTCGCATAATGATTAAGGTAAAAAGAATTGATGACAGTGTTGCAAAACAGGCTATTCACCACCCAATTACTTGGAAGGTTGCTCTCACTGAATCCTCAAAGTTAATAACCTCTGCTGCAAATTCTCTTTAGAACCCGTATTGCAATACCCGTAATACCCTTGTAATACCCGTAATAAAACCCGTATTGCAGCTACTAATATATATGTTTTGTCTTTTGCAGGGCATCGTATCCCACATCACCTTATCCCTCCAAATAGGAAAATTGCAAACTCTATCCATATATGTATTAATTTTGGTTCGTTTTAAGTTTTAATGTTGCTTCTTACTTTTAGTTGAAAAAACATGTTTTTTTTTATTTGATTTATGATTGTTTTTTAAATGTTGTTGTGAAACCCGGTGCCCCCTTCAAGGAAAATTCCCTTCTCATGTGAAAATTTCCTCCCTGGAAAAGCCCTCCCAAGTAACCTTCTGCCCCCAAACCTTCCCCTCCACCAGAAAAAAATCCCCCTGAATACGTGTGCATACTTCCCAATAACCAATACTATATGCAAACAATGTCTAGAGTTCACAACTTGCAGCCCTTCCACCAGGGACTGCGGGGGATTAAGAAAGTCCTATTATATAGCGTATTAAAAACATATTTTTCCTGTGTTTGTATGGTATGATAGAAATTTGTAATTTGGCTCCCTCTTGACTTTACTTTTTTGGAGTAAAAACCAAGTCTAAGATGTTTCCGTCTCTTTTTACTTTTTCTTTATATCGTGACTTTTTTCCCTTTATTTTTAAATTCTAAAGACATACAAATAAGCCAAAATCCAAACACTACAAATACTACTAACAAATCACCGCAGCACCAAGCCGCCTGAGGCCAACACAGCTATACTATTCAAAGCCTCTCTTTACACCTCCCAAAAAGTTCCCATTTCCTTTGAATCATTCTATCATTACCAGTTTTGTTTATGACAGTTTTACAGCAAAGAAAAATAATTTCATGTATTTATGATTTCACTCTTAGAAACAATGTTTTGCTAGCTATTTTTGCGTTGCCAATGAAGCTTTTTGCGCCCCTAACTGATGTTACACAGCCTAGAATCAGTAAAATTTCCAGAGGAAGTTTTACACGGGGGACAACTTTGCCAAATTAGTTGAGAAATGTTCGGAAATTAAATAAAAAACAATTTTTTTTTAACCGAAAATAAGGAGTGACATTAAAATTTAAAATGAACAGGGGACATAATATTTAAAGGGGATGTCCCCTCCTCAACGCCCCGCGGATCAGTGGGCCGGAGCGGAACTCCCCGGGGTCGACCTCGCAGAGAAGGAAGGGGTCGGGCGGGCGATGCAGGAGCTGACGGCACTGCTCGATCAGGAGGAGACGGGACGCAGCGCGCGTGTGACCGGACGCGAGAACCCCCAGCTGATCGCCGCGCTCGTGCTGTTGGAAGACATCCCGGCGCTCTTCGAGTCCGTGCTCGCGACTCCCGATACGCTCCCGCCGTTCGCGACCGCGACGTTGATGTGGTGTCTCGAGCGCCCGCTTCTGCGAGATGTCGCGATCGCCCAGTGCGCCACCGACCTCCTCGGCGGCAAGCGCGCCTACAGCGTGCTTGGTTTATTTTCATTACATGTGTAAATACATCAGTTTCTACCTATACCACCCCCCAGTCTCGCCCTCAGAGCTAATTCTGTATTTATCTGAAGGCTTAATGAGAACTGAGATGTTTTGGCATTAAAACGCAACCTTTGAGGTATCTCTCTCTCTCCCTAAATACAAAACTATCAAAGGACCTCATTGCAGAAGTTCAAGCGCCTTTTTAAGTTGTTATAATTTGTCCATTGCTTACATATAGTATCTGTTATTAGGAAACAAATGGACATTTTTCGCAGAGAAGTTTTTCGTAGGGCGGAGGGGTATTATCTGGGGGAATTTTCTGAGAAAAAACGTTTTTAAAAAATAACTCGAAGTCTAGGGAAAAAATATCTATTTTTTCTGGGTAATCATTTAAAACACTTACAAATAAAAATTTTCATATAAAAGTGCTCAAGCAATTTTGAATAGTCTTGAACAATTCTCGCGAGGTCAATTTTCGTTTTTTCGCGAGTGGACTCTTTTGCAATAGACAGGAATCTGCGCTGAAAGTCCTCCATGAAGGTCAATTGTCGAGTGGCAACTTCCAGGCTTTCAGAATCACTGTTGCATTGCTGTTTGTGATAATCGAGTGCCAACCGGCAGCCGGTAATCGAATTTTTCATTTGATGAGCGATGCCAGTGCTGTTAGTGATGTTGTATGAAACCAAGAGAGGAAAGGATATAAAAAATGGAAAATAAAATCAAATAGGTGAGATTTTGTCAGCCAGTGGCAAAATATGAAGACGAAGAGATAAGCAAATATTTCGACAAGAACCTCTCCCAAGTCGTCCTCAGTGCTCATAATAAAAAAAAAACAAAAAAAAAACAAAAGAAATCCAAACTTTCGAAGTGAACCTAACAAGAGCAGAATAGATACTGCGTAGATACTTTGCAGTATCTATTCAGCTCTTGTAGGGTTCACTTTGAAAGATTAAGATTTTTTTGATTTTTTTATTTATTTTTATCCATCAAATAGAGTAATTTTTATGATTTTAAGTTTTATGCAGTTTTTTTGTGGATCATCGAGAATTGCATATTTATCATATGCATAGTAAAAGCAGGAAACCCAGATTAGTGGAGACCCAAATCAGGCCTTCATCCCAAAAAAAATTATTCATACCACGTGAACTAACCATCTTGAAATACAAAGATTTCAAAATAAAACCACTTCTTCGGCCCCAGAACTCATCTATCATTAAATAATGCAATCCCTCTTATTACTTAATATGTTTTTTTCCTATTCAGGGGGGGGGGTGGAGGATTTCATGAATTTGAGTGATTATATTCTTCTTGAGAATTGCGTGCATATGACTCATAGAAATAGTAGATAGACTAGCTAGAATCAAACTTTCATGCGGTCGAGGCCGTGGGCGGCGACGTCGACGACGTCCTTGGCCATCACCCGGTAGGTCGTGTACTTGCCGCCGGCGACGGTGATCAGACCGGAGACGGATTGGCTGACGGCGTGCTCGCGGGACAGCTGGCTCGTCGACTCGTCCTCGCCCTGGAGGAGCGGGCGCAGGCCCGCGTAGACGCCCTCGATGTCCTCATGACGGAGCGGCTGCGCCAGAACCGCGTTCACGCGCTCGAGGAGATAGTCGATGTCGCGGCGACTCGCGGCCGGATGGGCGTGGTATTTGTGTGTGGCTCATCGAAGGTCGTCAGTAAAATACAGAGGGTTTCGTAAATATTAACTGCAGCAACATAAAAATAAGAGTAACTCTTACGCTTCACAAATATATTCAATTTAGAGTTTTTGAAGTATTACATAGTATATTTACTAACACCTTGCTTCTTTTCCAGGATTTGTTTGCTGACCTCGATAAAAAAAAATTGTTCAGGCCATTCATGTTCTGTACATCCATATTCATGGCTATTGACGTAGCCTTAGAATATAACCATACGTTCCCTGTTACTACTATAAGGTTTCAAAGCCAAGTGTAAATTTTATTTGTAAGTTTCTCTTCCTGGAAAACGTGAAAATTTGGGTATTTTTATCTTACGAATAGGTGATCAGATCCTAATAAAATTTAATATTTAGAAGGATCTTGTGCTTCAGAGCTCTTATTTCAAATCACGACCAGATCATGTGACATTGGAGGGAGTTGAAGGGGGAAACTGGAAATATTGGAAAATGTGAAAATTGATGTACGAATGGGTGATCGGATCTTAATGAAATTTGATGTATAGAAAGTTCTTATGTCTCAGATGCTCCATTTTCATTTCGAATTGGGTCCAGAGGCATAGGGTATTGGAGGGGAGAATCAGAATTTTTGGAAACCGGAAATCTTGGAAAACTCGGTCAGGTAGTCGGGGTCGGGGCTCTTGGCGAAGCGGATGTCGACCGGCGGCGGTCCGGAGACTTCTCGCAAAGTCTCGGCCAGCTCGCGGATCGTGACCTCGGTCTTGTCGTTGCCGACGTTGTAGGCCTGGCCGTCCGCCCCCGCGAACAGCACTTCGAGCATGCCGCGGATCTCATCGGCGATGTAGCAGAATGCGCGCGTCGCCATGCCGTCGCTCAGCAGAGTGAACGGCTCTCGCCGCAGCGCCGCACCCATCAGGTCGGGGATGATTCGACCGTCATCGAGTCGCTGGCCGGGGCCGTAGACGTTGAACGGGCGCACCGCCTTCTGAAAATTCGCTCCCGAAAAATGTCTGTTTACTTCCCAATAACAAATACTATGTGTAAGCAATAGGCTTTTCTTTTTGAGATTAAATGAAAAAAAGCAAATTTTTAACTGAAAGCAAGGAACAAAACTAAAACTCAAAACGAACAGAAATTATTCCGTATATGAAAGGTGTTGTTCCCTCCTCAACACCTCGCTCTTTACACTAAAGTTTAACTTTTTGCCACAACTCTACTTTATAAATCAATAAAAAATTTAACGTAAAAAGTGAGGCGTTGAGGAGGGGGGAAATCTTTTTCATATACGGAACAATTTCTGTTCGTCTTAAGTTTTAACATAGTTTTTACTTTGAAGATTATTTGACTTTATTTCTGCTCATTTTCGGTTTGATGAGGCTTTTTACTTTTCTTTGAAAAACTTGTTCCGTATATTTCCCATTAAAATACTATCTGTAAGTAATTAAATAAAAAAAGCAAGTTTTTCAACTGAAAGTAAGGAGCAACCTCAAACCTTAAAACGAACAAAAATTATTATGTATGTGAAAGGGGTTGCCTCCTTCTCGAGACCTCTCTATTTACGCTAAAGTTTTTTTTATAGAACTTAAAAAAAGAGCTTATTGTTCTAATTAAACGACCATTGTGTTTCAAGAATCGTTTTTAAAGAATTAAAAGACCCCCTATGAGGTCCCAATTCATTTAAAACTGTTGTTTTATTTTAAAGATGTCATGAGACAAATGATTAAAATCTGCGGATTTTTGGAGCACTAGCTTTGCTAAAAATATACAATTCAGACAATACTCTCCAATTTTTATTTTTTTCAAAAAAAAATATTTTAAGCCGTCCTCCTTCAAAGCAAGGACTTTCAATTAAATTCTTCAATTTTCACGTTTAGGGGGCATTATCCACACTCTTCTCTGAATATTACTAAATGTGTTTGTGAAAACAATTTTTTTGCTAGACAATGAATACATCCTTGTGAATAGCAAATTACCTCTAACAAGATTTTAACAGAACCGTATTGGAATATTAGTAACGACTTAGACACGAAAAGAATTTTTGTTTGAAGTTGTACAGCAGTTATGCAGCTGCCGTATCCATGTATTTTGCTTTAGCTGCAAAATTGGATTTAATTTTCTTTTCTTAGAATTAATTAATAACTAATTTAAAGCAGCGTGGCTGCAGTAATTTAACATAAATTTTATAGTTGAATTAACGCACTGAGATTGTCTTGTGGACTTTACGCCCGTTGTTAGGGCACAAATGTTTGCACAAAGAGGACGTATTTGGTCGCGGACCCGCATAGGTCGCAAAAATACATCAAAATTACTGCCTTACGGTAAAATAATTACGGACTTGTACCAGCTCCAATTACATAAAATTGACATATCTTTCCTGGCAACCAAGAAAGACGAAAACAGATGGAAAACGGAGTTATTTATTCCAAAAGGTGTTTTTAAAATTTATACATTATGACAACTGTTTTTAGGGGAGGAAAATGGCAAACCGAACTAGACTAAAATTTTTAAACGATCACTTTAGCAACATAGGGAATGAAAGAAAACAAATATCAAACAGTTTGTGGTAACGAACTGTAGTAAGGAGCGACCCGACTTAATAGTAACCGAAACTCTAAAAATGGAATTTTGATGCCAATAGTTACCATTGTGTGTAGTAATCCCAACTAGTAAAAACTACATAAGTTTGTTTTTTTTCGTTTTGAAATATGGCAGTAGGGATAAACTGCTTTACGGTAACTTGTTTTGATATTGTAAAAAAAAATTGTTGATCCAAGTCAAATTAACCGTCTTGAATCAGTTTTTTTTTTGTCGTTTTGAAATACGGCAGTAGGGGCGAATTGCTTTCGGTAAACTTGTTTCGATATTGTAAAAAAAAATTGTTGATCCAAGTGAAATTAACCGTCATGAATCAGTTAAAATATATATTTCAGAAAGTATATGAGAGTGTTGTTAGCTCTTTGAATTAAAATTGAATTGTAAAAATGTCACAAGTCTGAAAAAAAAAAACAAGCAGCATAAAGGAATACAAAAAATAAGAAACAGGCAAAACTCACAAAAAGGAGGTCGATAAACAAGGAAAAAAAGAAGCAGAAAGAGAAGAAGTAGGAAGAGAGAGAGAGAGAAAGAAAAAAAGCATTCGCTTTGCTTTATTCAAGTATACTAAAACTGCATGACAAAATAACATAAGTATCAAACTTATTAGAATCCGAAAAGTCTTGTAAATCAATTTGTATCTCAATTCTTTTCTTTTCATAAAGTTTAAGCTCAAAAAGCAAATGTTTTTTTAATATTGAAGTAGATGATGAAGCACCTTACTCTCAAAAGAAAAACTTACTTTATTTATTTAATTTCTAACCGTTTTTTTTTTAAATAATACTGCAAAATCCGGTTCCATTTGCATGGAAAAATTACAACTGATAAATTCTTCCTAGCACACTTACAGTTGAAAAAGACTCTAATTTATTTGTTTCTAGTCAGGCCGAGAATCCCTCCCTACGTGGAAAATTTCTCCCGAAGATCCTCCAAATGGAAACTTGCTCCCGCAGAAAATCCCCCATGGAAAAGTTCTTCCGCGGAAAATTTCCCAATGGAGAATTTCTTCCGTGTAAATCCCTCCCCCAAGGAAAGATCATTTGGACAATACCCCTTGGGCAATTAATATATTAATTATAAAAGTTAGATACCAACATTAACTTGGATAGCGTCAATTTAAACTGCAGGGTAGACACTTCTTCAAGGACACTGGAAGATGGATATCCTTCAACCGGGTCATCAGCAAGTAGAAGAATTTACCCCCATCGATAGTAAATAGCCCTTCCTTCAAGTAAGAGCTTTTATAGCCTTCATTGTTGTCTTGCTTCTTATTTCCCATAGGATTTTGAAAGGTTTGTACACGTTTTTTCATCAAATTTTGATTATAATTTTTCTGAGATGGTAACAGGGGCACATTCAGGATTTATTTTTTGAGGGGGGGTAATCTTCGTTATAAACCCTCTTGTACGTTTTTAATCAATCTGGGTAGCACAAGAAGGAACTCCCAATCCTCTTTTTTCGGTAACCGAGCGTGCAATTCTTCATTCAGCCAGCGTAATGTGTGGAAAACAAAACATCCTTGTAATTTTTGTTGAGCCCTCTTGTAAGTTTTCAATTAGGGTGGGTAGCACAACAGGGAACCCCAAAAGCTCTCGAGTTACTCAAATGATAATTCCCTTTAGCGTATTTTAGAGTTTTCCAAGCTAGAATTTTTGGTTTCTAGAATATGCATGCTAGGGTTTTTTTGGGGGATGCCTTTTCCTGAACTTTAAAGACGATTTTATTCTTTTTAAAAATGTGTAGCTATTATTATCAAACGTTTTTTTTTTTTCTACAACGACTATTTGCGACGAAGAACAGTTTTTTTTTAATTTGATTTTTCAAATGGAAGACTTGAGTAACATTTGCGTTTTTTTTATCAGAAGTTACTTTAATAAACTCATCCTGTGGCGTTCTCCGCCGTTTTGTGGCATAAAAAATTAGTTTTGCCCAGAGGGTGTCAAAATACAGGGAAATAAAAATTATAAGATAGTCAATCCATTTGTTATGTTCTGAGACCTTCAACTGGAGGTCTTGACCCCTCATCTTGGAAAAAAAAGCTCTACGATGAATGTATCCATATGTATCGAATATAGACGTGAAACTGGAAAAAATAAAAAATAAAGTATCTGATAGCTGTCACAGATCAAAGAAAAAGGCGAGAAAAGAGGAGCTCCCAAAAATCTATGCTTATGACCCTACTATTCACCGACCAGCGTACAGATATACACCAAAGCCTCCAGAGTTTGAAATACCTGCTAGGCCTCCTCTTCCACTTGAAGAAGTGATTCCATGCTCTGAAATGTTCAAATCATTTCTGAATGCGGCTCGACCACGACCTCCAGCAAGGAGCACTTCTAAAGCAGGTTATTATTAATTTAATCAAATTCAAAAAGCGAAGAATTTTCTTGGATCTTTTACAGCCCTTGGTCAGACCCCGCTTTGGGGGAGCTAGTTTTTGTTCTATTTTTCCTTTCATGTTGGGGTCACCTTAGCCCAAAAACTTGAGGATACAAGTTTTAAACCGGTTAGGAAAAGGTTTTTGGCTCTTTCTTGGGTCCAATTCTTTTTTTTTTGGGGGGGGGGGTGATTGCCCCGAAACATTTTTCCGCACATTAGCTTCCTCTTGGTCCAAAGACTTAAGGCTGTAAGTTTCAAATTGATCAGGAACATACAGTTTTTGGCCCGTTTCGGGATGCTTGACCCCCTCCCCCCCCCCCCACCCCTTTTACTAGGACCTCAATCTTATGGCGACATAGTAGGCCTAACTCAATAATAATTATAGATGTTAAAATATAAAAATTAGGATTATCAGACATATTACTTTTATATACAGTCTGCAAAGAAGCGGCATACACCTTTGAAAACAATAATTTCATGTTCGGTCAGTCCAAAATTATTGCCTCATATATTTTAACCAAATTAAGAAAGGCAAATGCGAAGTTTATTCATTGATCTCAAGGTATCACTCTAGTTTCTTGGTAAATTAGCTGAAAACAGCATATCTAGCATATTTATGTCCTGTACTGGAATATACGTTTCCAGTATGGGGGCTCCAAATTGGGCGTGGTCTTGTTGGTGGTGGTGCGGGTGTCGAGTGCTGGGTGGTGTTTGGTGCGGGGGTGGGTTGTGGTTGTCGACACCTTAGGCACAGGTATTCGACCTTTGAACAACTTTGAACAAAATGGCTATTTTGAAATTCTTATCGGATACATATGGGGGAAAGGGTTTGCGGGTGACGGCTGGTTGTCCTCCGATCACTTTCTACTCCTAAAAAGAACACTAGAAATTTTTATTTCCAATCAAACAAACCCGCTCTGAAATTTATACCAGCACCCATACTATATGAAGTGCCTCTGGAAAGAAAAATTAATCATATGTGGAAACCTAATAGATTAACTGTATTAGAGTTTGCTTGGAAAGGGCATATCAAAGAGCGTTGATTTATAAGTATTGGAAGAGCTCTTCTTCAGGCAAAAGCTCGTGCCTTTTGCCCCCTGGGGCCCCTGATCCTGCATTCATAAGCATTCAAATGTGTTCCTTCATCTTAACTAAGTATACTTCAGGGATCATTTAGAGAGTAGTTCTAAATAATTATTTGTTTACGATTAGGGATCAATCGTCGAATCAGTTTTGTTAATATCAATTATACCCCAATACCTCAGTTGGTATCAGCCTAGAACTAAGACTAGAAAATGAAACGAGAAGCATTTTACTCTTTGGAATGGGGGATTTGTTACCCTCAAAGACACAATTTCCTTGCTTTTCAAATACGCTGAAAAAATGGCTATCTGAAAATTTTGATTGCATTGTTTTCGAAACAATGGACGTCAAGATGAGGGAGTATTCGCCCTCTGATCATTCTTGACTAATAGAAAGGGCACTAGTCCTCTCAATTCCCAATAGAACGAGCCTTTTTTAAAGTTTCTACGACAACGCTTTCTATAATTGGCTTACGTGCCACAATGGCGTAACTTAAGACCTTAGCACTGAGGACTGTGTGAGGGAGGGTGGTTGGCATCCTCAAAAACATATTTTCCGGACCCTTCAACTAAATCCACAAAAGAAGCATAAAATGCTCCTTATAAAACTTCTAGTATTGTTAATTGTGATAGCGACAATGGTTACCTCGACAACATCAATTTTTATTCGGTTCCATTCACTTTTTAACCTTTCCCAACTCCCTATCCAACGACTTTTTAAAAGACCAACAAATCTATAAACTCTTCTCTTAATGTTCTATTAGCATGAAACGTTGTTTTTCGAAAGAGATTAAAAAAGTGTCTTTCTCTTCACCGAGTGAGGCTCCTGCCTCTGATACTTATAACAAATACAAGGAGATACCAGCATTAAACGGAACCAAGTTTAGTTGGTTTTTTCTCCTTTTTTTAAAAAAAAAAAAAAAAAAAAAACAAAAAAAAAAAAAAAAAAAACAGACCTGTAGTTTCAACTAACATTGCAAATATGGTTTCTTGAAGAGAAAAGCACAAGTCTTCTTGGGTGTAACCACCTTTTAAGAGTTTGGCAACTCTTTCTTCTAAATACGTCAAAAGGCCGGAAAAAGAGACATCCATTCCTTTCACTATGTACGGTAACTCTACAAACTTAGTTCCTCTGGAAATAAAACGCATTAAATTGTCGAGAAAAGTCTGTCTGCGCATAATTGACCCAATGAACAATCAAAAAAACATGTTAATGGTGACACAAATACTAAATCCTCATGTACATAAATTAAAATACAGAGAAATAGATCAGGAACTACAAGTGCCAAAGTAGTATCACCAACATAATGCTAGAAATAATTGAACAAAAAGCTTATATTAAGGGAAACTTATTAAAGCATTATTACAAAACTCTAGGTCTTTTAAAAGTGTAATCATTTCAAATCAAAAACACTTTCGGGCTCTTTTTACCTTCTTCTTCTTTCGGGCTCTTTTTGCTTTCTTCTTCTTTTTCTATCTCTTTCTATTGATTGTCTTCCCCTTTTTTTTCGTCTTTCAGGCTCTTTTTTCCTTCTTTTTTTTTCTCTTGCTTTTCATTTTGCCTTTATTTCACATATTTCAAATTGTTTTTATTTCCATTGTAGCTTTCTGAGCTCCTTGCATGGATTAAGAGGGGGGAGAAGGGCCTTGGAAAACAAAAACATAAAAAAAAAATATAAATAAGAAAAATTATGAATATTCCCATTTAAATCTGGGTGAACATAAAGCTCATGGTTCATTGTCTGACAATGACGATGCTGATTATGATATTATGCTGATTATGATAGATGCTGATATTATGAATGACGATGCAATGAACTACTGACGATGCTGTTGAGGTGAATTAACGTTGCCTGTGAGAGCTTAGCTACATACTTGCCTTTGAAAATTATTCTAAGAAACACCCTGCCAGAGCGGATGATAATGGCCCTTTTCCAGTATCTGACGAGCCCAGAGCATCAAGAGCCGCAAACCGATCATGATTAAAGCCGGCTGCAGATCCACCCATCACTGGTTTCTGGGTTTGTTGTTGATGCTGTTTCACTACTTCGGGTGTTGCAGGAATACCAACGTTAGCTATGGAAGCTTTGTTACCATCGCTGCCACTGAGTTCAACTGTTCCAAATATCCCCGCGTGTGCTTGCGTGCTGCTACTAGCCGAATCAGTACCACCTGTCAGGCTCATTGTGCCAAGGAAATCTGTCGTTCCCATCACGTCCGGCGGTTGTGATTGTGCCATTTCTATAATCTTCAAATGAACTAAAGACCTTACTACTATAAAATATTAGGCTTTTAGTACAGGGGGTGCTCTCTCCTCGATTAGTTTACCTATTGAGAGAGCTCCTCCTTAAGAAATTCCTCTCCATACAAATTTCTAGTTTATGGTAATTATTTATATCAACTATTTTGTCGTATTTGTAACTGGTTATAATTTTACTTTAATGTTAGTTTGTTTAATGGATTTTTGTATGTTGTGGAATTTTAAAATGAAACTGAACTGAATTCTAACAAAAAATCAATTGGGAAATTTGAAAATACCTAGAGCATCTGAAGAAAGACCTCTGACTTGGTCGCAGCGACTGCATCCGGCGCGCGGCCCAGCTTGCAAGTGCAATCAGCGCCAGCACTATCGCGAGCCCGCCAAGCACCTGCGCGGCGTGGCCCGAGCTCAGATGTTCCGGCGCAGCGGCGAGCGCTGTGTCGCTGTGGCACAGAGCGGGCAGCAGGATGGCGATAGCGTGGCGCATGAATCGACGCTACTGCAATTTACGCACGCGCTCGTGCGCCGACACCACGTCGGTCAGGCGGATACCGAATTTTTCGTTGATGACCACCACTTCGCCATGCGCAATCAGCGTGCCGTTGACCAGTACGTTCAACGGCTCGCCGGCGAGGCGATCTGTCTTTCTCAGGCTTTTTAGAAATAGATCTGAAACTGCTCCTCTTTTCTCGGATGCAAAGAAATCATCTTGAACAAGCCGGCCAGGGATCATGTTTTGGCCATTTGCCTGCGCTACTCTTTTTAAACAAGAGACGGCGGCATCTGTTCTTCCTTGCAGTACATGAAACTTGGAACTTTCTGGTAAATTCTTGAAAGAAAAGAGGAACAAGAATAAATACAATTTTCCGAAAACAGGGAAAGAGCCTAGAAGCATACTTTGGAAGTTCTAATATATTTTAATATGGAATTTACACTTTATAGTATTCAATTGAAATTACCAAACTAGAACATCCTAACCGGCGACTCGACTACACGAAGTGGGGCATCAGTTGTTCCAAGAGACCGGTCGCGTTCGTGCGCATGGGCAGTGGCAGGACAATTTTTGGGTGATTGAGGGGATCGCCATGTACTTGGAGTCGGCACGCTTCTTCGGTCCTGTGGCCACGCTCGGCGGGTTGGATGCCAACCGACTTCAGTTTGCCCGATATCGATCGCTTCAAAAGGCGTTCTACGTACTGCTCGCTGAGTTCGTACACCTGGGGCGATCCTCACTGCAGGAGGACCCTCGTATTCGGCGGCTGTATAGCCAAGCGGCAGGCCTGGCCCACTACCTCATGGATGGCTGCGGCTAAGGTAGGAAAAGAGGTTTTTCCTAGTGACTTTATGAAAGCCCTAATTAAGCCACTGCACAAGATAGGTGATAAGAGTGAGTGCGGTAAGTACCAAGGGTATTAGCCTGGTCTCTGTAGGTAGTAAATTACTTAGTAATATGATACTTTATAGACTGAGAGATGCTGTACGCAAAGTATTAAAAGAAGAACAGTGCGGTTTTAGAAAAGGTAGACGATGTGTCGACCAAATTTTCACTCTTAGGTTAATAATTGAACAGTGCCTGAGATATCAAACACCTTTGGTCCTCAGTTTTACAGATTATGAGCAGGCATTGGATTCTGTTAAAAAAAATATTTTGACAAAATTATGCCACTGATTGTCTCCCATAGCACCACCTGCTAGTAGCAAATCTATCTAGCCTAGCCTATACAGCCTAGTCAAGCACTAGCCTATATAGCCTACGACTTCTTTAGAGAAACTGGGAACCAATTTCAACAGAAATGATTGTTTTAAGGTGGCTCTATTTGAATGGAGAATGAGATGATAGCCTATAGGCCTAGGCCTGTTCCTATTGGGGTAAGTAACTTAACGTCAATGCAAAAGACCTACCCATGTCATTATTTAGGCTTTACATCAATTTTTAAGAGCTTGATTCACCAAATCAGCCAACCTCTAACGTCAGCAAAATTTGAAGCTGAAATAAAATTTCCTTCAAAGCGAGCTGGAAATTTCACGCCGCCATGCCAGGTCAGCTGGACATTTCACCAAACAAGCAAAGAAATATTGGCCGTGGCGTCCGTTGCTAAGTTAGAGAATCATTGGATGCCTTTTACAGATAATAAATCATTTAAACTAGAACCACGAATGATAGTGAAAGGAGAAGGGATTTATTTATGGAACGATAAAGGCGATAGATTAATTGATGGTTCCTCCGGCCTGTTTGCAGTGGCATGTGGTCACTGTCGACATGAAATAGCCGATGCGGTATCTACACAACTCAGAGAATTACCCGTAATTGGAGTTCCATCCGATTTTTTTTTCTGAATTAATTTTACTGTTTGTTTCTTTTAAATTCTAATTGGAATTTCATGTTTTTGCAGCCTTTTCATTATTCTTATATTCTATATAGACTTTTCTTAATTTTTGTTGTGGTTTTGGCATTCCTTGTCAGTTTTCCAGTTTTCGTGTTTTTGTATGATATTTTTGACTTTGAAGTCTGAATTCAGCCTTTTGCGAATTGTGATAGTGATTTTTTGAAATACACATCTTTTCTTAATAGAAAACACATCTTAATATTTGCCAAATATGTTTACAACCATTTTTTTTATTCTATTTTCCCAGCGAAATCAAAACTAAAAAAAAAAACAGAAGATCGTTTAGAATTGTATCTCTAAAATTCTTCATCTTTCTTTTAATAGTTCATCTGTTCTTGCTGCATTTTAGTCCGGAGTGAAACAGTGTGAAACACCGTTAATAGTGGAAAGTCAACAACATTAATGTTGGCACAACCCAAAGATGGTGTGGCGTCAAAATTTCAAGGCATTCCTTTTAACCAGAAAGTTTGAATCACATATAAATCAAAAAGTTGTGCACCAGTGAAACTCAGATAGTCCTATGGGCAAGGGTCCAAAGTCAGGAAAATTTTGCTGCTTTACATAGCTGTTATGCTGTCCATCACGTGAATACCATGTCAACTTATGGGCCATTTTGTGACCAAACACCGTATTGGTTATAACCAGTGCTATTTAGCACTTTCTACTAATTAAAAAGAAACAAAACTATAATTTAAGGCCTCACCGAGCACACCTAGTTCGAATATGCATAAAACTAGCGTTCTGAAGTTCTTGTAGCATCGAAACGAGTCAAATAAACTGAGCTTCAGTAACTACAAAAGCGGAAAGGAGGAGCTTGAGAGCACCCCAAATAATGGTCTGCAGCCCCAGGAAAACAATTTTGACCATATAGGTTAATTATATGCTTATTCCTAAGAAAGCAATCTTGGGGTCTTACGAAAATAATTCCCTATTGTTCTTCTTTTTTTATGTTTGTGATGGAAAGGCAGTGGTCTAGGTCGCTATTTATACAGAATCCATTTAAAATATTCTTTTCCTAACCAATGGTAAAGATTAAGTCAGTTAAAAATGAACAAATAATTTTTTTTTAAATCCACAAAAGAAGTTTCTCGGTAAAAATAAGCGGAAATTTACGCAAATCTTGTTCTATGACCCTTTAGATAATTAAACACTTTCCTTATTTAGTCCTTTTAATTTTTTTGTTTTTTTCATCTTTATTCTTATGCAAAATAAAAAACGGTAAGCTTTTTTCTAGCATTTTTGTAGGCAATTTCTCTGGAAAAAATCTAGCAAATCTTCATCCGCTTTTCAAAGCACCCACGCTTCAGAGCCATATTTGACCACTGTCATCACTGTAGCGTCCAATGTTCTAATTTTGGTTAGCGGACATTTATTCCTATTCTTCCAAACTTTTTTTTTAACTGTGAAAAAAAAAAACATAAACCTTGGCTGTTCTACTTTTAACATCTTCGCTGCTCCCACCGTCTTTACTAATAATACTAACAAGGTAAGTGAAGCTGCCCAGTTCATCAATCTTTTCGTTACCCAATGTCACCTTTTTATCTTCGCTTATTCCTAGCCTTAGTGACTTAGTATTGTTTGGTTTTGTCTCAATTTGAATATCAATAAATTGAATAGATTTATCTGGCCCACGATTTAAAAGTTCCCTACAATAATCCAAAGGCGAAGAATCATTTCTCATCATTTCGTTAACCATTCTTTGAGAGAATATTTTCCTTTGAAGAGATAACTCTTGAAAATCATCATCTAGAATCTAAACTTTTTTTCTAAATCACTAGATTTCGCATGATTTTTGTTTTTCAATTCCAATCATTTTTAATCTTGACACTCACTAGAAAACGAGGATATGACACTCGACCCTTAAGGTCCGAACCGGCGTTCTGATATTCGTCTCAATGCCCTCAGCTTCTAAAACATTCTGTTTTAAGGCAAAGAAGAATAAGACCAGGAAATAATGCAACAACATAGCACTAAATTTAGGCCAAAGTGATCTGGAAATACTCTCCCAAATAAAAAGAAAGGGTATTTCTGTATTATTCAGAACACACTCAATAAGTGAAGTTAGGTTCTTTCATGAAACGAACTACGATGCAGGTACATTTTAATTAAATATTTTACATATAGAGGTGGTTAGGTTAGGTCAAGTTAGGTATTTGATATAATGCACCCCACCCCATCCCCCTAATGTGCAAATATATAGCCCAAACACTTCCAAAAATGTTCCTTTTCGTAAGATTTGTTAATTTCTTTTGAGCCATATTAAAGTTTCCAAGTTTCCTGTCTTGCCAATTTCTCTTGCTCTTTGTACATGTCGCAGATTAGTAAGAAGATAGGGCAAATCTCCAGCCTTTTTTAAATACAATTTTCCAGAAAAGGATTGTTTATCTGCTTTACTTTTTATTTTATTTAATTTTTTGTTTCTTTTTATTTTACTCATTAAGGCCAAAATCAGCGTCATTAAGGCCAGAGTCAGTGAGTCATTAAAGATCAGCGTCTATAATTCTAACAAAACTTGGCAGCAATAATTCAAAAGGTGTCATTTTTGGTTAGAGTGATATTCATAACCTTAATTTTCATAAAGGTGACTCAGCCTTTGATTAGTAGGTGATTCAGCTTTAAAGATTAGTAGAAATCAGGCAAACATTCTCAGGCTCGTAAATATTCCAGTATCTTCAAACTTATGAAGTTTTATGCATTTAGATTCACCAAGTTCTTCTGATGCGCAGATCAAAAATCTTTTCTTATAATTTCGGCCACTGTCAGCGCCTGTCCCTCCTAATTTACAATTCAATATGATGAACTTGTTGATAAACTGACCCAACGTCTTGGGCTGGACATAAAGAAGTAATGCATAAGCTTAATAATGATGTGTATTCAACGAACAAAAATTGGGGATATTTGGGGGTTTTCAGCCGTGATCGTATCGGCCTCTGCCCAGGTGTTGAAATTAAACGTCACGCCCAAATTCGTGCATTGTGACATCCGCCATTCAATGATGCTGATCATTTCCCGGCGGCGTTCGCTTTGTGCGGTCAGGCGGATTTGCCCGCCCGGATCGGCGGCCGCTTCGAACACGACGACTTCGTGACCACGTTCGCCTGCCACGCGCGCGGCTTCCATCCCCGCAGGACCGGTGCCGACAATCACAACCTTTTTGCGCGTTTCTGCCTTGCTGATGATTTGCGGCATCGAAAGTACACGGCCCGTAGCCGCGTTATGGATGCAATAGGCCGTCTGAAAGCACACGACACTCTTCTTCGTCCAGAGTCTGCCGGGTCAGATCGAGCAGCGTGCGGTCCTTCTCCAGTTTCTGCTGAACCACAGTCAGCAAATCCTGCGCCTCCGTATATTTCTCGAAATAACGCAGAAATTCCAGACTGTCGTCAATGTCCTTGGCTTCTTCCACCTTCATCGCTCCATTTACAAACTCCACATTATACCCAGCGGGAGGGTCAGGGAAAAGCAAAGAAAAATGGTCTATTCTTGTATCGAATCGACACGAAGAAAGGGACCCGCCTCTTTGATCAGATCGACGGAAACGGGATCTGAAAACATTTTTTGTATGCCTTGTTCTAAACGTGTGGCGTGTTATGAAGTAGACAAATTTATGTAGCTGAGGCGAAACGGAAATTGGCCAAGGAAAATGGCACTTCGCCAAATTCAACCAAAAATCTTTCTCAAGGTACACAAAATATCAAAATAAACACATTTTTTGCCCCTCTGGGCCCATCCTAGGTCTATAATTGGCTTTTAAGGATTTTAATTTTAATTGTTCCGTGATTATGAAGCTTTTACGACGATACCACATATTTGTCAGTGCAACCACATTGAACAGTTAATTACCAAACATTAAATATAAAACAAACAAACATTAAATAAACCTCAAAGGAAAGCTATTCCCAAGAGGTCCAGTTTTAAACATCTGAAGTCGTCAATCAAAATGTTAATACGATAGTTTTTTTTAACCTTGTACCATTCGAAGTTGTGTTTTTTACATTATTTAAATCGCTGAAATTATTATGGCCTCAGGAAAAACACGGTCCGGAAACCAGTGCAGGACAGGGACTGATACACCTTCTCGAGTCTAAAGAAAGCACTTAAGCCGGATTAGAGCCGTACAGCAAGAAGTCAATGGGACATCCAGCATGAATAGAGGCTTTAGGCAAAACTCGGCCCAACTTGGTCACAACATGGTTTTCCACCCTTGGCGATGCTCTTCTATGAAAAAGCGCGCCCGGTTGGTGATCTCAACAGGTTTAACGCCAACCAGAGGCTGAGTAAGAGAAAAACTAGAGTGAGAAAGTAAAACGCGGTATCGCCGCTCAAATTCAAAGCGAATATCTGAGCATCGGGGACCGGTAAACCTCGGAAGCCACCGGTGACACTGGTCCAGTGGGAGACAATTTGCTCAACAAGGACGAGGAACGCGAGAGTCGCGACTGCCAGGTAGATACCCGTCATGCGCAAAGCCGGTATGCCGACGATCATACCGGCCGACGCAGAGAGGATTGTTGCGGCGAGCAAGGACGGCAAGAACGGTAGACCCTGACCTAGGCACCAGGATTAATTTATATTATACTTCGGTACGGAAAAATGAACGCAGAAACAAACACACACACCTGATCAGAGGCAACGATATGGTATTTCTTATAGTAAAGGCCATGAGGCTTCAACGTTTTATTGTATTTGTTTTTTTTTCTCAGAGACCCTTATATGGAAGGGGTGGTCGTGTAAACTTCGAAGGGGGCTCATTTGAATGGAAATTGGAAGTTTTAATGCCCTTTTTTGAGTCAAAAGGGATCAAAGGACAACTAGCAACCCCTCCGCGTCCTCTTTTCCCCAAATGCATCCGATAAAATTTGAACTAATTATTTTGTTCAAACTATTTTGAAGGCCTAAACGAATGGCCTCTTGGATTTGTTTTAGCAATCGTTCTCGGCACAATCCAAGTCTTTCACTTTACCTGGAGAGAGTTCAATCCAACAGCCTTTTCAGTCCAAGTCCGAATCGCCTATTTGGGATTTTTACTTTTGGGACAATGGGAGCCCATGTACGAGTTGTATTGGCTCTTGTTCCTTGGGACCACGGTTCGGGTTTTATCCGGCTACTGTTTGCTTGCCCGTACGCTCTCCTTGCTGCCTTGGAACCGGACAGCACCATTAACCATACGCTTAATCCGTCAAACATTTTTAACTTTTAAATCCGGGATATCTTGCCGTACAAGTCTCCCAATAACCATTACTATTTGTAAACACTGGTTAAAGTTTGTAACTTGCAGTCCCTCCCAAGAAGGCTGTGGGGGAGTAAGTCCTCACCAAAGACATAGTTATTAGGTTTTTCGACTATGATGAATAAAATGGCTATCTTAAGATTTTGATCCGGTGACTTTGGGAAAAAAATCAGTGTGGGAAGGGGCCTAGGTGCCCTTCAATTATTTTGGTTACTTAAAAGGGCACTAGGACTTATAATTTCCGTTAGAATAAGCCCTCTCACGGCATTCTAGGACCACCGGGTCGATACTATCATCCCTGGGAAAACAAACAAACAAATAAACACGGTCTCATGTTCGATACCTCCACCAGACAAAAATTATAAATTCATTGGAAAAACTGCTTAGAACTAAAAAACATGTGTCGCTGAGAAAGAGAATATCTTGCCATCTATAACTATAGTTAACAATATGTTATCTGTGTAGATGGCAGCAGGGAGAATCCCTGTTCTATGTGGTCTTGAAAAAGTGTCGGTACCGTGGATCGAATAGAGAGCACTCTGCTCAAGTTCGTTGATTCCATACTATTATATATTCGGCATGTTCTTGTTCTAGAATTTGTACCTTCAAAAGAGTTATAGTCTGTTCATGTTGTTAAAATGGCATAGATGCAGTGTCTTTATTAACATACTCATATCGGCTTAAAGCAATTGTAGTAAATAAACTTATTATATTTAACTCTAAATTTATAATGTCAGCTCTTGTGCATGTTTGTTCGAAAAGATAAGACTCACCTTGAAAAGATTGTAAGTCTTAAAGATTTGATTTTTTCGTATAGTACCCTCGAATCACCCTTTCTTTAAAGTTGAGGTATTTATTTATTGGTCACGTCTCCTTGGTTCAAGAGAGCACCTTTTGTTTGTGCCAATATTCGCCAGTCTGATTTAGCACGAGATTGTGACAACACACTGTCTGCCAAGTCTGTTTGTATATTACAAGATTTCGTTTTTTACGTATGACTTCACAATCGCGTGCCGTGTCGGCGGCAGGTGACATCCGGTTGAGAAAACCTGTGATGCATCGGCCGTGCCAGGTGGGTGGCGACGGCGGCACTTTCCGGCCGGTCTTCCGACCCGGTATAGTATGAGCGGAACAAGACTTGCGGGTATCGGGAGGAAACATCGATGGAAGCGCTGGTGCTGGAGCGCAAGGACGAGCTGTCGCTGCGCGACATCGCGGTGGACGGCGAGGTCGGGCCGCGCGACGTACGGATTGCCTTGCGGCGTGTGGGGGTGTGCGGCAGCGACGTGCACTACTACGCCCATGGCGCCATCGGCCCGTTTGTAAAACTAGCCTATCTTCTTTCTGCTCTACGGACTCTTAAAGTTCCCGTCAATTCTCAAATATTAAAAATGATATTACTTTCGTTTTAATTGATCACAATTAGATGCTGTACATGGTTATGATTGTCTCTGGTTAGCTACACAGAAGGGTTGGCGACCCTGCCTGCAGAGATAAAGACTGATAGGTGGTGCAATATGCCAGCTTAGAACAGTTGGTGGTTAACACCACTTTATTGTAGGTAGATAGACAATAAAGCCAGGTTTCAACAAGAGGAAAATTTTGTTTTGTTGGTACGTTTTGTGTCACTTGATGTCAATAGTGTTTTTCAGATGTTTAACGGTATTGCTTACTATTTGCCTTGTACCCTATTTTGTGTGACAATTAATTAGTTCTCCCATACCACATTATCTCTATCAGCCCCAGAATATCTTAATTTTAGCTCTGCCAAAGAACAAAACGCACACCTCAAACCCCTAGATGCACAGTCTTGGTATGCATTTTCAAACAATATGTTCTACACTGCAGTTAGAGATAGTGCTACCATCATTCAAGACTGTATCCAGGGGGTAGGGGTTTCACGCCTCCCCCCAAAATATTTGTCCGACTGTTAAAGACCTAAGACAAATGTGTATAAATAAATTTTTGATGTGTTTTTTGTACCCCCCATGTAACTAAATCCCCCAGATCCCCACCAGAAAAATTCGCCCTGAAAACGTGTGTATACTTATAAATAGCCAATGCTATATGTACTGGTTTACAGATAGTAACCCAGGAACTATACATATAGTAACTATATGTATAGGTATACATATAAATAGCCAATACTATATGTAAACAAATGGGCAAAGTTCATAAATTGCAGCCCTTCCCCCGGGACTGCGGGGGATTAAGTTGCCCTCAAAGACATAGTTACTAAATATTTTGACTATGTTGAACAAAATGGCTATCTCAAAATTCTGATCCAGTGACTTTGGGAAAAAATAGGTGCGGGAGGGGGTTCGGGTCGGAGGTCTGCGCCTCCTCCGGCAGGCCCATCATGATTTCAGGGCCGGCGAACATCGCGTGAATGGTCGGCATCCGCACCGGCTTGGCCAGCGCGTCCCAGATGGTCTGGCTGGTCACCGGCGCGTTCGATTCATACAGCGTGATGATGGCGCGGACGCCGGTTTCGACGAATTCCGCGTAGAGCTGCCTGGCATGCGACATCCTGTTCCTTCCCGGCGAGCATGTGTGAGACCGGCGGAATCTTGCACTCCTGTGATAAGTTGTCTAATCAAAAAGCCAATTCATTCGATAGAGAAAATTTATCAATGGCCCTGCCATCTTCCTATAAAAAAAGCATTTGCCACAAGAGTGATTTTCAACCGTTTTTACACCATGGCACCAGTGAAAATAAGGGACAAATTCTGACCAGATTGAACAAAAAAAGATTGAATTAGAAAGTGTTACATTAACTGTTTTAGAGATTTTGCAAACATCATCGACCTGCGGACGTTAAAGATTATGGTGTGAAAGAATATAGAACTAGAGAAATGGAGAGATTACAGACCCATATTTCCATGTTTAAAGTTGTGCTTGAATTCTAGTGGTAAATTCATACGAAATATTTTTGTGACCCTTTCTACAATAGCCATATTAAAAAACAGCTAGCTTTTCCATCGCTTTCACCTTCAGAAATTAAGGCGCGCGGCAAATAACTCGTGTGATCAGAGTGGGGCGCGCGAATAAAAATTTTTTTTTTAAATGTCAAATGCGGAATGAAGCCAATCTGCTGAATATTACGTGGTTTTAAAGGACTATAAATTGTTCTCACTTTATTTCCTGTAAGCACTTAATTTGGGATGATAAAGGGACTAAGGATTTGTAAGCAATGAACACACATCTTGTAAAAATTCCGCGTTGTTTACTCAAGTTCAACTTCCGTTTGAAAAGGCCAATTTCCTCGATTTTGCCAGTATCACTGTCTGTCTTTTCTCTGACTGTACGCGCGATCCGATAAATTACTGATACGCCTGTATCAGCAATCGGTATGCACATATTATTTTTTTTATTTAGTTAAACTTTCCCTTCAACGGTTCTTCTGATGTATATTTCAATATCTACAACCTCAGTAGTACTTGCTATGGAAGTAGTAGTCTTAGTTATAGCAGTGGTAGTAGTAGATGCGGTATCAGTAGAAGCAGAGGTAGCTGTAGTAGTGGTAGCCTGCAAATATTGCCCTTTCGGTCAACTGATAATCTCTCTTATCATTTCCTGAAAGTCCAAAGTTTATAAATACTCAAGGTAATAAATACTCAGTCATTCCTGGGTTACCCCCTTTTGACCTTCTGACATTTCAGCCTTAAATTAACCCTAGGCACTAATAGATGGTGATACTTACTTCTAACATTAATAACAAGAGATATGGAATTTAGGAATTTAGGCTGAGGTTCTAGGAGATATAGCTTAGAGAATATAACTATAAGATACGACTGCTTTACTGCCTAACTGCCTAAACTAGTCCCAGATAAAAGTAGGAGTAGGTTCATAAAGGAGTAAAAAGAGAGTTTTAAGGAAAGTTTCTGGAAATTGTATTGACATTAAGTATACTGTGCATTGATGTAGAGTATTTACTAATGAGAACATATAAATAATTATAAATTCTGATTACCAAGGTCTCCGGGTAAAACAAAAATATTCTGCATTTTTCTCTCTATATGTGGACTATATGTGGACTCTGCCCGCCAGTCGCGCTGTCAGCGCACCCCGAAAAGCCATGGTTGTTGCTGACGATGTTCGTGTTCAAATGCCTTTATTTGTTCTTGGTGTTCCAACGTGAGGGCGATGTCATCCATCCCACGCAACATCTTTTGCTTTAGACCAGCGTCAATTTCGAAGGCATACACCTGTCCTGCCACGGCTACGGTTTGGGCTTCTAAATCAATATCAAAGGATTCACCTTCCGCTGCAGCCTCAAACAGTTTACTAACAATTTCTTCATTTAAAACACGACCAAATTTTCACTTTTAGGTTAATATTTGAGAAGTGCATGAGTTATCAAACACCTTTGGTCCTCAGTTTTATAGACTATGAAAAAGCGTTTGATTCTGTTGATAGAGGAGCTTTAGCGAAGTTCTTATCCTTGGTTGGTATCCAGACAAATACATTAAAAGTAATTCGTGTTATGTACGAGAATGACACTGCTGCGGTTAAGGTAAGAAATGGGATTAGCAGATGGTTTCCTATTAAATCAGGAGTTAAGCAGGGTTGTGTGCTATCCCCCTTTATATGGATAATTTTGATGGATTTTGTCTTAAAGAGTACTTGAAAGGGAATGGGAGGATTATTATAACTGACTTCTAATCCAGCAGCACAGCCTTGTATCAGCTTTAACATTCCCTTCCAAACCGAACGACTGACACACTAATGAAAAATAGATTTATTTATCTATGATCAACATTGAAATCTATTTAAAGATAGATTAATTATTTTACTTCATTTTCAAGGACGCCCAGTAAAAAGAGGGTAAATACTTATAAAAAATACAACGAAAACACTTAAAAATAAATATAATGTATTTCGAATCCACATCCCCAATTCTTTAAAAAAAAATATATTTTATGAAAATTGGCCAATTATAAAACAAAAATGGAAAGGGACAAATAGATAAACCGCCATGAGTCAACTCGACGATCGTCGATCCCGCCCTGCCGCCTCCGGCGATTGCTACTCCGCGAGCGATCGCGCGTGGATGCATCGTTGGAACACACTCAGGCGCGAGGCGCTCGGCCCGCTCCTTCGAGCGCTGAGGGAGTACGATGTCAGCGCGGATCACATCACCTGGCTGAGCCTCGCGTTCGGCCTCGCCTTCGTCCCGCTCGCCCTCTTCGTCTCACCGGCCTGGGCGATCGCCGCGTTAGCGCTTCATGTGGCACTCGACGGTCTGGACGGCCCCATGGCCCGATACCGCGGCAACGCGTCCCGCCGAGGTTCATTCACCGATACATTCCGTATCCCGGGTGCTATCAATACTGGTTTCTTGGATGAGAATGAAATTGATTACCATGCAGGTAACAAGTACCCCCCATCTCCATTAGCACAAGCCATTGGTGCATTCGCTACCATGTTACATTTAGAGAATCGTTATTCCGATGGTATCATCGATGATGCTCATCAACAACAAGAAACACAACTTTCATCCGTATCACCCTGGTCATCTCGATCGGGTTCATGGAGGATGGGTGGTGAATTAGGTCGTGCAAGACGGAAATTGTGGCTTGAAAACACAATAACAACCACTACTACGGATGACGATGGTGTTGTGGATGGTGGGGAGGAGCTATGTGAAGAACTTATGTGAAAATGAGAATTCTTAACCCTAAAACCAAATCATTTAAAACCCCACTTCTGATCCTTTATTTTATTGTTGATTTTATATTAACTGTGGTTGTGATGAAGCTCCAAACTCATATGCAGATGTTTTTCTTTGAGACTAGTCCCCTTGCTGACCTGACTGCCTGCCCAATCAAAAGGAGTTTCACAGGCAAGTCTCTTTGGCCTGATATAGTTACTGAAACTCTTGATGCATGCATAAACCTCTTTTTTGAAATAGTTCATTCACTCTTGGTTGTATTCTCCACCCTCCCTGTTATCAAAACACCTGCTGAGTCGGATACAATTTCAATCAACCACATAGAATTTCATTCACAATAAAATGGAAAGGATGCCTACTTGGAACCTTAGAAAATTTGCCTGATTTTGAAAAGGTGGGAAACAACCCCAAAGAATTAAGTGATCCTTATAAAAATCAGACCCAGGGTATCAGAAAAACCTCTTGTAAAGGTTTCAAACTCTTATATACAAAAATGTGATTTTTTTCTGGAAGAAAGATCACGGAAGGATGTATATTAGTTCATTTTAAACCTGTTTACTACTCATACTACAACTGTTGCTACATTGCAAGCAGAGGGTATTAAGATGAAGCTTTCAATGAACATTTAGTATTTTTTTTACATCTTATAAAAAGTTCGTTGTTTTTTTTCCCCCCCCCCCCCCCCCGAAAAAAAGCTAACAAATTCCCGCATACACATATTTTGCTTAGTTGCATACTAATACTTAATATTTAGCTAAATATACGACCCAAAAATAGCGATCATGATCACGAGTATTCAAGGACACTGTCAAAGAAACTGTATCTTACGCTATAAATTAAAAAGACAAGTTTTTTCAAATGAAAGTAAGAAGCAACATTCAAACTTAAAACGTACATAATAATTTCGTATATGAGGGGGTTCGCCCCGTCGTCAATGCTTCGCTCTTTACGCTAAAGTTCGAAGCCAGAATTAAAAATATAGTAACAAATAATGCTTTTCTTTACAAAATGTTGCTTCTTTTATTCTTTTATCACCTGGGAACCGAATTTCCATAAAAAACAACATGGTAAGTCTTCTGAAAATTGGTTAGGTAAAAAAAAAAAAATCAGTATTAAATCCTATACGGTAAAATAAACCTTGGATCATTTCATATGCTTACCCACCTTGTTCAAGTGCGTCCACCGCAGTACCTTAATTGTTGAGTTGGGAAGGATAATAAATAAACATAATAATTATGTTTAATTATGATAATAATTTCGTTATCAAGGGAGTTGGTTGAAACGTTTAATTTTGGCATTGAGTTTCTCGGCCGCCTTGGGACCGATTGACGGGGCGTCCACCACCGGGTCATTGACATCCAAATAGAACCGCTGCTGCGGACTCGAGGGCATGGGGACGGTGGCGGTTGCTGTGGCCTCGGCCGGCTGCGGTGCTTGCTTGACGGAGGTCCGGCGTTCCCCCTGCGGCCGCGGCAGTCGCCGTCGGCGATAGTTACTGCGGCGAGCGGCGTCGATCCACGTTCGAATGCGTCCCAAGTCGTATCGGCTCAGGCTCCCAAACCGCTCGGCAGCCTCGTTCCGCGTCAGAATGGATTCGACGTGCTTGTGTAGCACGGCTTCATCGGAGACTCCCACTCCAACCCGGCCACTTTGCGGTGACGAACTTGAAATGGCAGACGGCTGCCATCAGCATCACGAAGTATGACGCGCTTCGGTTGATCATCGAACTCTCATGATGGTCGCGCCCTGAATATGCCCTGACCATGACCAATACGCGTAAAAGATGTCAATCGATATGCCGGCTGAGGTTCGGCTGGCCGACGTATGCCTGTGTGCTGTCACTCATCGCCGATTCGGTGCACTAACGAACTGTTGGTGACGTCCGTCAGCCTGCGAGGTACCGGATTTGTTATAAGATGAGCTTGATTGCCGGTCGGTGCTTAGATCCATACAGGCTGATTAGTCACTCTAATTATGGCGCAAAAAATGGAGCTGCAGATCGTAAGTCGCACAATGGATCACTGACTTCATCACAAGCTATAACAGTCCTAGAAAAATCAATATTTTCGAACATGACAGATAGCATCATTAATAAGAATTTAATTAATGTAGTGATGTTTATTTCCTAGATATCAGTGTTTCACTTGGTTGATTGTAAGCAGCTTCAAAATTCGTAATCCTCATATATTCCTTTGTAATGTAAAACAAAAGAGCTATTTTCTATATCAGCGAACCTATCACCCAATTCTATATCCAGTGATTTGAGATGTTCATCAAATGATGACCTGTGATTCATAGCCAAAAAAAATTGTGTCGTTTTTTAACCGAAAATAATTCTTTTCAGTCGAAAATACTTTTATTTTTATCTACTAAATTTTATTTTTGGGTTTTCAGTGCAATAACCGTAATAAATCTACAATAGCTTCGTTTAGCCGAATAATTATGTCGGTTTGTCGGTTTTAACATTTTTAATGGTCTTGAACCAAATTAAGTTAGTAAAAACCAATCTGATCTATTCTTCGTAAATTTCCTGTGGTAAAAAAACGGGTGGATGCTCTGCTTGGAAATATGGTTCCCAGGAATTGGTTTCCGCTGCCATAGGAGGGACGAATATTTTTCACATTCCCGTGGGGACGGTATTTCTTCATGCAGGTGGGGCCAGATTTCCTGGATTATTTAAAAGACGATCAGAAATTAAATAAAAAAACAAGCTTTTCGACTGAAAGTATGGAGCAACATTAAAACTTAAAACGAACAGAAATTATTACGTATATGAAAAGGTTTGGCTCCTCCTCAACACCTAGATATTTACGCTAAAGTTTGGATTTTGTCCCAATTCTTTAAGAACGACTCCTGAAACACAAGAGTCGTTTAATTACAACAATAAAAAGCTTTTATTAGAAGTACTGAACAACTTTAGCGTATAGAGTTTTATGTTGGGAGCAAAGAATTAGCTCATGCTCCGTCATCGACATCACCCCACCTTTTCTCACGACCCGCTCCCTCCACCTCCACCCTGTCCAGTCCTGGAGTCGGCTTCTGGGCACCCGGATGGCGTGTGTGGCTGTTCTTCCTGCGTGGTGTTGTGCCTCTGCTGGAGCGCTGGCTCGGAAACTTGCTTGCTCGCCAGTTCGGAGGACGTCACTCAAAGGGTATGTCCTCCACCCTTCCCCTTTCCCCTTCCCCCTGCAACACATACACACCCACAATGCATGCTACTCGGCACGATTGGCTTTGGCGTTACGCTCCGCATATGCTCGCGGTCGTCTCTGCTGTGCCTCTTGCGTTAGAAAAGCTAAGATCATAGTCATTGCAACCTAATTAAGAGTAAACCAAGACCCATAGTGACCGAAAGTTTGGAAACGCAATTAAAAAAAAACAAAACTGTCTGATAAGAAAAACTTATCATTTAAAGTTGATTGAGGACTTAAAAAATTATTTAGCTCTTTCTTAACAGTTCAAGCTTTAATTAAAAAAAAAAAATCGGAATTTCGAAAAAGAGCATCAAATCTCTTCTCGATTACGGTGGATAAATTATAATTAAATCCTATGCAAACTATGTCAAATATGCCTTATTAGGCAATCTTGAACGCTTTGTGTACCATGGAATGTACGCACCGCTAAAGTATCTTTCCACTTCATCCTAACTGAAGAATTAGTATTTCATTACCTAAACAACAGAAAGGTTAACGCCAAACGCTGCTAGAGAATACAAAGCATTTGAATGAAGTACATAGTCAAAAGCACTAGATATATCAACAGTCAAACTATAGAGGGGAGTTTTTTGAGAAACAGCTTGTTTCATTAGCCGACCCACAATATGGCGAGCTTGAACGCAGCTCGTACCTTTTGTAAAACCATGCTGGAAGGGCGTAGAATCGTACTTGGAGTTAATGGCCGCTAGCAGCACATATTCAAATAGCTTAATAACAAAACAAGACACACAGATAAGACCTCGAGTGCATTTTCATAGCTAATTTGCATATAACGAACAGAGAGTGGAATGAATTGTTCCTGAATATATGTTTTCCCAGAAAAAGGGAGTCGTTAAAGCTTTTTCATAAATGAAAGAAATACTAAGGTTTTATAAAGTTTTGTGAGGTATGAAAGCTAAGCTTAATAATCGGAAGATGCTTTCGTCAATATCTTTTTTTCTCAAGCTGATACAATTTCTGATAATAAAAGAAATGTGTACCAAATTGTTGCTCATGTAAGTTTTCCGCTGAGAAATTAAGGTCTATTTGAATTCGAATCACACAAAATTGATATTATGTTTTGAGCCAAGACATGGAAGGCGTTTCGGATCTGCTGCCGGATGTGGAGATTTTCTACAAGGCGGTCGATTGGGCCCTCCACCACAATGAGTTTATACGAGAATCCGAGTGGGAGGTGGCGGATGCGCTATTGGACCCAGGCTTAGAGCGGGCCGCGGCTTTGGCCGTTGGGGACGCGCCATGGACCCACGCCACGGGACTCGTCGTGCGGGGGTATCGGTCTCGGCTGGACGACTCTGTCCAGCCGTATGGGTTGGTGGTGCCGGGATCGTACCGAAAGGCGGGTGGGCACCGGTATCGGGCCGATGTATGGTTGCATGGACGAGATAACCGACTCACCGCCCTAAGATTTAGGTACTCGACCTAGTAGATAAAACTCATCATTAGCACGCATGCTGGTTAAATCTGCCATGCGATTGGAAAGTGCAAAGAAAGCGCTGATGGCACCGATGTCCCAAATGTCTTCATCGGAGAAATCATTGTTCCTGAGTAATTCATAATCACCATCGTTAATTTCTTCTGCCTGCAGTGATACTTTTACCGCAAAATCGAGCATCAACTTCTGCCGCTCGCTAATATCGGCCTTGCGATAATTGCTGGCTATTTGGTCTGCCAGTAAGGGATTTTTCTCGCGAATTCGCAGTATGGCGCCGTGGGCAACAACGCAGTATATCGCTACACTTCATAGAAACGACTGGAACGCAGATGCAACTTTTGACATAACCATAGCAATAACCCGATACATGAGGTTCAATACAAATCTGTCTCCTGTTCAAGCAAGAAATGCTTGAATCAACTAAAAATATCCACGCTTCGTAGTCGTCCACAGGCATCCCACCACACTCCAGTCCCTACGCTTCGGAGTCGTCCACACGCATCCCGCCACACTCCAGTCCCCCACAACTCTTCGACATGATCTCCTTGCCCAACCCTACAATATCTTTCTGAACCGCTTCCATGTCTTCCTTCATCGTTTCGAAGGGCATGTACCAGTTGAAGTCCTACCGCGACGTGAAGCCCGAGAACATCATGGTCGGCTCGCAGGGCCAGGTCTACGCCGTGGACTGGGGGCTGGCGAAGGTCGACACCAGCGAGGACGAGTCGGGCGAGGTGCCGCTCAAGGTGGAGGACGTGCGCACCGCGCCGGGGCAGCTCGTCGGCACGCCGCTCTACATGGCGCCCGAGCAGGCGCGCGGCGAGTCCGAGATCGACCGCCGCGTCGACGTGTACGCGATGGGCGTGATCGTCTACGAGATGATCACCGGGGCGCCCCCGTTCGAAGGCCGCAACTACTTCGAGCTGCTCTGGAAGCACGGCAACGAGGCGCCGCCTTCGGGTAGGAGAGGATCGGAAGCAGACCCGGGACGATCGGTACGTCGACACCGACATCCTGCGCTTGCTCGACGAACCGAAAGAAGTCGGCGTTGTCGTAGAAGAGCTGAGTCACGACGACGTCGGCACCCGCATCGACCTTCTGCTTGAGGAAGGCGAGGTCCGAGTCCATGCTCGGCGCTTCGACGTGCTTCTCGGGGTAACCCGCGACGGCGATGCCGACGCCGATGCGATTGCGGAGAGACACCATGACAGCAGCGTAGCGCCGCTCAGCGGCGGGCACGCAGCTGTTCGCGAAGCTGGCGCAACGGCGCATGGTTCGGGCGCACCCGCAGTAGCGCTGACTTTACCCAATCAGAATTTGTCAGCCAATCAAAAAGTTTTATGAAAATTCCGACTGACGCAAATTAGATCTAGCTAATTCTCGGTGTTAGTAGAATCTCGTTGTGAATGAGACCTAATTAGCCCCAAGCGCAATGAAACCTGCTTCAAATTGTATATAGAAAAGTCTCAAGTCATATTTTGTCAAAATAGTCACATAAAAGACGCATACGTCACGACCACAATATGTTCCAAAGCTAACTATAAGGCAGTCATAAATGTTAAAATTCAACTCAATACTATTTAAAACCAAATTCTGTGAATACTATCAGAATTCTTATATCAGTGCATCAGTGGTTAACTGACAGAGGGTTTTAATTAACTAATTTAAGATTTCCGATTTCACGGAAAGTGAGCATGAAAATTAAATCTGCCGAATTTGTTGTAAGCAATCAAGATGTTGCGAAATGCCCAACAAACAGTCTTCCTGAATATGCATTTATTGGAAGAAGTAATGTAGGGAAGTCATCGCTTATCAACATGCTAACTGATCGTAAGAGTCTTGCAAAAACATCGGGAAGACCTGGAAAAACCCAGTTGATAAACCACTTTATCATTAACAAGAACTGGTATTTGGTAGATCTACCTGGCTATGGATATGCTCGTGTTTCAAAATCATAATTATGGGTGTTTGTGGTAATCCCTGATGCTTGACTTAAAATTTTTCATCGATAAATTTACTTAGAGATGATAAGGGGGAGGGATACACTAATGATTTTTTTTATTCTTTGCAACTCTTTTAACAGCTTGGATGTTTAGAGGTGATTATCTTCAAGACGAAGGTATAGTTTAAAAAGAAGGTTTTACTATCCCCTTGGGGTAATGGAGCGAACTTTTATGCTAAGAAATGATTATGATATGTCTTATCACAGCACGCAAACTTTATCTAAGCTTTATTCTTTGCAAACGCTCCCTCTAACGCTATTGACAACCACGCATTTGGAAATTCCGTTGCCCTAGTAGAATCTAAACTTTAAGCTTTGAGGATGATAATATCAATTAGGAACAGAGAAATAGGACCTGAATGATAAGGGGACAAAATAGTTCTGATGATAAAATAAACAATCCTGTTTTGATATTTGTGCTAATAGAAATTCTTCAAGCAAATTTTGCTATTTTTGCAAGCCCCTTGGATAAACAGGCAGAAGATTGGTGGGTCAATATGACCTGAAATACATTTCTTTTCTGAATTCCACAGATATGTGCCAGTCAAGATCTAAAAAAGAATTATAGCCTGTTGTAAAAATGAGTTTTGAAATTGAAACAGTCAGACAATTTTAATTGTATCGACAGCATGGTCCGAATTCCCACCGCTTTGCGTGATTAGACCAGCTCCTACCCGCTATTTTTAGGGGGATGAAACTCCTCCTGGTTGGGATTTGAAATTAAAACTTTATAAATTTTTAGTTTTCCATGAATCGAAAAATACATCTTGTTTGATCATTTATGAAAATTAGATTTGATGAAAGGACATATATGGCTAAAATATATCTTATTTTTTCTTAGCCTTCAGAATTACCCTCATTGCTCCCCCACCAAACTTAACGTTCTCCAAAGAACTGTAATGATTTGGAATTATGGAGAGCAAACATTGACAAATAAAGTGCAACCCCTTCTCCGTGACTTTCCGTGACTCTCTGTGAAGGGGTGTGCATAAAGATTGTGCAAGCGTGGTTATCAACACTTTATTTCGAAGAATTAGAAAATGTCCGCGATGTCCGCGTTTTAGGTTTTGCCCTATGTAAAAACCTAAAACACGGACATTGATTTCGCGGACATGAAGAAAATCGCCAACGACTAACTCTCCGTGACTTTCCGTGACTCTCTGTGAAGGGGTGTGCATAAAGATCGTGGAAACGTGGTTATCAACACTTTATTTCAAAAAATTGGAAAATGTCCGCGATGTCCGCGTTTTAGGTTTTTCCCTATGTGAAAACCTAAAACGCGGAAGGGGGCCTAGACGCCCTCCAATTTTTTTGGTCACTTAAAAAGGGCACTAGAACTTTTCATTTCCGTTAAAATGAGCCCTGTTGTGACATTCTAGGACCACTTGGTCGATACGATGACCCCTGGAAAAAAAACAAAAAAAACAACAAATAAACACGCACCCGTGATTTGTCTTCTGGCAAAAAAGATTCCGCATTTTTGTAGATAGGAGCTTGAAAACTTTGCTATAAGGTTCTCTGATACGCCGAATGTGATGGTGTGATCTTCTTTAAGATTATGCGACTTTTAGGGGGTGTTTTCCCCTATTTTCTAAAATAAGGCAAATTTTTTCGGGAGATAAAAAAAAAAAATACTGCAAAGATTTGAAAAAAAATTCCCAGCAAAAGAAACTTGCACCAGAAAGGACTGATAAAACGTCATAAAAATAAAGAAAAACAAGAAAAAAAACTACTGCATCAAAGGGAAAATAGACGAAAGACCAAAAATACAAGCACCTAAAAATAGAAGAAAAGAAAAAAAAACAGAATGAAAATTTGCTGGATTATTTCTAAAATGTGAAACGAAAGTGTCGTAGGCACACTGATGCCAAGTCGAAGCACATGTGCCACAGATGCAACACCAGTGCCCAAGAGAGTTTCCAGATTGTTTTTTTTTTTTTTGGGGATAAAGTTACGGCTCAGCCGCAAAAGAAGTTATTCCAGAATACATTTAAGAATGCAATTTTTGGCTGTTTTTACGGTTTTTTTTTAACTTTCTTCTGGTGTTTATGAAATTTTACAGAAAATTCGAGAACAAGCTAAAAATATCGAGATCTAGGAGAGCTGGGCCTGAAACCCCTCGCGCATCACTGATGGGATGCATCAACGATGCGCATCACTTCACTGTTCATTAATATTTTACGAAGTTAAAAAATAAATCAATAGCGTTGTATCCGTTTTGCATGCAAGGGGCCTTTGGGCTAACACTTCAACGCCCTTAGTCTCCAATTTTTTCAGTTCGGCAATAACTATATTGGCCAGGACCCATCAGAATCTAGAAAAACGGCTACACCAGCATAAAGAAGATATAGGCAAAGCATTAATTTCTAATAGTTCTAATATTATTAGTTCTAATTCTCTTTTGATTCTGCTTTAGCATTATATTTAATAGTCCCTCCCAGACAATGATTTTTGAAATTTTCTCTCATTAGTAATGATTTGGGGATAAAACAGGTGGTCCGGGAATCAATCAAAGTTAGTCTCAAAATAAATAATAATATTTCTTTAAATAGGGACTTAGGGGAGTATTCACTAAATTCTTTATACTCAAAATTTGATTAAAAGTATCTCATTATTCTTCGATTATGTCGTATGTTCAACAAGGTGTTGCGATGGTTAATGTTCATATGCATCAACCGTATCGTCTAGCAAAAAATCACATGGATGCATTGTTAGCTTTTTGGCCAGGTTTGCAAGTCATGACAGGAGATATCAAACCAGCAATTGAACTACATGAAATGCTCTATCAAGTAGTAATCATTTCGAGTTCCATTATAAATCCGATGAATTTATCTTTAAAATGCTTTCAGGAGATTAGAGAGCTTTTTTTAATGAGCAAGCGATTAACCATTGACTTCCATGTTAATTCCAGCAAATTTAATCCCTTGTAATATTTCCAAAAAAACTGGCAAATTGCGCAGCACTTAATTCCACATGCTGCGGACTTGGGTTAAAAAGTTCTTTTTCGAATTCGTCCAAGCCGTTAAAAATACCCTCTTTAGACTTTTCAATTCCATCTTTAATATCATCATTAAAAAGTCCAGATTCTGTTAATTCGTCAGTCGCTTCATCAATGCCTGTTTGCACACCTTTGCGCGCCTGCTCAAGCATACTCTTAAGAGTGTCATCATCTTTGCCATCAGCTTTTGCTTTGTTAATTGCTCCTTGTACAAACCCAAGTACATTTTTAACGATTTCCTCAAAGTCAAAAAGCGGCTTTTTAGGCTCTTCTTTCTTTTAGCAAGGGAATAGTGTTCAATCAATTAATCTTCTTTTTATAAGAGCTAACTACAGTCCAGATGGTAACTAAGTTGAAAACCAGCTACTGTGCTCTTCCACAATGTCCTTGTCATTTGCTCCCCTTCAAATAATTTATTCCTCTTTTTGTTCTGGTGAACTGGTCAGATATGTTCTTCTTTTGTTCTCTTTTTTTAAGAAGCGAAGCATTCTCAACCAACCCTATGTAATATACGGAAGATAAATGGCCCGTAGTTTTACCAGAGGTCCCCTTTTAAGGATAATGAGTTTGATCTCAACCTGGCCAGTTTTGATGAATTTGGATACCGTTAGGTTGATACAAGCCACCAGAGGCTGTGGGCGAGGGTTGTAAGTTATGTCCCTGTTATATTTAAGGTTCTTGTGGAAGAGATGATTGTATAAACTTTACAGGTGGCTCCTTTGGTTGATATGGATGTTCTAGTTCCCTTTTAAGGGTCAATAGTGATGGAAGTCAACCAGCCACTCCCAACCACTCCTCTTTTCACCAAATGTGTCTTATTGAAATTTTGCGATGCCAATTTTGTTCAAAAGAGTCCAAAGATCATATAACAATGCCTCTGGGGCTAGCAAAACACCCCAGAGCCCTTGGGGGTAGGGCTTTAAGTTATGCACTGGGGGCATAAGGGTCTGACTGCCCTTCCACGTCCAGGTCCTGGCCGCGATCCATATGCAGGTCCGCCAAACGCTTGCCCACCGCATGGTTTTCCCGCGGATCGGTCATCATGCCGTAGACCCGGTTGTAGGCCGCCATCACCTCATCCCGGGTCGGTTTCACCTCGGGCACTTCCGGCAGCTTCAGGTCCGGCAGATCCTGCACCCGTTCACCCAGGCTCGGGCCGCGGGATTTCACCAGCGCCCGTTCGTCATCGCCTCGGAACCAGCTGCAGCCGGTACAGGCGAAAATCAGCAGCACTGCCATGACGCCGCGGATCATTGCACATCCCCCGCCATAGCAACACTGGAACTTTCTACGAGAAAGCCCTCGGGAAGCAGAGTAGTATATATCGCAGCATCAACCAGAAAATGGCCACGTATTACCCTGGTGATTGCTTTCCCGCTGAGAAGATGTCCCGCTGACAGTGTTAGGTGTGTAAACAAGTTTAAGAACCTCTTTAAGTCGTGAACTCTCCCTGATGTAGCCAACTGATCCAAGGAAGCTCATCCTAGTGTGGAATCATCCAAGTTTTGGAACAATATGTGAGAGCGTACTTCCTGGAGCAGCAGCTTGCACAACTTTTCATGGCTTTCCACCATAGTGGTTGGTCAAATGTACAAATGGCGACTCAAAAACAAGCTGAGCCTCGTAGAGCATGCGGCCGATCAACGTACTTTTTCCATCATCCACGCTGCCGCACGTAATAAAGCGGAGCAAGTCCAGATTGGCCTGCGTATCTATATAGGATTGAACTCGCGCTTCAAGTTCGTCCTGTGTGTATTCGATTGCCTCACTCATTAGAAGTAACCCTCCTGTTTCTTCTTCTCCATGGAGCCGGCGCTATCACTATCGATGGCACGACCTTGTCGTTCACTGGTCCGGCTCTGCAGCAGCTCCAGCACGATCGCTGAGAGGTTGTCCGCGTCAGAATCGATCGCACCCGTGAGGGGATAACAACCGCATTTCAGGATTCTCTATACTACCAGTTTTTGAAAAATTGTGAAGTAACTTTCAACAGTTAATGTTTCTGAAGTTCCAATCTTTGAAAATGGTGATGGACCCCGTTTTACGAAAACAAAAAAATGTTTTTGAAATGAAAGTAAAGACTGGCATTAAATTTTTAAACAATTATACAGTTTCCTTGAATATACATATAGCTGCCGCTTCTAACTCTCTACTTTTTATGCTAAACTTGAAGTAGTGCTTTCCTGAAAGCATTTTATAATTAAGTAAAACATACCTGTTCAGTAATTGGGACTGCTAACACAAATTTATTGTCAAACGTCATGTTTATCGTTTTGTGAGTGGGTTATAAATAAATTATTTTTGTTATTATTATTATTATTATTTTCTCTTTTTCTGATCTTACTCCATTATCCTCACATCGTTTTGTGCATTGGGTTATAAATAAATTATTTTTGTTATTATTATTATTATTTTCTCTTTTCTTTAGTTCTCTTTTTTTAGTTCTCTTTTTCTTTCTGTTTTCTTTGCTGTTGTATTTCTTGTATATTATAGGTAATGCTAGTCCACGAAGATCTGTCTCCCTTGGCTCAGCGGATGGTAACTCTTTATCTGGCTGGAAGAGACCATGGCTTTGTCAAGCCAAAGTTCGAGAATCCCTAGCATACCACTGAATAACCAATGCTTATTCGTAAAAGCGTTGATGGGCACACATTACACTAAGATAAATTAAATACATGTGACGCGGCGTAGGTGTCACCACTGTAAATAGGATTAAAAATGCCAGTAATTACTCTTCCTGACGGCAGTCAGCGTATTTTCGAAAACCCAGTTTCCACTCTAGATGTAGCCAAAGATATCGGCCCTGGTCTTGCAAAAGCAACGATTGCAGGCCGTGTAAATGGCGAGCGCGTTGACGCTTGTGACATCATTGAGCAAGATGCTAGCCTAGAAATCATTACCGCAAAAGATGAAGACGGACTTGAGATTATTTGCGTCATGTGTTTATTTCTTTCAGTGGTTTCTGTGACACTCTTAATACTGTTGTTACTGTTGATGTTATATTTGTTTTTTTCTGTTCTTACTATTAATACCGTTGTTGATATTGTTGTATTAGCCTCAGGCTAATAGTGTTTGTTGTTGTATTTTCAGAAGATTAGTGTTAGAGTAATCTTGTGGGATGACATACCTTGTTGAAGGTTGAATCCTGCAAGAATTATTTGCATAACTGGACGAGCACTATTACCCTCATTTCAGCTACATCTATCACTACTACTGCAACCACGACTCCATGAATGCCAAGCTTTCCTACCAGGTTATTCCTAATTACCCCTGGGAAAAGAAAACAAACAAACAAATAAACACGCACCCGTGATCGGTCTTCTGGCAAGAAATACTAAGTTCCACGTTTTTGTAGATAAGAGCTTGAAACTTCTACAGTAGGGTTCTTTGATATGCTGAATGCAATGGTGTGATTTTCGTTAAGATCGCAAGACTTTTAGAGGGTGTTTTCCCCTATTTTCCAAAACAAGGCAAATTTTCTCAGGCTCGTAACTTTCGATGAGTAAGGCTAAATTTGATGAAACTTATATATTTAAAATCAGCATGAACATCCGATTCTTTTGATATACCTATTGGTATCAAAATTCCGTTTTTTGGTTCGATGTCGTCGTCGTAGTAGAGCAACCGGCGCATTTCCTCTGACCAGAACATTTCGGGTCTGCTTACATCCGGACGATCAAATATACCGACCAGCGCGCTGTCCACCGCGACGCGATACATATATTCCTTTTCACCCAGCAGCATGGCTGCTTTCGCCGCAGCCTTGATGTTGTAGCTGACGTAAGCAGCCAGTGCGATGGTGCCTAAGAGAGCGACAAGCGCGCCCAGGAGCTGCAGCAGTTGCTCATGCTGCAACGCTGTCATGTGCTCCAGCACCAGTGCTTTAAGCTGCCCGTCCAGTTTCTCTCGGAACTCCAGCAGCGCGTCCAGCTGAAATGCAATTCATGTTTTTATAAGTAATTACGTGTGCATTGCAAAGCCTCAACTACCAAAAACCTAGCAGAATTGTTTTTTGTTAATTATTCATCAATACTTTCATCACTATATTTTATTAATGATTAGAGAATAAGAAATAACAGACTCCACTGACCTTCCCATATGAAGAAATGATGAAAATTAGGTGTTTGTGGAGGAAGTTAAAATGCGATGGTTTCGGATTAAACTGAATAAAATGTTTAGCCTCGTATCTCCGAACTCCAGTTGATGATTAATGATTTGTGATTGATTATTTGCGATTAATGATTTGTGATTTATGATTTGGAGCCGCCCGGCTATCGCACCGTCGTTCGCAAGCAGCGCCGCGAGCTAGACGACATCGATTACGAAGTCGTGGCCTACGAACTCAAAGGGCTTCCCGCCTGGATGCACGGCCATATCGTTCTCACATTCCATCAGGGAGCCGTGGTGCGCACGTCTGCCCGTCCGCATTTCTTTCTGTTCCCGCGTCATCGGCATTTCGAATACGAAGTGGCCTATCGCAAGCATTTGCTGAGTGAAAGCAGTGGCTAAGTCTTGTGCCGGGTATTTTGTCGTTTGTGGTAGTGCTGCTCAGAATACTTTAAGGTTTTCGCTAAGGTAGAATTTCTCGCTTGCTGCAGACTTACTTGGTAGGAAAAAGGGCAAAATCCTGACTCGACACCAAATGAGCTAACTTCTGGTTCGAGCAAAAAATAAGCTGTGTCTTGATTTTATGCAAAATATGAAACAACAACTAAAGTCGAAGCAGCAGAATTGTGATGAGGTGGTGCAGAAATGAGCGAAGCTCTGACTTTGAGTGAAAATTAGGTTGCAAAGCCGGGGTCTGCCGTATTCCACCCCGGAAAAAACCTTCGGCGGTAAATTCTCCCCACGTTTAAGTTGAGCAGCCAAAGAGAAACTAAGACAAATTAAAATTTGAAAGAAAAAAATGGGATTAAGAAAACTTGGGTTGCCACGAAACCTATACCGAGGGCCGCGGTGAGATGGAGTGGTTGCGTCACCTCTGGGACCAGTCGCGTCAGCGGGCGGGCGGCGCCGGATTCGAGCTTCCGGATTTCGAAACATTCTGGGAGCAGGGGCCGCGGGAGTTGTTGAACGCGGATGAGCCGGTGATTTTCCTGGACAAATTCCGGGCCGATCCCGAGGCCAACCCCCTGACCACGCCGTCGGGCAAGCTCGAGATTTTCTCCGAGACGATCGCCGGTTTCGGCTATGAGGATTGCCCGGGACACCCGGTATGGCGCGAACCGTTCGAGTGGCTCGGCTCCACGCTGACGTTCTGAAATTCGTGTCCATTTGATGTATCGTTAAAATGGATAATAATTGTCGGCACCCGTCCAGCTTGGACGGACGTCGTTGCATGAACCTTGCTCGCTGGACACGTTGCTAACTCGAGGATTCGATTCTAATGCTTTGTGGTGTGGTACGATTTCAATTTGGTGTTGGTTTGGCCTGCACTGTCGCGGTGGCTGCTTTTTTCTCGGTTGCCCATGCCGATGACGCCATCGAGCCGTTGGAGGTTGCCGATGCTGTTGCAAACAGCCAATCGGAGATGAAACCATACGACGAGCTGATCGAGCATACCGAGCAGAGCATTTCGATGGTGCCGTGGGGGGATGGAAGGAGTTAGCTTTACAAAAGTCTTTGGAAGACACTTTTGAATCCATTCAGGGTGTATAGGTGTTTATTTCATTAAATTCCATGGTAAGATATGAGTTTGGGAAAGTAAGATTCTAATTGTTACACGTTGATTTTTATAATTTCTTTTTTTTTTTTTTTTTTTTTGGCAAAGTTCCCTTTATTCTCAAGCGTATGAGCACATGTCTCATTACAAGACGCAGTTAAGATTTGTTTGAGACAAAAAGAGTTTCGATTGTTTTGGACTCTTTATTTTGTTATTTTGCCAAGTTTCATAATATATAGCTTTAATAATTTTTGATGGAAGTTTTATGAAGATGTGTTTGATGAAGCAGTTGATAAGAATGAAACATGAAAAAAATGGTATATAGAAGAAAAAAATGCTTTAGTTAAGCATGAAAAAATTAAGCCATGAATATTTAATGACCCACAAATAAAACAGCTGATTAAAGACCCTGACTTTGTAAATTCAATGAAGGACGTTGAGCGAAAATCCCAGATATTGTTTGTTTCAGCTACACAGAATTTTCTGGGCAACTGCAAAGCCAAAAATAGCACATAGATTGTAAATAAGATTTCTAACAGTTCAGGATCCTACGGTATAGTTATTAAGGTTCAACATTTATACAGCCATGTCCAACGCCGGGCCGCCTTTGCGTTCCGCCACATCTCCACAGCCGATTAATCCCCAACGAAGTGTCATTTAATTTCCGCCCCGGAACCTTTTATACGCCAAATGGTCATCGGGCCGGTTACCGATTGCGGATCAAAGGTTTCTCCTTTTTCTTCTGCCTCGTGCGCTTTCCAATTTTTAGCCTGTGTCTCGGTTAATTCAATCCGTTCAACAACGCCCTCTACCGTGGTTTGATGGCCGTTAGAACTAAGCGGAAATACAATTTCGCCGTCATTTACTTTTACGCGAATTTTCTCCCCTTCGCTACCGCGAACATCGATCCAGCAACCTTTTGTAGATAATGATCAGAACAGGGACGTTGGTAGCTTCTCTATATTAGGGCCTAAGGGCTAAGACGTGATAATGTTTTGTAGCAGGTCAGCTAACTTACAGGTAACAGACGCAATAGGATGTATAGCCTAACCAGGCTAGCGCAGGAATGGGTTGCTTGTTTAAAGTAAACATACCAATACGTATCAAAAACTTACAACGCAGAAACTTGCATGGCCATTTTCAACTGCTGAGTTTGCTGCGTTCGTTACCATGATTTGAATCAAAAGAACCAACGAATTCGATTGCGAAAGCAAAATTCCCGCCTTTCTTGACCAGCCTCGCTTCAATTTAGGGCATTGCGAACGGTGTCGGGTATGATGCGCCGCAATCCACAGTGGAAATCTTGTGGTTCTTGAAAGATGCAGGTTATAAGCTGAATGACATTCCGGCGGATGGCAATGCGCTTGTCGAATTGCTTCAGGCTGGTCCGACAAACGCAGAGCCGAAACGCGGTGAAAGCGCCTATGTATTTGCGCTGAGCGACTATAAGCGTTTATTCGCACAGCTACCTTCCAAGGTTCAGGAGGCAGTAACCGAACGGTGGGGTGCACCGCAAGACGATCCGTTTTGTCGCGGCGCGGACATTCATCTGCCTGTTCTGGATTTTGGCAATGCTGTTGTGATGTGTCCGCCGTCGCGGTGGCGCGGCACCTGGGCATGAACAGCACCGAAATCCGCACCGCGCTTGCGGCCTTTGGCGGCGTCAACCGCCGTTTCACCAAGGTGGGCGAAGTGAACGGCGTCACCATCATCGACGACTACGGCCACCACCCGGTAGAGATCGCCGCGGTGCTGAAGGCGGCGCGCCAGGCCTGCGAGGGCCGGGTGATCGCTGTGCACCAGCCGCACCGCTATTCACGCCTGTCGAATCTGTTCGATGACTTTTGCGCCTGCTTCAACGAGGCGGACGTGGTGGCAATTGCCGAAGTGTTTGCTGCCGGCGAAGACCCGATCGAGTAGTATTGCCCGGGATAAGCGTGGGGATGGTAAGGACGATTCGGCGGGTTGGCTGGATGTCAAAGTCCTGGCCGACCTCGCCGGGGCGAAGACCGTCGGCCCGGTCAGGCAGTTGATCGACCGCGGCCTTCTTGAAGCCGGTGCGCATAGCCGAGTCGAGTCCGACCTCGACCTTCGTGCTCAGCAGGAGGCCGGCAATGCGTCGCGCGTCAAACTCAACAAGCACCAGCAATCCGCCGTCGATCACCTCACCCATCACCTCAACGAAGGTTTCGGCGTCCACCTGCTGCACGGCGTGACCGGCAGCGGGAAGACGGAGGTGTATCTGCGGCGGCGGAATGCGCGGATCGTCCGTGGAAACCTTGTATTCAGAATCGGCAGAGAGTGCCATTCACGTCAGTCCTTTATCGAATTTTCGCAAGCCAACGAATCATCAGTATTATAGCCGTATTCGGGCAAGGTCACGACTTGTTGATGATCTGAAATCATGCAACTGGAATCGTTAATCGCCCGCTAACACCGGAAACCGGAATTAAGACGACCTGGATTGCAGATCAAACAGGCGGCGATGCTCATCCTGTGCGAGGCGATCCGTCATCGAGGCAATGTAATCACACACCAGTTCAGCAGTTTCGCGGGAATTGGCGGGGCCGGCCATGCGGCGGATTGTTTGGCGGGCGTCGCTTAATACTGCGACCCCTTGTCGCTTAAGTAGCCAGACCCCGATAACGGCTGTGGCAATCACCAAAGCAATTGTCGGAAACAAACCGATCACGCCGCCAACCTGGATGAAGACAGCAATCTCCGCGATCGGTACAGCGATAAATATGATCAAAATCAGGATTGGCATGGGATTCGACGTGTCATACGGCCATCATAAAGCCGCTTCCAATGGTCATGATTATCGCGATTGAGAGTTGGCTTGGACCATCCAATGCCGTAAGTTGATACGAATTCGTAAGGCACGCATGGCTCCGCGTGACAGTTAAGCCCCTGCCGAGACAAAGATACGATGGACCCGAACCGGGACTGGCGGTCGAATCATGCCCATCAGCTCTCACCATTATCTCGGCGCTCGCACCATTATCTGAAAGGAACATGATCAACGTATTTTCGAACTGCTTCATCAACTTCAACTGCTCAATTACTCTCCCGATTTCTTGATCCATCCGATCAATCATTGCCGCATGAATTGCCATTTTCTGGGCTTGAAACCGTTTTTGTTTTTCGGTCAGCTTCTTCCAGGGAATCGGGCGATTAACTTCACCTTCCCCCAAGATCTTCCGGGCGTCTGGAAAGCGATAGGGCGGTCCGATCTCCAACTCGGGGTTAGTTGTAAATCAGTTATTTGTTCCCTTGCTTATATGTTCTCTTTTAAACCTTTTTAACGCTAATTTTATCTCACTATTTTTTGTTTTGTTTTAGTTTTTACCTTTTTGATTTTTTGACATTTTGCCGCTTAACTTTTTTTCTTTTTCTTTTTTTTTACTAATGAATGGCTTTGCCTTTCTGATTTTGTTATTTTTTGACATTGTTTACCCAGTTTTTTAGTTGTGCTGTTTTTATATATTTTTAGTTTTGTTTTATGACTTTAAAATGCGAATTCGGTCCTTCGGGGCTTTTGATAGGCATTTAAAAAAATTAAATATCTTCCAATCTTAGTATTATATTATAGAGGTTTTTCAATGGTTGTTCGTTCTTTTCAATCCGTATATTATATTGACCAATAGATATCTAATGCTGAAACTATCTTGCAGAAAAGATGGTCTTGCGGGTTGATTAGAGATTACAGAAATGATTAGTAGTTAGTCTACAAGATCATACCATTTATTTATTAGTACCAGTTTCTGCCTAATATTATTTGATTTGTTCTGTACGTTTGCCTTATGAAATTTACAGGCCCCTTTCGATTCAAATGTCCCAATGGTATGCCATCGATTAGATAATTTTGGTTAAATAGCTCTTTGAAGACAAATCCATACTAACTCCTCTCTTACAAGAACGGCTATGATCTGAAGGATTATCGAATTGCTGATGTCCCAGGAACGGAGCTAAAAAATCGAGAGCAGGTTGATCGAGCTCTGCCATTAGGTAAGGATCAAACTCCGGCCGACGTGTATTTTGGCGCAGTCGAACTGAACGGGACAGGCGTCCGATTTTATGGTGATTTGTGCCTTGTGCTGAAGCAAGATGCAATTCCTAGCGAAACCGTAGTACTCGATAGAAACTCGTACGCCCTTATTCGTTCTCCCATACGAAACGCAGTCATTCGGGCCTCTCGATCCAAGCGAGAACAGGTTCGAAAGGCAGAGGCCAGAAGATTGCCTATTCTGGTGAACATATGCAAACTCACTTAATTTAGCTAGGAAAATAGTGAATATATCACCTGATGCCCTTTTTTATGCTTTTTCCAGATTCAATAATTGCTTCTGAGACAAATTCTATTTTGAGCCTGAAAGGTAACTTATTATCTTGTGTATGGTTTTCATACTATCATACTTAGGCTATTTTACTGTAAACACTGGAGAATTGAAGTTAAACCTTATGTAAATACCAAAACAAAATAAAAATACAATACTTGAGAGTCAAATTTTGGCAATAAATTTGCAAATTAAGGAGGGGGTAACCAAACCTAACCCCTTTTTAACTTAGCTTGTCCAACCCAGTAAAGTCAAAAGGATATAATTCTACTCATGCAAAATTTCAACCACAAAAAGTCGACCCATTCCAACTTCACTTTTGAGCGAATTCCATACAGAAAAACTCAGCCGAAGTGAAATTCAACATACAAAATTTTGCACAAATGAAGTAAATCCTACGAGACCAATCCACAAAAATTAAACCCACACAAGCTTCAGCCGGGAAAAACTCAACTCAAGCAAAAGCCATAAAGACAACGCGTCATGGCGACAACTCGTCATAAAACATGGATGAATTTAGCACCAGATATTTGTAGAAGGTAGTGGAAAAGCTTTGTGGAAATTCATCGCATTAGATTCAGCACATTATTTGAGTGAGTCACTTCTAGCGGCATGGTTATTGACCTGTGAATGTTTGATGACATGCAAGAAAATATTTTGGAATTCAAATTTTGAGCAAATGTAGCCAAGGAAATAATGAAAAGTAAAAATTTTGATGGTTTTGAAATAATAAAGGTTTTTTGGGGCCTTTTATGTTTTAAAAGCAGATTATCACCCAGCTGCTGTATTTTTTTCCTTTTGATGAAAAGCAGCAAATTAATAGAAAAGTTAACTATATATGTAGCCATGGAGGTTTGACAATTTAAATGTAGCCTATTCTCCAGAGTGAAGATACCGGTTCTAAACCATTTACTGAGCAAGAATTTACTGATTTAAAATTATTAAAATTATTAAAAATTATGCATTTATTGATTTATTGAGACAAAACTCACCTCACGCTCAAAACATCTTAATACAATTGATTGCGATCAATTGCAATAACTTTTGAATAAACATAATTATTATGCTCTATTGAACGTGGTTTCAACATCAAAACATTTTTTTTCAAATAGTTTTTTTTTTTTAAATCATGCACGCCCGTCGAACCTTTGAAACTAACGTAAAGTATTGTTAGCTTATAATAAAAGATAAATACTACAAGAATATTTATCTTTTAGAGATAATATTCTCTTTTAATACCAAGTGCCATAAAAAAAAGAATATTTGCTATGATTAAACCCAGCCCTCTATTCCACCAGGAACTTGCACAAAGTAGATGAGCATGGCACAGAGGATCCTTTGTTAAAAAAGTAATATAGTTTAAATGGCAAAATTAAATTATTTCTGCAATTACCCATGCGTTTGGGCACTCAATTTTTAGGTTTTTAAAAGACGGATTGTTCGAATCAGATTCCTTTAAATTCAGAATCTTACGTACTTCGAGGCTGATTTAAGCAAATACGATTACGATACATAAGCTAAAAAAAAAAATGCATTGCAGGAAAGTCTTTTCTGTCCTTGTTTTGTCTCGTGGAGGCTCCAACTCATGGCGTTCTTGTATTGAACGCCGCCGTTCATGCGTCCGACAGAACCTTCCATGCCGACCGATATGCCGGCCACGGTCGTCTGGTTCTTGAAGAGAAACTGCTCCGGACCCGCGTCGAGAGTAAGTGACAGACCGGCGACGTTGTGGAGGCCGAGCAGATCAATCGCTGCATCAACGGAGAACGACGTGTCGAGGTTCGCGTAATCCTCGGGATCTGTGCTGATTGGCGTCGTCCGGGTGAAACAGGGCCCGTCGAGCATGTCGAGGCCGTCGATCTTCTTGTGCGCCAGCCTGTGTAGCTTCAGGAAACTGTCAAGGGTGCGAAGTTGTAAGTTTTCAGACAATTTCAAGAATTTGAGCTAATTTAAAATACACTTTATGTATCCAGATTGGCAAAAGGGCTTATCTATAAAACATCAGGAATTGCAAAGGGCATTAAGTTGAAAGTTTCAGGGCATAATTAGGGAGATGCTGAGCTAAATCATTAGAAACTATGAGCATCTATATTGTCAAAATAGTCTGCCACAACTCAGGAAGAGCTAAAAGTTTTTCAGTTGGAACTTGCAGGAAAAGTTGAGAGTAATATTAAATAAATCAAAAAACCAGGTGTGTATGTTTGATCATGGGTGTCCGATACGGCTGGGTCTCCCGATGGCGGCATCAGCGCGGCATCGGCACTGTCAGGGGCTTCCTGCCCCTTCAGTCGTTCCGATGTTTTGCCTTGAAGCCCCATCAAGTCTCTCCTATTGATGTTTCCTGATATTTCACAGCATATCTACAAAGTCAACGCGATTCGTTGGCGATCCGAGCGGAGGACACAGGGTGAAGATCACGGCGATAGAGACGCTGCGCACCGAGGAATTCTCGAATGTGCTGTGGGTCAGACTGCATACTGACGAAGGCAGCATCGGCCTGGGCGAGACATTCTACGGTGCCGAGGCGGTCGAGGCGCATATCCACAATACACTGGCCGTGGTGACGACCCGCCACGATTCGCCAGCTCGTTCGCGAAGGATCGCCTCGAGCTGGGCGGGGTAGGACCGGTCGGCGTGGGACGCGCCAAACCCGGCGGTAAACGAATCGCCAAGACAGAGCACCACGCGATCGCCGTCGCCGACGGTGGCCTGGTCGCGCGGAGCGAAGAGCCACACTCCCAACGCCAACGCCTGCAGAACGACCTCGAGCATGACCGCCGTGATCGCGGCCATGACGAGCGCCGCCCGCGCGATGCGCGCGATTCCCGGTGACGGGCGACGGTCGCTGGGTGTCTGCAGGGTGAGGGCTCGCTGCTTAACCACGCCCAGCTGTAGCAAACTACATCGGCAGTCCCTCAATGGGCAGTGTTGACGCTGACAGAGAGGATGATTGTCTTGTTTGCCAGAAGTGTCTTGATCAATTTGCCTTTGGTGTATTCATCTGCTGCCTTCAGCGCGCGTTCCGCATTGGTTGTCAAGAATGTGGAGACGGTCGATACTACCATACGCGTCCTTTCCACGGCTTTGCGAACCTCCTTCTGTGTCAGGGTCGATCTCCCCTTTACTGTCGTCAGCAAAGGTCCATCCAATCCCTCTTCAAGCGACAAAGCAGCAACCAATGTTGCAAAGGAATACACATGTAGGGCCACCGTTGTGCAGGCGACCTTAGCCTTGATACTCAAATCTTAACTGAAAAAAAGGAATTTCTTAAATACAAGGCTCCTTAAAGGGTAGGTTCATACTGAAGCTAAATGGATAAGTTACGCTAGGACATGACAACATGTTTTATTTCGGTAACTATTAATGGAAAAACCTGAGGAGGAGATACGACCTTTTAGAAAATATGAAAATGTATCCCAGTCTTTATCGATTGCATCAATTCGCTGAATCTGAATTAGTGACATGCACTTCAGACTTCTGGAATTACATATCAAGCGGGAAAGTCCCAAAGCTTAATTCATTCTGGACTTTGTTGAGTCTTGCTTAAAAATTTCTTGCCGGAATCACGCACGGAAAACGACCCGGAACGACAGATCAGGATCGTGGGCGCCAGCGGCAACAACCTGCAGAATGTCGAAGCGTCGATTCCGGTTGGATTGATGACCTGCATCACCGGCGTGTCCGGCTCCGGCAAGTCAACGCTGGTGAACGATACCCTGTACAAAGCCACCGCCGATCTTTTGAATCGTTCAAACCGCAACCCGGCAGCGCATGAAGCCATCGAGGGACTCGATAATATCGATCGCGTCATCGATATCAGCCAGAGCCCGATCCGTCGCACGCCGCGCTCCAATCCGGCTACGTACAGTGGCCTGTTCACGCCTATTCCGGGTGGTCTTCGCGACCTCGGAGTTGGCCTGTTGGGTCTTGATCTGCGCGTCCAACTCCGCGACTTCGATCTTGAGCTTGGCGATCTCGAGCGCGTGCATGAGCGCCTTCGCCTTCTTGTTGAGAGACTCGGTCGTCTCCTTCTTCTCTTGCTTGGCCGGCTTCTCTTGTTTCTCCGGGCTCTTCTCCGTTTTGCCCTCTTGCGCAGTAACGGGAAAGGCGAGAGCGACGACGAGCAGGGTGAGCTTGGCTTTCATGTCGCAGCGATCGTACGGACCCGGGTTCGAATCCGTCAAATACCGTGGATTCGCTCCTCAGGAAGAACGCATCGGGCGCAGATTAGCGATGCGATCTTCATAGGCGTGCTGCACGCGTGCCTGGCGCGCCATCGTCGCGCCGATCAGATCATCCCGCAAAACCAGGTATGTTGTTGCCATCAGATAACCAATGGCGAAGACAGCCACGAAGCATGCGGCAACACCAAATATCCAGGGACGAATGGTCCAATGCCGGATACTGTCTCCACTAGCCAAGATAATCGTGTGCTGTTTAGTTCGCTGGCCGAAGACCTGACTCACTGAACCTTGTTGCACAACAACCCCCAACCCAAATGCTGAATCACAAGTTGTGCTGATTAAACTCTGTTAAGGTTAACAAAGCTTTGCTCTTGTGTGTTGACTACCAAGTCTTCTGACTGAATCACAAGCATTTGATTGGATGGGTCAGCTTTGTTTTCCCCAAACTGGGCCTGGTGCTGTGCTATCGCTGCAAAATATTGTTCAATCTGAAGAGCATATAAACCCCGTCCAATGGGTAAATCCACGATGCCGTGTTCATATGTGGCCTGGTAAGCTGTCCATGCACGAGTTTCTTCTTTTGATCCTGCGAAGTGATCAAAATGTACTTGATCCCAGTCCTGTAAAACCCCATTGTCCTTTAAGAGTTTCAAGTCCCCTTCAATAAATTCATCCCATGAATTCACATATCGACGTTTAGTCCTGTTCAAGTGGGAGTAAAAACTGGTCGTCTGTACTATCCCTCGTGTGAATGGAACAGCGCAATAGTCCGATTGGTTTTAATTTTTCGCTATCCTTGGGACTCATATTTCTGAACCTAGCTCAGTTAAAACTTTAGTTTCCTTGTTAAATATTTTTGAAGGTCCTTAACATGGCTTGCTGCAGACGCAAGGTCCAAGCTTTTCTTCTGAAAATAGCCGATTAAGCAGTAAAATTAGTCCACATATGTTGCCAAGAGAGTAAATGGCAACTGTGAGATTGGAGAATTTTATAGAAATCAATAGGGGCATTGCTTTTGCTACAGTGGTGCATGAGGAGGTTTATTTTAAGTTTTTAAGTTTTAATGTTTTTTTAAGTTTTAATTTTTAATGTTGCTCTTTACTTTCATTTAAAAAAAAAACTTTTTTTTGTTTAGTACAATCAAAGCACCAAATTCAATATAAACTAAGGATACGCGCGCAATCTCGGACAGACACATTCGTCCTTCATTCGTTCACATAGCTGTAGTAGCCGCTTACCCATTCATCACTTACCACTTCAATAATTCTAGGAACTTTCATTCAGGTTCATAAAAGATGTTTTTAACTTTTGTAAAAATTCCTTCAAATCCTCTGTTCATTCAAATCTTCAATTCCGATGAACAGGTGAACTTTTTTCCACAGTTCCTGGGGTGAACTTTCCATGGAAAAGTTTATACAGGGAGAACTAGCAAGAATTCGCAAACGAAATTTGTTTTATCTGTCTTATCTTCTCGTTGGCGACCCCATTTTACATGTGGAGATGCTTTGGGGGAATTGTCAAGGGGAATTTTTTGGCAGAGTTAGAATTCTCTTGGGGATTTTTAAGTTGCGATTGGAATTTCCCATGGGAGGAAATCTCCATGGGGGATTTTTCACCAGGGGAAATTCTCCATGGAAAACGTTTCTGTGGGATGAAATTTTAAGCAACAACCACAAGACCCTTAGAATTTAAAGTTCATTTTACTAAATAAATCACTGGATTGTTATCAAGTTTATTGTTATCAACTTTATTAATAGCCCGTTTTTTACTTGTGCTATATGAATCGGGAAATTTACATTTTCTAGAGCTCCATGAATGTATAATGTTTCGCACATTTTCTGCTGATTTTTAATACAAGTTCTTTATTTTTTAAATTGGCGATTGCCTGTGAAAAAAAATAATAAACATTGAAAATAGGAGATCTTCATGACACATCAAATTCCCGGTCTGTCCTAGTTTTTTAAGACGTATATGGTTGTTTACATTTCCGCTTTACAAATTTAATGGTTTTTACTTTTCATTTTAATGATGGGTGTTCACTCCGCCTCACTGCTAATTGTTTGTGGCTCTGTGGCACAAGAGACTGATCTCTGCTGTTGGTATGGTATACCTGGTATCTGTATGGTATCTCTGCTGTGAGTATTCTTGGATGAACTGGACCAGAGCTAAGTAAAAACTCTCGCACCTATGTATTAACTTCTTAATTTTGTCACTCATGGTGTTCACTCCGCCCCGCTGCTAATTGTTTGTGGTTCCATGGCCCAAGGGATTGATCTCTGCTACTGTGGATCCTCGAAATACACAGAGATTGTGCATTGTCGTCTAAAAATAATCAAACAAGAAGAAGAAGAAGATTCTATGACAGCGCATGGTGGGCACCAGCTATCCGGCTGGGAGATGAAGACAGAGCTAGACCGATGTTTGTTGAACGCGCCCTGCCAGGTTGCATGATTGTGAACCAACAGGGTAAACGCTACATGAATGAGTCTGCCTCCTACCATGTCACGGGTGGAGAGATGATGCGGCTGCATTCCGATACGTGTTCCACTATTCCATCTTGGTTCATATTCGACGCACGTTACCGCAGCGAATACACTGTTGGTCCCATCCTGCCCGGACCACCCTCCTCGGACAAACTTATTAAACGCAGCATGCGCGACATCCTGAAAAAAGGTTCGTCCATTGCAGAACTATATTGGATTCCTCTGTTAAGGCACTTATTGCTGGAGCGCTAGCCAGTTAATTGGCTCTTGACCCTGTGATTGTAAATAACTGTTCGCCTGAGAAAAGTGTTTGCAGCCAAAGAAGCCTCGATGAGCAGACAGCGGTGACGGGTGTGGTGCAGTAAGTACACAGTGTTTAGCGCGATCCACCACAGCCCCTTTTTTCTGCGCGTAACTACCCCACAACAAAAACACTAATCCTTGAGTGTGTTGAGACAGTGCCGCAACCACCGCGTCGGTGAAACGCTCCCAACCCCGACCCTGATGAGAACCCGCACGACCATGTTCTACACTCAAGACTGAAATTTATGTAAAGTAGCTTTTTGATAGTAAACCACTTGACTGATAGTCCAACTATCATTTGGCTTGGAACTCTCAATAAGCTATTTGTGTAAACTCTCAATAAAAAGTATATAAGTTTCATTTTTAGGTGGTGCATTTCCCACTGGGGAAACTTTCGAACCTATTCAGGTCAAAATTGTTGTTTTTGGAAAAGTGTATTAGAACTTATTTTAATTTGGATAAGGTCTTTTCAAAACTCTAAAACCACTGGCTGAATACTAGCATCCCTGATGAAAAAAATAATTATTATGAGAAACATACTTCCACTTTGACATCATATCTGAGAAAAAGGGACTTATACATCATTTTTTTTTTTTACTATTTGACATATGCATTGGAGTTCTAAAACAATACATATTATGTTTCCAGTTATGAAGCACCTGCAAAGAATGTGGTTATCAGTAACACTATCAGAGGCGTATACAGGGAAGGTGCGGGCATTGGCCCCCTCAATTTCTAAATTTTCTTGATTCAGGGCACTCCCTATTAAAATTATCAAAAAAATTGGCAATGGCTGAGAATTCGTTTCCGTTTTGGTTTGGGACGGCAAATTCAAACTAAGACTTTTCCAAAACGTTTTTTAATTGTGTTTTCTTGTACGGATGGAGGGATGTGTTTTCTTGAACGAAAGAAAGGTTCAGATGACTAAGGCAAGTTCTACGGATAGAGGATGACAGATTGCCGAAGATTGTCCTTTTTTGCCAACCGTCTAGGGCTAAACAGAAAGCAGGTCGTCCTCATCTGGGGTGGGAGGATGTCATAAAGAAAGATTCAAAGGAAATGGGAACTTCCTGGGAGGGTGGAGAGAGGGAGGCTTGAATAGACTGGGATGGAGGAAGAGCGTGCGTAGCTGTGTTGATTGCAGAAGGCTTGGTACAGCGGTGAGTATTTAGTAGTAGTAGTATTAGTAGAGCAATTTAGTAAAGAGGAGTTTGCTCCGAATGTTAAAATAAATTGGGACAACTTCTTGCTATACCCCCTTGTCCTGGAGGATTGATTAAATTGAAAGGTTTTTTGACAAGAAAAGCTAACATTCAAAAGCTTTTTAAGTCATTATGACATCACCTCTTTAATGTCTGTACACAAGCATTTAGATCTGTAGCTTGTTCAATTAAAATGGGCAGTTGAGATTCATGCATCCATCTACAGCTTTTTGTACAATTTGGTTGTAACTTTGGATGATCTGCTGTGTACTGTATATTCCGTTATGCCAAGGGTTTTAAGATGCTTTGCAACTGCTGTTTGTGCATGTTTTTTAAGTTTGAATTCCTTAGCAACAACAATTCCGACATCGGCGATGCCGCCGCCGTCGTGGTGGCGCTGAAATCGCGCACCATTCCGGCTAATGACGCGGTGGCGCAATCGCTGGCCGCCCTCGACTGGCTGCGCGGGCAGGGCGCGCGACAGATCTTCTTCAAGTACTGCTCGACCTTCGATTCCACCGCCGAGGGCAATATCGGCCCGGTGGCCGATGCGCTGATGGATGCGCTGGACACCGACTTCGCGCTGGTCTGCCCGGCCTTTCCCGGCACCGGGCGAACCATCTATCAGGGCTATCTGTTCGTCGGCGACCGGCTGCTCGCCGAATCGTCGATGAAGGACCATCCGCTGACGCCGATCAAACTGGGTTGACTGGAGTTAACCAGAGGACTTGAATGCAAATCAAGCTTGAAGCAAAAATATTCCTACTAACAAGAATTTGTGTTTGGCCTCCTTTCATTGTAAAAGTCAAAAACCTAATGCGTCATTGGCGCTTTACTAAAAATTATATGTGTCTTGAACAGTCTTGGAGAGAACTAATAAAATTAAACTGAAATATTTGATATATAATGATATTAATTTCTGAAAGTTCATCACTTCAAAATTTAACTCTACTCTGGTTTAAAGTATCGGGATTACTAAAGTATCGGCTTCTCTTTTGAGAAATTCCTGAATTAAACGTTGAACTACTTACCCTAAATAAATACTGTTTGCTAGCATTTGCATCTATCGACAAAATTAAATATGGCAGCGCAATAGCTCAAGTTCGGCGTGTATTTTTGTAAATAGACATCTAAGAAATTTTTAGATTAATTGAGCCTGACCTATAGCAGCTTAACTGCTCTATTTCAAATATTCAGACCTTGTTGATATTTTTAAGGTATGTGGGACATTGTCACTATCAGTCTGCAGTTGAGATTTTCATTTTTGTGGGGTCCATCCTAGGACAAGTCTATTTACAATAACTGAAATATTCTATTAACATTTTCAGACTCAATAATAAAAACTTACCTAAAATGTAACCCAAAAGTTTTTGACAACCCTCGTATTCTGTGATAAGAATAAATTCAAGTTATTTCACGGGACGTTTCGTATATAAAGTGATATACGGATTGATTTTCACATTTAAAGCTTAAGAAGCTATTTGAGCCATCCCTTCTTGACGTCTGGCAATGTCATATATGCAAAAACCATGAGTCTTCCCTTCCCTTAAATTCTAATTTTTTATTATAACAAGAAAGTTCATGTTATCCTACTTTGTAACCCTTATTAATGTTAACTTGAACCTGTATGATTATCCGTTTAGGATGATCTTAGTGTGCTAGTGTTCTTGGGGATTAGAATTTACTCTGGCTGGCTACTTAAAAAGGCAACTAAAACTTTTAATTTTTGTACGAACATTTTTGTTAGTAATAAATATACGTAACTTACGAATTAACTTATGTAACGATCTTCTATATTCGTATATTTTGATTACGCATATGCCAGGGTTCACACCCTCGTCAATACCTTGCTCTTTACACCAAAGCTTAAATTTTATCCCAATTCTTTAAGAATGACCCTTGAATCACAAAAGTATTAGAATAAATAGTTAGGTAGTAATAAAAGTAAAATAAGAAAGAGTGAGGTATTTAGGAGAAGTTGAACCTCTTCGTATACGTAATAATTTCTGTTCGTTCCAAGTTTTATTTGTTGAGAAATACTAAATATATCATTAATGGTAAAGGAATTGAATCTATTGATTATGCTGGTATATCAACAACCGTTAAAAATCTATTAGAATTTTCTGATGACTGATGACTCAATTTTCTGATGACTTTTTTTTGATGACTCAAGAAGCGCAGCCACAAATATGTTTTGGTATAAAGATAAAACAAAAGAATTGGTTCATCTACACAAGAAAGTGAGTTTGTAAGCGCTTTTAAGGCTGCTACAAAAGTAGCTGTGAATCGAACAATTAAAACAAAGATAAATCATGACTTTAACAGCAGTCTATTGAAAAGATATAAATAATTAGATGTTTTTTTTTGTGGAGTTTTATATAAGGTGTGTTGATTGAAACCAGCAACGGAGCCATAAATCTTTATTAGTACATGGACCTTGAGGAAGAAGCTGCTATCATAAGCATTTAGGGTGTTTACTGCATTTGGTAAAGTTGCAATCTGTTGGCCAGGTTCCTTAGTACTTTAGTCTTGTTTAATAGTAATCTGGCAGCTGTTACGTCAACCTGCCAAAGCTTCAACTGTGCTACTTAATAGCTGTGTTTGATTTTGGAGAAATCCCTTTCATAAATTGGAACGAGCTTTGTGAAAGCTTTTTCAATCTTCTTAAGAAAGGAGTTAACAGTAGGCCGCTCTCTTTGGGGGAGTTAGGGGGGTCCAGTGCTTTGGCGATTTCAGTGCTTCTGGACGTGCTAGGATGATGAAAATTGGTAGGCTTGTCAGGGACCTGCACAAATTGACTTGATAAAGTCGTTTTCCCCCATTCGATCACCTGGGGGGCTGAAGGGGGAGGAAAAAATTAGAAAAAATGAGGTATTTTTGACTAACGAGTGGTTGACTGGTTTCGTTATTTAGAAGGACCTCGTGTCTCAGAGTTCTTATTTTAAATCCCGACCGGCATTAAACCTCTGATTTTTCTTTTAAATCAATCTGTTGATTCCTAGAATTTTGCTAGAGCTCATGGCTTCAAGCTGGCGCACCCGCTCGACCAGATACTGCTCGAGATAATACTGCTGCAGGTTGATGAAGGGGGGGCGCTTGTGGCCTTCTTCGGCGAGCAGGTCGAAGCGGTAGACCTGGCGCGTGTCGAAGAAGACCTTGCCGGAGTTCCAGACAACGCCTTTGTCGACAAACGGATCGCCGCATCCGAGCCGGTCGAGGATCTCGAGCGGGCGCTTGGCGATGCAGATCGCGCGCGAGCCGAAACTCACCCGGTCGTTCTCGTCGAGCACGACGACGGGCACGTCTTTGAGGGCAAGATCAATGGCGGCGGCAAGGCCGATCGGTCCGGCGCGCCGGCAGCGAGCAAGGCCGCGGCCGGCAGCGACCCGCTCGCTCGGCTGATCCAGGGGTTGCGCGAGGGCAAGCCTGAGGCAACCGCGATCGGGTTCAAAGTGCTGGTGCGGGCGCGCGGTCAAGATCGCGATCGATTGGCGACAGCGTTGGAGTCGGCTTCGGTCGGCGCCACGCCGGCTCAGTTGGTCGCCCTCTTGGGCCGCAACAACGCGTTCTTGCGGTGCCGAGAAGGCCACGAGATGGCCCGTGTGGCTACCGAGCGCGCTGGCGAGCAACCGCCGGAGCAGGCTGCTGTCTTGCTCACGCGGATCCTCAACGCCGGCATGCGCGTGAAAAATTATTTCGCCGAGGACACTCTCCGGAAAATGCCGATAACAAAGATACCTTTTGTTTTGCGGTCCGTGGAGGGGTTCTTGAGTTACAAGCGAACATATATACTGTACATACATTCAAACAGTTCTGTTTTATATATATAGATGCAAAGATACAAATACTTTCACAAGCTACTTGCTCTAAGCAACTACTCGTCCGACTAACATGTCCGCAAATGGATAACATTCTATTATGAGCTGTTCTGTAGAAATCTACTTTATAACATAATTAACATGGTTATAATATATATTGGTTTATTTGGAAAGAAATGGTTAGGCCTCCTCTTAAAGCCATGGCAACACGAAAGTGATTGGCACTGATCCGTTTCATCGGATCTGATTGCGTTTGCACAAGCACTTTATGCAGAAGTCCACGTTTCCCAATCGATGCAAAAGCGTCGCGATGATGAAGCTTTGTTTCACAGCACGGTAGTTCTGAGAGGGATTGTAGATCCCGTCTTTGGGAAGCGGTGAGTTTACCAACGGGTACGCGCTGCAAAAGCAGCGCCGTCATGATGTCCATGCTCATGGATTGATGAAGGCCGATAACATGCTCAAAAGTAGACAACGCCTGGGTCATATCCAAAGTTGTTAGAGCGGAAGGAACGATCACCAATTCGGTGCTCTTAGTCTTAGTGGCCATTCTGGTGTCCCGTATACAGCTCGTCTCTAAACATACATGAAGTTCTAAAAAAAAATCATAACTATAGACCATTAATCAAAAAGAATTAGCAATTACAGAGGACGTTCACCAATGGTATCTTTTATGGCAATGGGAAGGGGTGAACCTTAAGAATCTAAGAGATATGTAAGATCAATATTCTCGAGCCATCTACGAGAGGTATTTTAGATGCATTGAATTTATATTTAAATGATGAAATTTAATCTCTGACATCCCTCACCCTTTGGAAAATACTCACATGAATGAACATAAGATGAAGCAAGCAGTATGGGGATAATGAAAATTCAAATTTTAGCATTAATGGTTGACATGGAAGACTGGGGTTTAAAATTTTTCTTACTTGGTAAATTTTGGACATTTTTTTTGCGTGACAATTTTGCGTGAAAAATATAGCGAATTATTTTCGCAGCTGTTTATAGAAGCTGCGAAAATAAAGTTGTCAACTTGATTGTATACAGTTGTCAACTTGTTATACAGTTGTCAACTTTGTTGTCAACTTTTTGTCAACAGTTGTCAACTCATGTGACATTTTATTCAATAAGTTCTATGCAAAAAAAAATATTTATAATGATAAGCAATTGATCAGAATTCATGAGACTATCGTTGTTTTGATATTTTTTTAGGGGTTTCTATTGCGCAACAGCAAGTTGTTTCGTCCACATCACATCAGGCTGCACCTGGGAGTTTAAATATTGATGGAGCAAACGGTATCTCTGGAGCTTGTGCAATATGTGGAGACAGAGCAACTGGGAAACATTATGGAGCCTCATCTTGTGATGGATGTAAAGGGTTCTTTAGAAGATCTGTTCGAAAAGATCATAAATACTCATGCAGGTAAAAAAATAAAGTATTTTTATGCCTTAATTAAAAATACTTAGATTGAATAAATACTTAATTAAGTTAAACTTATATTAGAAAATTCCTAATTAAAAAATACTTCCTTGCCTACACCGTGGGCATCATTGTCTTCTTTATCGGTATGCGCCTCAATCGGCGTGTTAGCTTCCTGAGAAGCTATAACATCCCTGAACCGGTCACAGGCGGCCTTGTATTTGCCCTGGTCGCATTGATCTTGTTCCTGGTCACAGACGTCGAGTTGGATTTCGAACTTGAGACCAGGGATACACTGCTTGTTTATTTCTTTACAGCGATAGGATTGAACGCCCGCATTACCGATTTGATCAGCGGTGGACGACCTCTCGCGACGCTCCTAGTACTCACTTTGCTATTCATCCTTGTGCAAGATGTTGTCGGCGTGGTTGGCGCAAGCATTAGTGAATTTTTCAGCTCCATTGTGAAATCTCTAAGCAATGTTGTTAAAAATTGACAGGAATTTAACTGCGTTATCAGTCGAATCAATGTGGGTAGTATAACTGGGAGTCTTAAGGGTTGTATTACTAAAATTTGACTTCCTTTGAGTTGGTTTTCGACATTTTTAAAGGGGGTATGCTAAAAAACTTTTAGAGACTGTCCTTTCGCGAACTTATATAAGTAAGTCCTACTGCTCTGGTTAAACAAAGAAAATTACAGGCTCATTAAATCTGAATATGTCTATCTCTGGCACAAAATGGGAAAAGTTAAATGGATTTTGACAAATTTTTCGACTTACGCCAGTTCGCCAGCGCGGCGCTCGGCTTCACGCTTGAGCATCCGGTTCATGATCTGGAATCCTCTTTCGATCTCGCGCAGTTTCGGCCCCATGATAACGCCGGCCAGTAGACCGCTGAAGACTTCGAATTGCTCGAAGCGACAACGGCCCGAATCTTCTTCCGCAACGCGTAATCCATGCTCTCCATCGCACAGTCCCGGTACATAAAGGCGGCCACGCCATTTCACTTCGCGGCCATCCTCGAAAGCAATGACTTTTGCGGGTGTCGCAACCTCGGGTTTGCCGGGCGGCAACAGTGTTACCGTAATCGACTGTCCAATGTTGGTTTTAAGACTAAATAAGCTTTCAAATAACAATTCGAGATTTAATTCCACTGTGACTTCATGTGTATTTTTCTAGGATTGAAAACACAATAAGCATTATTTTAGGTCAGAATCGCTTAAGTACAGCTGATGTTAAAAACCACAACCTTTGCCCCTGTGCATTTTCAAGAGTTGGTTGCTTAAAATATTTTTAGCTGTAGTTCCTCTTAAAGACTTCAGTATATGAACTGCAGTACTCATTTGTCATATAGAGGCCCCTAACTGATTCTTCAATGTTGTTTGCTAAAGATTAATGTAAGGCAAATGGGATTCGTTAATATGCTGAAATGGATGTAGAGTTATGGACTACAACTTTGTAATGTCAAAGTTTTCAAATCAGGTAGATATTTGTGTAAGGACAAGTGCCAATAAAGATGGAGAAAACAACTCCTATAATGCCAGGGGGAAGCATCAAATTGATTTCATGTCAGGTTTAGGTGTTGTTGCTCAAGTTCTCGAATTGCGAAATCAATGCAGAGGGAACAACTTCTATGTTGAAAAGCTAGATAAGCTATACTGTGAATTGAACAGTTCGGACAATGAAAAAGTCATTCTAAAATATGATTTTAACGACCGCATATTTGATGATTACTTTTCGTCGATTACAATCAATGATCTGGTGGGCTGTTGCCATCGAAGCGATCAACACCATTATCTATTCGGCAAAAGCCGAACTGAAGACGCTGAACGATCAAATCAAAGAGCTGGACGAGCAGATCGTCGCTGAAAAAGAAGGGGCGATTCGGCTCGCTAATTTTGAACAAGAAAACACTGCCATCCTGCGCGAGATCGAACGCAACCGCCAGTTGATGGACCAGTTGGAAGAACAGATGGCTCGCGTCAGTTTGACCGAAGAAACCGGCGGCACGCGCGTGATCGAGTTGTCGGCACCCAGCCGCGCGTACCGAGTGGGGCCGAATTTGGCCAAAAGCTTGGGCATCGGATGTTTCATTGGCTTTGTTCTTCGGCGACCCGAAGGCCGATCGCATCGAGCGCTTCGGCTTCGTAGTCGGAAAGGACGAGTTTCGCACCCTCCCGGGCATAGCGCCGCGCGGCGGCGCTTCCAAAACCGCCGGATGCCCCAGTTATCAAGACCGTCGCACCGTCAAAGAGCCCAGCCAATTCAGCCTCCCCGTGTCATGTCCATCGCCATCGCAGCCATGATCGGCACCGCCCGCGCCATTTCCCTGGCGCGTTTCGGGTTGGAGGCGTTGCCATCCAGGGCGCGTTTCAGAACGCCCTGCAAAATTGCCGCCAGGCGAAAAAACGAAAACGCCACGTAAAAGGTCCGATGTAGGCCGAGAGGACCTCGAGGCGCTTCTCGGCGAGCAGCCGGCTCTGCAGACGATCCTGGTTGGCCTGATCGAAGCCCTCCTCGTCGGCCACCGTGCGCTCGGTGAGCTGGAACACGAACCAGCTATCGCCGAGCTCGAGCGGCTCCTCCGGGAGGGGCTCGTCGAGCGTCATCTCGAACGCGGCCTGCGTGAGGGGACCACTGTCGAACGGACCGGGGACGGCGCGCTCCGCCCGGCCGAACGTGAGCGTCTCCCGGACCTGAGGCGCGTTGGGTGCCCGCTCGGGCGGTGCCTCGGGCTCCTCGCCCTCGCCTTCGCCCTCGGTCTCATAAGTTCGGGCAGATCCTTGCTGGTCGCCATGAAAAAGCCGGGTTCATCCTCGGTAATCGAAATCTCGATCATCACGACTGATTGAAGCGCCATCGGGAAATCCACCGTTTCTCCATCGTTTAATAAACATGGAGGCGTTATTGAGCGAAAGCAAGTGTGTGGCACCGTGGACCCATGCGGCCAAAAGCCAGTAGATGATTGAGTGCCGGTGGGCCGGCTTGCTATGTCTAGGGGACACGCGCGCAAGCGGACAGCGCATCAGCGGCCGGGGGATCCGATGGCTATCTACAGACTTGGCGACAAAACACCGAACATTCATCCGAGCGTCTATGGATTGCAGCATCTTACTTAGCTGCTTTAGTGAGCTCTCCATCTAAGTTGTCATGGAGCTAGACAAAACCTTGTATTTGGAAAATAATTTGCTACGGTGATGCTAGCGTGTTTATTGTAACGATTACCACAGCAGTTACACTTTCTTCGAATACTACTCAGGCAAAACCTTTATTATTTAAAACTATAAAACTTATTCTTTCTCGATATTGTCTTATGTCATTTTCCCAGACGTTTATGCAAGAATACTGTAAGTGAAATGCAAATCTTTGTCTACATAAAACTCGGGTTTATAAACTGAATAGGCCAAAGTCCCATTATTTGTCTCTCTCACAAAGAGCATGTGTATCTATGTGTGTCGATGCGTATGTTGCTGGTGGTGCTGCGGTAGGAGGAGGACGTGGCGGAGTTTGAGGCGTCGCCGGACTTTGTGTGCAATGGCGCTCTTCGGCCCTACCAGCTGCAAGGCCTCAACTGGTTCATCAAAATGCACCATAACGGCATCGGCGGCATTCTCGGAGATGAGGTGAGTTTGTTCATGAAGCCGCAGCGGTGTCCCTCTTTCTGCTTTGCCGACCTGCGTTGTCGCTGATCGTGTGGCGCTTGCGGCATCCTCCCCAAACGGAAGATGGGCCTCGGCAAGACCATCCAGACCATCGCGTTTTTTTCATCTTTAAAATTATTACGGTTCAATCAAGCTTATCCTTGAGGCAGATTTTTTAAGCTTAAAAGGGCTATATAATGTTCTGTGCTATTTTCTTTGGCTCTATTTTTTCGGAAATTTATCCTTATTTCAAAAGTTTTGAGTAAATTAAGCTGTTATCAGGTAAAACAACTTGATATAAGTGAATATGTTTTGATGCTTTCACCTGAATGGATAAATGTCTATCCAAATTCTCAGTCTATTAAAAAAATGTTCTGACTTTATTTTCCAAAATGTAAAAAAAAATGCTGAGTATTTTGATAATTTTAACCGGTCCAATTCAGCCTAGTGACGAAAGTTTTATTTTTGAACTAAATAAACGGTGGATTTATTTTAGAAGCTGAGGTCTTCTTATGTAATTTGATTGGAAGACTTACCAGCAAAATTTCGTCTGCACCATATTCCTCAGCCGTTCTCGAAGGTTTCTTGGATATTTGTGATCTAATATTCTCAGCTATATCTTGTTTTGTACCAATTACCAGCATTGGAACCTATATAAAAACACAAAATATGACCAAATATATATGTCTTAGTTTATACATGCAGAAGAAAATGGTTGAAAGGGAAATTCAATAACATATAAAAAACAACTTCCCAAAGATACGCTTTATCTCCAACCTCAATTATCCTGCCTTGACCATGCGGGCAAATCCTTCTCGATCAGCTTCTTCCTCCAAGCTACGCGAGTACCCAGTTACGGCAGCCATGCCCCCCACACTTCCCAAAAGATTGACTAGACCAGAAAGGCCAACGGGAAAACCAACGAGGCTGATCGAAGAAACCACAGCTGCGGTCGTTTTCAGATTTCGCAGACTCTGAATGGTATGTCGATGAGTCGCATGCGTCATTTCATGCGCCAAGAGTGTAGCCAGCTGGGCTTCGTTTTCCATCCGTGCAAGGAGTACCGTGTGAATGTAAATAGCACCGTGCGGGTAGGCAAATGCATTGAGAAGAGGTTTAAATGTCATTTTAAGAAACAATACTGCATTATTCTAGGCTCGTACTTAAAAATCGATTTCAAGAAGCCATTTGGACCTAAGCACAGTTTCTTTGTTGGGGATGACGGGTTAACTTTAAAAATTAAACATATAAAAATGACGTCAACTTGTACAAAATGTATATTAGTAGCATTAACGTTTAATGTATTATTGTGGGGTGGGTGTATATATAGGCCCCTCTTTTCTGTACAAGTAATCGACTATTGAGGGAAAGATGTAAATTTTGGATTTGAAATAGTATACAATAAAGAAAATGTGCAAAATCATTTGGGAAGCCAAAAAATATCAGTGCGTTGCCGAAGTACGTGACGTATTCCGCTCACCCCGCTATGGCGATATTGCCGGCTGCATGGTGACCGAAGGCACGGTATTCAGGAACAAACCCATCCGCGTGCTCAGGGACAACGTAGTGATTTACGAAGGGGAACTGGAATCCCTGCGCCGCTTCAAGGATGACGTCAATGAAGTCCGTGCCGGCACCGAATGTGGTATCGGCGTGCGCAACTACAATGACGTTCGCGTCGGCGATCAGATCGAAGTGTACGACGCCAAAGAAGTGGCGCGGCAGCTGTAACAAGCTGATGCTGACAATGTCACGTGATCTCAAAGTTGCCGACTTCATCTTCCCTCGGCGGAGATTTGGAACTGGATAACAATCAGGCGCTGACAAGCTTGAGCGCCTTGGATAAGCTAACTTCCATCGGGGGAAACCTGGCCTTACGGAACAATACTTTGACAAACCTGGGCGGCTTGGAAAATATCGCTTCCATTGGCGGAGATCTGGAACTGGATCATAATCAGGCGCTGACCAAACTGAATGAGCTGAATAAACTGACGTCCATAAACGGAGATCTGACTATACAATCCTGCAAAGCCTTAACGAGCCTGAGCGGTTTGGATAGCATAACTTCTATTAAGGGGAGCTTGCAAGTGGAGCGCAACGACGCCCTGTCGTTGCGGACCATCTTCTGCGAGTACTTCAGCTGGTTCTCGGCGCTACGCAGATTCTCCATCGCGACTTGAATGTCCGCTTCGAACTGCTTCAAGCTCTCGATGAACGTCCCCTCTTCATACTCCTTCACCGCGATGGCGGCAGCCTCGACGTCCTGCTCCGCCTGAATCTTCGTGGCGAGCGCGCGCTCGTAAACGATGCGCTGCGAGTTGAGCGAATCGCGGATGGACGAGTCGTCGAGGCGGACGATCTCCTCGCCCTCGTCCACGGACTTTCCGTCCTCCACGATCCAGAGGATCGTGCTCCCGCCGGCGACGCGGCACTTGACCTCGACTGATCTCTAAAATTGCCTTTTCTTATGCGAAAATACATCGTTTTCGTGCATTGAATTTTAAATGAAATAATAGTGCATACATTACTTTTGCGTTGGCGATAGTTTCCGGTGTATGGAAGAGCATCCTAAACAAAAAAAAAAACCTTGGGATGTTTTCTTGAGTATCTAGGTTTATATGAGGAGCTCAGAGGAGATTTTTAAGAACTTGATAAAATTATTGAAGAAGAATTTCGATCATCCTTCAGAAGATCAATACAGTACGGCTATGTGAAATACGAAAGATGTTGTACGACAATTTTTGAAAATGTTAAAGATTAAAGCGTTCCCAACTGTGCATTACATTATCATAAAAAGTTGAGATAGGAGTTATTTTAACTTCTTATTTATAAACTCCTAATAAAGTTGGTAATTGGCTAAATCTATTAGTTCAGAAAACAGGGAACAGAAATAAGCAATAAAGAAGTGTTTTCCTTGTTTTTGTTAAAATACACCACAAATTTACAGGTATTTTGGTTTGACCACAAGATAATTTTGACAAAAAATATTTAAAGACTGTGAAAACAAAACAAAATTAAAGTTTAAGCTTGTCAATCTTTGAACAGGGAAATTTCCAATTCAATCTGTATTACCTGTTGAATAGCCTTTTGATAACCCAAGCAGTCTTTTGACACGGGCGGCACAATTGCGTTCGAGATTGCGCCTGCTTTCGCCGGATCGGCGATGATCTTCGAGGTCACCAACCCGTCCAAGCATTTCGAGGCCGCGAAGGTCTTTGTCTCCACGATTCTTGACTTCGCCACAGCGACATTCATGGGCACCGTGGACAATGGTGATGGCGGGGTTAATGCGCCCAATTCGACGGTGAGCATCACGGGCGGCCCCTGGAGTTATCTCTGGCTCGTGGATTATAGCCGTGGATACTACGGCAAAACTGCGTCGGTGGATGGCTTCGACGTCGACTCGATCAAGCTGAGCCCCGTACCGCTGCCCGCAGGCCCAAATAACTTTGGTTTTTTCCGGCCCATTGGGGGTGATGGCGATCTCGGCATATGATTCTTTTAAGGGCATCGGATCGAGGTCGGTCATTTTTACGCGGTAACGGCGATTTTCATCCCATTGGGTAACCTCTTCCACCAAATTAGATCCGTTTTTGAAATGGCAGCGTCGTTTGGCCCCCATCCCGGAAGGGTTTTGGGAAAGTGCATCCACTTTTGTGATCTCTGGCGCGAAATCGCCGATTTCCATAAAGCGGGAGAGCACTGCCCAGACATTTTGGGGGGCTGAATCGATGGTTAAATCACGTTGGTAATGGATCATTGTTTTTCCTTGTTTTCAAAAATTTTACTAATGGACTAATGACCATTTCCCATAAAGGCACTCGTTTATTTTTCCGCACAATATCCTGTGCAGCCAGGGTAGAATATCGATCAAGGCGTTTTAAATGGTCTGAGATGGAATTGAAAGAATAATGGAACAAATCGCCGGAAAGATGGTGCACCGGCGTTTTCGGATCAAAATTAAGTTGTTCGTGCACAAAATCGCCTTCCCACTGCGCCACCCGGCGGTCGAAAAGGCGGAGTTTAACATCGGGATACCATCCGCAATGCCGTATCCATTTCCCGCAATAATTGGTTCGGCGATTAAAAGTGTACTTGATTTGTCTCCTTCTGGCTTCTTCTTCTTCTTTTTTTTCTTTTTTTCTTATGGTGTATGTTTATTTCTGGGATCATATATCCAACCCCAATTGAGAAGTCGATTGCACAATTAGCTTGTTACGATATTGTGACGTGGCTAGCATCCCGGAAATATTACATTGACTGCCTAGAATGTATTTCTAAAAACATAATATCATAAATGGCTTGTTGGGTCTGTCGAGTAAATCGTCATTCTCTTACCATAGGCAATAATGGGTCTCACGTTCAATTCATAAGTCACAAATAAACTTCTTTAAATCAATGGGAAACTGCTTAGAAGCTAAAAAGTTTTGTTGGCTGGCCAACAAAACTGGAATAAGTTTGATGATGTTGTTGAGCGTGTTGAGTCTGCACAAGCAAGAGGCCTGGATGTCACTGCGGATATTTATACCTACACAGCGGGTTCGACCGGACTAGATGCCGCCATGCCACCTTGGGTCCAAGAAGGTGGGTATGAAGCTTGGCGTGAGCGTTTAATGAATTCGGAAATACGCTCTCAAGTATTAGAAGAGATGACCACACCGACTGACGACTGGGAAAATCTTTGGTTGGCATCGGGGACCGAAGGGACTCTGTTAGTTGGTTTTAATAATCCCGACTTACGTCACTACACTGGCATGACCTTGGCGGGGCAATACTCGGCAAGCCCATGTTTCCTACCAAGAATCTCGCGCGTTTTGGGTGGTAGATGTTGAACCGGGACAGTACCAAATCGCGGCGACCTGGCCAGGGTTTGCCGGCAACGCCACTAATACTCCTTATACGATTCGAGATGGTGTCGACGGTCCGGTCATCGGTTCGCTGACGGTCGATCAAACCGCGGCTGCCGACGATTTTGTGGACGGGATCACTGGCTGGAAAAACTTTGCTCAATTCACTATTACTGGCAACACGATCCAAGTTGAATTGTCCAACGATGTTGCTTCAAACTTTGCCTCGGCCGACGCGATTCGCGTCCAGCGGGTAGAATAAGCAAATGTCTCACATATGCGATTGACGTAACCGGACTGGATCTGCTCTCTTTGGGGAGTTAGGGGGGTCCAGTGCTTGTGCGAGTTCGGTGCTTCTGGACGTGCTAGGACAATGAAAATTGGTGGGCGTGTCAGGGACCCTCACAGATTTACTTGATAAAGTCATTTTCCCCGATTAAACTATCTGGGGGGGCTGAAGGGAGAGGAAAAATTAGAAAAATGAGATATTTTTAACTTAAAGTTGGCGATTGGATCTTAATGAATTTTGATATTTAGAAGGACCCCTTGTCTCAGAGCTCTTATTTTAAATACCGACCGGCATTACCCCAACCAAAGACAACCTGCTTTCCGTTTAGCCCTTGACGGTTGGCCAAAAAGGACAATATTCGGCAATCAGTCACGCTTCATCCACAGAACGTGCCCAAGCCATCTTAACCTTTTTCTCATTTCAGCCTTAGAAAGCAGGATAGAACCACATTTTTCGTAGAGCCTCTTGGTTGAAATGCGTTCAGTCAGTCGGGTACCCAGAACAATCTGTAGGCGATTTGCCTGGAAAATATGTATCAAATTTTCATCTGCTTTTCGAAGCGCCCATGCTTCAGAACTAAACTGGATTACTGTCTTCATTGTAGCTTCGAATAATCTAATCTTGATTCGGATGTTCGGTTAGCAGTTTTACTACTCTGGGATCCAGATATTCCTGCATGGAAGCCCTTAACACCTCTTTTTGCTCAACCTGATGCATCAATTGATTAAAAGAATGAGTTAATTCACCAATTTCATCGTGACTATATACTGGCAGTTGGTGTTTATAATTTTCATTAAGTAGTTCATCTGAGCCTTTGATCAGGGCCTTCAGTGGTGCAGTTACCTGACGAGAGGCGTAACCCGCAAGCAAAATGCCGACAATGAGCGCGGCAGCAGAAATGCCGAGATTAAAACTCAACAGACTTTCATCTTGCTGTTGTATTTTATCAACTCCAGCTTACATGAAAAACAGTAGGCAACATAAAAAATTACTAGAAATAGTGATAAATCACCAGGGGTGGCGACTCTGATTATAATGCCAAGGAACATACCGTGCCACATTGCATCTATAATCAAAGTTGGTAAGATGGGGCTATAAGAGGTAAAAATACCCGGAGACGGACCTTCTAACGGGTGTAGTATCAGATTTGGCTTCTCTTTTTTTGGCAATAAAGTGTATGATAAAAGTTTAATCTAAAGAATATTGTAGAGGGATTCCGAGAACAAGAAATTCCCCACAGGGCCCAGTTTTGGTTCTTAATGCCTCTTTTCAAGATTCTGTTGCCAAATTTGCGGCCCGCCAACTTCAGGAAGCTCGATCTCTGGCTTGTCGAGCATGCCAAGCTTTTTCAGGTAACTGCGCTGTGCTTCGCCGCCAAACGCCAATGCCATGCGCGCCGATCCGATGTTGGAGCTGTGCACAAGGATTTCCGGCACGGTCAGCCAGCGGTTTTCAGCGTGATAATCACGGATGGCAAAGCGCGCCACGCGAAGCGGCTCAGTCGCGTCATAAACGGAATTCAGGGTCGAAGTCCCGGTTTCAAGCGCGATTGCAGTGTTAAACAGCTTGAACACCGACCCCATTTCGTAAACGCCAAGGGTGGATCGGTTAAAGCGCGCATCTTTAATTATTCAAAAACAAAAATTACTAAAAATAAAGCCACAAAAACATATCGAAAACATATGTAGACAAAGGTTTGTTTTTTTATAAAATAGGGAGGAATTTACATAAAACAGGAACAAATATGTATAATAAGCTACAGGGATTGCTTTTTCTCGCAACTATTACCACCCCACTTATAAGTCAAGCAAATAGTAAAGCTGTGCCATTTCTAAACGATGCAGCCGATTCTCGGATCATTGAACCTCGCATCGTTGGTGGACAAGAAACTACTCCATTTGCATACCCATTTATGGGAAGTCTGCAGTTAAACGGCAATCACTTTTGCGGTTTGTACGATCTTGCGGGCCGCACGGCCACTGGCATGAACTGATGACGGGTTCCCCGAAACATCCATCGCAGCGATCATGGCCTGCTTTGCCTCAGGGCAGAGCGGCGCGCTTGCGTTGTAGTCGAGATAAACCTGTTCGGCCATCAGTTTGTAATCATCCTTATTCTCATCTGCCCTCGATATAGAGGAGCATTTACTGTGCCGCAACCTGTGACGGCTCTTCTATTTGCGTTGTTTTTGCCGGGAAGGTGCGAAGCGTTCCGGCAACATTGCGACCAACCACATCTGCCAAGCTGACCGACGCCAGATAGAGATAAATCTGGTTGCCCAGTTCTTTCACCGACAACGCCGCAAAAATCCCAGATCGCAGACCAGAATGCCGGGCGATCGGCGACGGACCAGGCGTGCAGGCTGTCGAAATCGTTCAGATCCTGCCCGCTTCGCTCACCGCAGAACTTGGCAAAGGCGGTGACAACGGCATCGGAGACCGCCTCTTCGCTCGGTGTCCACAGTGGCTGTTGGTTGTCCATGATCGTCCTCCCGGGTCGTCGCGTCATTCGCGCGTCCGTTTAGCATGCTGCGCCGCAACAAATAAAGACGGGCCCCTCTGATTTTGCCGCACCGCCATCAAACGGTCCGCTTTCTGAAAGAGCATACCGCGATCCTGGGTGCGCAGGCATGCGCTCGGTGACCTCGTAGAGCTCCATGTGGCTGCCGAGCAGGGCGTAGAAGGACCGGTAGGAGTGCTCGAGGTCGCATGCCAGGTTGACCGCCTGGCGCAGGTCGAGGTTGGTGCGCAGCCGATAGTGGGGCGTCTCGAGTACCCAGGCCTCGCCCCACTCCGAGCGAATCGATGCGAGCTTGCCGAAGTCGAGGGACTTCGCTCCGTCACGCACGCGCCACGAGTCGCCGCGGGGACGGTGCCCGAGGAACTCGTGGGCTTGCTCGAAGTCCGGGTCGTTCTCGAGCGCGCGCAGCGCGAATACGCGCGCCAGTCCGTGTCTGTGAAATGTTCAAGCCTCCTCATAGGTGTCTCCTGTAGCAAAAACTTGTCCTTAATGTTACAAAAACCATCCGAAGAAATTACCGTACATAAAACACAGGAGGCAGGTCTTAAAAGAAACTTAATTTTTGGCAATGGTATTACAGTATATGAATCAAATTAGAGTGAAATACATAGGAGGATCGAAAATAAATGTACCTCATTCTTTTGTAAAAATAAAATGTTTCATATTATTCCAAATAGTCATAATTTTGAGTAAATGCGAAGGCTTTGGATATATTTTGCTGGAGGTATTTCTATAAATTTGAAATATCCTGCGAACAATTTTTCGGTTTGACATCCAAAATGGAATTGCTGATGCCAATTAACAATACAAACTCTTTTTTGACAAATCAAAAATACCACATTATGGGAAAAACCATCTTTGTCAAAGAGATAATTACAATTGCAAAAGAGCCCAAACTTTGTCCCACATGTGAGAAAGAAGACAGACTTGAAAGAGACATCATCAGAGAAGAAAGATCAGATGGAAAAACAGTTCTTTGTTCGCGTTGTGAAGCATTAATCATAGTCACAAATCTGAATCTCAAACAGGTAGAATTATCTTCAAGAAAAGACGACATCATTATGCTCAAAGAGCCTCATTTGATTAGAAAAGTTGTGTCTTCCGGGCTGATGCCCTGGGTCGATCCGTCATAGGCAACCACGCCGTCTTTCAGCGCGATGATCCGGCGGCAATGCTTGAAGGCATGATCGATCTGATGCAGTGAGACGATGACCGTCACACCGTCTTCCTTGTTAATCGTCCCCAAGGTTTCCATGACCCGCTCTGCGGAGGCCGGATCGAGCGAGGCGATCGGCTCATCCGCCAGGATCAGGCGCGCTTCCTGCGTCAGCGCCCGTGCAATGGCCGCACGCTGCTGTTGACCGCCGGAAAGCGTCGATGCCCGCTGCCGTGCCTTTTCAGCCATTCCGACGCGTTCCAGGGCCTTTTTTTGTGCAGAGACGTATATAGGATTTTTAGCACCGGATGACATGTTGTTTTTATGCCCCCTCCCCATAATCACTACCAAAATAAAATAGGTCTTAGTACTAAAAAAAAAAATCTTTTCGGAATCCCTTAAAGGCTCCACCCGGGAACAGCCGTCCTTGCTTACTAGCTATGGTACTGTTTTAGTGGGTATAACTCAATAATGAGGGAGTTTAATTTTACATTTATATAATATGAAAAATTTAAAATATTTACTAATCCATTGATTTTTATTGAGATTAAAATTTATCTCAGTATTTGTTGCATTTTACCTAATTATCTGACTTAATTTTACTGGCGAAGCAGCCGGCGATGAACCTGGTCCCGCACCGCATCGGCGGGCCGCTCGACACCGCCAGCCATGTCATGAACCGGGGCTTTTCCATCGGCGTCCACCAGGGCCTGAGCGAAGCGGCGCTGAACCACGTCGCCGACACCATGCACGCCTTCGCCGCGACCCAACGCAAGGCTGCGTGACGGCCCAACCTTACCAATCGCGTCATGCCCGCACTTGTTGCGGGCATCCACGAGATGGCTGCGGAGCAGCCAACAAGACGTGGATGGTCGGGACAAGCCCGACCATGACGAAGGAAAAGATGAGCCCAGAGAGACAACATGACCGCGTCCGCAAGCTTCGTGTTTGTCGTCCGGCAAAATCGGGGGGAATCCGGAGGGATCAACATCGGATCGAAGGAGATGGCCGAGGTGGTAGAATCCCTGCGCAAGGGGCTCGACCCGCTTGACGTTCGAACCCTCGCGGAAATACCTCCCTTCGACACGACCCAGGCATTCGAACTGTATCAGAAGCTCTTCCAGCCGGTTGAACACCTGCTCGAAGGTGCGCGTCACGTCTTTGTTGTGCCTGACGGGGCGTTGCAAAGCCTGCCGCTCGGAGTGCTTGTGACCAAGGAAAATCAGGGCGAGGTCACTGATTTCACCGGCTATCGCCAGGTCGATTGGGAGTAGAACTTTTGTCAGGACACGTGACTGATGGCTCGTGAAGCTGATCAGACAGTAGTTTCTGCACTCTTTCTTTGACCCCTTTTTGTAAATGGGTACAAAGGTTGCCTTGTACTGCTGATGGGGATACATAGCCAGTTTCCCACACCGCAGACACAGTGGCATGGTACAGATCCTTTAAATCATCCGATCCACTGTTAATGAGTTCAGTCGTGACTCCAGTTTTTGGTCAGGTATGGGGAAGCGGGTTAGTATTACAGGATCTGCAGCTACTGGTGTATTCAGTTTATCGTTAAAACATTCTTTCCATCTTTTTAGTTTCATCTTTGATGGGCTCAGAACTATACAAAACAGATTCGGAACCGCTTGAGAAACTATTTGGAAAACAACTTGATTTAGGACGTTCTGACTCTTGCTGTTTCACAAGGCCGTATCCAGGGAGGAAGCTCAGGGTTTGAACCCCTTCCCCCAATTTTTGGTCCAACTCGTAAAAACATAACAAAATACATGTAAACAAAGTGTTGATGCGTTTGAAAAAATTTGTATCCCCTCAAGAAAAAATGGCCCCCTCCCCCCATCGAAGATCCTTGCTGTGGCATATTTTCTCTTAGTTTTTTTTTTTTAGTTGAATCGTAAATTCAACAAGAGAAAACACGTTTTCGTTCTCGCGCCCCAGCAAATCACCGATACCTGCCTTGGTTTTTGTGGTTGATACAAGTGGGATGTGGGAATGAGCGTTTGCACAACGAAAGGGCAAAAAATGATGGACAACTCCGTCGATTCGAAAATCACCGTGTCTTGCCCCTCGGGGCATCGGGTCCGGGGCGAAATCCGCCTGTCGGGAAACACGGTCCGATGCCCCAAATGTCGCCGCCAGTTTGTCTTTGCTCCGCTGAAGTCGTACTCCAAAGACAATGCTTCGGTGACCGACACGGGAGTGATGAGGATCTTGGGTGAAACCCCCGAACTGCCGCCAACGCCAGAAAAGAAGCCGCGTTATTCGTGCACATCGATAACAAGTTCGTTTGAAACTCGTACTCTTTTTCCCTTTGTTGATGGTTCGATAAGCCTTGGTAAAAATTGCGCCGATGACCCTTAGCAAAAAATTGCTTTTGTCTGAGCTGCCATGTGAAGAACGTTTGATTGTAATTTGTGATTATAGAATAGACCGAAATTCTGGAGTATTTTTTTTCTCCTCTAACTTTAATAATATGGAAACCGGAAGGGGTGGGGACGGGGTGGTGTCCTCAAGGGAGAAGTCCCAGTGTGAATGTTATATGTCTTCAACCACATTTTTCGTATAATTTGCCTATTTTTGTGTCAATAGTCCTCAGACCTCGCCGACATAGATGCCGAGCCCGCGCGCGGTGCGGATCAGCGCGCCCTTCGGGTCGACCGCCTGGTAACTGGCAATCGCATCCGGGATCGGCACGTCGACCACGTCACGGTTCTGCCACGCCACCATGCGGTCGAACTTGCCTTCCGCGATCAGGTCGACCGCATGCACACCGAAGGCGGCGGCGACCATCCGGTCCGACGCGCTGGGCTGACCGCCGCGCTGGACATGGCCCAGCACGGTGACACGGGTTTCGGCCCCGGTGAGTTCGGAGATCTGCTCGCCGAGGTATTCGCCGACGCCGCCGTAGCGCACCTCGCCGTCGAGAGAAGGGAAAACATAGCTGGTGTTTCCCACGCGGTGACGGAATTCCATCGGTCAGCACTCGTCGAATGAAAGCGGTTCGGATCTCGACACGCGCGAGCCGATGAGCGTTCATCGGCCGCGCCACCCTACCTTAGCGGGACAGTCAGCCGGAGACTACCACCGTAGGCATCGAAATCTTTGGCACCGATGCCGTCATAGAAGCCTTCGCCGCTGACGGTGATGCCACCGATGCCGCGCACGGATGCGCCGGCTTCGAGCCGGCCGCGGAAGTCACTATCGCTGATCGCAAATCCGCTTGCAGCGTTGACGGTATCGTCCTTCTCGAAATGTTCTTTTCAAATATCATGGTCACTTTTCTGATAATGACCCTCTTCTCCCTGAAAATCACAGATATAGCCCTAGAACACCAAAACAATGAAGCTCTTATTTTGTAATTGAAGTACGTTTCTATTAATCAGATTACCGTGTTTCCATCCATTATTATACACGTTTTTAAATTATTACATATAATGCTTTTATCTATTATAATATTGCAAAATCTCTGACGATAGCTTTTCACCGGGTCTAGAATGCGAGAAAGCTGGTTATCAAAGAAGAAAAGACGTATGTTTGAACATGAACCACTCGGCTATGTATGAGCCTCTCAGGAGGGGTGTCCATCCGGCCCTATCGCGTCTTGTGTCGGGATGCCACGGACAGCATCTCGCTGGTGTTTTTCCATGCCGACAAATCTTACCTGGCGCGCCAACTGCCCGAAGGTGAGCGTCGGTTCATCAGTGGCCGGATCGAGCTTTACGGCGGCCGCAAGCAGATGCCTCATCCCGATCACATGGTCGCACCGGACCGCGCCGATACCATCCCGGCGGTCGAGCCCGTCTACCCGCTGACCGCCGGTCTGACACCCAAGACGGCGGCGAAGGCGGTCGCGGCGGCATTGGAGCGTGTGCCCGGGCTCGAGGAATGGCAGGATCCGCATTTTACGGCGCGCCGGGGAGATGGAATTCCACAAAATAGCAACGGATATGCAACGGATATATTCCATATAATGGAATCATCACCACTACATAGATTATACTTAATTTCCAAAGAGAATTCAAATTAAGTGTTTGCCTAATCCTGATTGCCCAGTTTAGTCCTTAAAATAATAGAATTTCAAACAGACCTATAGATTAAACAAGTAAAATATTTGATCACTCTTGGTAAACAAAAACGAAAAAAAAAACGGATTGTATTTACCTGCCATGAATTTGGTGAACAACATTATAGCCATATGAATCAGAATGCAGCGGCGTGTGTGCACCTTTAGTTCCCAACCAAAGCGTAGTCTCAGGCACGTAACTTTTAATGAGTAAGAGTAAACTTGATGGAACGTATATATTTGAAATCAACATACAAATTTGACCCTTTTGGAGTATGTACTGGTATCGAAATTCCCTTTTTTAAAGTTTTGGTTACTATTGAGCCGGATTACTCCTTACTTGCCGTTCACTAAAACGAACTGTTTGATTGGGACAAAAGCTGAAACTTTAGCTTAGAGAGCAAAAGGGTCTTAAATCATGACATATTTTACAGGTAAAATCTTTTTCTGTGTTATATAATGGGTAGTATCTTCCATTACGATGGCACCATGGCACAAAGACATAGTTGTTGGACCTTGTGTGTGCCCATCTTGTATTTGTTTTGAGATTACTGAAAATGTGGCGTTAGCCGATTTGCAGCATGTTACTCAATTTATCATGACGCTAAAAAAATTGGGCTGTCGTTTTTCTATGGATGATTTTGGCAGTGGTTTATCGTCGTTTGGATACTTGAAGGATCTCCAGCTCGATTTTCTAAAAATTGATGGAAGACTGGTTAAAGATATGATTGATGATCCGATTGATCATGCAATGGTCGAAGCGATACATAAAATTGGACATACTATGCAACTAAAAACTATTGCTGAATGGGTGGAAAATGATGCTACGCAGGATGTGCTGCAACAAATGCTCGACTGGGAGGCGCTGTTCTTCGGGGGCGACCTGCTCCGGCCCCTGGACTGACGGGGCTGTCAATCTGACAGGCGCCGCGCCCGTCGTCATGGGCTTCAGCGCTGGCACGCGAGTTGTTTGAATTCCTGGCACCAACCTTGATTGCCTGAAAGGAGGCAGCCATGAGCGCACGCACCCCGACCAACCGACTCGCCGACGACCTCTTCGCCCTACGCAGCTTCCTGCGTCCACCGCACATGAACGGCAACGGCGGCCTCGTCGTGCCCGTCGAGGTGTGGGAGACCGAGGACGCCTACACCGTCGTGGCGGAGGTCCCCGGGCTCGACATGGTTTTTAACTTCCTTGGTCACTTCTCATGTGAATACTAGGTGGCCATGCTAAAGACAGCTTCTTCCAAGATTTGCTGTTTAAATTTTCGGCTCCTATGGCCCATCGTTTTCTGACTTGTACCACAGTACTGTACTTTATTATTATATAAAACTTTTCCCCTGAAAATAAATAAAGGTATAAATACAGATTTATTATAAAGTACAAAGTATTCAGTTGTGCAAATATACAAATCAAGCTTGAAACGAAAAAAAATTAGTGCATGCCTCCTTCTCTCATTTTAAAAGTCTAAAACCTACTGCATCATTGGCGCTTTACTGAAAACAATATGTGTTTGATTGTCACTGTATCGGGGCGAACGGTTCCGCCGTCTGCTAGGACCCGAAAGTCCCCAAGGCCGTCCTTCAGCCTAAGCCCGCTTGAGTCTGTCGCTGACAGCTCGAAGGTGACGGTTTCACCGATGGCTGCCTCGCGTGGAGCTCTCGCAAACTGAAGAATGCGCTCCGAAGCGACGAACTCGACCTCCCGGGAATAGGAAGCGGGTATGGCACCGTGCAGCTCTTGGCTGCTGGCGTTGGGGCGCCAGAGCGCAGTTGAATGGGGCACTAGCTCGCCCAACAACACGGTAGTGACCAGGAGAACCGAGCAGGCTGCGAGGAACCACCAGATAAGTCTCATTAATCTGCACCTAAGATACACTGTAAAAGTAAGCTCGACAAAACATGTCCCATCTTGTCCCACTTTGTCTCATTTTTCCTAAATCCGGAAAAGCAACAAGCTAGCAAAAGATTTAATGATTACGCTTATTTATCTGTTTCTTTCGTTTTATACTGATCTAATAATCCGGTTAACTCTTCTACTTTTTCTGAATGTTCGGCATACAAGTTATTTTGCTCTGCGGGATCTTCCAATAAATTATATAATTGCCCGTCCGTTTCTACCGGAATTCCCTTCGTTTTTATCCCCCTGCTAAATCCGCCTGAATCTTTTCCCAATATGGAGCGACGGCAGCGTCGTCGGCGTGAAGGAGGCGACGAGAAGGACGACGAGCTCACGCTTTGGCAACGAATCACCCAATCCTCCGTGACGTACGTCATCTTGTTCCTCTCCCTCTCCCCTCGAGCCTCATTTTCGCTCCATATCATCCTCTCCGCGCAACGCCAGGCCGCTGGTGACGGGATTGGTGAAGTGGGGTCTGTTCGGGCTGTTCATCTACTGGCTGATGGAGAACCTCAAGGACGAGAACAGCGCTCTTGCACAGGCTCTCGCTCCAGAGCCGCTGCCTCCGGGCATGGAGCCGTTTGGACCAGGCTACGGTCCGGGCATGCCTTTGTTATTATTTCAGATTTGCTGGCATAACCGTTTTAGAGGTGATAGAGGGAAAACATGCAAGGTGACAGTGGATGGAACAGATTTCCGCATTCAAGTTCCCTTTAATAGAAGCTACTATTCTCACAAGTTCAAAGCAGCTGGCTTTAGATATGAAGTTGCTGTTTGTATACAAACTGGTGATATAGTTTGGATTAATGGACCATTTAAATGTGGTGCTTGGCCTGACATCAAAATCTTCCGCAGAAATCTAAAATGGAAGTTAGCTGATGGTGAAAAGGTGGAAGCCGATAATGGATATCGTGGAGAACCTCAGTTTGTCCGTGTCGCTGAGTGGGTTGGAACCGGCTTCGCCAACCCCGACGCCGATGCGGGCTATCAGCAGTTGCCAGAACTGTATTGCAGCACCGCAGAGCGCTGTCATGGCACTCCATAGAGCAATAGAAAAGGTGATTAGGTTACGTCGGTTACGACGATCAGCCCACATCGCCATGGGCATACCCAGGGTTGCGTAGAATACTGCAAACATAACGCCGGTTAATAATCCTAGTTGCGTATCGCTAACTCCAAAAGCTTGCTTGATGGGTTCTTGCAAAATGGCCACGATCTGACGATCAACGTGGCTCGATGTAAAAACGATGACCAGCAAAAACAAGGTGTAACTTGGGGTGAATCTATTGGTACCTTAGGACTAGGAAATACTTAATTGACAAACTAAACATTTACTCTCGCTCGTTAATTTTGCTTGAGAGGGGAGCTACTAGTTGCGAGAACTGCCATACGGCGAACTCATGCGCGCCATAAGAATATATTATCACCTGGTTGATATTACAGATGAACATTCACGCGGCCTTCTGTACGTTATTCACGTGATCTACAGTACTGTACTTTGGTTTGATTTACTCTAGTGTCGGATTCGACACAGCAACGTACACGTTGTAAGGCGTCAACCTCTAGGGGAGGGAGGAAGAGAAAACTCGCGTCAATACCATGGACTCTAAAATGGATAGAATCAAATACCCAAATGGAGAATTTTGTTGATACTCAACTTTATTTTTAGCCGTCTGCACCATTCTTTCGACATCAGCTTTGTACATGCGATTCTCCTCATAAACGTCTTGGGAACAAACAAAAAAGACGCCACTGCCAATGAGGGACATACGTTATTATCCTCATCGTGCAGTGGCGCCTTTGCCACTCTTTCATCCACATTCTATGTGGAATCAAATGCTATTTAGTTTTCTTACGCTAACGGAGTGTGCAATTCTATTGCCAAAAACATCCATATTAGAAATAAGTAGGAAAAATACAAAAAGAGGTATTTGCCTGTTTGTAACGCTCAATGATCGAGGCAGCTGCTTTACTGCATCCATCAATGTGGTACATCGTTGGTTTGACCACCCGCATTTTCCGGTCCTTGCCATCAAGCGTGACGTTTGCTGCAAAGCTGCCGCCGCTATTCTGCGCGTAGACGTGCCTGAAACCGTGGTCCGTGATCTTCGCAGTTGGCCCAAGATGCCATTTGCCAAACTGAGCTGTGACGTAGCCAGCCTTTTTCAGACGCTCGGCGATCGTCTGTTCCCGGTTGAAGCCTTGCAGCGAATTGCCGTTCGTTTCTACACCGAATCGCGACTGGAATTTGCCAACCATCAATCCGGCGCCTACTCATTCCTGAAACCATCTTTTGAAGCGTCGACGTGGGAAATATTGTGGAAGCAATTTCTTCTTGTACACTTTTTCTTCCGGATTCCTTATTATTGTTGTTTTTCAGCAGCGAAGAAGATGGGGACGAATTATTGTCAGGGCATTTCTTTTCGGGACAGGGTGGACAGCGATCCGTCGTCGTCGTTTTGTTTTGAGTCGTAGTGTGTGTGTCATTGTGTTGTGTGCATAGGCATTCAGTAATCGTCCTATTATTCGAACGCATTGCTGCCATGACCTCTGCTGCACCACTGCTGACGAGATCGGCAGCAGTTACATCATTGCGTTTATGTTAATATCAGCAAACACATCAAAAGAATCAGATTATTATACTAATTCCAAATATATATAATTTACTAATACCCATGAAAAGTTATGATCCTGAGAAAATTTGCCTGATTTTTGAAATAGGAGAGGGAAAAACTACCTAGAACTTAAGAAATCTAAATGAAAATCATAGCATCGTGTTCAGCATGCCAGAGAAACCCACTATAGAAGCTTCAAGCTTGTATATCCAAAAATTTGGAATTTTGTTGTTTTTTGCCAGACGACAGATCAGGGATGCGTATTTATTTGTTGTTTATTTCCAGGGGTCATCATATTTAAATAATGGTCCCAGAAGATATTTTTAATATTAAATGTCTTCACCATCGGCAGTCAAGAAATGGTTCTTGATGTTCTCACGCTTGTCACGCCTTCGTGCCATATTCCTGTCATAATTCTTTGCAGCCTCACTGGTCTTCGAGAGAATTAGACGCTTTTCTAACTGAGACATGCCACTGTATTCATTCAAGGCCTGGCCGTCTGCCCCAAAGATAGCCTGAAGCGTTTCATTCGTCATGAGCTGGATCTGGAAACCTCCCTGGAGGCAATGCCGAACAAAGTTAAGTTGAACGATCTCCCTCCAACTGTTCAGCGTTATGCTTCCTCCCTTAAAGTTAACAACTTCTTCAGGTCTCGACGCGGTGACCTTCCCCGACGGTCTGGCCGACCGCGCTCCGGACATCACCCGGGTGGAGACCGCGCTGTTCGAACAGCGCCGGACCGGTTTGTCGGAAGAACTGCGCACCCTGCGGGTGGCCAAGGACCTGGCCGAGCGCGAACTGGCGCTGGTCCGCGACCTGCACGACGATGGCGACGCCAGCGGCTCGGAACTGCTGCGTGCCGAACGGGGCCTCAACGAAGCCGATGCCGGTCTGGTGAACCGCCGCAACCGCTTCCTCGAGGAGGCACGGCTGGAACTCACCCGGGCCGAAGACGAAATTGCGCAGAACGATCAGCAATTGATGGTGGCGGGGACGGCGACGACACCATCGGCTTGAGCACCTTCAGCGGCGACAACACGGTCGAGGCGATCGATGGCGGCGCAGGCGAGAACGTGATCAAAGGGTCGGCCGCGAGCAATAATCTGGACTTCAGCGGCACAACCCTGACGAACATCTTGCGGATCGAAGGCAATGGCGGCAACGACGTCATCACCGGCTCTTCGGGTGCCGATACGATCGTCGGCGGTGTCGGCAACGATATCCTGGATGGCGGCGAGGGTGATGATACTTTCCTGGTCTCCGGAAACGATGACGGTTTCGACCGGTTCAATGGCGGCGAGGGTTTCGACCGTGTGTTGATTTGTTAATAGATATGCTTATCTATTATCCGTCCATGTCCATGCGTCATTCTTAGGGCAGGCTCCTAGCAATTTCTAGCATTCCTAGCAAACCACAATAATCGTCAGTAAGTAAAATTTCATAAAGATCAAATTTAATTGACTGATCATATCTTTCCACCTACTTAGTTGGAATTTTAGTGAACAACAATAAATTATGTTTTTAACAAACCATTCCCTGAATTATAGTTAATGCTAAAACACTATATTTCATGGCACATACCCTTGTCATCAACTATAGGTGAACCCCGTTGATGAAAATCAATCTCAAATTTAAGCTAAATCAAGGGAGTGGGTCAGAATTTCTTGAGGTGAAACTTCTGCCATGATGCGGGACATGAAATCGTTCAAGGTTTTTGAATTCAACAACTCTCCAGGCGTGAGGTTCACACCGTAATCCCGATTCAATTTGGCAATGATTTGAATCGCGACCAGGGAGTCACCGCCCAAATCGAAGAACTGACTTTCGCCGGTAATGCCATCCGCACCCAGGTAATCGGACCACATCCGGATCACCTCAGCCTGAATGGCGGGAGCATTCTTTGGTCTAACCTCAGGCTCAGTAGCCAGCTCCTTACCCCTGACTTGCTCGGCAAATTCAGTCAGCGTTGGTGCATTCATGCATGTCCGGTCACCGGGTGCGACTGCGACTCGACCCACAGCACCCCGGTGTTGCGGCGCTCGACCAGGTTGAACTGCCCCGGCACGGCGGCGGCGATGAACAGGAACGCCGCGGCGAAGTGGGTGGGGGACATGAGAACGTGCGGGGTCGCCGCGTGGCGGCGCTCGGTCACGCTAGGTAGGGTGCGCGAACCTGTCAACGGCACCGGGGCGCACGCGGTCGCCGAACTCGCAGTGCCGTGGGCGTTCTCCCGGGGACCGTGTCACCGCGGCCCCTGCACACGCTGCAGGTATGATGGCTGCGATGTCCGCGTTGCACCGAGCCGTGTTGCTGGTCTTGCATCTCGATGCCAATGTCGAGGTAAAACGTGACTCGTCCAATCGAGTTCTTCAGTGGAAAGATCTTCGTTCAAGTCGGGTGGCAGTCCCGTCAGCCGATAAGAATGCGCCCGTATTAGCCCGGAAGCGATTAGATAATCGAGCTGTTGTATCATTTAATGGTCGGGATCAGTTTTTGGAATTAAATCAACAGATTCTTTCCAATCCGGAATTCACAGTCTTGTTGGTTGGGCATGATGAAAATACTTCGGGTCATCGTGAGTTCTTTTCCAATTGGAATGCGAATGGAAACTCGACCTCGTCGGTTTTCCTCGGACTAACCGATTGTCGGTTTAAAAACATCAGTTCTTCAGATGATAGCTTGACTAAGTCTGACTGAGATAAAATATGCCAAATTCGCTCTAAGCAATTATTCATAGAAGGCCAGAGGTTTTCGCGCAGATTCATATCGAAACTTCTCACTAAACCATTGGCTTTCGCATGCTGCATGGCAGTTACTGTTGTTAAATAGATATTTTTTTCTGTCAAACTGTTTGAGCAGACGTGTAGTACCTTGTTTAATGCAAACATTTGAGGGTCAAAATGTTCAACCCTAAATAACAAATCAGCTGCAGGTGGACGGTAAAAACTAAAGCTACGCTCTCCGTCCTGATCCAGTCATCACGGCGAGCGACGCGATGGACGCCGCGCTGCGCAAGCTCGGTGCCCGGCGAATCGCGATCTGGGTGCCCCTGTATGAACAAACCCTGCAAAGCACGGTCGGCTATTACCAGGAGCTGGGCTTCGAGGTGCCTCGCTCGGCCTGCCTCGGTGTCGAACACCCGGTCCACTCCATCAATATCGAGATGGAGGACGTGGAAGCGGCCTTCGAGAAGATCGATGGCGATGATATCGACGTGCTGGTGCATATCGGCGCTTCGATCGGCATCGGCCACATGATCGAGCACATGGAATCAAAGTTCGGGAAACCGTTCTTGTCGGTGAACCAGGAGACCCGCGATGGGACTACTGACCCGCAAACCGACCAATGTGCCGGTATCCGTCGACCGAATTCGCGACGACTTTGAACAAGTACTCAAGTCCTTTTGGGATGGCAATGGTCACTTCGAGAGCCTGTTCGGCAACGAAGGCTGGAACCCCAGCGTTGACGTTGCCGAGAACGAAGAGGCATACGAAGTGAAGGTTGATCTTCCCGGAGTGAAAGCCGAGGACATCGACATCAGCGTGACCAATGATCGCTTGATCATTCAAGGCGAACGACAGGAGGAAAAAGAATCCAAAGACAAGACGGTGCACCGAATCGAGCGAAGCTCCGGTTCGTTGGTCAGCGGAACCGCGTTCATCACCGGCGACACGATGGGATCCCGCTCCCAGCGTTTCCTCCAGGAAACAAGGCGCCCGCATCTGGAAAAGCCGGTCTATCCGGAAGAGCTGCGGGCGATGGTTTACAGCCTGCTGGAGTCGGTTCGATAGCCGGTCGGGACAACTCCGGGTTCACAGCCCAACATCGATGAAATGCAGCACAAGAAGGTGGGCCGGATAGAACCCATAGAAAACGTGAGCCGGCAATCGTGGTAACCGAATGCGGGTAGCCTTGGGGACCAGAACGATTGCGGACGCCAGCAGCGCTGACAGGTCGACGAGACCCAATAGTGGCGCACCCCGCAAGCCTAACTCACCTGACCCGGGTGGCTCACGTCACGATCCGGGCTTGCCCACCGACCCCGGCTCGGCGATGTTCCCCGCATGGCCGCGCCGCCGCCGCCGAACCCCGTCAACACCTTCGAGCAAGGCGTCGCCGCAGGTCAGGCGCAGGGTCGAAAGATCGTGCGGGGCTGCTTGCTCGCGCTCGCAGGCATGATGGCGCTGAGCATGGTGGGTGGATGCATCGCGTTCCTGTTCCTGGGCTTCGTAGCTGACGCGACGGTGTACGTGTTCAACCCCGGTGGCCGGGCCGAGGTGTTCCTCGACGACGCGCCGCTCGCGGGAAATGACAGCCTCTAGGATAAATGTGTACTAGTATTGTATTCATAATGTATTCCGAAGTTTCAAATGATATTTTCCGGGTGCGTATAGTATATAGTTACTACGTTTGTTTATGCTAGTCACTCGCTCTAAGACTCTTCCGGAGAATTTTCAGTTGGCGTAGAACACTGCCGTTTGAAGGTCCCTGACTCTTGCGCCTCTCAAACCCGAAGCAGCTTCCAAGAGCCGATCATTAGAATATTTCATTTCTTTTTATATTGATGACAAGTCCTTCGACCATGTTGACGAATGAAGATGAAGGTCATTTGGCAACCCTAAACGAGAGTAAAAGATTGCAGGGCAGCAGTAGCCTTTTTAGGATTAGTAACTACAGGGGCAATAAGATGCGGAATGCCGTCATACATCGAAAATTCAAGCATTTTTGGATCAATCATGATCATTTGAACTTCATCTGGGCTAGCGTTAAGTAAAATACTACAAACAAGGGCATTAATTCCGACGCTTTTTCCGGATCCTGTGGCTCCTGCAATTAGTAAATGCGGTACTTGAGCTAAATCAACGGCCACAGGGTTCCCGACATTATCTTTTCCAAGAGCCATGGTTAATTTTGAAGAGCTTGAATTAAAAACATCCGAAGAAACGATTTCTTTAAAGTATACAATTTTCAAATATCAACGGTCTCGATTCACTGATTCAAATCACTGGTGGAAGTGAATTAAAGCCAACTTGATGGAAGTGATGAAAAAATTGAGAGCAATGGCTAATTGGAGTAAAGCCAAGATAGATAGTCTCAGTGAGAAGCAAAGCTGGCATAACCCTTATTTTCAGAATTGTATAAAAATGATGTGATCTTATTTACTGATAGATAGTCTGTCACCCCTCCTAGAGCAGAACTTTTGGTCTTTGTTAGCAATGAAATATCATGTTCTACATATTCTACGTTCAAACTAGAAAAATGCTTAGTTTAGAAATATATTTTTATATTATTACATATAGCTGGACAATGTGCCGTTGGAGATTACTCAGGAGACCGAGCTGGTGTGCCTTTCCTCGTCCTTGCTTGTGTTCGCTCTCAACAACTCACCACCCCCTCATGCAGGACAAGGACGGCATCTCGCACACGAAGGCCGTGTGGGATCTCCGCACCATGTATGCGTTGAACGAGATCGAGTCGCATGGTGCGTGGCATTGCAGCGCATCGACACACACAGAGACACGTCCTCTGATTTGTTGTGTTGCATAGAATTCGGAAAGGACAGCGAGTTCTTCAGCAAGGAGCAGATCTGCGAATGCTGCAGGATGAAGATGGACAAGAACGACAGGCGGCGCAGCAGCACCAGCTGATCGTGCGTCGCTTCGCCGCGCGCCGCGATGTCGGCCACGCGCTGCTCGAGATCGAGCATCTGGTCGCGCGCGTCGCGCAGCAGCGCGTCCATCTCTTCGTGTCGCGGCGACGTCAGCAGCGCGCTCGCCTCGTTGCTGCGCAGCATCAGCTCCTCGTAGGTCAGCTGCAGATCGTCCGGCACTTCCGCGACCAGCGCGTCGATCATCGCGCCCGCCTCGGCGCGCAAGCGATCCGACTCGTCTTTGCGGCCGGTCCAGCTGTAGAAGTAGCACGCCCGCGCGTACAGCCGAGCGATCGCCGTGCGCACGCCGGTCGGCGTTGTTGGGAAACATCACCTTGAGTTCGGAGTACAGTTGCGCCGCGAGGGTCTTGTTATGGGAGATGACAAGGGTCGGAATGCCGAGCTCCTGAACGACGTTCGCGATCGTGAACGTCTTCCCCGAACCCGTCACGCCGAGAAGCGTTTGGTACTTTCTGCCACGCCGGTAACCCGCGACCAGTTGCTCGATCGCCTGAGGTTGGTCGCCGCGCGGACTGTACTCGCTGACCAGTTCGAAAGGGCGACTCTCAATTTGGGACATCAGTTTCCCCTCGGTAAGGCGGAGCGCTCGAGGACTAAATCAGGCCGGGCGCGGTCGAGCCAGTTTGCGATGCGCAACATGGCGCCTGCCACGCCAATGGACCCTCGCGACAAGCGCGAGGGTGACGGAGTTGGATATGAGAGATCAGAGCAAAGAATGATGCAGCCATGCCGAAAATCCTGACCACGCATGTCGGCTCGCTGCCGCGTCCCCAATCGGTCGTCGACCAGGTATTCGCGCGCGAGAATGGTGAGGCCGTCGACCAGGCCGCCTTCGATGCCGCACTGGACGAAGCGGTCACTGACGCCGTGGGCCGGCAGCGCGATGCCGGCATCGACATCGTGTCCGACGGCGAGATGTCGAAAATCTCCTACGCCACCTATGTGAAGGACCGCTATCTCCTTCACCAGCTTGAAAGCAGGCGTCAGCTCGCGCGGGATCTTGTAATTGAGCCCGTCTTCGCCGCCGGTCAACCAGGACATCTGCGACACGAGCACCGCAAAGGCACTGGCTACCGCCAGCGTGACCATGGCGAAGAAGATCGCTTTGACGCGTAGGGAAAACAGTCCGATGGCTAGCGCGAAAAGAGCTGCAACGACGGCACCCGCTGCTGTTCCCCAGATCAGCGACCAGTAACCTGGGCCGGTTGAGGACAACGCCAACGCCGTTCCGTATGCGCCGATGCCAAAAAACATGGTGTGAGCGAAGGAGACGATGCCGGCATAACCCGAGACTACAGAGCGAGATGCGGAACTCCTGGTTGTTGCGCGCTCGCTGGCTGAGCACAATGAGCCGACTATCGTAGCAGGCGACTTCAACGACGTAGCGTGGTCCTACACGACCCGACTGTTCCAAAAAGTCAGCGGCCTCCTTGACCCCCGGCGGGGACGCGGCACCTTCAACACCTTCCACGCCGATTATCGCTGGATGCGCTGGCCGCTCGATCATGTTTTTCACTCGAACCATTTTATGCTGGTCACTATCAAATGTGGTCCGGCATGGGGCTCCGATCATCTCCCGATTTTCCTAACGCTTGCGCTGACGCCTGAAGCACCCGTCATCGAAGTGATTAAATAAACTTTATATTAAAATGACTGAGATTATAATTAATACAAAAAAGGAAAAAGAAATAGGTTAAAAGATGGTAAAAAAAGAAACTTTTTTTTTTACTTTAATGAAACGTATAAATTTTTTTTTAACTTAGGCATTTCCTTTGTAAGATACACAAATATTTCCTAAGATACAGATAATTAAATACTGAGTTCCATATAGTGGAAAAAGATAAATAATGAAATTACAAAAAAAATAATTTGACATTTTCTATTGATATAATCGAATATCATACAGTGCAATTCAATCTTAACAATACTGATGATACTATCTTATAATCATTGCTGACTAAATCATTGGAGCTTTTGGAGCGGAGGGTCAAGTAAAAGTTATTCAAATGTCGCCATACTTCGCTCGAAAGTTCATCCTGAATGCCTCGAGCATTGAAACGAGCTTCTTTGATCAGGTTAATCTGTGAATTCGGGTTGTCTGGATTGGTCGTGACGAATTCCAAGAAGCGATAGGTGCCCTGTTGAGGATAGAGTTGGACAAAATGCTCATATTCTCCGGTCCCCTCTAAATATTGTTGCCAGACAGCCTGTTGCTCTTCACGATTGGCAATTTCTTGCATCAGGTGAAACTTCACATCCGTATAGCGGGCAATATACTCAGTGCGTTTGTTTGCCATACATAAGCACAAATCTTCAGTAATAACTAATGCGCAGTTATAAATTTCTGATGTAAAATCAAAAGTCATATTTTACGTCTTTAACCTTTTTCGACGGTTAAATCCTCGGTTATTTTCGATTTATATTTATCCCTTAACTCTGTTGGAGCTGAAGGAAAGCAAGTTGTTTGTGTGATTCCAAACAATCCATGAATTTAATTTGGAGTTGACGTTTCGCAAGCGTCATTGATGCAGTTTTCCCAGTGTTGATCATTCTCCAATAAATTCAGAGATTGGCTGCACTAGGGTAAGTGTAATGTATAGTACCGTTTACAGTTCTCTCTATCAACGCATCGTCCAGCGATACCAAACGCAACTGGAACCGATCGTACCTGTGATTGAAGTTCCGATTCAGGTCCGCTGAACCGAGTCGCTCTGCTACTCGACATCGCGAGGCCGACAATGTCGTTTGCGGAATAATGGAGTGAGATCGATTTACAGCACACTTGCTACCCGACCACTCCTGTGCCCTTTTTCGATGGAGAACCCAAGCTGCGGCTGATCGCGTATAATGGCGATGGATCACGGAGAATTGGTACACAACGCGAAAACACTGTATGATGTGGGATCGCATTTTCCGGACGATCCAGCACGCGGAGGCACTCAAATGGTTTAAGTGGTCGACAACGCCCTCCATAGGGGCAAGCATTACTTTCATTGCAAAAATCTCAGTTTATAGAACATAAAATCGGCGCGGGAGTTTAGCAAAAAGCACTTATATCAGCCAGGCTTTGATGCTTAGTTTTTCAACTTCTGTGACTGTCTACTTAAGGTGCATTCAAGGTGGTTTTAAATTGCAGCTGTTTAAATCTAGTAAGTGACTGTCCGCTAGACACTTTCTCTAGACACTTTACTTCATGTGGGAGTGATGCAGGCTTCTAATTCTATACGAATAGAAAAGCTTGTGTGTCTGTCCATACGTAGAAAGTTCTTGATAGAAGTTCGGTGTTATTAAAGTTCTGGTAAATGCAAAGTATACACCTGATATTTCAAGAAGATTTACGGTAGCAGATATGATTACCGGTTTTGGTGTGGCAGAAGGAGTAAAGCATTACTATGATATTTATGGAGGTGATGTAAGAGGTAAACGAGCAGTTGTTCAGGGATTTGGTAATGTAGGTGCAGCGGCGGCTTATTATTTAGCACAAATGGGTGCTAAGATTGTTGGGATTATAGATGTTGTTGGTGGTTTGGTAAATGAGGATGGGTTTTCTTTTGAGGAGATTAGAGAGTTATTTCTTGAAAAGACAGGAAATACCATTGAAAGCGAAGAGTTTGATTGTGATCAATCACTTGACGGGACAGAATACAGAGCCACCAGCTTCCTCCGCCGCGCTAAACCGGCTAGACGTCGACCGATCGGGTTCTGTCACCAGCCACGACGTCGACCTAGTGTTTGCGGCGATCGAACGCTTTGGCGTGATGGACGCGAAATCTCTCGACGTGCAGCAAGTTGGCTATGTCGATACCAACGGCGACGGGATTCTGAACTCCCGCGATGCCCTGGTGATTAATCACCTGAACCAAACGAACGGACAAGAGGACAACGGGGCAGGCGAGTCGTCCGAGTTGGCGAGTGAGGTCTCAAACCGGATCTAAGCTGAGATTCGCCGGACCGGACGTGCCAAGGGTGTAGGGCCCGTAACTTGCACCCGACGGCTATCTCCGATTCGGGCGAGAAGTCTGCGCCGTCGCTTTGCCATGGTGCCGAAAACTGTTGCCAGTTGTCGTTTCGATCCGTTCCCCAAAAGATCGATGCCCAACCCATCGCGCCCAAGAGATGACCTTCATCAAGGCTCCATCGGTAGACAGCCTCGGGGGAGCCAGTTGCACGATGGATGGGGGTCCAAGTGTCAACTTCGTACACCTGCATGAGTTCGTCAGTAATCACCGCGAGGTGGCGTCCCTCACGTGTCACAGCAAGGCTGTGAATGGGGGCGTCCTTACTACAGTTCGTTACCACGAACTGTTTTACAATGAGCTAAGTTCATAACATGCAGCCCTTCCCCCGAGGAGATTAAGTCGTCCTCAAAGACATAGTTATTAGGTTTTTTTATTTTGAACAAAATGGCAATCTCAAAATTTTGCTCCGGGGACTTCGGGAAAAAATGAGCGTAGGAGGGGACCTAGTTGCCCTCCAATTTTTGGTCACTTAAAATGGGAACTAGAACTTTCAATTTCTATTAGAATGAGCCCTCTGGCGACATTCAAGGACCACTTGGTCGATAAGATAACCCCTAGGAAAATAACAAATAAACAAGCATCAGTGATCGTAAACAACACCCTCACACAATAGGTATTGTTGTCCTCTCTTCAATTGATAGACAAGGCATTCTCGAAGCTTTTGAATGTCTTTGTTAAATTCGTATGGACAATTTTTATCACCATACAATGATATCTGCATTAGAAGAAAACCTTCCTATTAACCTCCCAACCTAAGTGTTTTGGGAGCCAATACATTTATTTGGAAGTTTACTGTTAGAAAATCTTAAAAAACTCCACAGTGAGGCTCTAAAGAAAGGTTCTTCTAATGACCCAGTTGGTGTATTTAGATAAATCTTACAGATTTCTCTATGTTTCGCAGGACTCTCATATTACTCAGCCGAAGAAGAGGAGATGAAAGAACTATTAGCTGAAAAAATGGAGGAGATTCCATCAGGCACACATTATGCTTCAATTGCTATTTGTGAAGAAGAAGTAGAGCCTCTCTCATTTTCAACAGTTCTAGATGAAATAATTAAGGAATCTAAGAACGAAGGCGAAGATTTTTTCTCTTCTGTCTTAGAATCCATTGAAGAAGAACCTGTTTTTAACTTCAACATATCAACAACAAGAGCAATGAAAGATAAGGCTTCTTCAAGCATAGATACTGTTCCATTACCATTCACACGAACATCAGTAAATCTTCACGAAGCAGAACTTGAAAGTAAACTTCGTGAAATGAAACGAGTCATCCTTGCGCCCAAAATCAAAAAGGATTTAAGGTGTGCTGATAAAAATAGAATGCAGGCAGTGGAGTGCCCTCCCAAACGAAAAATCATTGCCACATAGATATCCTATACAGTACGTATATCCTATATGTAATTATATGTAGTCATATATTTAGTCATGTAGTACTATATGTAGTCAAATACATATCCTGAATAGCACATATATCCTATGTGTAGTCTATATGTAGTCATGTAGTACTATAATGTAGTCAAATACATATCCTAAATAGTACATATATCCTATATGTAGTCTATAAGTAGTCATATATGTAGTCATGGCCCTGGCGCCGCTGCTGCACCATTTCGGCTGGGACGATCAGGATTGGGATCGGGTGGCGGCCGGTGTGCTGACGGGCCATTTGCTCGAATGCGGCGCCCAGGCGACAGGCGGCTACTTCGCCGATCCGGGCTATAAGGACGTGCCGGACATGGCCAATATCGGTTATCCGATTGCGGAGGTGACGGGCGATGGCGACATCGTGTTGACCAAGCCGTCCGGGACGGGCGGCCGGGTCGATACACGTACCGTCAAAGAGCAGATCCTTTACGAAGTACACGATCCGGAAAATTACCTGACGCCTGATGTGACCTTGGATCTTATGCAGGTCTCGGACGTCGTAACCACAATGAAACTCGGCCGTTTTGGCGTTGTAGAGAAGAGTTTCTTTTTGCATTTCGGCCTTCAGTGAGCCATCGAGCTTGTACAGAGACGTCCTTGCGAATTTGACAGGAGTGGTATAATACGGATCACCGGTATCGGCAAGGATGTAGAACTCCTCCTTCTGGGCTTCAAACATGAGACCCTTGATTCGTGGAGCGCCGTAGTTTTTTTTTAACTTCAACCCCTTGATATTTTGAATCTTCTTGACGTCACCCGTTTTAGGGTCAATCGTGACGAAGTAGTGGACCCATTCAGTAGTCGATGTATCGGGTAATGCCAAGGCCTGAACGACGGTGCGCGGTACACGAGATCGCTCACGGTCGACGCGGGGCTCCAAGCCACAGACGGCGGCGCCGGCCTCGCGGACGTCCGGTTCACCATGAACGGCCGCGACTGGTCCCCGTGGCTCCCCTGGTCGAGCGCACCGCGGCAGATCGACCTCTCGCAGCACGGCGGCACCACGCGCCAGGGGTTCAAGAGCGTCAGCGCGCAGGTACGCGACGTCGCCGGCAACCTCGCCGGCGCCAGCGCGTCGATCACCGGCAGATGCTGCTGCCACCCGGCTGGAAGCTGGGCCATGAACTCCGCAAGGCGTCGCTGCACGCCGGGGTGCCGTTTGGGTTTCGACTCGTAGCTTCGTCTCCTTGTTCCGCCGGGGAGCCGAGGCCGCCAAACCGATCAGGACCAGGACGATGAAAGAGAAGACGTAAACCTTCCTCCGCTTTTCAGTTTTCTTGCCTGCCATGAACGCGTTTTCTCATATAACCGAACCGAACCCCGATTCGTTACGATTAATTGTCTTCAGAATGGATTAGACGTTTCAAATGAGACGTCGTCACGGAAGGACTGCTCAATCAAAGTAGAAGAATCATCCCGGCACGGAAGGCCACCCAGGAACCCAACAGCCAGGTGACGGCCGAATTCACCGGAAAACCCGTTAACCGGTGCTGCTGCTCGACGAGCCGACCGCCGGGCTCAGCCCAAGGGTGATGGACGAGGTGTTCGAACGGGTGCAGGCGATCAACGATGCCGGCGTCGCGGTGATGATGGTGGAGCAGAACGCGCGCCAGGCGCTCGCCATTGCCCATCGCGGCTATGTGCTGGCCACCGGGCGCAACCGCCACACCGGCACCGGCGCCGAGCTGCTGGCCCAGCCCGAAGTCGCCGAAGCGTTCCTGGGCGGGTGAGAGCATGATAATTCAAACCGGCACCGGCCCTCTCCCCCACCCGGCCACCCAGCAATCATACTGTCGTTGGGCGGCCGGGTGGGGGAGAGGAGGCGCAGTGGGTGGGGACCAAGCGTTGGCGGCTCCCCGCATACACAGGATTATTTTTGCTCTTTTTTAAGATTATTCCTTACTTTTATTTCAAAAACCAGTTGCTGTTTCCAATTTAACACGGTTCAATTTAATACGAGTTAAGCCTGAGCTGAACTATATTTCCCAAATCTATATATATATAAATATATATATAAATAAGTTGTTTGTTTGTGTGTCTGTCTGTCTGTCCGCATATGACGTCTGAATTATTTCATCATTTACCAATTCAGAAACGAATGTATTCAAGCCGAAGTAGCTGAGCTGGTAAAGCGTCATGTTCCAGGTTCTAGATATCAAAGCATTACTATTGAGAGCAAAATCCTACTGAAGTCTTGAAAAACATGAAGAATGTGTCAGAGACTATGAAGCATGTATGAAACTAGAAAAAAATGCAAACAGAGAAACCCAAAGACTATTGCACGAGGCAAAAATAGCATTAAAAAAGTCCAAGCAAAAAGATTACTATAAGATTCTTGGAGTCGAAAAGAATGCCAACAACGATGAAATTCAGAAGGCTTACAAGAAACAAGCACTTCTTCATCATCCTGACTGATATTCTTCTGCGACAGAAGAGGAGCGAAAGAAACATGAAAATAATTTCAAGGAACTTGGCGAAGCTTACTCCCAATGTCAAGCCTATTTACCCTCAAAGTTCAAAACCGATTGGAAAAAAAGAATGCTTGGCCCGTTGTTGAGTTTCATGAACCAATGAAACCGAAATTATTTCACAAATATTTTTTCCAATTATTTCAAAAATATTTTTTCAACAGGCTCGTTATGGCCCAGTTTACATTCCCAGAAAGTTATAAACCAATCAAAGACAAAACAAGCTTTAACCAATTTTGGATGGTACGAATCAATACAAAAATGTTTTTCCCCTCCATAGAGGTTCCCTTGTGTCTGTCTATATGGAATTTAAGTTTATGCTAATCTGATACAAAAATTGTTGGCCATGTTGATGCTGTTCATCGGGAAGGTAAAATTGTAATTAGAATGAAAAGTGTTGATGAATTTGTAGAGATTCAAGTTGAAGATTCTGGACCTGGAATTGATTCCGAATCTCTGTCACAAATATTTGAGCCTCTTTTTACCTTAAAACAAAAAGGTACAGGTCTTGGATTGGCTAGCTGTAAAAATATTATAGAACAACATGAAGGTTCAATCAAAGTATCTAACAATCCCACAACATTTACTGTTATGATTCCCACAAATCTTTAACCATGATCTAAATATCTTCAGCACATCTAAAACCTGAAAATAACCATCTTTCATCTAATCTGAAGAAATTTGTTCTCTTGGCTAAATTCGTTGTTTTAATATTAATTCAGCATCCCAATTTGAAACTATTCATCGAATTGCAGGCTGCCATTTCAGTGATTTTGGATCCGTTTTTCTTTGAATTTCTTGACTTAGTTTTTGGTTAGAATGAATTTGATGAGACTCGCGACCTGACTCGGACTTGAAAGATTTTAGGATTGACATTGAATCAGATTGCTATCTAGCATGGGTGTGACTCTGACTTAAAGGTTGAATGCGCTAGGAGTATTCAGTAAGGACCATTTCTAGTCAGATGGAACATTTTTAGTCGGTCTGGTATTCCACTACATCAAACAAGAATAGCGGGGTTGGGACAACAGACTGCATTTTGAACTGATGTTAGAATTGGAGAGTGATCAGATTGCAGAGGGATCAATTACTATCTGGACTTGATCATAATATGAAGATGGCCAAGTATGACAGCCAATAAAGTATTATGTGAAATATTATACCAGGTTTGGAAATTAAATGGAGTGAAAGTCAAGTAACCAAAATATTGGACAAAATATTCTCTATGCCTCTTCCTGATTTATTACTACAGGCTATTTGTTTCCAGGGTGGACTATGTACATCAAAATCACCAAAAATAAAGGAACCGTTCCCTGAAAGTTCAGATTCCACAGCATTTTTGATCGGGAGTTTTTAAGGGTATTGATGGCAGAACAAAATTTTTGTTCTTGGGTGGACCTGATTTGACTACCATAAAGGAGGGGTTCCCCAAATTCTTGTCGTCAGGACATCTACAAGATTAGGTCGTCAGATCTTATCCAAGCTTGCTGGAAAATTAAACCAGACTAATTGTCCAAGTATCGCCTTCCTGAACTTCTTGACTGTTTCAACCGATGTGGGGGAGGGGTCCGTCCATTTTGTAATACTAGCGTCGGTAGAACGGTTGCCAGACATAGATAAGCTCGATGGGGGGAACTTTTAATTTTATGTTGGGTTAGATTTGATTCTCTCTCTGGAAATAGGAGAAATATTGTGCCTAAGATGAAAACTCGCAAAGCTGTTGCTGCACGGTTTAAAGTGACAGGAACTGGCAAGCTCAAACGCAACAAGACAAACCGTCGTCACTTGATGACGCGTAAGCCTACTAAGCGTAAGCGCCAAGCCAGAAATTCTGTCCTCGTGGCAACAACCCATGAGACTAAATACAAACACCTCATGGGCGTGTAAACACATAAATTGAAAAGGAGTTGTCATGGTACGCGTGACGAATGCCGTCGCCTCAAGGCGCCGACGTAAAAGATTACTTAAAAAAGCCAAAGGTTTTTTTGGAGACCGAAAGAATCACTTTAAACCTTGTGTTCCGGCTCTGGCAATTTCATGTCTGCAGGAAGGATGCCCATCTCACGCATACAGCGCTTCATGCCGTTGAAACCGAATTCACGGATCCATGGGCGGATTTTTCCCGCACCACCAAGCTCGGTGGAGAGGTACATGATTTCGTGACGCGCGGTCTGAGATGAGAAAGTTGTCTCGGTTACACGATCACCGACAATGCCAAGCGGCGCGCCGAAGAGTTCGAGGAACTTCATCTGAAGTGCGTCTTTTTTCTCATCCCCAATCAGGCGGATTTTCACCGATGGATGATGGTCAATGGACTTGCCCGCTGAATGGAGATCAAACTGAGCGTTGCCAAAGCAGCATCGAGTTGTGGCAACAGCGTGTTGCGCAGCTGAGCGAAATGATTGCTGTGGGTATCCCAACCATCGAGCCCAACGGTCACAAACCTCGCTCCCGCTTCGATCAGACGTCTGGCGGCCAGCACACGGCTGCCAAACTGCAGACCGTATCGTTGCCGAGAGTCGTTGCTTTCGCGCGAAACATCCAGTGCCTGTCGCGTCTCGCCGCTGCTCAAGATGTCCACGGCCTGCTGTTGGAACTGCGCCATCACTTCATTGTGAGCGTGGTCACCAAAACGGTTGAAACTTTTGTCCAGCCGAGTGCGCAGCTCGCTTCATTATTCTTCTAATACTGAATAAAAAATTGGTCCTGGAGATAATCATGGGAGATTGTCAACCACTAAGGTTTTTTTTTTTCGTTACTCTCGTGTATCTATTGTACTGTATTGCTCCCCTTTTATAGCTCTAAGAATATGTATAACCCTTTTTGTCAAGAGACGGATTACAAGGACTGCAGCGCGTCAGGAGTGCCGTTTAACAATTTTTATTATGCGTGACTTGCTTGTGACATGGTAATTAGCTATGTTTTAAATTGTGCTGTAGGAAGGATAAGATTAGAAGTGATGGGAGGGTGGGTTTATTTAAAGAGGGGGGGGGAGGATTTTGATTTAATTACAATAAAAGAGAAAAAAAGAAGGAGAAATGGGATGAATCTACATTGGAAGACGCAACGGGCATTCTTACGACACCATAAAATAGGAGTTGCAAAAGACATTTAAAATAATGTCGAGTTGAAAAATGTATGAAGCAATAGGTTTGTCTCGTAAGCCTATAGCAACCTAATAAATACTTTTGGTCATTAAGGGCAATAGGTTAGATCCTCGCCGCGCGCAAGGCGGCGCGGGAGCTGGCCAAGAAGCTGGCGGCCGAGGCGCGCGAGGAGAAGAACAAGCGCAAGCTGCAGCGCGTGCTGGCCAAGGTGCTCGAGCTGATGGGCGAGGGAATACTCACCGTCAGAGTCAATCTCTTTAAGACAATTTTAATATCTCAATCAGATGACTTTGTTACCTCAAACTCATACTTGGTAACTTCCGAAGGATATTTCCTATCAAAACCAAAATATTTTGATGAGTCAGTTGGTTCTGGTTTAATCAGTACAAGACCTGAACTAAATTACCAAGTTATTGAACCAAATACCAATCAATTAACTGAAATTCTCAAAATAGCAAGTAATGAAACTACTGAATTGAATTTAAGTGGATATTCTAATTATTTGGGAGCGATTGTTGTTGGTTCTATCTCTCCTGTAAAAGAAACTGGTGTATCGTTTCAACACCGTTTAATTTTCCTGCCATGGTGCCAATGTGGATGTACCCGATGGCGATTGCCTGCGGTAACACATTCGTCTTGAAGCCGTCGGAAAAAGACCCGAGTGCCCCGATGATCGCGGCCCGCCTTCTGAAGGAAGCCGGTCTGCCCGATGGCGTTTTCAATCTCGTCAACGGCGACAAGGAGGCAGTCGATACCTTGCTAAATGATGAGCGAGTCCAGGCCGTCAGCTTTGTCGGCTCGACACCCATTGCCGAATACATTTACACCACCGGCACCGGCAACGGTAAACGGGTGCAAGCGCTCGGCGGTGCAAAAAACCATGCGATCATCATTATCACCATGGGATGGGAAGCGAAAGTCGAACTTGTTTCTCATCTTTTCTTTCAGAAGGAAAATACAGCTTCTCTTATTTGGTTGCTCAAGGTGACCTTTTAGGAGGCCCCAAAAGAGCAGACCAACATTTAGGCTGGAAAAGAATTCTCCCTCAATAGCCTCGACGGTAGTAGAAAAATTTGATAGTATAGAGCAAAGGTCACGCATCAGTTAATATTCCTCATCATCCAGAGCAAGGCCAGATTACCCAATTTTACACAAAACACCTGCCAGAGGGCCTTTGGATTATACTATATGTTGCATTCCATCTTGTGGGCAAATTCTGTTTTAGTAAACAAAAGATAACTTTCTTTTTTTAAAATTTATTTCTAATCTTTATTGATTTATTTTAATTCTAAATAATATTCTGATTTTTTGATATTGTGAGAATATCTATATTTTTGAAAGTATCTTCTTTTTCTTTTCTTGAAATTCTTTGTTTGTAATAATTCCTGCCTTGCGCAGTTCTCCTAGTTTTTCCAACAAGTCTAATTCTTTTTGTGTTGATGCCCCTAATTTTTTTCCTACATTGACACTGCCTTGTATTCCTGTTTTCGCACCTTTTCTTAATTTGGTTTTCAGGGCACTACTTTTAGTAATAATTTTTTCACTGATTTGATATCCGAGGGCAGCGCGAGGCCGCGCGGGATCAGGTTGCCGTCGATCAGCAGGTAGTCCGGCTGCAGATCGAGCGCCGCCACCGCGCGCTCCATCGCCAGGTGCGAGGCGCGCAGGATGTTGAGGCTGTCGATCTCCTCCACGGTCGCGTGCGCCACGGCATAGGCGGCGCTGGCGGCGATCTCCTGCTCTAGCGCCTCGCGCCGCTTGAGGCTCAGCTTCTTGGAATCGTTGAGCCCTTTGGGAATGGCGGCGGGATCGAGGATCACCGCCGCCGCGGTCACCGGCCCGGCCAGCGGGCCGCGGCCGACCTCGTCCACCCCGGCAATCCGCAAAAAGTAATAATTTAATATACTGCAAATTTTAGTTTGTTATTAACCTGTTGCAATGCCCTACAATTAGCAATCCATTTGCTGCCTTTTAAACTGGGATTGTATAGTACTATCAATGATGTACCAAGAAGCTTTATTGGCATTATACTTTTGTACGATCAATTGAAACAGCTTCTGATTTCTTTAAAATAAATCTTTCTTTAAATTAATACAATGTAGCACATCATATTTGACAGAGAAAAAGCCACCTGGCGCTGGTCACAAATAAACTAAGGGGAAAAAAGAAAACAACGTATAAAACAATTAAAAAGAATTGATTAAGCACAAGCAAAATAATTAATTAAAAAAAAAAAAAAAAAAAAAATCAATTTCAACACTCGTTTGATTATCTCTATAGGTGTTATCTTAGGCAAGACTTTTCTTTCTTGAACTTTATCTAATAGCAGGTGTTTCATTACATTGTGAACACTTAATGTTGAATGTCTAATTATTTTTTTCTTTTGGTTTAAATTTGAATTGTTCACTCAATCAAACAGCTGGCTGAAGTTGTTTTGAATGGGAAACATTTTAGTTTTTTAATGCCAGACTTAGACGAATTATAAAAAATGTAGGAGAAGACGAATTCCAGCTAATGGATGTTCCTAGTACCACTTACAGACCAAAATTTTACGCCCCGGCCATTGATCTGGCCGAGGATGGTTTTGTCGTGACGCCTCGGCTGGCGCGCCTTCTGGCAGGTGAGCAGGAGATGCGAATTATACCGGGGACCAAGGATTATTTTTATCCGGATGGCGATCCCCTCCAGGAGGGTGACATTCTCAAGAACCCGGCCTATGCCAGCGTACTGCGCGCTGTAGCCAAGGACGGGGCATCGGCATTTTACAGTGGCGATATTGCAAAAGAACTCGCCGGTACAGTGAGCAATGCGCCAGTTAATCCGGCGCAAATGACGATTGAGGATATTGCCTGGTATCAGGCCAAAGAAAGACCGCCCGTGTGTACTAGATATTCACTCATTCTGGTTTTATTGCACAAGAACTCTAACAGGCAAAGAACTTTTAGTTTTTCTTTTTTTTTTATTATGTTTGTGAATTCCGGACGATGTGTCTAATTTAGACCAAGGTGTATTCCTGGAAAATCTCTCGAAAAAATTGACTCCTTTGATCCTTGACCAATGACCTAATTGACTCATTTGATATCAATTAAAAAAGAACGTACATAATAAATTTTGTCAGTGCACAAGTATAAGGCTTTTATTTACACATTAAATTTACCCCTTAAGATTGCTCCATGGTTTTCTTACACCCCCCCCCCTACATTCCCTTCAATTGATGAGCGATTTTTTTGTCTGCCATTGTGCAATCGTCCCAAATAATAAGTTTGCATTGTTGTAATACTTTACCAATCCCAGATGATTTGGAAATATTGCACATGGGAGTTTCTGTAGAATGCAAATTCAGAGGCAACTCCAAAGCAGAATGAGCAGTTGTTCCACTAGGCAGCAACGTTGCGGCTATTCCGGACGACGCAATTACCAACGCTATATCAACTTTTGACCTGGTGCATCCAAAAAGAAGATTTCTCCAACGTTGTTATGGACACAATGCATTATCTTATCATAAATGTATTTTTACTCAGACATTAACTTAGAAACATTATTTTGTACCTTATTAAATAAAATTCTTCTTACCTAATTTAACTGAAGTTTAAAATAAGTTTATATCTTTCCTTAGCGTTATTTCTAATGAACAGAGAGGGAAAATGAGAAAAGGTCGAAAAAAGAAGTTTTTTTCAACTCGAAGGCGTATTCCAGCATATTAAACAAATGTGTTGATGGGCTTCAAGTTTGGCTGTTTAGTCTGGAAGTGTACACCAAAATATACAATTATTATTATTATTCAATACAATACAATACCAAATACAATTCAAAATGGAATTACAATGGCATAGTTGTGTGGTAATTCTTATTTATGCCAAACCCACCATGGAGACTTTGTTAATCCTTCATCTCCTCGGCTTTGGTTGTGCCGTTCTTGAGCGCTTCCCCAGCGGCGTCCTGACCAATGATGCTAGCGCAGAGCATGGAGTACTGGTGGATTCGAAGCATGGCCTCAATGATCTGCTCGGGCCCGCAGGCGTAGCCGATTCGGGATCCGGTCATGGCAAAGGCTTTGGAGAGGCCGTGCAGAAACACGGTGCGGTCTTGCATTCCCGGGAGTGCAGCGATTGAATGATGACGCCCTTCATACGTCAATTCCCCGTAAATCTCGTCGGCGATCACGATGAGATTGTGCTCCACGGCGATTTTGGCCAACTCGGTGAGTTCCTCGTTTAAAATTCAAAATGTAGATACGTAAATTTAAACATAAGGCCACCAGTCAGTGACCGCTAATACTAGAACTCTTCTGTCATTTCAACAGGTTCTTCATTCAAGTGTATCTAAGTTTTCTCTTTGGTTGAAAGAGTCTTGTTTCGCTAGGCGCATTCACTATTCTCTCTATCACATTTTGGGCTTTCTGAGTGGTGTCTACTGATAATACATAGTCTGCATATATTCAATGTCAGGTACAGTTTCTTTTTGTGCTGAGGTGGCAACACCATCATATTCCTTTAATTTTATAATTTACGCGCTTCTTGACTACTGTGGTCCCTGTGTCGGCCCTTCAATGGCCAAGTCCAAGAAGACAAAAAAAGAATTTAGCTTGAAAGCTTAATAACTGCAAAAACACTAGACTTGGAACGAGAGTTTAACTTATCATAAAATTATTATATTAGCGGTAAATATAAGCAATTTAATTACGGAAAAGAAAACAGGCCATTTATATGAAATGAAAAGAAATAGGGATGGAACCCCAACACTCAGCCTAATGATAAGGAAAAACAAACTACCGGCTATTTTCGGCTTTTCAAAATCAGCTGCATTTCAGTATTTTCTTTAAGAATTGTTGGTGTCTTTGAGTGATTAAATAAAAAAAGAGGCTTCTTCAACCGTAAGAGTATCTTCAAAGTGCTCTTTTGGTGACAGAGTGAGTTCAATCGGCGTCAATTTGTCTGGTTTAGCCATCTCTAGAGAATAGTTTATACATGTCTTGCGATTATCGGTTGTAACAATGAAAAGAAACTACCACCCGCTTGAACAAGTCATTTTCTTTTAAAATGACTTGCATGTTAGGGCACGTACAAGTGAACGGTGTTGCTTTGTGTGTCGCCTAACACCTTCTGGCAGTTGAATATTGCCTTCAGTTAAATTTAAATAAAGCTCAGATAGGAGATTAATGAATTCATTGCCAGCACCGTGTTTGAGTATAGCCTTATTAAGCCACGATTTTAATGTGTAACTTTGACAAGTTTGTATTTAAAGAAACAGACAGTTACAACAAAATATAATATAAGAAAATTCTTTTAATAAAATTTTGAATTTAATTGCATATTATATAGGGTCTAAAAGATGGGGGGGGGGTGTCTCAAAATGTTTAATTTTTTTACCCGTATTCTAAATTTTTTACAGAAAGTATTACCCCCATATTGACTCGTAGAAATAGCTAAAATAGTTACAAAATAATTATAGAAAAAGCTATAGTTCTGGCATTGAAATTTCCTTGCCTTATCTTTTAAAATCTTGTTTGTAGTATTTATAACACTTATAGCAATTGTATAGGCCTGTACATAAAAAAAAGATTTAAAAATTCGCCTGAAAACTAATCTAAGTAAACTTAAACGGACTCTGCGTGTGTCACGGCTTTTATCGCAACATGCACACATTGTTGACTGTAGCACCGGAAATCGTTACGTAGCATGCAAATTTGGGCAATTCAATTAGGAAATAACCATGGTTTCAACCCTTGTGGTGTCTGGAGATTTTAATCTTCTCTGAACTTCACCTGTTAAACTGTAACTGTGCTGAATCTTCGCTATCTGGCATAAGCATCTCATTTAGAGTGCAAGAAAGATATCTTGTTTTGGCTCTTATTGTCCAAGGGTCACACCCTCGCAAACATCTGTGTAAATATTTTTTTTTACTTTTGTGCGAGTCTGTCAATTTTTTTTTTTGGGGGGGGGAGGTTTAAACCTGTCAGCCTCCCTCTTGATATGGTGCTGACCAGAATAGCAATCTTTTGGTTGTCATGCAACACATTTACGTGTGTAATTTTTTAATTCAGTCTACTTTTTTATCTGAGTCTCTTATAAATTCCGTAAACAAGCTTGTATCTCATCGTAGGTTAATTTCTTAGCCTCCCCTCTAACTCTAGATGACTATTGCCTATTTATTTTGTTTACAGGTATGTCCTGAAAATTGGGGATCAATCGTTGTTTTATATTTCGCCCAAATTAAATATTTTCCATCGATTCTGTCACTTCTCTTTGTCTTGTTTCACGCTAAGCTGAAAGAAATTAACGAAAAAAAAAATGGTTCTACAATGCGTCAATGAATGAACAACTTGAGCAGTAGGGTGTATATCATACAAGGGGAAACAAATGTAAAACGACAAAAGAGGAAGCAGAGAGTAACTTATAGGAAGGAGGTAGGTCACACAATAGGACAAAAAAAGACGCTGTTTCTGTCAACTCTTACTTCAAAGTATCATACACAACATAACCAAGGACTTGAAAATAGTTTAAAGGTTATGAACTTAACAGCCATTATTTCTCCCTCAAAACCTTGTAATAAAGTGTCCTTTCCTGCAACTAGCAGACAACGATAAATTCTCGCTTGCATGAATCATCACCGTTCAGTCCCGCGCAGCGCCGTCAGGTCGGAGCGCACTTCCGCCACCTCGGCCTCGTGCGCGATCGCTTCCCCGGGGTGCCGGTCCCCGAGCCGCTGTTCGAGGGTGAGGTGGGCGGCGTCTACCTCACCGCCGAGCGTCGCCTCGCCGGCCTGGGTGCGCCGCAGTTCACGGGCAACACGGACGTCGCCGCGCGCATGTTCGCCGACGCCGCGGAGCACTTCTCCCAGCTCGCGCTGACGCCGCCGCAGGAGCTGACACGAGGGTTTTCAGCATTGTGCAGCGGGGCAGAATCCACCTTAATTCTTGGTTCAAAAAGAAATTCTGGTCTGGTTGGTGTTGCAAGAAGCCAATCGGTCCATTGGTTGCAAGCTCCTTACTTTTAGCTGAGGAGCGAGGATTTAAAGCTGTTACCAAGTTTGTCAAAGAGGATGAAAAAGCCTTTTTAAAAGTTAAAGTAGCCCCAATGAATGTTGCTTTAAGAAAACCGGGACCAAAACGAATGTTGTTGAACAAAGCGAAGCTGTTTTAGAGCTTAAGATAGTGAAAAGAATCCTGTGTGGGATAGGTTCCAGCACTATAAGTGAACTGTTTAGTTGATTTTTTATAGCAGGGGTCTTTATATGAGTTAATGAAGAGTTCTGGACTTCATTTATTGATCTCTTTCGTCTGTCCTTTTCTATGGTTTTTGTCATTCCTGTGGCCCTGTCTATTTCAGCCATATTTCAATCGAAATTATCTATCAGTATTTTTGATTTGAGTTTGGGAAAGATAGGAAGCAGGATATCCCTTTTCTCCTTATGTGCACCTTTACTTGAATTTAATCCCTTGTCTGATTTTAGGAATTGGAAAATAGATTTTTTAATTCGTTAGTATTCTTCTCTAGTCTTATTACTTGTTGGAATAATGTTTCAAATGGTTTAGGGATCTGGCATTAACTCTCTAAATTCAAATCGTCGGCGAAGCGCAGTACCGATGTGCGCTAAAGATCGATCGGCCGTATTCATCGTTCCAATGACATCAAGGTTTCGAGGAACACTGAATAAATCGCCCGAATACGGAAGCGAAACTGTAACCTCATTTTTAGCGCCATGGCGTTTGTCATCTTCAAGCAATGTAATTAGTTCGCCGAAGATCTTGGAAATATTTCCACGATTAATTTCATCAATAAAAAGTGCATAACGATTCTTGGCGTCTCGCCTTGCGCGATCGCATATCTTCCTGAATATGCCCTTCGAGAATTTATAGCTCACATATATGACAACGTCGCTTGGCTGCTTTTGCTTGGTCCCAGGTGCATTCCAGAACTCAGAACTTCAAATCTCCTGGCTTGAACAACAAGGAAAATCATTTTTTGCCTAGGTAGCAGAAATGTGGCTTCTTTTTCTTCTCCATTGCTAGTAGGGCACTGGAACAATATAGACAGCTATTTAAGTGATCGTTTTAAAGGAAGTTGCTGAATTTTGCAAGTATATTAAAAATAAAATAAAATAATAATAAAAATAAAATAATAAAAAAATAATAAAAAAAAATTATAATAAAAATAATATTAAAAATATAATTCGTTTTTAGACGATTTTATGATATGAGGACATGAGCCCATATATGCGTAATACTTTCTGTTCGTTTTAAATTTTAATGCTGTTCTTTACTTTCAGTTAAAAAACTTTTCCATGTTTATTCTCTTATTGTTTTGGTTTTGTCCTAAATAGTGCTAAAATATCCTGCGCTCCTTCGTGGAAATTATGTTCTCCCATGACAAATTCCTCCATGGGAAGATCCTCCCGCGTAACCCCCACCCCTCAATTCCCCCTCCCAACCAAAAAATCCCCTGAAAACGTCTGTACATTTCCCAATAAACATTACTATACCTAAACACTGGTCAAGTTTTGTAACTTGCAGCCCTCCCCCTTAGAAAGTGAACGACCCACTCAACGACAAAACGGCAATCAAGCGTGAGCTTGGTCCTGCATTGACAACCGATGGTTGTTGCGGACAGTTTCATTCACTTTGGTACACGGACGTGTCAAAGGATTGATTCGAGCAAAGCGAGATTGATGCGTTCGGCAGGTCAGGGCACGGAAGCCATCGACCATGTCCGAACCCCAAACCACCGGCTCCCGGAACAGAAGCGCGTCGTCCTCCGCCCCCCTAGGACAACGTACTTTCCGGGAGCTTTTTTTATGCGCGGTCACTCAGGTCGTGATCGGCCGCGGACATTCATCCCTTCGTTTCCGAATGCAACACAAAGGGCTATGGCACGTTCTACGGATGAAGGATAACAGATTGCCAGATTGTTGTTATAGGCCAACCATCTAAGGCTAAACGGAAAGCAGGTCGTCCTCGGTTGGGATGGGAGGACATCGTAAGGTAAGATTTAAGGGAAACTGGAACTTCCTGGGACGGTGTAAAGAGGGAGACTTGAATAGATTGGGATGGAGGAGGAGCGTGCGTAGCTATGCAGGCCTCAGGCGGCTTGGTGCCTCTGTGACTTGTTAGTAGCAGAATTACCTCTCTCTTTTGAATAAGATTAATGCGTATCCATTTAATGGCAAAACTCTCCAGGATTTTGTTAATAGCTCAATCATTGCAGAGAATCGCAACTCTCAAGTGGGTGCAGTCGCGCCCATTGCAGCTGAGGAGGAGGAGGAGGAGGAGGAGGACGAGGCCTTCTTGGCCCTCTTCTTGCGGGCAGGGGCGGAATGGTTCGCGATGCGCTTCTGCAAGCCCAGGCGTTGAACAGGATGGAAGAAGAAGCTCCCGCGGTGCCCCGCAGGAGGAGTCCACTGCTGGGCCGCGCAGTTGGGGGCGACCATGACGTAGATACAGTGTTCATCAAAACGCTCTCCCTCATCGTCGTCATCCTTCCCGCCATCCGATTCCACCATGTCTACGTCGCTATCTGCTTTGCTGTCAATCTTATTCCTTTTGGATTTTTTTTGTACTTTTAAATCAATTTGTGAAATAGCTTTTTTGTTATTGACTCCCCCCTACCCATAGGGAAAATTCCTGTGTACATGCGGGGTAGCAAGATAGACGTTGGCTTCCTTGTTGGCAATACCAATATGCTCAATCTATTTGAGATTAGAAGAAAGAGCAATACCAAAGATTGTTAGTATAAGCGACGAAAAAAAGTGAATAAGTGCAAAAATAATGGGTACAAATCGATGGGAAGAACATTGGATTTATTGACGTTGATTAATATTCTCATTCATCATATCCATTGTTAAACTCCAAATATTCCATTAATTTTGCAAAATTTCTTTGTGCTAATAGTTCTTTGTATACCTATACTTACCGAACTTAACATGTTTTGAACAATGAAACAGATGTTTTGATGCATATGATGTTATCAAAGCCCGCTTTTACAGTTTTACTGTTTGTTACCACTAATGGTTTGGTTTAAAATTTGCTTCCAATTTTGATTGGTGTTACCAATAAAACTTACAACGTTTTCTTTAGTACCAGTCTATTGAATAGGAGTTTTATCGTTTGTTCAATTTCAATGAAATATCTATCTCGTCTGAGAGCAATCAATCGATGTCTGCAGATATCCTTACTGTACTGTCAAAGGAACATGGGTCAAGTTCTTGGCGATCATCCGTATAGCCAGGGTTTTCATGGCGTGTAGGTACATCAGGCGGGGCTGAATCATGTGCGGTATCCCAAGGGCCATTATGCTTATTATCCATATATTTCTGCCATGAAACTTGGCAATAAGCAGTAAACCAGCATGAAACACAGGTCGCTTTATGCTGGCACAAAAGCGGTAATTTTAAAAGTCACGTATCTTCACTACATTCTAGGAAAAAATCATATTTTTCAAAGCTAACATCATCTCTTCGGCTCCTGAGCCTCCCGTTCCCGTCTTCCACTCCTCCCGTCTAAAAATCCCTTACAATCACCCATTCCCGATATTGGCCGGTTTATTTCGGCGGATAGCGAGGCCGGTGACGATCCCTTCAGCCCCCATGCCTTCAATCGCTATGCCTATTCCGGCAACAACCCGGTTGATGATTATGATCCCACCGGCCATTTTATTTTCACCAGTTTGATCATCGCTGCGGTTATCGGCGCCATTGTCGCTGCCCCGATTGACGTTGCCGTGCAGGCAATTAGCCAGCACGGCTTCGGTAATATCGATTGGGCCAGTGTGGGAATATCCGCTGCCGCCGGATTTGTAGGGGGCGCGGCCACCTTTGGTGTGGGATCATTCGCAGAAGGGGCATTATTAGCTGCTGCCACCTTTGCACGCTTTTTAATAGCGCTTTTCTGGCCGCTTTATCTCGAAAAGGTTCCTGATAATTCTGTATGGCGGTAGTCGTTAATTTTTGTTTTTGATGCACGCCAAAACGCATCGACCAACTAATTCCACTCGGACTGCTTAACCAATCCTTGACGAATGGTAAAACAGTTGCAAGACCAAATAATTTGACGGCCCATGAAACCTCGGGATAAACCAAGGTGTTCAAAAAAATCAACCTATCTACTTTTTCCATATTTTGAACGGCCCAGTATAAACCCAAAGGGCCGCCCAAATCATGTAGCCCGAAAGTAAGACGCTCGACGCCTAAGAGCCAAAATCTATTCCTGTTGATGGTTTTTTTTGTTTTTAGTTGATAGGTTATTAAGTGACTCGTCAGTATTGTACAATATTTTTCTTATTCATATAAATGTTTTCTATTGCTCCATTCAAAATAAAAAACAAAAATTAGAGCGTGGGTAATCACAAAATTGTTTCTAGAATTAAGTTTTATTCTACCTATAGTTCGCTTTTTTAGGCTATCCATGATCCCAAAATATAGCCACGTTTAAACTCGATTTCTGTATATATGTTACGGTGAATGTTTGAAATTCATGAATGTTGACATTCATCGCTGAATATCAGAAATAGATTATTTTTTTTTCAAAATATTCAAAAGGTCTAACAATTACGTCTCTGCTGCCCCCCTAATGCCATGCCCAACAGAGCCCCCGCGACCAGAAATATAAATTTTTGTAATTTTACCATATTTTACATATAGGATTTCTATTGAGAAAAAGGAGGTATTTAATGTATGGAGAAGGTATTCCATTGGAAGAAGGAGGTATCGCGTGTTTGTCTGAAAAGGCTAAGAGGATTGAGACGAAATTCCGGAGAGTGTTTAGTGGTATACTGAACTAAATCAAAAGACACTACATGCATCCACATAACTAAAAAGGAGTATCCATAATATCTTAGGGACGGGTAGCATCCCCTAGCCTAATTTAGGTCCACAAGAGTTTTTCCTCTCCATTTGATTCCTTCGTCTCCCATTCCTTTCCTGTGCTCCTTAAGACGAAGTCCGTCAAAATTATCCATATGAAGGGGGATAGAACACATCCCTGCTTAACTCCTGATTTAATACAAAACCAGCTGCTAACCTCATTTCCTACCTTAACCGCAGCAGTATTATTCTCTAACATAGCACTAATCACTTTAATATTTTTATCTGGTATACCATACAAGGATAAGACCTTTCTCATAGAAGGGCTAAAGCTCTTCTATGAAAAGAATCGAATGCTTGCTCATAATCTATAAAACTGATGACCACTGCGTGCGTAAGGGCTGAGATTGCGATATCTTCGCCATTATCTAATTCTACATTGAATTTAACCCTATCGCATTTAATCTTACGATACGTGTTAGAGCCAAAGGTATTCAAATTCAATGTCTCATTCTTTTGTTCAGCTTCCAATGCAAGCTTTTTCGTGAGTTCTTCTGTTACGTAGGACTGCGTGCTACCACTATCGAAGAGAATTCTAACTTCTGTCTTGTCCTCCTTGGTTTTTCCATAGACATCAGCTGTTGCGGTTTGTAGTAGGACCGATTTCTTTTCCTGCGCTGTAACTGTGATGCTGTTTCCTTCACCTCCAGATTCGCCTTACCACGAACTGTTCGAAAATGGATGATTCGTAGCACAAACTGGCTAGAAAGTGTCACTTCGCTGTGGCAATACGTTTGTTGATGGTTGGCCCCTTAGGGGTAGGCTAGGAAAGAAAGAACCCATTCCCTTATTCATATAAAATATACCGTAATACATCATATTTCCTTTATATTTGGAAGAGGTGCCACAGTAGCTGGGACAAATTAGATATCTGAATAGTTGAATTTCGGTTTTTATTCAATTTGTATTAACTTTTTGGTTTTTATGCCGAAAAGCATGGATATATCCAAGTAAGATGGCAAAACATGTCACTTACATAAATGTGTTGGATATGAATTTTGAACTTAGTTTAAGAAAATTGCTATTTCAAAATTTAATCGATGGATTTAGGGGAAAGAGGATAGGTGGGGGGGGGGCTAATTGCCCTCCAGTCCCTTTTGACTCTTTAAAAGGGAACTAGAACTTTCAATTTACAATCGAATAAGCCCCCCTCCAAAGTATATACAACCAACCCTTCCATAAAAACTGTATATGTCCCTGGGGCATAATTTACAACACTTCCCTCTGGTTCTGGGAGGTTGTGTAAACTCCAGAGTTTTTGTTATATGATCTTTGGTCTATTTTGAGCAAAATGAAAATATAAAAAATTTTTTGAACACATAGCAAATGGCCGTGGATTGTCAGATTAATTGATATGTACTGATATTTCTTCCCTAAGGTTTTGATAATTTTTCATTTACGAAAGTAAGAAACGTGAAAACGTTTCAAAGTATTTTATTTTCATTAAAGGGCAAATTGTGTCCTGATCTTGAGAAGGCATAGGGATTATCAGCCCTACTCGTGTTAATTTTTGCTTGTTTTGACTCTGACTTGACAATCTATTGAAATTTCTGTTCGTTCTGAGTTTCATTTATTTAATTGACAGTGATTCGTTGTAGGTCTACGTTTGGAAAATTATTTGACTTTATTTTTTGCTCATTCTTGGCTTAATAGACTCCGGGACGATTCGAAGCAGGCTCGCGCCTCAATTAATCGGGTCCTCCTGGAACTTCCCAATCGCGTTGCCCACACTGCCTGCGTCGACTCGCGTTCCTTTGCCGCCGACATCGGCGATCGAGTCCACTTCGACACCGCTACCCAGAAAGAACACGGACGCCGCTTTGCCGCGAAATACCTCGAGCTCACCAAGTAGGCACAGATATGCAGAACATCGGGGATCGCCACAGTGATCAAGAATAGGGTGGAAAATCAAATGACAAACACCTTCGATCTAGTCACTGTCCTTTAATTGGTGAACGGCAAGGTGCTAGCCGCCGGTCTTGCGTCTTTCCGCGATGGCGACCCGGTTCATCGTGGATCCGGGGCGTTCCATATTCGCAGTGTCGACGTGCTCGCCAGCGATCACGCCTTCATTCTCGCCTTGAGGGAAATGCAGATAACCCCGGGACCGAACCTGTTCGTGTATCTGGTGGCCGAGCCCGATCCGCTGTTTCCCGAGGATGTGCAGGCGAAGTTTCATTCGCTCGGCAAACTCAAGAGCCTGACCGGCGATCAGGACTACGGAATATCCAAGGATATAGAGCTGGATGACTGGGGCAGCGTGGTCGTCTGGTGTGACACGTTCAAGACGGCCTTCGCCGTCGGGACCATGGAGCGGGAGAGTCATTGAGGCGTAATTCCTTTTTTTCTTTCTATTGTTAAAGGAGACAAAACGAGTTGCCTCCCTGTCTCCTTTGTATAAAATTTATATATATTGTTTCTTGTGTAATAAAGTCAAGTCAAACAGGATTAAATTTGTCGTCTCTTTCACTGACAAATGCAAAAAAGGTATTTTAAATGAAACACCCCAAAAAGAGGTATTTTTCCCCCAATGTGAAAACATATAGCCCGAATTTGCCTCTTAAACTATTATATAATCATCTGAGTGGTTGAGGCTGAGTGGTTGGCGCGCTGGCGTGGAAATTCTGTGTCCAAGGGGCACGGGTTCAAGTAAAGCACAAATGATAGTCTGTTATTTGGAAGGCAAAGTGGGCGTTAGCATTACTCCTATTTGCGGTAGTTCCTCTTTGTTTTAAGTTTGACTTGATTACAGTTATATTTTTTGGTCGTTCTGGGTTTCACTCATTTATTGATCGTGATTTGTGTTTAGTTTTACAGTTACAATACCATTTAACTTTATTTCTGCACGTCTTAGGTTTAATGGTGCTCTTTACTTTTCTTTAAAAACCACTTTTGTGGGAAAAGTTTTTTTAAATTAATCAACAGTAAAGATAGATTTTCTTTTTTCCGACTAGCTGTAGACAGGGCTAGAAAAAAAATTGTTACCCAAAGTTTACTGAGATACGGCTGTGAGGGCTGACATACGGCTTAAATTTTATCTGAAGTCTGTAGGGTAATATGTGGCATGAGGGCTGCTGGCCCTCCAATTTCTTTGGGCTCCTGAAAAGGCACATGAACTTTATTTGCAATCGAGTGAGTTCCGTCCAAAAAAAGAGGGGCAGGAAGGTTCTAGAACTAGTGGAATATCACAAAAGTATTTAGAAATAAAGTTTCAAGACACGAAAATACTACCAGTTCTGTTTTTGAACGATAATTGGAATACCATCTGTGAGAAAATATTATATCAAATTACTGAATTTGAGAAAATTCATGGCACAGGCAAAACATGTACAAAAGGTTTGTGAGAGAGTTTAAGAGAGTCTATAGTTTCAAGTCTTTTACATGTTTGAAATCTGCAGCTAGAAATCTTAGCTCTCGACATGTGACGCATACATTCGGGACTCAGAAATAAATAGCATTCTTCAAAAAAGCCAGAATGGTATAGCAAAAAAAATTTTGAAGGATATTGTGAACGCACTCGTTGTTTCTTTGGTAAGCAAATACAATTTGTTGAGTTTTTATCTGAATTATACAAATTTAAACAACTGATGCAGTCAATAAAATGAAGACACTTTTCCATTGAGAGATCACGTACATATTCATTGTCTACCAGCCAAAGCGCATCGATCGCCAATTCATCATCGTGATCCAGCAGCACGAGATAATCACCTCTCGCCCTTGCCACAGCTTGGTTCGATGCCTCGGCAATGCCTAGATTGTCTCGACTGACCTGAACATGGATTCTTGGGTCTGACAACTTAGACAGGTATTCCGTAATCGAGAGGTCATTGGACCCATCGTCAACCAGATGCAGCTCCCAATGTGGGTACGCCTGTTTGAGGACAGATGAAATGCAAGCCTCAAGCCATTTAACGGGCACCTTGTAAACCGGAACGATGACGGAAAACAACGGCTTTTCGACCCATTTTTCAAACTCAGGAGAGTTCTGCCCAAAAATCATTTGCTTTATTCAAATCATCGTAGAGGGGATCAGAGACATTGGACATAATCGTCAGATAGAAATCATTGGGTATTGTGTACGTCTTCAGAAGTAATCCAAGAATCCAGATCAGGGTTGTATCCTAACCAACGAACAATCAACCGTTTCTTGCCTCTACGAGCGTTACTCTTTAATATCTTTTCAATCTGATACATTCCAGTGTTTTTAACTTTTGTAATTCATAATAATAAACACCACCAAGAATCTCATCATCTTTCATGTCACGTTGACGATACGTTATGGATGGAGTGTCTAAGACTCTGGACACTTCTGTTCTTCTCTTAAAACTTTGTCTACAGCATCAATCAGTCTAAAAAAATATCATATTACTAAGTGATTGCTACCTATAGAAACCAGACTAATGCCTCGATAACTACGACACTCACTCTGTTGAGTGATGCGACTATATTTCTGTCGAGGGACGGGACTATATTTTTGGGGAGAAATTTGGCATTTTACCGCTTTCTAGTGAGAAGAAACGATCTAGAATTATCACAATTTGTGAAGATTCGTCTCCCCCTCCCAGCCTTCTCGATTTTTTCGTAAATCATCTGCTGATTGAAAGTAGAGACCACTAAAGGTTGAAAGCCTTGATCTTAAGTCTAAATCTAAGTATTAAAGTAAAACAAGCGCCTGCCCCGGGCCCTGGGGGGTCTTATCAGCACCAGAGTTTTTGTTATTTGACCTTTTAACTATTTTTAACAAAATGGGTATGTCAAAATTTTTATCTTATGTATTTCGTGAAAAAAGGGCGTGAGGGGGCTAGTTGCCCTCCAATCTCTTTTGACTCTTAAAAAATGAACTAGAACCTTCACATTTCAAACAAATCAGCCATCTTTGAAGTTTATACGAGCATTCTTTCTATAAGAACCCTATAGGGCCCGATAGCAGAACTTATAGTGCCTGTCCTCGGGCCCTGGAGGGCTGTGTCGACCACCAGATGCCTCCCTCAATTGCTTATTTGAATTAAGGATGGGGACGGTTTGACCGATATTTATTCTGCGTATCTGTACCAATCTGTCCCCTTGTTGACGAACTAGCATATTACAAATGTGCACTGCTTATTTGCTGATTATCCGTAAGACTTGTGTTAACATAGTACGATAAATTAATTTTTATATTTTTAAATCACTCAAGAACGTCACGTCACTATAACTTCTAAAGAGTGTTTCTAACATAAACAACAAATTACAAGTAGAAGCAATAGATAATTTTTTTCTAAAGACCGTGGAATTTCAAACTTTAAATGAATAATTTGGCCCAGTGAATCTTCCCTGGGAGTCCCAAAATAATGCACTTAGTTTTTACTGAGATATTGCACAGATACCCTTTTAACACTCTGGATACAACTAGTGTCTTCCTATTTAGCTTTAAACCCCCCTCAACTTTCCCTAAAACATTAACCTTAATTCTCTGCTTTCTCTGATACATTGTATCAGTACCTTTTTGACAACAAGATTGCAGTCAAACTCTTTTGATTTAGTTAAATGATTATAATAATAGTAATAGTAGTAGTAGTAGCAGCAGTAGTAGTAGTGGTGGTAGTCATAGCAGCATTCGCAATACTACCAGCAGTTGTAGTAGTTTTAGTAGCAATTCAGGTTCTCTGACGTGCTGAGTCTGATGGTGCGGATTTTCAATGGGATTCCTTGAGGTTTAGAGAATGTCTTCCCCTTTTTAGAAATTTTCTCTAGCTCATAGCTTTTGAATGGTATCTTTTGTTATCAAATTCTGTTTTTAGGGTTCCGGATACTATTGGGCCGCGTCACTCCTTACTTAACAGTTCACTACCACTAACTGTTAAATAAATAAGCGGAGTGAAAATAACGATTGTGGTTCACGACATGCGGGGATTTTTCTTTGTGAACAAGCACCACGATAAAACATATTCTTAAGTAGCATCTATAAAACTAGTTTCACAAAATGAAAAGTAATACTAAAGTGTATTTCTTACAATTTAAGATTGCTTATTACTCACTATTGGTTTTATAGCTGGTGAAACCAAAATGTTACCTGATAAATCAATCCAATATTTCTGTATTCTCTTCAGTGTTTTTGCGGTTTTTAAAAAAGAATTTATTTTTAAGCTTATGTTTTTAAAATAATTTTAGTTGTATACTGAAAATTACTGATATTACTGCTGGTGTAAGACTATGAAGAACTTTATAGATTAGTTTGTTGTTGTCAGGCTACGTACTCACGTTTAAATAACAAATCAACAGTCTAGTTTTTATGGCACTTGGTATTAACCAAGTGACATATCATTAAAACTTAGAACGAACAGAAAATATTCCGTATATGAATGGGGCTCTCCATTCATCAAAGTCTCGCTCTTTAAGCTAAAATTTGACTCTTTGTCACAGCCCTACTTCTAAAAACAATACACTTAGTGTAAACAGTGAGGCGTTGAGGAGTGGACAGCCCCTTTCATATACGGAACAATTTCTTTTCGTTTTAAGTTTTAGTGTCGCTCCTTACTTTCAGTTAAAAACCTTGATTTTCTATTTAATTTCAGAACGTTTTTCAACTAATGCAGGTTCGAATTTCGCTGAGCGTACATGACAAATAAAAAAACAATTTGCATATTAATTTTGGATTCTTAGTCTCATTGAAATCGGACCATCCTTGCATAGATTTTAAGAACTTCCATAACTATTAATTCTTGGATTTACATTCGTGAGTCATAAGAGACGCTTTGCCTCCTAGGCTGTGGAGCTACCAGTCTTTGAACATTTTCGATTAGTCTAGATTTTATCCTCCTCTCCCTCGTTAATTACGAGCAAACCCTGTTTATATAATTTTCTGGGTATAGGTCAAATGGATTTTTTTTTAGATTTCCTAGAAGGCTAGTTTTTATCTTATTTTACAAGTCTCATCATTTATGAATAGGTAAATTGAGTTTCTGTGAAGCAGGCACGTATCAATGTGACATAGCTGGCTCGGAGGGGGTGGGTGTGGGGGGGTGGGGGGGGGGGGGGTAATTTGAAATTTTTTTAAATAAAAAAGGTATTTGTAATTTAAGAAGATCTTAATCAAATCTCAATCAAATTTGATTAAGATCAGATCTTAATCAAATTTGATATTTAGAAGGAACTTGTGCCTCAAAGCTCTTATTCTAAATCCCGACCAGATCCGGTGACATTGGGGAGAGTTGGAGGGGAAACCAGATATCTTGGAAACCGTAAAAATTGAGATATCTTTATCTTACAAATGGATGATCGGATTTTAATGAAACTTGATAAATAGAAAGATTTTATGTCAATGAGGGTTTAGCACATTCTCAAAATGTTCGCCATATCTATTTTTAACTCTTTCTTTATCTCTACTTGCGGCCCTGTTCCTATCTTTAACTGGGACAAGTCCAGACTATTCCCTTTCAATTTGTTTAAGTTCATGTACAATATTTTTCAATTATGCCGTCTGAAAACATCTTTCAGATATTCATTATTTTATTCCTGGCCTTCGCTTCACACCTCCTTAATTCATCTTTTATTGATTTTTTCCCGTTCTTTACGTTTATCTTATTTCTATATGATCTATTACTTAAATAATTCTTGTACATGATCCTCCACCTCTATTAAACAAAAATAAAGAACATAGTATAAAATGGGAAGCTAAATATCTCCTTATCTTATATTATGAAAATCTTTCAAGTATTCTAGATAAACATGTTAGGAAAATGGATGACTCTTTGGAGGTTTTGAAAGTTCAGGGTGCAAGGATAAGTTTGAAAACCAATGTTAAGTTTTCTTGATTTGTTAACTAGCAATAAATAAAGGTGAAGAGGTGGTGTTAGGTAATTAGAAAACTGATCAAGTAGATAGGTTCTCTTACCTGGGTAGTATTTTTTAGTATAGGTGATGGATGTGCTAATATTAGAATGCAGAAGCTCATGTTAATGATAGTGGTCAATTATGGCTCTAGTCACCAAATAGAGAA